>CM055118.1:933863735-934513735 GCA_029206835.1 Rana muscosa | reverse complement strand
GAGATGGCGTCGGAGGAGTCGTCGAGATGGAGTCGGAGGAGTCGTCGAGATGGAGTCGGAGGAGTCGTCGAGATGGCGTCGGAGGAGTCGTCGAGATGGCGTCGGAGTCGTCGAGATGGCATCGGAAGAGGAGGAGGAGTCAAGATGGCGTCGGAGGAGGAGGAGTCGAGATGGCGTCGGAGGAGGAGGAGTCGAGATGGCGTCGGAGGAGGAGGAGGAGTCGAGATGGCGTCGGAGGAGGAGGAGGAGTCGAGATGGCGTCGGAGGAGTCGTCGAGATGGCGTCGGAGGAGGGGGAGTCGAGATGGCGTCGGAGGAGGGGGAGTCGAGATGGCATCGGAGGAGGGGGAGTCGAGATGGCGTCGGAGGAGGGGGGAGTCGAGATGGCGTCGGAGGAGGGGGGAGTCGAGATGGCGTCGGAGGAGGGGGGAGTCGAGATGGCGTCGGAGGAGGGGGGAGTCGAGATGGCGGAGGAGTCGTCGTCGAGATGGCGTCGGAGTCGGAGGAGTCGTCGGAGTCGTCGAGATGGCGTCGGAGTCGGAGGAGTCGTCGAGATGGCGTCGGAGGAGTCGTCGAGATGGCGTCGAGATGGCGTCGTCGAGATGGCGTCGAGATGGCGTCGTCGAGATGGCGTCGGAGTCGGAGGAGTCAAAATGGAGGAGGAGGAGGAGGAGGAGCTGGAGAAGGAGGAGGAGAACTAGTCAAGATGGTGGAGGAGTCAAGATGGAGGAGGAGGAGGAGTAGGGTGCTGGACGAGGGTGAAGGATGGATGGAGGACAGAATAAAAGAACAAGACAAATGGTGTAGAGGACATGGAGAAAAAAAAAAACACTAATCAAAAAAAATTTGGAGACATACCAGGTAATAGAATGAAGATGATACTGACAAGATTTTAGAATGTACTTCTGGGAATTCCTAAAAAATCAAGCACTGCAAAAAAATTATTAATTAAAAATAAGTCTTTTGAATAAATTCATAAAATAAATATATATATTATAATTAAATTTATAGATGTAAAGAGACATTAATTAAATTAAAAATATGTTTTAAAATACAATAAATAGAATTAAAATATCAATAAAAATAATAATAAAAAATATATATTATGTTACATTACATATACATAATGCATGCATGCAGACTAAGGTAATGAATGAAAAAATACATTTGAAGGACATTACACAAAGAAAACAAAAGACAAAAAATGGAAGAGCAAAAAAAGAAAATAAAAACTAACCATGGGATTAGCAAAGCAACACCACGAGACATATATAGAGATAGTGAGCACATTTAAATCAGAATTACAATATAAAAAAGACTTACCTGTGAAAATCTTCTGGGTGAGAAAGCTGCTTGTAAACTGCGCTGAAGACCGACTTTCTGCTCGTGTCCTCTCTCTTCACAATCAACTCGTGTTATGCCATAACAAAGGGCGTTCATCCCTTTACAAAAATGGCGCAGAGATACACCTTAAATCGCGCCATTTCCTGTAAGGAAATAACGCGATTTTAGGCAAAGTAATGCCTAGATATTCCTGAGGAAATCATTGTAATCATTTCCCAGGAGGCAATGGGTGTTAGGACAGGAAGTTCTCTCACCGCGGACTAGGAACTAGGCAGAAAACGTATTCTGCCTAGCAACAGAGAGATAGAAGTGTCCAAAAAAAAATTTCTTGTATTAAAAGACAGCTGTTCGTGTAAAGTTCATTTTAGGGTGGACCTTCGCTTTAAAAGGGACTTGGCACTACAAGCTAAAGTTACTTTATTGTCCAACCGAGGATATGACAGCGGACATCCTTACAAAGCCTCTGACCGCTGGAAGACACTCAAGGCTTACAAAGAAGATGGGTTTGACAGACTAAAGGCCCATACACAAGGTCTGACTTTTGCCCAACAAACTTAGTTTTAAGCAAGTTGGACCAACAATCCAATCCGACCGTGTGTACGCTCCATCGGACAAACTTTTTTGAGTTTGGTTTTGTTTTCATCGGACAAAAGTTGGGTCTGTGAACGGACAAACTTTTGCCCAACAAAATTTAGATGGAGCAAAGTCCTACCGTGTGTACAGAAAACCATAGGACTTTTGTCCGATGGACAAAACAACCAATGTTAAAATCAACCAACAATAGCAGAAGTTGACCAAATGGTGGCAGTAAAGATCAGAAAAGAGCAGAAAAAACAAGTGATGTTGTAAGAAGTTTTAAGAAAGTTTGCAGAAAAGTCCTGTGGTGTGTATGCTATGGGTGTTCCCTACCAACTCCGTTCGGACAAAAATCCACGGAAAAGTCCGATGGAAGTCAGACCGTTTGTACGAGGCTTTAGCCTTAGTTGTTGAGAAGGGGTTTTGGAGATACAACAAACCTTCAGCTTAGTTTATTGACTGCAGTTCAGAAAAAGGACACAAGATGTCGCTAATGCTCAGTGATATGTTATGCTATGTATTTTTCTATGTGTTGTATTTCCTGTACATAGTGATGTACTTGTTGGTTGCTTTGTTGTCTGTGTTCTTACCATGTGACGTGACATCTTTGCTAGTGTGGTTATGTTCCAATAAAGAAGCCAGTTCTGGTTACTCCACAACATCTGATCTGAATTGACTCCGCTGCACCTATCAATCATACTTTGCAACAATAATTACATGCTAGACTCCTGGCATTGTTTATTTAGCAATTTGCCAATGTGATGGTTTCTATATTGGAAAGACCAAACGTCCCTTCTTTAAGCGTATTCGCGATCACATTAAGCCCATTTTTAAAAACAAAATGGAGACGGCGATTAGTCGCCATGTTGGCTTGTTTCATGGTTTTGATCACAAAATGATTATATTTATGGCTTTGGAACATGTCCCACTCCATGCTAGAGGAGGAAGTGTTGACAAAACCCTATTGCAACTTGGATCTACAATCTAAAAGTGACCGTTTTTCCACATTTCAACGAAACTTAGTTTCAAACCCTTTCTATAATTTCTGTATTCTTTGGTCCTGTGTTCCCCTCCCTTCCTCTTCTCTTCCCTCCTTTCCTTTTTCCCCCATTTCCTTTCCTATGATGTATATATTCCCTTTTCTGTTTTCCTGATTTTTTCTGATTTATTCTTTATCATGATTTATAATTACTGTAATTCATTATTTATAGATATTAGACTTTAACTAAATATATTGTTATTTATAGATGCTTAAAGTGGCCCTTCCTGCATGAGCACCGCTCAGCGCCTAGGATAAACGCAATTGATGATATGACCAGAGTAATATAAGACTGAATGTCTATCTGATTAGGAATGGGGATCCCAATCGCAACGAGCAGCTGCTGAAGATGTGTAGATAATGTTAAAAAACAATATTTAGAGGAGCACCCAAAGGTTACTATAAATAATGTAAAACAATAAAATCATGCACAATAAAATTGTAGACAATTAATACCGTAAAACATAAAAAATATATAAACTCAGTAAATGTCCATAAATAGTGTAGCAGCGCTCTTGTCATAAATGACAAGCTTCTTTGTGTGTTATATGCACACAGAGGAACAGATGAGTAGAGGGAGAGTGTGATCTTTATCCCAGTGTGATTAATACAGTTCAAAGTTCATCCGTCATGTATCACATATAAGGTAGAGAAGTCCCCCTTTGGGGATGCACTCACCAAAAGGTAGATATAAACGAGCCTTTTCACTGTCACTAGGATCACTTCTTTCCTTTCTTTTACTCCTTCCACCGATATCCAGCTTTGTTTGTATACTCAGGTTTTCAGGTTGTTCATATGGAAAAAGAATAGTCACATAGCGTGATATTGCTTTAAGAATTTATTTCCCATGGACAACCCCCCTTACAAGTGGATACGTACAGAATTGCAATTAAAAACGGGCAGATAAAGTATTTGTTGCTCAGTACACATAAGGCACCAGTAGATGGAGGCCCACGCTATCTTACACAGCGTGTATGATGTTACCACTTCCTGGTTCCTGGATGTGTTGGAGCGCAAGCGGCACTTCCGGTTTACGGCGAGACCACGACCCTGATGCGTTTCGTCACTTCTGGACTTCGTCTGAGGGCGTGGTCTCGAGCCGCAGTTGCCGGTATTTTATCTGTAAGAGGCGGACGTCTCCCCTGCGCTGCGAACCAATCACAGCGAAGTGTCCGCTCACACCCCTCAGCCATGCTAAACACAGCTTATGGGTCAGGTGAGCAGAGCACGCCCAGGGGGAGGACCTGCCTTCACAAAGCATATAGACAACAATCTAGTGTCTGCAAGTGAATAGACTGAAGTGCATGCACATTTTACAGACACCCTAACTAATATTCACTAGAAAAACAGGAGAGATGTATATATAATATAGTCAAACCTAATTCTATATAGAAATGAGATATATTAATCCACGATTGTATGGCATTAATACAGCGGACCGACGGCCCAAATTAAGGGCGATCGTATTGCTGCTGATCTGCCGATCTTCCAATCAGGGTCCCCACACATCATGCAATGTCTGGTATGCAATAAATCCATATTTTATTGCTGATCGATGCACTTCAGTCTATTCACTTGCAGACACTAGATTGTTGTCTATATGCTTTGTGAAGGCAGGTCCTCCCCCTGGGCTTGCTCTGCTCACCTGACCCATAAGCTGTGTTTAGCATGGCTGAGGGGAGTGAGCGGACACTTCGCTGTGATTGGTTCGCAGCGCAGGGGAGACGTCCGCCTCTTACAGATAAAATACCGGCAACTGCGGCTCGAGACCACGCCCTCAGACGAAGTCCGGAAGTGACGAAACGCATCAGGGTCGTGGTCTCGCCGTAAACCGGAAGTGACGCTTGCGCTCCAACACATCCAGGAACCAGGAAGTGGTAACATCATACACGCTGTGTAAGATAGCGTGGGCCTCCATCTACTGGTGCCTTATGTGTACTGAGCAACAAATACTTTATCTGCCCGTTTTTAATTGCAATTCTGTACGTATCCACTTGTAAGGGGGGTTGTCCATGGGAAATAAATTCTTAAAGCAATATCACGCTATGTGACTATTCTTTTTCCATATGAACAACCTGAAAACCTGAGTATACAAACAAAGCTGGATATCGGTGGAAGGAGTAAAAGAAAGGAAAGAAGTGATCCTAGTGACAGTGAAAAGGCTCGTTTATATCTACCTTTTGGTGAGTGCATCCCCAAAGGGGGACTTCTCTACCTTATATGTGATACATGACGGATAAACTTTGAACTGTATTAATCACACTGGGATAAAGATCACACTCTCCCTCTACTCATCTGTTCCTCTGTGTGCATATAACACACAAAGAAGCTTGTCATTTATGACAAGAGCGCTGCTACACTATTTATGGACATTTACTGAGTTTATATATTTTTTGTGTTTTACGGTATTAATTGTCTACAATTTTATTGTGCATGATTTTATTGTTTTACATTATTTATAGTAACCTTTGGGTGCTCCTCTAAATATTGTTTTTTAATATTGTTATTTATAAGTGTGTTTTCTATGTAGTGAGTTTCCCTATTTATACTGTACATAAGTGTTCTATATTTGCTGGATAATTGATGCGATTTTATTTTAAGTCTCTCTGTTGCATTTCCACTTTATTTGCGGGACCAGCTTTTGTTTGGTTGGTTGTTCCCGTTTTTTGTATTGGATGAGGTGCTGCCGCCTTGAGGCTACTGGGGGGGGGGGTGCCCTGTGGGTGGCGGGGCACAACTTCACCGTTGGGCATACATGTGCACCCATACGGACGCATGGAGCACCTATTGGAATACAATCCCATTTGTTGCCCGTTTCGTGCTTTTGCCAATCCCTGATACCCCGCTTCTCCTTTATGGATGACCACCAGAAACCCTTAGAGGCTTTTCACCCTCCCTACACATTGCCGGCCGTTTCCATTGTCGGAGTCTGCGGGCTTAGTCCATTGCCTAGGAACGACAAATGCCGTTCCCTTTCCATTCTGCACGTACTGAGCCACGCCTTCTGGTCCTTGTCGTTTGGTATGTTTCCCCTTGGACTGGGCGCTTGCGCACTGGCACCCTCATGTCCACACTTGGCTGGTGACAGATGCCAGCCGAGTGGTGAGTGCTTAAAAGCCGGCAGCTCAGGTCCTTACATCTGCCAGAGCTTTGGGGGCGACCTGATGCTATCTATATCTCTTTTTAAAGGTATGGTTCCTTGTGCCTGCAATCCTCTGTCTATGAAGCTCTAGTATTTTTACTAATCCTCTCTACCCTACGTTTTCTCTCCTTACCGCTCTATACATTCAGGTGTTTCATAGCATACATTTAGGCTTACAAAACCTTTTTTAAGTTGTCCCTAGTATACAACACACAAGTCCCTTCCATATCATATTTCTTTACATCATATTTCCTCATCTAATTTACTTATTAGATATACTTATGTATCCCTATTATACATGGTGTTATGCATATACACCTCCCACACACTGCTTATATTCACTATGCTCATTCATATATACTATATCCAACACATTTTAATTGACTCAGTCCACTCTTACTTAAACCCTTATTCATCCTGATTGATTACCTTGCTTGACACTTCTCTGTTTACATATATTCAATATATAAAATATTTCATTACCAATACTTTATCTTCTTCGGTTATATATACCATTTTTTTGCTCCTTTCTAGAGCAATATTTTGAACAGGCTTCCTCCTTCCAGTCTTGCCATTTTGGATTGTTACTGTCGGGGTGGGTCTCCTTAGCCCAATAGACATACGAGATCTGACAAAGTTGTATTCCTCCATCTCAGCGAGCTCAGGGACCTCAGTGGACAAATTTGTGACACACAGACAGACAGTATTCTTTGTCCAAAGTGATCTGCTAAGCAGTTTAATTATCACATCTTATATGGGGAGTTACAACAACAAGAGGACGTGCAGAAATCAACTTAAACAATAATACATCTTATGTTGAGTGTGAGACTTCTCACAGAGTGTCTCATAAACAAGGGTTGTTTATGAGATCTGACACAGTGTTCTAAAACAATGTCTGCACAGACACAAGGTTAGAAGAGTATAAACGTCACTTCAGGGAATCTCAGATTCTGTAAGAACATAATAAAACAATATCTGTGCAAAGGATTATTTCATACCAATGTAGCGGGGTATACCCCTTTAATACAGAGAGACTACATTTCCCAGTAGATCCTGCAGCACCCAGGGTGCATTGCCACGGAGCAGACTTTATAAAGAGGAGGCAGAGTTGATTCTGTCTCTTTGGACACCCCCTCTCCTAGCAAGAGGATCCCTGTGCTGAACTGCTGTGTGCACAAGGCCTGAAGCCTGGGCCTTGTGCATTTCTCCAAAGAGCCCTCTGCCAGCCTAGCGGAACCTCAGAGACATCTTCTCATCCTTGCTGTACTATATCAGAAGGACCGAAGGCCTGGATGTCGGTGGATTCCTGTTCCTAGACGAATCGGTGGAGGAAACGGACTTGGACTTGTCCGGGTGGTGAGAGAGCACTTGCTCATAGACAGATACTTTATCTTCACTATTCGTTTGGATTATAAAGTTTGTTCAGCAAGTGCACCACCGAAAGATTGCATGCGAAGATTGATCTAAATGGAAGTTCAAGGAAACAGTCAGGCCTGACTGTGTAGGTAGATACTATTGAGTTAGTCTACCCACGAGGGGAAGTGATTGAAAAGGGGCAGCGATAGATCCGCATAGCATTATTTGAGTTATCCGATTGTTTGTTCATTTAAATACTGTTTATTCTCAAAATCTGCACTTTGTTATACTGTTATTTTATTACTTGCCCATTTGCATTAGTAAAATATCTGGGTCAAGTACAGTTGGTCAGCTTCCGTTACTTTTATAGGAGTTTAGAAGTATATTGCTGTGCATGCTTGCTATAAGACTGCGTCACCAACAGTTGCGGTCACATCCCACTACTACTAGCTGTGCCACGGGAGGTTAGAGCCGATTGCTAGGGGCTGACAGCGGTGCATTACAGGGCCCAAATCAATACCAGCAGCCCTCTTAACTGGGGGTACCGCTATACCAAGTAAGCTAATCTATCCTAAGATGGATGCTGACTACAAAATGTAGTCACATTGGTTCATATTCCTTCAGTCCCCTCTTAATTCATGAAAATGAATTCCTACAGCTTTTGATTATATGGTGACTTATCTAACATATACATATGGGGTATGGGGTAATACACCTAGCAATACAGAGAGTTGTAACCCCCCCCCCTTAAATCATATGTGTAATTTCTAATAACTATATGCAGAGTGCTTACATGTGGGGTGCTTAAGAACCTATCTGAATGTCCTTATAAGCTTTCATATACATTGCATAAGGCAATATATCACTAGGGGGCTGTTGGGCCCTTTCCACTATGCACATACAACACTTAAAGCATAAGTAGAGTATCACTACAAGAGATTAAGATTATAATGGTAAGCACGATATCTTTAAACCAAGAGAAAATACCTCCAAATCCAAAACCCTCCCTCTCCGAAGGGACTCCATGTTTTGGCAATATTCCTGGCCTCTTGTGGTAGCTTGTCGACCTTCTATGTTGGGCAATAATGTCATAATAATCAGGGACCTCAATGGATGTATTATGAACCCAAGTGCAACACTTACAGTCCTCTGTAACTTCACATAGGCCTGTAAGTGCAGCACTCATACTTTCAATGACCAGGTCTAATTGCTTCCTGATTGCTCTAGTTTCTATATTTTATTAGGCAATATCAATAAATACCCGTATAATTATTGAGCCTTTTCATTAAATCTATTCATTAAATCTATTCCCTAACCTGTACAGGAAGGGAAACAGGCCCAGGCCATATCCTTTTCATCAAACAATTCTCTTTCATTAATATGTCTGAGAGGATACCTGGGGTAAAAACTAGCTTTAAGGTGGTGTCCTCCTTTACTATCACCTAATACCCCCATTACCGGGACCAGGGCCGCTAACTAACAGCATCCCTGGGATTCTAAAGGGATCCGGGGATAACATCCTTGCAACAGATGTATGTATTCTTGACAAGGGCTAAAGGCAACCTTTGGAAAATTCTCTTTAGCTCGTGAGAGAGACCGGAGAATGCTATAGTTGACAACAATTGTCCTACTGTAGAGGTGGGTTGGCATTTAATAATTCTAGCAACATAGAATTAAATACAAGTCTGAGGTACGGAAGAAGGAGCTATACCATGATGCTGCTGAAAACTTAAAGCGGAGGTGCAGCCAGATTTATATTTTTTTTTTTGAAGTAAGCAGCTACTAACAGTGTAGCTGCTGACTTTTAATAAGGACACTTACCTGTCCTACTCGCCCATGATGTCGGTCCCGCCACAGCGATCGATCGCTGCTGGCAGGTCCCGGCTCCTCCATCCTGACTAAGGGAAACAGGCAGTGAAGCCTTACGGGCTTCACTGCCCGTTTCCTACTGCGCATGCACCACTCGCACATCGCTTTGTGAATGGGCGGCTTGCCTCCTGGGATACACAGTTCCCAGAAGGCAGCACGCCCCATTCACAAGAAGAGGAAGTGGAAGGAGACCCACCGCGGATTAGAAGATGCACATTAGAGGCAGATTACGGGACTTCCGCATAGCAACTGGCATTTTGGGTGAGTCTAAAACATTTTTTTCTTTCTATTAATTTTTTAATAGGATTTTTTATGTAAAATGTTTTGCTGGGTGGACCTCCGCTTTAAGTGCAGCATGTTGGCAAGCTGTAGCACTTCTTGCGGAATTACCTAACTTAAAGCACAAATCTGGGGAGTGGCTTCTACCCATGGCTTGAAACACAAAAGTGTTGTTTGAAAATGTTCTTGTGACATCAGTAAAACAAATAGGTGGGGTACCCTTTTAGAAGAGGAGTGAAGCCTTAAAGGCACCACCATTAAAGGGACTCTAGTGGTACCCGGGTGGAGCTTACCACATATCCAACATTTGTCATATCCTGATTCCCTAGCATAAGCATATTTAAACTTTAACAATAACATTTCTCTTTTCACTCTAGCATGTCTTTTAGTGTGGCTAGAGATGGTTCCTTTTCCACAGATGTCTTTTATGACACCTAAATCTTCTGGGTGGTATATATATATATATATATATATATATATATATATATATATATATATATATATATAGTTATGATCCAGGTTGGGGGAAACACTGAAAGTGTGGTCACCCCCAGGAGTATCCAAAATTTCTCATAATCCTGAGCAGTAAACAAAGTCAATTTACTTTATTCGCTTTGAGGATTTACAACACCTGCTTCACCTCCTTGGTCCAGAACTGAAGCTTTATCTGCGTCTTTGTCTTGCTTCGCACAATCCACTTTGACGTTTTACTCGACTGGCATGGATCCAGGCTTGGGAATTATCCACTAGGATGGCTGTCCGGGTCACCGCGACTACTGTGGAAGGAGGTCCAAAAGGGATATTCCTGCTTTTTTGGTCCTACTCCTACTTCGTCCTCTACTCAAAAGGGATGTGTTGGTTTCTGTGAAGAAAAACAAGAGATGTGCGAGCAACATTTCTTTCAACTTGGTCTAAAGTTTCAATTAACTTTGTGACATTTTTCCTCCCTTATCTGATCAAGATCTCCTGCTTCTAAGATAAGGGGTGTTCTTAGCTCAAGGGGTGGGAGAGGGTCTACCCATAAGAATCTCGAACAGAGAGTACCCTGTGGTTTCACTGGGGGTCATTCTGATCTTGGCAAGAACCACTGGTAACATTTTATCTCATTTATGGAAATTTTCCCCTGTGGCTTTCCTAAATTTATCTTTGGTTCTACTCATTTTTTCCTTTATCCTGTGAAAGAGTGAAAGGTGTAGTAGGATACAGAAGGTGTCCATGTTTCACTTTGTGTGGTGTGTTTGTGTCACGGTGCATCACATGCATCAGGAATAACCCAAACTTTAACAAGTTTAGGTAGGCCTAAAATAAAAAGAATCTTTTAGTAAAACCTCACATGCATTCGGCCATCTCCTATTGCCTACTGTGATATTAGGCAAAAAATAGGATTTTTATAACAGCTTACCTGTAAAATCCTTTTCTTGGAGTACACCACGGGACACAGAGCTAGTCATTACATAATGGGTTAAGGGTCACCAGCGGTGATTGGACACTGGCACAACCAATGGAAGACAGTTCCCCTCCATATAACCCCTCCCATCAGGGAAGTACCTCAGTTTTGTAGCAAAGCAGTAAGGTTCCCATAAGAAGGGGGGGACCTCTGTGTCCCGTGGTGTACTCCAAGAAAAGGATTTTACAGGTAAGCTGTTATAAAAATCCTATTTTCTTTATCGTACACCACGGGACACAGAGCTAGTCATTACATAATGGGACGTCCCAGAGCAATGCTCATATGAAGGGGGGGAGACACAGATCAAAACAGGCCGCTTGCGGACCAGAAGCCCTATACTGCTGCCTGCAGCACACTTCGCCCAAAGGCGGAATCCTCATGTCCTTTCCCATCTATTTGATAGAATTTGGAAAATGTATGGACTGAAGACCAAGTTGCAGCTTTACAGATCTGAGCCATCGAAGCCTGGTGGTGCACTGCCCATGAAGCACCTATCGCCCTGGTAGAGTGCGCCTTAACAGGAAAAGGAGGAGTCCTGTTCTTTAAACCATAAGCTTGAATAATTACTTGTCTAATCCACCTGGAAATGGTGGATCTTGATACCGCTTGGCCCTTCTTGGGCCCATCTGGTAAAATAAACAAAACATCTGTTTTACGTATCTGAGCGGTTGCTTGCAGATACACCTTTACCGCTCTCCCTAGATCTAGAGAGTGTAATAATTTTTCCCCCGCCGTCCGCGGGTTTGGAAAAAAGGAAGGCAGAACAATGTCTTGATTCAAGTGAAAAGCCGACACCACCTTAGGTAGAAAAGCCGGATGGGGTCGTAGTACGATTTTGTCCTTGTGACAAATTAGACAAGGCTCTTTACAAGAAAGAGCTGCTAGCTCTGATACTCTCCTAGCAGAAGCTATAGCAATCAGAAAAGCCAACTTCCTACTTAATATAATTAAAGGAATATGGCGAATAGGTTCAAAAGGTTGCTTTTGCAACACTGACAATACCAAATTCAAATCCCATGGACACAAGGGAGTCCTAACTGGAGGATTTATCCTCAGTACCCCCTTAATGAATGTCCGAACTAGGGAGTGAGATGCCAATGGTCTCTGAAAGAAGACTGATAGAGCCGATATTTGCCCTTTGATGGTGCTAAGGGCTAAATTCATATCCACTCCTAACTGGCAAAAAGCAAGAATCCTGCTTATTTCATATTTCTGAGGATTCCAACTTCTGGATTCACACCAGGAAACGTATGCTCTCCAGACTCTCTGATAGATGAGTCTGGAGGCTGGCTTTCTAGCATTAATGAGCGTAGAAAGAGCCAGACCAGAGACCCCTCTCTTTTTAAAAATGTGGGTCTCAGCAGCCAGGCCGTCAACTTTAGCCTTTGTAAGGAAGGGTGGAATACTGGACCCTGTGACAGCAGGTCGTGTCGGAGTGGAAACTTCCAGGGCCTTCCTATCGCCGTTTTTACAATCTCGGCATACCAAGGCCTCCTGGGCCAGTTTGGGGCCACTAGGATTACTGGTATTCCCTCCTCCTTGATCCTGCGAAGCAGTCTTTGTAGAAGAGGGATCGGAGGGAATGCCTAGATCAGTGAGAACTGATTCCATGGAGTTATTAGAGCGTCTGTATTATTAGAGCGTCTGTCCCGTAGGCTAGAGGATCCCTCGTTCTGGACACAAAGTTGTCCAATTTCTTGTTGAACCTGGCAGCTAGCAGGTCTACATCTGGGTTTCCCCATCTCAGACATATGGCCTGAAAGATCTCGGGGTGAAGAGACCACTCCCTGGTAGCAGCTGCTGACGACTCAGGTAGTCTGCTTGCCAATTTTCCATCCCTGGAATGAAGATTGCAGAAAGGCAAGGTACATGCTCTTCTGCCCATGCCAGGATCCGGTTCACCTCTCTTTGGGCTGCCCGACTGCGGGTGCCTCCTTGGTGATTGATGTAAGCTACTGCAGTAGCATTGTCGGATTGAACCCGAACTGGGTAGCCCTGTAACCTGTATGTCCAGGTTTTGAGGGCTAGATATACCGCCCGGATCTCTAGCACATTGATGGGCAGGATCCCCTGAGTCTTGGCCCAGGTTCCCTGGGTAGAAGCCTCCTCGAATACTGCACCCCAGTCCGATAGGCTGGTATTCCTAGATACCACCTTCCAGGCCACTGGGAGGAAGGACTTTCCCTTCCGTAAATTCCTGGCTTCTAGCCACCAATCGAAGTTGTGGCGTACTTGTGAGGACAGGCGCATGGGTATATCCAGAGCTTGGCTCTTCCTGTTCCAGGAAGCTAAAATATTGCCTTGAAGTAGTCTCGAATGAAACTGGGCGTAAGGGACCGCCTCGAAGGAGGCTACCATCTTTCCCAATAGTCTCATGCAAAGGCGAATAGACGGCCTCTTGTTTGCTTTGACCTTGTGGATCAGGTCTTTCAGAGACTGTATCTTCGGTTCTGGCAGGTATACCTCGTTTTGGGCTGTATCTATGATCATGCCCAGGTACCCTATCCTTCTTTGGGCCTGGAGAGAGGATTTTTGTAAATTTATAATCCATCCTAAATGCTCCAGGTATCCTACTGTAGTGTGTACAGCGTGACCCAATCCGTCCTTTGACTGATCTATTACTAGTAGATCGTCCAGATAGGCTGTTACCGCAATGCCCCGTGTTCTTAGGTTACTAACAGAGGAGCTAGCACCTTTGTGAACACTATGGGCGCGGTGGCTACACCAAACGGCAGAGCCACAAATTGAAAGTGGCGATCTTCTACCGCAAACCTTAGGAATCTTTGGTGAGCGGGGAGGATGGGTATGTGTAAATGTGCGTCCTTGATATCTATGGACGCCATGAATTTTCCGCCCTTTAAAGTGGCGGCCACGGATCGGATCGTTTCCATTCGAAAATGGCGATCGTTCAGGAACCGATTTAGGGATTTTAGATCCAGGATGGGTCTGACATCTCCATTTGGCTTTGGAATCACAAAGAGGTTTGAGTAAAAACCTGAACCTCGCTCTTTTTGGGGTACGTCTGTAACTACCCCTTGAGCCATTAAGTGATTCAAACCTTTGAAGAAGGATTCTCTTTTTTGTGGATCCTTGGAGAGTCTTGAACCTCGGAATTGAGAAGATGGGATCTCTCGAAATTCCAGTTTGTACCCTGAGGATATTGTGGATACTACCCAATTGTCCTGGATTTCTGACCACCAAGTTGCTCAGAACTGACAAAGCCTTCCTCCCACTCGGCCGAGCGGGGGCGCCCCTTCACTGAGAGGCTTTGGGGGCTTGCTTATTAGCTCTTGCACCCCACGGCTTCTTGTTCTTCTGAGCTTGCCCCTTGGCTTTTGTGGGCGGCTAAAACAGGCCGCCGCCACTGGTTGGAGTCAGATTTCCCGGGAGCTGGGGAGAGAGCGTTTAAAACAAGATCTCTTGTTTTTCTTTCTCTCAGGTAAAAGTCATTTTACCACTTGATCTTCTGTATATATTTTTCTAAATCTTCCCCAAATAGGCGTTCGCCATGGAACGGGAACTTGCCAACAGCTTTTTGCATGGGGTCTCCGCTGACCAATGCTCAAGCCAAAGTACTCTGCGCATCTGTACCAGCTGGAGTGTAAGGCGTGATGCCTGTATGATAGAATCTCTCATGGCATCCACTGTGAAGCATAAGGCTTTTAGGCAAATTTTTCCCAATTTCTAGCCTGCTCTGAAGGCAGTTCCTTCAGCCCCTGCTTTACCTGTTGGCTGATGACCTGACCCATACCGACTGCTGCTACTGCAGGTTGGGTAATTGAGCCGGCCAAAAGGAAGGAGGATTTCAACTTCCTCTCAGAAGGATCTTTTAAACCCTTGTACATTATCCACCGGACATGTCAGGTTTTTATTTACACAAGAAATAGCCGCAACTACCGCAGGCAGGCTCCATTTCTTAAAAAAAAAATTTTTTCCCCCATAGGATAAAGAATGTTAAACCTTTTTGGAGGTGAGAAACGCTTATCTGGATGTTGCCAGTTTGCGTATATTAGATCCTCTAGTAACGGATGAACCGGGAAGGAGCATGCACCTTGCAGGGATCTTAATGACCCTAGGGAGGAGACAGGTAATTCCGTTACCTCCGCAGAGGTTAACTTAAATGCACTGCTATAGCATTGTACCTGTGACCTTAAAATCTGGCTCCTCATCCTCTGCTGATGTAGCCTCCTCCTCCTCATCCTCCTCCCTCAGGTACTTCTGAAGGGAGGTCCAATACTGGAAGAGACCTGCTTCGCTTATTGTTCCTTTTTAGAGGACTTAGCGATTAAGGTAGCAATTTTTTCCTCCAGATTATTTAGGGCAGCTGATAAAGTGTCCTCAGTGACATATACAGGCCCAGGCTCCACTGGGGAAGCCGCCATACCTGACAGAGGTAATGGCTCATCCTGAACAGGTGCATTTAGCAACCCAGGAGAGAAAGGTACCGAGTCAGCACAGTTAGAGCCTCCTCTCAGGCGGTGGTGCTTTCTTATCTCTTTTTGTCCGTATTACTTCCCCTGGAAGGCTTACCGTTTAGACAAAATACAAGGTACCTAAATGCATATACTACCGTGTTCAGTTTAGCAAATACATTAAGTATGCAACTTTTAACACATAACTATGCATAACATGGATGTCTTCTAGGAAGTACCCAATCCAACCACATGGAGTCTTACGTCCCTGTATAGCTGCTGTGTTTCTCTGCCAAGAATAAGAGAACTAACAAGCTTGCTTGCTGCTGCAGTGCTTCTCACACTGACAGTCTTTTAAAATTGGCGCCGTTTCTGTGCCTGCGCGCGCCACGTGCCCGCGCACGCCTTCGCCCCCCCCCCCTCCGATAAAGCGCGCTCCCGCGCGCAGCGCGCGCGGCCCTTAGCGCTATGGCGGTGGCCATAGTGAGAGAGGACTCTCATCAGCCCTTGTTCCCACTTACCTGCATCTGCAGGTGTCTGGTCGGCCACCGAAAGGAGGATCGGGGTGCCCCAGCAAGCTCAGCAGCGGAGGTGACGAGCAGTGTACTTCGCTGAAGCCGACACTGAACAGAGTGAGGTGAGTATATTCAGCTCTTTACTCCCCCCAGTGGTGGAAAAAAAGAAGACATCCACTTTTTGAAAAAGGTCCCAACCTAGTTATGGACCTTCTAATCTCACCTTATCCACGCCGCAGGTTTTTCTGCTGAAAGATTTCAGACAGATACCAAACTTCACCCTTCACGGTGGGCTATGTGTGCCAACCTTCAGGGATATGGGTTCCTATTTAAAGGATACCTCTCCCCTGGGCCTTGTACAAGACTCTTACCAGGACTTTATAGCGAAATAGCGAAAGTGCTGGATCTTAGAGCCCAGTCCTCCGAAGAGAGACATTACAGGCGACGCCTCATGGATGAGGCCCGGATCCCATCCAGATTCAGCTCATTTGTAGGCGTCTTGGATGGATCCGAAAGCATAGCTCTTTTACCCCCAGAGGGTCTCTTTGGTAGAGCTTTCCTTTAGCACCTCCTAACGCGTCCAACACCTTTCGACACTGGCGAAAAAACTGAGGTACTTCCCTGATGGGAGGGGTTATATGGAGGGGAACTGTCTTCCATTGGTTGTGCCAGTGTCCAATCACCGCTGGTGACCCTTAACCCATTATGTAATGACTAGCTCTGTGTCCCGTGGTGTACGATAAAGAAAACAAAGATGCACTAGCTGCGTGGCTTCCCCTCTTAGAGGAAAAGTCCATCCCCCACCCAATCCTTCAAATCTCTGTGGCATGTGTCTGGAGACTAATAATTATGATCTTGTAGTGCTATTTCAGGTATTAGTACTGGCATTTGGGTATGTGCTGGCTGCTCTAGCAGCTGACTCTGCAAATGCACACTAACAACAACAGAATCTACAAAACCCTTGTGTATATCGGGTAAAACAGTGGAAGTCATAAATGACCTGGGAGAAGTGTCCCGTTGAGCAATGTGTATACAGTCATGTTGTGGTACTACCTCACCCTGTTCTCCTATTTAATCCTAAAAAGGCATTAAAATTGGGCAAGGTGTGAATATTTTAAGTAACATTGTCACATTGCGAGTGGTGGATAAAGTAGTAGGTCTGCCCAGGGGTAAATGATGTTGACATCCTGACTACCATCGCATAGGATGCTAATGCTCGGAGGCACATAGGCATGCCTTGAACTTGAATCGGGACCATCTTTGGGAAAAAACCCTACAGGGCGCAGTTCTCCACCATGTTTTTTGGCGAGGACACCGGTCAGTCTTACAATTGTCCCTTGCATACAAATAAAACATTCCTTTTTCCTATCGAGGAGGCCAAGTCTGGGTGCTACAACCACAGCACTTTTCAGATACCTTTAATCGGGCACCCGGATATATCTCTCTATATCTCCAGAAGAGAGATTCAGCCTTTGGCAACACCTTTGGTAACAGGTAAAACAAGAAGTGGTATATTATAAAACCAACTGTGGTGAACCCTGTCTCTATCCCATGTTCATTTACTAGGGCAGCCATAACTGCTTGTGACTGAAAACACGTTCTATGTGTCAAGCTGGAGGGAATAGGGCTGTGGAGAGGTCAGAATGAAAACGGGAAAAGGGGACTGAATGGCTGGCAGACATAAAAGATCACATTGATTCCAAAGTCTTGTTTCATAAGAAGTTGCCCCCTGTGGACCACTTGTTGTTCTCGTTATGGGGTCCTTAAAGTTGAATTATTAATCCCAGCTTATACTGGGCCAGACCTAGGTGGAATCTGTGAGTCGCACATACCCATCAAGTGTTCGAGGCTGTAATGCAGCATCCTTAGCGGCTTGGTCTGCGTCCATATGTGAGTCTCAAATGCTAGGATGGCTACCTCGGCAAGAACCTGGAAAGCTGAAAACAGCCAATCAATTTAACCTATTGCTTGATTGGTTTACCTGCCGAAGTGAAACAAACTTCTGGCCCTTAAAATGAAACCAAAAAGCCCTCTCTCTCTCTCTCCATCTCCCTATAATCTATATAAATATATCCAATGACCCGAATAAAGGATCCAATGACTCTGAATACAGAGTGTCCTTCTGAGTGCAAACTCAACCCGTCCATTTAACCGGCCTCCAAAGAGTAATTACATACTGTAGCAGGACCGATCTATGTGTAGGCGTGGTCTCGCAGGTGGGCTCGCAATGTGGTCTAGAGCATAATTGCGTAGACAACAAAGGGTACATAACCCTGAAGATATCGTCCACCAGGTTAGTCACCGGCCGTGAAGGATAAATGAAAAGATGGGCTGTGTCCACAAGGGAATGCCCTCCCCTCGTCCACCAGGACGCTAAAACGCATTTGCTAAACCAATCACTATGAAGTGAAATGGGTAGCATCGGATGGTATGGCTGTGGCATATAAAGAAAAAACAGACAGCGCAAAAACAAACCAAAGAACCCCAATGAGAGCAGCTGAACACTGAAAGGTCAATATAAAACTCCTTAGGCAGAGTACATATAAAAAGCAGTGCAGCGCTAAAATTTAAACTAAAAATAGCATCACAAAGCAGTCCAAAAACAGCATGTAGCAAGATGAGGCTGAGGCATGGCACATCAGATACAACTGGTGCTCTAAGTATAACTAAACTGTTAATTTCCCTCAAGTCCTGTATAAAGCGGTAAGTTCCATCGGCTTACTTTACAGGGTTTATAGAGGTGTTGTAGGGTGATCTCTATAGCATCATGCATCCCCTTTTCTAGAAATGTATAAATTATACATTTTTTGACTATGCCTCAAAACAGGGTGTTATCAGTACCACTACAATCGCTCACTAATACACAG
The DNA here is from genome assembly GCA_029206835.1 of Rana muscosa. Lineage (NCBI taxonomy): Eukaryota > Metazoa > Chordata > Amphibia > Anura > Ranidae > Rana > Rana muscosa. The sequence goes on along the minus strand of CM055118.1, from coordinate 934,494,890 downwards.
ATTAGGCTTAAGTGTTTAAAGTGTTATGTTCCTTTAAGATGTCATCTTTTTTTTTTTAAAACTCCGAAATTTTTGGTCAAATGGCAATATTTTGCACATAGATAACCCGGTACTTGGGGGTTAATGTGCAAAAATAAATTTTTCAAAATGAAGCTTTGGTTAAGAGATATACCCATTTGGCATCCTGCCCAATCATCATTTTTTTGTTATTGGACCCCCCACCCATGATTCTCGCGTGGCTTTACAGGGTGTACATTGGAGCAGTCCTATAACATATATAATGTTTACCTAGCAAATATAAACAATAAATGCACAAGTTTTTTTCATAGCCAAAAGTTAACGCTTTTTTTTCCTTTTTCCTCTCCATAAGGATGTGAAAGAGATACTTACCGTAAGTTTCTTCACAAGAATGTGAAAGGAGGGGCGGATTCCTCACAGAGAACCCCGAGGGTGGGGGCTTCTGTGGAGGAGCACCTCTTTACACGTAGAATTAGAAAAATTGACAGAAGATTTCCCTTTTTTTTTTATTTAGCCAAATGGACTCCAGACACCGACTAATTACTTGCCACTAAAAACAAAATTGAATGAGAATAATCGTTTCTACATCGTGGCCACTCTTCTGTTCAGAGTTCCACGTCTTTTCGGTCAGGAGTTCATTGGACTGTTATTTACAGTGACCTTAACTGACCCTTACTGTCAGCATTTGTAAGTTTTCACATTAACTTATAGAACACCTTGGCACATAGAGGTATAGGATTTTCTGTACCTTCCCTATAAATCACAACATAGTGGACAGATGCCGTCTTACCCACGGCTTCTAGACAACTCCATACAAACAGATTATCTTATATTTTATTACATGGCAGGGAGGACAGTGACAGAGGTCTGAGTTTTTACTACTACTTCTTAGAACAGTGGAACTGTCTAGGTCTAACAAAAATTACAGACCCTACACAAGACGGATCGGTCAGACCCGCCTCATGTGTCCAGACATCTTTGAACCATACCCATTTTTCTTTGTTTTCTATCTGCAGGCTATGGAGAAGGGAAATATATTAAAAAAAAGTACTGTTTTATTTCCTCGACTCCCCAAGAGTCTCATTTTATGTGCTTCTAAAGAACCATATATATGTGAGGTTTCTTAGAACCTTAGACTCCTAGAGTCTCTTACCATGTGCTTCTAAAGGTGTGTGTGTGTGTGTGTGTGTGTGTGTGTGTGTGTGTGTGTGTGTGTGTGTGTGTGTGTAACACAGACTTGTCTCTGTCCTGACCAGCTTGACCCTTAAGGGCTAGGCCAGTGTTTCTCAACCTTTTTGCCTTCGGGGGAACCCTTGACAAAAAGTTTGAGATCTTGGGGAACCCCTGAAAAAAAAATCAGATCTAAAGCTCACGGATCATTGGATCTGATCAGCAAGCTGTAGATATAACAGCAATAAAGAAACAGTATCAAATAATAGAATAGATATTGTAAAAATACTTACCTCCTTAATGTGAAACTTGGGCTTGCTTTTTTCTGCACAGATGCTCAATTCTGGGTCGAACTTGAGAAAAGCACACACAAATTTCTTCTTCCACTGAAAGTAAACGATTTTGCTCCTTGCTCTTGATGCTTTTTAAACAGGAAAAAGCTTGCTCACACATGTAGGAAGTAGCAAACTGCAGCAAAACATTCAATGCCTTTCTGTAAATGGCAGGATACTCTTCTTTGACTGAAATCCAGAATTTGTCCAAGGATACATCAAACCTCATCCTGAGGGACACGATCAGACTGCAAATAGCAAATTTCTTCCTGTTATTTTAAATTCAAGTTCACTGACTGAACAGAAGACTCAGAGAATGGGTTCCTCACCCAATCATATATTTGTGTTGACAGAGAAGGAAAATAATATTCCATTTTGCTCTGTCTGCAATACATCCAGGTGGCTTTCAATTAGATTTGAAACTTGCTGGTATCCTTCCTCACTTCCAAGGCCAAGCAACAGAAGAAACATCTCCAGATTTCCTTTCACAACATAGCTTTTCCAAAGATTAAATTTTCTTTTGAATCCAAGTATCTTGTCACTTGAAGTCAGGATATTTTCTCCAGAATCTTGCATAGACTGGTTCAGCAGGTTCATATGATTAAAAATGTCTGCTAAGTATGCCAGTTTCTACAGCCACTCTTCATTTTCAAAGCACTCAGCAAAATCTGACCTACAAATTTCTTCAAAGTACTTCTTTAGTTCTTCTTTCAGCTCAAACACTCTGTGGAGAACTCGTCCTCTGCTAGGCCACCGGATTTCTGTATGTAGCAGGAGAATTATGTGGTCCTTCCTCATGCTTTCACAAAGTTTTTGAAACATTCTTGAGTGAACTGGTCTTTGTTTAATAAAGGTCACCATTTTTGTCACCTCATCCAGAACACTTTTCAGCTCAGCTCCAAGAGTTTTGGACATGAGCACTTCTCTATGAATAAAGCAGTGTGTTGTCACAACATTAGGATTTTCTTTTTTTACAAGTGAGGAAAAGCCTTTCATGGAGCCAACCATTGATGGGGCACCATCAGTACAGATTCCAACACAACCATTCCATGTCAGTCCTTGGGATTCCAGATAGGCAGACAAAACATTAAATATATCTTGACCCTTGGTTGTTTCAGGCAGCTCTTTGCAGCAGAAAAAGTTTTCTTGAATTTCACCACCATTTTCAAATCGTACAAATGCTATAAGTTGGCATGTGTTGGTGATATCGGTGGACTCATCAACCTGGATAGCGAAGCTGTTTTTTTTTTTTAAGGATATCACACAAGACCTCTTCAACATCTTGTGACATGTCATCAATGCGCTAACTTATTGTACTGTCTGAGAGTGGAACCTTTTCAATTTCCTTTATGGCAGCTGCTCCTAGCATGTGATTTTCAATAATTTTACATGCTGGCATTATTATATTCTCACCAACTGTGTGACTTTTTATTTTCTGGGCAATCATTTCTGCCACCCAATAGCTTGCTTCCTGTGCTTTTTTACTAATGGAGACTTTAACAAAAGCTGCACTTTGCTTGCTTTGAGATTCCAATAGCCTTTTGAAATAATCGGCACCTTTAGATGCCAAATGGCCATGGTTTGTAGTAAAGTGTCTTTTCAGTTTTGCTGGAGCCATTGCTATATTTGCAAGTTGTTTGCCACAAATAAGGCACAATGGAACGGGACAATATGGATCACCTGTCCATGAAAAACCCATAGTTAGGTAAGTTTCACTGTAAAGGCGGACTTTTTTGGGGTCAAGCACTGTGCTGCTGGTGCATGCAAAGGACTCAGGATGTTGTAATTCTTCCTCACTAGCCTTATCAGAATTTTCTGTAGTAGAAGATGAAGCTGTACTATCCTCCTGTACCTCACTCCATCTCCTCACAAAACGCCACATTGGACCTTGAGCCATTTTGTTTTTAAAACCACTAATAAAAATAAAAAATAAAAAATAAAATAAAAAAAGGTATACTACCATAAATCAACCACACTATCACTAATAACTGCAATATACAGCAAAAGTCTTTCTGCAATGCAATTACACAAATCTGGTTCTCAGTGCTATACATACATACACTGCATTGCTGCTCAGTGGAAAATTCTCTGCAATGCAAAATATCAACGCAGTTGAAAAACTCAACATTACTGCCCCTGTCTCTGCAAGGCACAAAGGAAAAAATAGGATTTTTATAACAGCTTACCTGTAAAATCCTTTTCTTGGAGTACACCACGGGACACAGAGCTAGTCATTACATAATGGGTTAAGGGTCACCAGCGGTGATTGGACACTGGCACAACCAATGGAAGACAGTTCCCCTCCATATAACCCCTCCCATCAGGGAAGTACCTCAGTTTTGTAGCAAAGCAGTAAGGTTCCCATAAGAAGGGGGGGACCTCTGTGTCCCGTGGTGTACTCCAAGAAAAGGATTTTACAGGTAAGCCGTTATAAAAATCCTATTTTCTTTATCGTACACCACGGGACACAGAGCTAGTCATTACATAATGGGACGTCCCAGAGCAATGCTCATATGAAGGGGGGGAGACACAGATCAAAACAGGCCGCTTGCGGACCAGAAGCCCTATACTGCTGCCTGCAGCACACTTCGCCCAAAGGCGGAATCCTCATGTCCTTTCACATCTATTTGATAGAATTTGGAAAATGTATGGACTGAAGACCAAGTTGCAGCTTTACAGATCTGAGCCATCGAAGCCTGGTGGTGCACTGCCCATGAAGCACCTATCGCCCTGGTAGAGTGCGCCTTAACAGGAAAAGGAAGAGTCCTGTTCTTTAAACCATAAGCTTGAATAATTACTTGTCTAATCCACCTGGAAATGGTGGATTTTGATACCGCTTGGCCCTTCTTGGGCCCATCTGGTAAAATAAACAAAACATCTGTTTTACGTATCTGAGCGGTTGCTTGCAGATACACCTTTACCGCTCTCACTAGATCTAGAGAGTGTAATAATTTTTCCCCCGCCGTCCGCGGGTTTGGAAAAAAGGAAGGCAGAACAATGTCTTGATTCAAGTGAAAAGCCGACACCACCTTAGGTAGAAAAGCCGGATGGGGTCGTAGTACGATTTTGTCCTTGTGACAAATTAGATAAGGCTCTTTACAAGAAAGAGCTGCTAGCTCTGATACTCTCCTAGCAGAAGCTATAGCAATCAGAAAGGCCAACTTCCTACTTAATATAATTAAAGGAATATGGCGAATAGGTTCAAAAGGTTGCTTTTGCAACACTGACAATACCAAATTCAAATCCCATGGACACAAGGGAGTCCTAACTGGAGGATTTATCCTCAGTACCCCCTTAATGAATGTCCGAACTAGGGAGTGAGATGCCAATGGTCTCTGAAAGAAGACTGATAGAGCCGATATTTGCCCTTTGATGGTGCTAAGGGCTAAATTCATATCCACTCCTAACTGGCAAAAAGCAAGAATCCTACTTATTTCATACTTCTGAGGATTCCAACATCTGGATTCACACCAGGAAACGTATGCTCTCCAGACTCTCTGATAGATGAGTCTGGAGGCTGGCTTTCTAGCATTAATGAGCGTAGAAAGAGCCGGACCAGAGACCCCTCTCTTTTTAAAAATGTGGGTCTCAGCAGCCAGGCCGTCAACTTTAGCCTTTGTAAGGAAGGGTGGAATACTGGACCCTGTGACAGCAGGTCGTGTCGGAGTGGAAACTTCCAGGGCCTTCCTATCGCCGTTTTTACAATCTCGGCGTACCAAGGCCTCCTGGGCCAGTTTGGGGCCACTATGATTACTGGTATTCCCTCCTCCTTGATCCTGCGAAGCAGTCTTTGTAGAAGAGGGATCGGAGGGAATGCCTAGATCAGTGAGAACTGATTCCATGGAGTTATTAGAGCGTCTGTCCCGTAGGCTAGAGGATCTCTCGTTCTGGACACAAAGTTGTCCAATTTCTTGTTGAACCTGGCAGCTAGCAGGTCTACATCTGGGTTTCCCCATCTCAGACATATGGCCTGAAAGATCTCGGGGTGAAGAGACCACTCCCTGGTAGCAGCTGCTGACGACTCAGGTAGTCTGCTTGCCAATTTTCCATCCCTGGAATGAAGATTGCAGAAAGGCAAGGTACATGCTCTTCTGCCCATGCCAGGATCCGGTTCACCTCTCTTTGGGCTGCCCGACTGCGGGTGCCTCCTTGGTGATTGATGTAAGCTACTGCAGTAGCATTGTCGGATTGAACCCGAAATGGGTAGCCCTGTAACCTGTATGTCCAGGTTTTGAGGGCTAGATATACCGCCCGGATCTCTAGCACATTGATGGGCAGGATCCCCTGAGTCTTGGCCCAGGTTCCCTGGGTAGAAGCCTCCTCGAATACTGCACCCCAGTCCGATAGACTGGTATCCCTAGATACCACCTTCCAGGCCACTGGGAGGAAGGACTTTCCCTTCCGTAAATTCCTGGCTTCTAGCCACCAATCGAAGCTGTGGCGTACTTGTGAGGACAGGCGCATGGGTATATCCAGAGCTTGGCTCTTCCTGTTCCAGGAAGCTAAAATATTGCCTTGAAGTAGTCTCGAAAGAAACTGGGCGTAAGGGACCGCCTCGAAGGAGGCTACCATCTTTCCCAATAGTCTCATGCAAAGGCGAATAGACGGCCTCTTGTTTGCTTTGACCTTGTGGATCAGGTCTTTCAGAGACTGTATCTTCGGTTCTGGCAGGTATACCCCGTTTTGGGCTGTATCTATGATCATGCCCAGGTACCCTATCCTTCTTTGGGCCTGGAGAGAGGATTTTTGTAAATTTATAATCCATCCTAAATGCTCCCGGTATCCTACTGTAGTGTGTACAGCGTGACCCAATCCGTCCTTTGACTGATCTATTACTAGTAGATCATCCAGATAGGCTGTTACCGCAATGCCCCGTGTTCTTAGGTTTGCTAACAGAGGAGCTAGCACCTTTGTGAACACTATGGGCGCGGTGGCTACACCAAACGGCAGAGCCACAAATTGAAAGTGGCGATCTTCTACCGCAAACCTTAGGAATCTTTGGTGAGCCGGGAGGATGGGTATGTGTAAATGTGCGTCCTTGATATCTATGGGCGCCATGAATTTTCCGCCCTTTAAAGTGGCGGCCACGGATCGGATCGTTTCCATTCGAAAATGGCGATCGTTCAGGAACCGATTTAGGGATTTTAGATCCAGGATGAGTCTGACATCTCCATTTGGCTTTGGAATCACAAAGAGGTTTGAGTAAAAACCTGAACCTCGCTCTTTTTGGGGTACGTCTGTAACTACCCCTTGAGCCATTAAGTGATTCAAACCTTTGAAGAAGGATTCTCTTTTTTGTGGATCCTTGGAGAGTCTTGAACCTCGGAATTGGGAAGATGGGATCTCTCGAAATTCCAGTTTGTACCCTGAGGATATTGCGGATACTACCCAATTGTCCTGGATTTCTGACCACCAAGTTGCTCAGAACTGACAAAGCCTTCCTCCCACTCGGCCGAGCGGGGGTGCCCCTTCACTGAGAGGCTTTGGGGGCTTGCTTATTAGCTCTTGCACCCCACGGCTTCTTGTTCTTCTGAGCTTGCCCCTTGGCTTTTGTGGGCGGCTAAAACAGGCCGCCGCCACTGGTTGGAGTCAGATTTCCCGGGAGCTGGGGAGAGAGCGTTTAAAACAAGATCTCTTGTTTTTCTTTCTCTCAGGTAAAAGTCGTTTTACCACTTGATCTTCTGTATATATTTTTCTAAATCTTCCCCAAATAGGCGTTCGCCATGGAACGGGAACTTGCCAACAGCTTTTTGCATGGGGTCTCCGCTGACCAATGCTTAAGCCAAAGTACTCTGCGCATCTGTACCAGCTGGAGTGTAAGGCGTGATGCCTGTATGATAGAATCTCTCATGGCATCCACTGTGAGGCATAAGGCTTTAGGCAAATTTTTCCCAATTTCTAGCCTGCTCTGAAGGCAGTTCCTTCAGCCCCTGCTTTACCTGTTGGCTGATGACCTGACCCATACCGACTGCTGCTACTGCAGGTTGGGTAATTGAGCCGGCCAAAAGGAAGGAGGATTTCAACTTCCTCTCAGAAGGATCTTTTAAACCCTTGTACATTATCCACCGGACATGTCAGGTTTTTATTTACACAAGAAATAGCCGCAACTACCGCAGGCAGGCTCCATTTCTTTAAAAAAAAAAAAATTTCCCCCATAGGATAAAGAATGTTAAACCTTTTTGGAGGTGAGAAACGCTTATCTGGATGTTGCCAGTTTGCGTATATTAGATCCTCTAGTAACGGATGAACCGGGAAGGAGCATGCACCTTGCAGGGATCTTAATGACCCTAGGGAGGAGACAGGTAATTCCGTTACCTCCGCAGAGGTTAACTTAAATGCACTGCTATAGCATTGTACCTGTGACCTTAAAATCTGGCTCCTCATCTTCTGCTGATGTAGCCTCCTCCTCCTCATCCTCCTCATCCTCCTCCTCCTCCCTCAGGTACTTCTGAAGGGAGGTCCAATACTGGAAGAGACCTGCTTCGCTTATTGTCCCTTTTTAGAGGACTTAGCGATTAAGGTAGCAATTTTTTCCTCCAGATTATTTAGGGCAGCTGATAAAGTGTCCTCAGTGACATATACAGGCCCAGGCTCCACTGGGGAAGCCGCCATACCTGACAGAGGTAATGGCTCATCCTGAACAGGTGCATTTAGCAACACAGGAGAGAAAGGTACCGAGTCAGCACAGTTAGAGCCTCCTCTCAGGCGGTGGTGCTTTCTTATCTCTTTTTGTCCGTATTACTTCCCCTGGAAGGCTTACCGTTTAGACAAAATACAAGGTACCTAAATGCATATACTACCGTGTTCAGTTTAGCAAATACATTAAGTATGCAACTTTTAACACATAACTATGCATAACATGGATGTCTTCTAGGAAGTACCCAATCCAACCACATGGAGTCTTACGTCCCTGTATAGCTGCTGTGTTTCTCTGCCAGGAATAAGAGAACTAATGAGCTTGCTTGCTGCTGCAGTGCTTCTCACACTGACAGTCTTTTAAAATTGGCGCCGTTTCTGTGCCTGCGCGCGCCACGTGCCCGCGCACGCCTTCGCCCCCCCCCTCCGATAAAGCGCGCTCCCGCGCGCGCGGCCCTTAGCGCTATGGCGGTGGCCATAGTGAGAGAGGACTCTCATCAGCCCTTGTTCCCACTTACCTGCATCTGCAGGTGTCTGGTCGGCCACCGAAAGGAGGATCGGGGTGCCCCAGCAAGCTCAGCAGCGGAGGTGACGAGCAGTGTACTTCGCCGAAGCCGACACTGAACAGAGTGAGGTGAGTATATTCAGCTCTTTACTCCCCCCAGTGGTGGAAAAAAAGAAGACATCCACTTTTTGAAAAAGGTCCCAACCTAGTTATGGACCTTCTAATCTCACCTTATCCACGCCGCAGGTTTTTCTGCTGAAAGATTTCAGACAGATACCAAACTTCACCCTTCACGGTGGGCTATGTGTGCCAACCTTCAGGGATATGGGTTCCTATTTAAAGGATACCTCTCCCCTGGGCCTTGTACAAGACTCTTACCAGGACTTTATAGCGAAATAGCGAAAGTGCTGGATCTTAGAGCCCAGTCCTCCGAAGAGAGACATTACAGGCGACGCCTCATGGATGAGGCCCGGATCCCATCCAGATTCAGCTCATTTGTAGGCGTCTTGGATGGATCCGAAAGCATAGCTCTTTTACCCCCAGAGGGTCTCTTTGGTAGAGCTTTCCTTTAGCACCTCCTAACGCGTCCAACACCTTTCGACACTGGCGAAAAAACTGAGGTACTTCCCTGATGGGAGGGGTTATATGGAGGGGAACTGTCTTCCATTGGTTGTGCCAGTGTCCAATCACCGCTGGTGACCCTTAACCCATTATGTAATGACTAGCTCTGTGTCCCGTGGTGTACGATAAAGAAACCTTTTTTTCTGTGAGCACAGGCACAGTACTATTCTGGAGGTTACCAGGGCACAGTGCAATGTGGAGGTCATCAGGACACACATGACATTTTCTGTGTGCCCTGTTGACAGCAGAGCACAGGTATCATGTATGTATACATTTTTCTGCATAGAAATCACACAGTGTAACATAGTACTTACAAGAGTGGTTGCTGTTCCGTCAACTGTGTGCTCTTCTGCTTTGGAAGTACCGCTTCCTGTAGGTAGGTTTTAGCCCAGTTCTGAAGCTGCAGTGTTGTCCCCTGATTTGTAGAGCAATCAGCCCTGCAGAAAGTGCTAAATTGGTCATATTAGTAAAAGGGCAGAGCACAGGGGGTCAGTACAGTGCAGAAGAGGTTGACATCATCATAGTACTTACAAGAGTGGTTGCTGTTCGTCAACTGTGTGCTCTTCTGCTTTGGAAGGACCGCTTCCTGTAAGTAGGTATCAGTCCAGTTCTGAAGCTGCAGTGTCGTCCCCTGATTTGTAGCACAATCAGCCCTGCAGTAAGTGGTAAATTGGTCATGTTAGTAAAAGGACAGAGGGAAGAGCACAGGGGGTCACTATCATGCAGAAGAAGTATGTCTTTCCCAAAGAGGACAACAGTACTTACAAGAGTTCTTGCTGTTCTGTCCACCACGTGCACTTCCGCTTTGGAACTACTGCTTCCTGTTAGTAGGCTTCAGCCAAAACTTCTTCTAACCGGAGGGCCTGCAAATTTAAGTCCTGAAGCTACAATTTCGTCCCCGGCTTTCTAACACAATCTGCCCAACAGAAAGTGATACATTGGTAAATTTGCTTTCATCTACATGCAGAGCAGGAAAGCTGCTGTAATATGCCTTATATCTCCTTGATCCCATAGAGGAGCGAAGAGTGCGGGAGCACGTGGCTGGATCAGGAGATGACATCCTTTCAGTGCTGAACGCAGAAAGGGGGATCAAAGAGCAGGGGCACGTGGCTGGAGGAGACTCATTGTAAAAAGGAGATGAGATCATAGCATAGCTTTATGACATGTTATAATAAAACTATTATAAACTCACCTCCTGCTAAATTCAGTCTGATCCAGCTGTGTGCTCCCCCTCTCTGCATCACCACTTCAATATACAGGATGTCACCTGTGGCTTCAGTCAGATGCTCCATCTCTCTGCTTAAGCCCCCCAGTCTGTCCATCACATCAGAGCCCCCCCCCCTTTACATCAGAGGCCCCCACCAGTGTCAGATTCCCCCCCCCCATCACATTACAATCCTTCCTTCACATTAAAATCCTCCCTATATACATGTGAACCCATCAGAGTTGCTCCTTTACACAAATCCCCTCAGCACATCAGAGGTCTCCCCATTACATCAGACCCCCCCCATCATGTCAAAGTCCCCCTTTTATACAATAATTTTCTATCATGTCAGTCACCCCTATACATCAGAGGCCCCCTTTACATGAGTCACCCCATCACAGCAGAGCGTCCCCATTACATCAGAGGCCCCCTAGTGTCAGATTTCCCCATCACATTACAGTCCCTCATTCACATCAGAGGCCCCCCATTACATCAAAGTCCCCTCTATACACAGGAACCTCCCATCACATCAAAGTCGCCCCTTTACATCAGAGGCCCCCTTTACATGAGTCTCCCCCATGTCAGAGGTCTCCCCATCACAACAGAGCCCCCTTTACATCAGAGGCCCCCCATTACATCAAAGACCCCCTATACACAAGAACCTTCCATCAAATCAACGTCGCCCCTATACTTAGGAGGTCCCTTTTACACAGGTCTCCCCATTAAATTTAAGCCTCTCCATTGCATCAGAGGCCCCCCATCACATAGAGCCCAATCCTAAACCCCCCAGTCAGACATACCCCCGCTCGCTCAGAGCCCTCCAATCACACAGATCCCTTTTAACAAAGCCCACCTACCTTTTGATTTCAGCAGCGTGGCAGAGGGCTGGATGAAGGAGGTCTCAAGGAGAGATAGATCATGTACCCTAGCTTTAGCCCTCCCAATCCAGCCATGTGCTCTCTGAGACAGACACACACAAACACAGCTCTGGCAGCTCTCACCTCACGATCCAGCCATGTGCTCTGAGGCAGGCAGGCACGCACACACACACACACACACACACACACACACACACACACACACACACACACACACACACACACACACACCTCTGACCTCACGATCCAGCTACATGCGGTGTCCCTGCTGGCTCTGTGCCTCCTGCAGCTCCCATGTCTCAATGCAGCCATGTGCCCCTGCCAGCTCCGTCCATCTACCTTCCCCCCCCCCCATCTCACACTCAGACACATGCCCCTGTTGAGAAACACTGGAGTCCAGGCACATGCCCCTGTCAGCTCTGTCCCCCCCCACCATCACTAACCTCCAGCCATGTGCTCCGATGGCTCTCTGTTAGGGTGACCACATTTCCAAACTACTATTCAGGGACACCCTCCCTTCCCAAAAATCAGCTTGTGCTGTAACGAATCACAGCACAGTGATTGGACACAAGAGGCGGGATTTATGATTTCTCCAATCACCAGCAGGGGGCGGGATTGTGCTCCTCTAGGCATTCCGGGCCAGGACAAGTACTATTAGTGAGTAAAGCTATGATGTGGCGGCCTTTTTTGGGGCATCAGATTGGCCCGGGGGGTGTCTGTGTCAGTTTCATTCCGGGACACTGTATTGTCCTGGAATGAATGTGCCTGGGACAGACCTGCAAAATGCGGGACTGTCCCGGGCAATCCGGGACACGTGGTCACCCTACTCTCTGTCCCTCCTGCACTCTGCATTGCTGCAGCTATAGCTGTGGTAATGGAGAGTGCAGGTGAAACAGAGAGCCATCGGAGCACAGTGTAGGACTGTAGGGGGAAGCAGACCGAGAGCCGCTGTAAGAGCTCACCTTCCAATTTAGCCACGTGTATCTTCCCTGTCAGTGTTGCCATGTAACACCTCCTCCTTCTTTGGCTCCTGTTCCCGCTCTCTGCACTGCTTCCCTACTCCGCCCCCTGACCTTATAGGAGCCGGAACTATACAAGTATCATCGGGTATTCATGTGCGCCGTGTGTCAGCAGCAGCATGCATGAAGGATAACATTTAAATGAAATTCAGTGGTATACATCCGCCGCCAATATGTAGATGTCCCGCGGAACCTATGGGGACTTCCCGTGGAACCACAGGGTTCCGCGGAACCCCGGTTGAGAAACACTGGGCTAGACCCTTAAATCATCTTTTAACAGATGATTTATTCAAAATTGATGTCTTCTACTTCCTTCGTGAAGTCTGTTTCTAAAAAGCGCGTGCCTGTAAATACTGCGTGTGCGTGAGGCGTAGAAGCAATACATGATGGTTAATATCATGCGTGTTAACAAGGATCTACCATTCCTATCTATAATTACTACATTATAGAGCCGTGCCACATATGTTTCTACCAGCTCGGGTGGGGGAGGCATACCTTTGGCAAGTTGAGTCCCCATTATTCAAAGATATCAAAATGATTTATTCGTAACAGGGATTTGGGACAGACAACAAAAACGTTGTTTCTCAGGCGTACCTGACTTTTGAGACCCATAACAGTTAAACCTTCCTGGAAATTTACTGGTGTGTGGAGATTAAATCTTAATACTTGAACCCTTGGTGTACCTTCCCTGAATAATGGACCTTTGCCAATCTTAAGGTGGTAACCCCCGGGAACACTTGCCATCCAATATGTGCTACTCCCATAGTAGCAAAATAACACTCCAACAACACAAAATGGACACTTACCTGGACAATAATACAGTTCTTAATACTCTAAAAATATGTCTGATTACCGTGATAAAAACAGTGAACCCAAAACACATTCAGAACATCTATTAAATATCAATAATGTTCTTATACTTCTATACAAGAATATTCTTACACTTCTATGCGATAGAAAGATAAGCAAAAGTGACCTGAGATATCGGAACGCAACCTGTCAGTCTATTTCCTCTTTGTGTACACACCTTTAAATTCCCTTAATAGCCACCCAGGACTACAGTATATGTGTTAGCTAAACACTTTACTATACGTGCTACCTAAATACTTTACTATACGTGTTCCCAAAACACTTTGGGTCCCACAGGACCTGTAATAGCCATTTAGGACTATTAATACTATACGTGTTGCCAAAAAACCTTGAAGTCTATCCCCTACACAGATCTTAAAATAAGATTAGTCGAGAGCACAGGTCACAGCAAGGTAAAAAATAAATTCAACACTTACCGGACAGATGCCTCGACTATCCTGGCGACAACGACGACAATGGTCGGGGTGGGCCTCCTTAGCCCAATAGACATACGAGATCTGACCAAGTTGTATTAGTCCGTCTCAGCGAGCTCGGGGACCTCAATGGACAAATTGGTGACACAGACTGGCAGTATTCTTTGTCCAAAGTGATCTGCTAAGCAGTTTAATTATCACAGCTTACATGGGGAATTACAATAACAAGAGGATGTGCAGAAATCAACTTAAACAATAGTACATCTTATGTTGAGTGTGAGACTTCTCACAGAGTGTCTCATAAACAAGGGTTGTTTATGAGATCTGACACAGTGTTCTAAAACAATGTCTGCACAGACACAAGGTTAGAAGGGAATTAACGTCACTTAAGGGAATCTCAGATTCTGTAAGAACATAATAAAACAACTCTGCAAAGGATTATTTCATAACAAGTAAGCTAATCTATCCTAAGATGGATGCCAACTATAAAATGGAGTCACATTGGTTCATATTCCTTCAGTTATTAAACTTCTGTTCTATGATACATCTTGTATCTGCATTAACAGGCGCCCCCTTCCCCTGTGTTATTTCTACTCTGATTTTAAGTACTGTATTTGCCGGCGTATAAGACGACCACCTAATTTTCCAGCTAAAATGTTGGTTTGGGGATATACTCGCCGTATAAGATGACCCCCTTCCGACTATTCTGTCTGGAAGCTGAGGGGTAGGCGGAACAACCGCTGACAGGAACAGGCTTTATTCACCTTTTTTCAAATCTCACTGTGCCATTGCATGCCTCACTGTGCCATTGCATGCCTCAATGTGCCATTGCATGCCTCGCCTCACTGTGCCATTGCATGCCTCACTGTGCCATTGCATGCCTCACTGTGCCATTGCATGCCTCACCTCGACGATCCCATACCTTATCCCTGACATGCAGAGTCTCAGTCAGACTGCGGGCGTCCATTGTTCAAAAGCCGCGCCTCCTTGTGCTGTTCCGTGATACAGATCAAAAAATCATCAGCGCTAAGAACCAATGACAGTGTTAAACAATGTAAAATGGATGGGAAGTGGGGGGGGGGGCGGTGGAAGTGTGATGTGGCAAATAAAAAATAGTCAATAGTCAGACCGCCCAGTGCTGCATGGTGACTTATGGCTGGAACGCAAACATAAACATACAGAAAAAACACCTCAAAAACCAGCGCACAATAGGCTTCAATGCAATTATGAAAATGGCAGATGGCCCTTTATTATAGAAAAATCAAGTTAGTCAAGCAGGGGACTTGGCAAGCTCCTGTGTAAATGCACAACATACAAAAAAGTCAAAACTGAATGAATATAAAAACAGGAGATATGTAAAAAGAATGTTTAAAATTGGAACCTGACATCCACTGACGAGAGGAGCTGAATACAGGCTGTAGAAGATAAGCATATGTGCCTGCAGCGTGCAGGGGAAGATAGAATGAGAACACAGCCACCTGGCTCACTAGAGCTCAAGTGAGCCTGTAGATGAAAGACCCACAGAAAAGTGGAAGGCACAAGGACTTTTAGTGCAACAGAGACGGCAGGTTCTCATCCGATATAGAAGCCGTGATGGAATCAAGCAGGGTGGCACAAGGTACATGAGAGCAGACAGGCTGAGGTCTGCAGTCCGCTCCGGGTGGACGATCCAGGAGAACTCTGTGCGGTGTGTGGTGAACACAATCAGGCAGGGCTTCCGCTGGTGAAAGCAGACCAGCTGCGTGGCCAGCGGGAGGAAGCAGGGGGAGGGCTGGAAGCCGCAAATCCGTGACTCCGGAAAGGAGAAATCCACAAGGCAGGAAGACAAAGCACTGATGGTGAAAGGACAGTGTCACCCGGATGGTATCGTGTCCTGGGGGGATGGTGGCTGGAGGAGCTTCTGAATAGCTCTAATGTCCCGCTGCAAGCTGGTGATGGCTGCCACAACAGCAGGAAAAATGAATAATAAAATAATGCTCCGCTCACAGTGGGGTCAGTTTGAAGGGGAAAAGGGATGGTCCTGGGTAACTCCGACTACGCGTTTCGCGCTTCAAGCTCTTTGTCACATAGGCTGATCTTCTACAGCCTGGATTCAGCTCCTCTCGTCAGTGGATGTCAGGTCCCAATTTTATACATTCTTTTTACATATCATCTCCTGTTTTTATATTCATTCAGTTTTGACTTTTTTGTATGTTGTGCATTTATACAGGAACTTGCCAAGTCCCCTGCTTGACTAACTTGATTTTTAAATAATAAAGGGCCATCTGCCATTTTCATAATTGCATTGAAGCCTATTGTGTGCTGGTTTTTGAGGTGTTTTTCTGTTCCCTGATAGGCGAAACACTCAGTTTACCAGCAGAGCCTGTGTTCAGTGTTCCGCCTATCATGAATGTCCGAGGACGAGAGGACATCCATGATAGGCGGAACACTGAACAGAGACTCTGTTGGGAAAATGAGTGTTCCGCCTATCATGGAACAGCACTAGGAGGAGGCACGGCTTTTAAACAATGGATGGCCGCAGTCCGACTGAGACTGCATACAGGTACTGGTGTCCAAGATGACCCCAGAGTTTGGAGGCATATTTTTAAGTATAAAAGGTCGTCTTATACGCCGGAAAATAGGGTATTCTGATGGAGTTCTCTTTAAGCCTACATTTTGTTGTCTTATAAGACCCAAAAGATAATAATAAAACAGGAAAATGTGGGATTATGAGAGGGAAGTCGGCAAGAGGGGGGGCAGTGGCAAAATCACCCCATCCCAGACTAAGTCCCGGACACGGACCTATGAATAAATGTATAACCCATGGAGGAAATGGGGATACCCAAACAACAGAAAAACAACAAAGTACCAGGGGGTGCAAGGCGGAGACTAAGGAAAAGAAAGAAAAGAAGGTTCAGAATAAAATATCCCAAGAAATAGGCATACTCTCTGAATCCAGAACTGAACAAGAGTTGACCCAGAGAGGGAGATAGGAAAAAAAACAACAAAAGACAGAATTGCCAACAAACTCAGACATGGAAGCCATGTTTGCAGCTCTGGAGACTTCCCTAAAAACAGAAATGGCAATAATGCATAAGTACATGAGGCATATGCTTCTAAGAGTAGAGGAAATAGAAAAAAACAGAATCCCACACTGGTAAAATAAAAGAGCTACAAGGAGAAAAAAATATATAAAAAACGAACAATGGGAACAAGCATATATAACACAGGTGTCAAACACAAGGCCTGCGGGCCAAATGCGGCCCTCCAGGCCATTTCATGTGGCCCTTGCGCCTCTCCTGCAGCTGCAGGAGAGCTCCAGCACTCCTCTGATCCTACCCCAGATCCTTACTTTCTGCTTTCAAGCAATGCATTCAGCTTCTTCCCAGCAGCAGCATAAGGAAAGGGGGGTACACTGTGATGTAAGGGAGATTGGGGAATCAACTTCTGATGGTGGGGTGGCTCTTGACATCAAATTTAAAGGGAAGGAGATGCGCTGGACGTCTAATGTTACAGATAAAACTGGCCCTTTGTAGGGCAATCATAATGCTGATGCGGCCCACAATGAAATTGGGTTTGACACCCCTGGATTAGAAGATCGAGAAAATAGAGATAGAAGGGGTAACTTAAGAATACGAGGCCTCCCGGAATCTACTCAGACAGAAAATATAATAGAAATAATAGGGAAGATACTGAACCCAATAATTGGCAAAGAAATAAACCCTTTAAAAATCGAAAAAGTGCATAGACTAAGACAGGGGTTCCCAACCAGTGGCCCAGGGGCCACATGTGGCCCGCGGAGCCCTCTGATATGGCCCGCGACCTCCTGCTCTGGGATGGCTGGTTGGCAAACCCAGATTACAGGTTGCCGACCTGCCATACCAGAGCATCAGTGTTGTGAATGAAGCCGGCGGTAGAGGAAGCAAGCGGTTTTTCAGAAAACGCACCACACCTGCAGGATATAATAGACGTCTATGGCAAAGTGCAGCTAACCGGCGGGAAAACCACAGGTATGGGCAGACCTTCAGTGTGAAAGCAGCCTTAAGCCCCTTTCACACGATCGGTCCGACCCAATTGGACCCTCCATTCACCTCTATGGAGCGGCAGATGTAAACAGACTTTTGTCCATTTACACCCGCCTACCTCCAATCCACTCTGCTAAAAAAACAGAAGTGGATCCGTCCCCTTCCATCTGATTGGATCAGAGGGCCCATAGATTAGTATGGGCTGTGTGTGTCTGCTTTGCATATGCAGACTGGACACAGACCTGTCATCTGCCCACTTCGCTCATTGTGGCCCGCGACTGGTTACTAAGTCACTTAAGTAGCCCTCAGCCTTCAAAAGGTTGAGCACCCCTGGACTAAGAAGACCGCAAGGGATTCCATCGGAAAGCCCAAGAGACATAACAGTCAGGTTCGAAAATTGGGAGGAAAAAAAACAAATTTGAAAAAACATGAGGGGTAAAACAACAATCAAATATGAGGGGAAGAGGATACAAATTTTTCAGGATCTTTCACAAGAAACCCTGAGAAGACGGACACTAAAACCTCTATTGAAGATTTTGCAGGAACAAGAAATCCAGTATAGTTGGGGGTTCCCCCCTATGTTTGATTGCAAGGAGAAATGGACGTACTGCCAAACTTAGGTTTATAGAAGAAACCACCAAATTTTGTAATAAACTGGAAACACCACTACAGGATAATACCAGGGAAGAAAATTTAAGACAAGAAAGTAGGTAGCAAGAAGAACAATGGCAGCTGATCCCCATGAAGTAGAACAAAAATATTGAAATGATCTAACCTTAATAAATATGTTTGGAATGGGGGAAGGGAGAGGGTAGGGGTGGAGGAGGATAGGCAGGGGAAAGCAAAAAAAAAATAGGATAATTGGTGGATAAATGGAGAGGAGATGGAGGCCGGGACATGCGGGGCACCTGAGGCCATCTCTCTAACTGTAGGAGACGCTATCCTCCGGCGCCAAACAGAACTCCACTTCGGGCCAGAAAGAGCAGAGGGGTAAAAGCACCCCTAGATGATTAAATAGCTGCTCTAAGACCATGAGTTTAAAATACCAACAAGGGGATAGGGGGGGGGTGGTAGGTGGGTAAGGGTAGGGATTGGCTTGGTAAAATCGAGATGGACGGTGACCATTTGGGCCTTAAGAAACACAAATCCCCCACGGGCCTCCCCATGAGCGGGGGGAGACCGGAGGGAGCTGGAGAGAAATAGGAAAACATGAATTATATGAAATTGCTGACATATGTCAGAGGACTAAATTCTCCAGAAAAGACATATGGTATTACGAAACCTGGAAAGAAATGATGCAGAAATAATATTTCTGCAAGAGACACACATCGCACAGGATACAAATGTTAAGTTATATTCGAGGAATATACCAAAGTGATATTATGGAGACTCCCCAACTAGAAGGGCAAAGGGAGTAGCAATAGGTTTTGGAAAAAAAAAGTATGTTTTACAGTAGAAAAGAGAAAAGTGGATCCAGGAGGGCATTTCCTGTTCTTGAGGGTATGAAATATACACTTGCAAACGTGTACTGTCCCAATAAGATTCCTAAAAAATATATCTGGCAGGATTCCTGAATGACTTGTTTGAATTCAAGCAAGGATATCTAATACTGGCGGGAGATTTCAACTTCCCCATGGATAATAAAATGGACAGTACGTCTGGTGTACTGGATAGAGGATACAAACTAAGAAGGGTAAAAAAAAAAAAAAATACAAAAAAAATTGCATATACACCAATTAGTCGACAGTTGGAGAATACAACACCCAAGCATAAAAGATTATATATACCATTCGGCTGTACATGACACATACTCCAGGCTGGATTACATCTTAGTAGAGCACAGAGTACTGGAGGCAATAAAGGAAACAATAGGAGTAACAACGATATCAGACCATGCCCCTGTAATAATGAAAATGAAACCGCAGGGAGAGACCCTTGGGAAAGGCCCATGGAGACTAAAACGAAGACCTATTAGATGATATGGAAATAGAAAAGAACATAAGAGCAGGGCCGTTTGAAGGAATTTGGGGGCCCCAAGCAAAATGGACATGGAGGCCCCCCCAACCCCCCCCCCCCCGCGCACTCACGCAAAGCCTACAGGAACCACAGCATAGCGATACCGTTTAAGCTCACCCACACTTTATATAAATAAAAAAGGTTTACAGTGCAAATACTGCTGTTGCATATAATCCAACATACTTAAAACCCATACACACTCACATTAACATTAAGATGCTGCTTAGGACTGTTTATGGACAGTGGGATGGACAGGGGGACTCCGCACTGTAATATCCACATCATCTCCCCCACTGTAATGTCCACATCTCCCCCACTGTAATGTCCACATCTCCCCCACTGTAATGTCCACATCTCCCCCACTGTAATGTCCACATCTCCCCCACTGTAATGTCCACATCTCCCCCACTGTAATGTCCACATCTCCCCCACTGTAATGTCCACATCTCCCCCACTGTAATGTCCACATCTCCCCCACTGTAATGTCCACATCTCCCCCACTGTAATGTCCACATCTCCCCCACTGTAATGTCCACATCTCCCCCACTGTAATGTCCACATCTCCCCCACTGTAATGTCCACATCTCCCCCACTGTAATGTCCACATCTCCCCCACTGTAATGTCCACATCTCCCCCACTGTAATGTCCACATCTCCCCCACTGTAATGTCCACATCTCCCCCACTGTAATGTCCACATCTCCCCCACTGTAATGTCCACATCTCCCCCACTGTAATGTCCACATCTCCCCCACTGTAATGTCCACATCTCCCCCACTGTAATGTCCACATCTCCCCCACTGTAATGTCCACATCTCCCCCACTGTAATGTCCACATCTCCCCCACTGTAATGTCCACATCTCCCCCACTGTAATGTCCACATCTCCCCCACTGTACTGTCCACATCTCCCCCCTGTACTGTCCACATCTCCCCCCTGTACTGTCCACATCTCCCCCCTGTACTGTCCACATCTCCCCCCTGTACTGTCCACATCTCCCCCCTGTACTGTCCACATCTCCCCCCTGTACTGTCCACTGTTAAAATAATAAAAATATTCAAAAATAATTATGGAGCGATAGTGTCTCTAATAGTTCCACAAATAAAATAGTAAATACGTTTTCTTGAAAAGTAGTAAAGAATCTGTCAGTCTTTCTATGGCTCCACAAGCATGTACTTGTACATGATTTCTGTTCTGTCCAGTAATCCAGGCCAGGATTAGGATCCCTGAATATTCGTGCGCTTTTCTCCTGTAAACAACTTCCTGGTCACAGCAGCCTGTTTCTCCATCCCAATCACCACTATTGGAGAAATGTCCAGTATCAGGGTTTTTTATTTAGTAAATAAAAAAAAAAAAAAAAACCCTAATACTGGACATTTCTCCAATAGTGGGGATTGGGATGGAGAAGCAGGCTGCTGTGACCAGGAAGTTGTTTGCAGCCGCGCACTAATATTCAGGGATCCTGATCTGGCTGAATTACTGGACAGAAGAACAGAAATCATGTACAAGTACATGCTTGTGGAGCCAAAGAAAGACAGATTCTTTACTACTTTTCAAGAAAACGTATTTACTTTTTTATTTGTGGAACTATTAGAGACTTTATCACTCCATTAAAAAGTCATTCACTGACTTACCGTTTCCAGAGGCACTGTTTGGCGGGCAAAATATGATCCGACCACAATGGGAGTTGTAGCACGCCTGCGCTGCCCTCCTGAGTGACTGACACTGACTCCTCCCCCCAGGAGCAGCCAGCATCAGCACGTAGCCGCCGTTGTGGACTACAACTCCCATAAGCAATAGCGGCGGCCTGTCACCGCCGGGTGTACCAAGATGGCCGCCGCTCCGGAGCTAGGCCGAAGCCGCGGCCTTTCCTAAGGCTGCAATCCGTGGATCGGCTCCGGGCGAAAATCGAGGACAGTGACAGGCAGCAGGCTGGGGCCCTAGGCCAGCTAGGGGCCCCAAGCAATTGCTTGTTTTGCCTGTCCTGTTCCGACGGCCCTGCATAAGAGATCCACCAATATTTCCTGAGGAATGAGACCCCAGATCTATCAAAAGCAACGATATGGGAGGCTCATAAATCTGTCATTAGGGGAAGATTGATCGCCATTGGAGCAAGGAAAAAAAAGGAAAGAGAAGAGACAATGGGAAAAACTATAAAAGAAATACACGAATTGGAAGACCGGCATAAAAAAGCAAGCAGAAGCAGAATCCCCCCAAAACTTAAGGGTACACTAAAGGTTCCCGTTTAAAAAAAATAAAAATAACAAACATGTTATACTTCCCTCCACTGTGCAGCTCGTTTTGCACACAGTGGCCCCGATCCTGGTCTTCTGGGGTCCCTCAGCGGCTGTCTCAGCTCCTCCCCGCATCAGCTAACCCCCTCCATGGAAAGCTCTCTCCCAAGGGGGTTAGCTTGCGGGCGCGCTCCCGTGATATACAGCCAACGGCCATAGCCGCCGACTGTATCACATGGCCCCGCCCCCCGTGCGCTGCATCATTGCATGTGATTGACAGCAGCGCAAGCCAATGGCTGCGCTGCTATCATTCTAGCAGTTTTTTTTTTTTTCAGCTTAATGTATAGGATGCATTAAGGTGAGAAAAAACAAACCTTTACAACACCTTTAATCTTAAAAAGAGACCAACTAAAAGACTTGATGGAACAAGAAACGGTGAAGGAATTTAACAGAGTGATACATGAGAGATATAAATGGGCCAACAATTGAGGAAAACCTCTTGCAAAAATCCTAAGAAAAAAAGAAGTCCTTAACCACTTCAATACCAGGCACTTATGCACTTTCCCGCCCAGACCAATTTTCAGCTTTCAGCGCTCTCACACTTTGGATACAGTGTAGCAT
This sequence comes from Rana muscosa, assembly GCA_029206835.1. Taxonomy (NCBI): domain Eukaryota; kingdom Metazoa; phylum Chordata; class Amphibia; order Anura; family Ranidae; genus Rana; species Rana muscosa. The sequence continues at coordinate 934,472,350 of CM055118.1, read as the reverse complement.
GACTGAGTAATTGTCAAACAAAATTTTTATCATTTTCTTCTCACAAATAGAGCTTTCTTTTGGTGGTATTTAATCGCCACTGGGTTTTTTTATTTTTTGCGATACAAGCAAAAAAAAAAACACTTTTCTTTTGTTTCTATTGTAAAATTTTGCAAATAAGTAATTTTTCTTCATAAATTTGTGCTAAAATTTATACTGCTACATATCTTTGGTAAAAATAACCCAAATTTGTGTATATTATTTGGTCTTTGTGAAAGTTATAGTCTACAAACTATGGTGCCAATCACTGAATATTGATCACATCTGATCACGCCTGATGTACTGAAGGCCTATCTCATTTCTTGACACTAACAAGCCAGGAAAGTACAAATACCCCAAAATTACCCCTTTTTGGAAAGTAGACAGTCCAAGGTATTTACTAAGAGGCATGGTGAGTTTTTTGAAGTTGTATTTTTTCCCCAAAATTCTGGGGAAAATTAGGATTATTTTTTTCTTTTTTTTCACACAAACTGGTAATATTAACAGGTTATTTCTCACACAGCATATGCATAATTGCAACTACACCCCAAAATACATTCTGCTACTCCTCCTGAGTATAGCGATACCACATGTGTGAGACTTTTACACAGCCTGGCCACATGCAGAGACCCAACATTGAAGTAGCACTTTCAGGCGTTCTACAAGCATATATTGCACATATCCTTTCTCAACCACCTAGGGCTGCAACTAACGATTATTTTCATAATAGATTAGTTGCCCGATTGTTTCGATTATTCGGTTAACAACCATAAAATAAAATAAAAAGTGATTTTGCGGTGATTTGCATTTTTTTTAAAATTTTGCCCAAATTGTTGGGCAGATTAAAAAACACAAATTGCCGCAAAAACGCATTACATGCTTTTCTGCAGCTTCTCCATTGAAGTATATTGAACCAAAAAAACTAAATAGCACTGTTTTGCATTAAAAAAAGTCCTTGCCCTTTCCAGATACGCAGCAGCTGAAAAAAGCTTAGATGTGAACGTGTCCCATAGGAAACCATGTAAATGGACTGTAGTGTGTTTCTGCAAATAGCACCAAAAAACACATAGGTGTGACCCAGGCCTGAGATGTTGAGTAACATAATGGGTTTAAAAAAACTAAAATTAGTACAAAAAGAGAAAATAATCGCTACTGTAAGGGGTCAATTTTTTACTGTGGGACAGTGAATGTAATATTTACAGTAGCAATTTGCTCTTTTTGTACTATAAAGGGCTAATTTTAGTTTTTTTTTTAACCCCATTATGTTACTGGCCGATTAATCGATTATGAAAATAGTAATCGATTAATGTCATAATCGATTAGTTGTCGATTAATCGATTAGTTGTTTCGGCACTACAACCACCTATTACACTTTTGAAGGCCCTGGAGCACCAGGACAATGGAATTGTCCACAAAATGACCCCATTTTGGAAAGCACACCCCAACGTATAATCTAAGCAGCATTATGAGTCTTTTGAATGGTTCATTTTTTTCCAGAAGGTTTTGGAAAATGTGGGAAAATAATGAAAATGCATTTTTTTTTTACACAAAGTTGACCATTTATAAGATATTTCTAACACATAGCATGTACATAGCAAAAATCACACCCCAAAAAAGGGATTTTTATAACAGCTTACCTGTAAAATCCTTTTCTTGGAGTACATCACGGGACACAGAGCGACTTAGTCATTACTAATGGGTTATATAGATTACCTTCAGGTGTTGGCACTGGCCAATTCCAAACCGGAAGTACCCTCCCCTATATAAGACCCTCCCATCCGGGAGCACCTCAGTTTTGTAGCCAAGCAATAAGTGTCCCAAAAAGAGGGGTGGGAGCTCTGTGTCCCGTGATGTACTCCAAGAAAAGGATTTTACAGGTAAGCTGTTATAAAAATCCCTTTTTCTTTTTCGTACATCACGGGACACAGAGCGACTTAGTCATTACTAATGGGACGTCCCAAAGCAATGCCAAATGAGGGGAGGGATACATAAGCTGGGCGCCATCAGGCATGAGGCTCTTTTGCGGCCTGCAACACACTGCGCCCAAAGGCGACATCCTCCTGACGTCTACCTGGTAGAATCTAGTAAACGTGTGTACTAAGGACCATGTTGTGGCCTTACAGACTTGAGCCAGGGAGGCTTGGTGATGCACTGCCCATGAAGTTCCAACTGCTCTTGTGGAGTGCGCCCTAACTTTGAACGGAGGCGGTCTCCTTTTCAAGCCATAGGCTTGTATTATGACCTGTCGAATCCACTTGGCTAAAGTAGATTTTTGATGCTGCCTGACCCTTTCTGGGGCCTTCCGGCAGAACAAACAAAGTATCCGTTCTACGAATCTGAGCAGTGGCTTTAAGATAAGCTTTAACTGCTCTTACTACATCCAAAGAATGCAATAACTTTTCCTCTACCGAACTAGGTTTGGGGAAAAAGGAAGGAAGAACCACATCTTGGTTCAAACGGAACCTCGATACCACCTTAGGAAGAAGGCTGGATGAGGACGTAACACTACTCTGTCCTTATGGATAACCAGATATGGCTCCTTACAGGACAAGGCGGCTAATTCCGATACTCTTTTAGCCGAACAAATGGCTACTAAGAAAATCAATTTCCTGGTGAGAAGAACCAAGAAAATGTGCCGCAATGGTTCAAATGGTTGTTTCTGTAGAACCGACAGAACCAGGTTTAAGTCCCATGGACATATGGGAATACTAACCGGAGGGCTAATACGCATCACTCCTTGTATGAAAGCTTTGACTAATGAATGCAAAGCCAAGGGCCTTTGAAAAAAATATTGACAAGGCCGTCTGACCCTTGATAGTACTCAAGGCAAGCTTCCTATGTACAGCCCACTGTAGGAAGTCCAGAATCCTACCTATTACGTACTTACGTGGATGCCATTTCCTGGCCTCACACCACGTGATGTACGCCTTCTAGATCCTATAATAGATCTGCCTGGATACCGGCTTCCTGGCATTGATCATGGTAGATACCACAGGATTAGAGAGCCCTCTCTTTTTTAGAATGTGGGCTTCAATAGCCAGGCCGTCAAACCTAGGGCTGGTAAGGAAGGGTAGTATATCGGTCCTTGCGAAAGCAGGTCCGGACGATGTGGGAGGGTCCAAGGACTTCCCACTGACATTTTTACAATCTCCGCGTACCATGCCCTTCGGGGCCACGCTGGAGCCACCAGAATCACTGGTTTCTTTTCTACCCTGATTCTGCGGATTAATCGCGGTGGGAATGCATATATCAGCTTGAACTGATCCCAAGGGAACACTAGGGCATCCGAACCGCAAGCTAGGGGATCCTTTGTGCGAGACACAAATCTGTCCACCTTTGCGTTGAATCTGGATGCTAGCAGATCTACATCCGGAGTTCCCCACCGCTGGCATATTGCCTGGAAAACCTCGGGGTGAAGAGACCATTCCCCCGGGCATAATTGCTGGCGACTTAAAAAGTCCGCTCTCCAATTTTCCACTCCTGGGATGAAAACCGCGGATATGGCTGTGACATACCTTTCTGCCCATTCCAGGATGCAATTCGCTTCCCTCTGGGCTGCACGACTCCTGGTGCCACCCTGGAGATTGATATATGCCACTGCTGTGGCATTGTCTGATTGAATTCTGACAGGTGACCCTTGGAGTTTGGATGTCCATGCTACTAGGGCATACCGGGCTGCTCGTATCTCTAAGAGATTGGTGGGCAGGGCCTTCTCTGCTTCTGACCACTTGCCCTGGAGAGACCATTGCTCCAGTACTGCCCCCCAGCCTATGAGGCTGGCAACTGTAGTGACCACCTTCCAAGAAACCGGACTGAAGGGTTTCCCTTTCCAGATTCTGGGGCACCAACCACCAATGGAGGCTCTTGCGAACGGAAGGGGACAGGGACATTGGCAAGTCTAAAGCCTGAACTTTTTTGTTCCAGGCTGACAGTATGGCCCTCTGCAAGTTCCTTGAATGGAATTGACCGTAGGGTACCGCTTCGAATGAAGCCACCATTTTTCCCAGCAGCCTTATACACAGGCGTATGGATGGTTTTTCTTTTTTGTACCCACTAAGTGGGTCAAATCTTTCAAAGACGACACCTTCTCTGGAGGTAAGAAAATCTTTCTCTGATTTGAATCCAGTCCTAGCCCCCAAGTATTCCAGGCTTTTGACTGGTTTTAGGGCTGACTTGTCTCGGTTGATAATGCAACCGTGAGATTCCAGATACTTGATTATCTTGTGAACGACCACTTCTAGTTTTTTTCACTGAGTGGTCTATCAGCAACAAGTCGTCTAGATATGCCATTATCGTTACACCTTGTGTTCCTAGTTTGGCCAACCGTAGGGCCAGAATTTTTGTGAACACTCGTGGTGCCGTGGCCAGACCGAAAGGTAAGGCTCTGAACTGAAAATGGCGCCCTTCTACTGCAAGGCGTAGAAATTTCTGGTGGGCCGGACAGATGGGAATATGCAAATAAACATCCCTTATGTCGATCGAGGCTAACCATTCCTGCCCTTGTAGGGCGGTGGCCACCGATCGGATCGACTCCATCCGAAAAAGTCCTGATATGTAGGAACTTGTTTAGCCCTTTTATATTTAATATGGGCCTCATGTCCCCATTTGGTTTGGGGACTGTGACAAGGTTCGAGTAAAACCCGAACCCGTTTTCTTTCAAGGGAACCTTCATGATTACCCTTGGGGCAATAGTTGCTCTAGTGCCAGAAGGAGGGATCCACTCTTCTGGGGATCGCTTGGCAAGTTTGACCTTATAAAATGGGCAGGAGGAATGTCTTTTAACTCCAGCCTGTATCCCAGACTTACTGCGGAGATCACCCATCTCTGATGGTGTCCCGCCAGGTCTCTGTGAACAACTGAAGTCTTCCCCTCACCCGACTGAGTGGGGGAAACCCTTCATGACTTAGGGGGAGGTTTTGTACCTCTCTTGACCCAGGGTTTCTTGTTACCCTGTGATTGTCCCTGATTTCTGCCCCCTGGATTTGACCGCGGAGGCCGTCGGAACTGTTTCACAGCCGATGTGCCAGGGACTGGAGAAGTAGGCCTCTTAAAAGAAGGACTTCTACCCTTGTTCTTAACCGGTAAGAGTGAACTTTTACCGGCAGAAATTTTCTGGATATATTTGTCCAGATCTTCTCCAAATAAGCGTTCTCCATGAAATGGGAAGCTAACCAGCAGTTTTTTACAGGGAGCTTCAGCAGACCAGTTTTTGAGCCACAGAAGCCTACGCATATGTACTATAGACAGCGTAAAGCGGGAGGCCTGTTGGATTGTATCCTTTATGGCGTCCACCGCAAAACACAAGGCTCTAGGCAGGTCAGCTAGGGCAAGAGCCTGCTGATCTGGTAAGTCCCTTAAGACTTGTTTCAACTGATCTTTCACTGCTTGGCAGACTCCAATCGCTGCTACCGCAGGTTGTGTCACCATGCTTGCTGTAGAGAAAGCAGATTTTAGTAAAGACTCCAATTTTTTATCTATTGGGTCTTTGAACATTGGAACATTATCTACTGGACATGTCAGTGATTTGTTAACAGAAGAGATGGCTGCGTCCACTGTAGGGACCCTCCATTTTTTTATGAACTTATCCTCCATGGGATAGATCACCGGAAATCTCTTGGGGGGAGCAAATATTTTATCAGGATGCTCCCAATCCTGGTAAATAAGCCCTTCTAATAAAGGGTGGATTGGGAAGGAACAGACAGCCTGGGGAGCTTTTAGCGACCCCAGCGAGGAAACCGTAGTGGATGGTGGTTCCGCCAGAGGCATTTTAAATGCTGATCGGACCATGTTAGTCAGAGACTGAACCCATAATCTTTCAGCCTGAGATGCTGAGAAAGGTTCTTCCACTGTTGATTCCTCCATAACTGAATCAACCTCATCCTGATCCCCTTCAGGTAGGTCGATCTCTGTGTGGGGCTGTTCCTCCACTAACAGGCACTCTGAAGGAGGAGACGGAGATCGGACGCGCTTTTCCTGTGACAGGGAAGCAGCGATCAATGCTGTTAATCTCTCTTCCAATCCTCCCAGAGTTGAGGATAAAACCTCCTCTGTTATATATACAGGAGCAGGTGGACTGGGGACAGCCGCAGCACCAGGCACTCCTGCGGGGTTTCTACGGCTACTGACCTCTGAATTCTCAGGGGAGATTGGTGCAGTACAAGCATGCCCAATATCCTCCGAGCCCGATGGAGACCCCTTTGGCTTCCTGGAAGACCTATTTCCGGAGCGTCTGGACGACATATCCTTTAAGCACAAAGCTGAGGTATTCCCGTCGTCATACACCAATTTTTGCTGGTAATAGTCTAACACAGTTGCTGCTATATACCAGCTGGTGTCCACTAAAGTGCCTTTCTATGGGGATGCCTGCATCAACCGCCTCTGTGTGCCACTGTTTGTTGCTAGCTCTGTTTGCATCCAGCTGACACTTGTACTGTGTCTTTTAACCATGCTGGGACGCCTGCACATGCGCAGAAGCGCCGCGGCGCGCATCGAGAGTCATCCACCCGCCCCGCCCCTTTTTTTTTCATAGGAGGCGCGTGCACGCGCCCGCGCGCGCGCCCGTGCGCCATTGGCGCCCTTTTCGAAATCAAACAGGGACTAGGAGCCAGGGCCCTTTTTGCCGGAGGGCCTGTGCGGTGGATGAGCGCAGCAACAGGGCAGAGGAAGTGGATTCCCACAGAGAAACTTACCAACTGCCTGGATCTTTTGACTTGAGAAAACCAAAGATCCACATGACAAGAAAAATGGACTACAGCGGCCTCTAGTGGTTTAACACAGGTACCGCGGTCCCTTTTTTTTTTTTTTTTTTCTTGACTACTATTAAAATTTTACATTTTCAGTAGTTACAGGCAAACACAGATATTAGCGGGAATACCGTTAGGTAACAGACAGAAAGACAAATTAGGCTTGGGGGTCCCCCAATAGAACCAAGTTCCTGGGGGCCCCCACTTACCTGATCCCCGCCGCAGGACTTTGTTTGGTCCACAGAAGTCCAAACTTCACCTATCACGGCAGGCATTGTAATTAAACCTTCAGGGACCGGGTTCCCAAGGATTCCACTCCCCTGGACCTGTATAGCACCCTGCACAGACAACATCTTGGTCGTGGGTATGACCAGAGCTCTGGATCCCAGGGTCCAGCCCTCCTAAGAGAGGCATTACAGGCAAAACCTTGCTCTTCTGCTGCAAGGCCCGGGTACCGACCGTTTAGCTATGAAGCTTTTTTGGTGGGATCCGGAACAGCTTACTAAGGCCCAAAAGAACCTGTACGCAAGCCCAGTGAAAACACATGTTACTCTTTGGCCAACACCTTAGACACTGGCAAAAAACTGAGGTGCTCCCGGATGGGAGGGGCTTATATAGGGGAGGGTACTTCCGGTTTGGAAGTTGCCAGTGCCAGCACCTGAAGGTAATCTATATAACCCATTAGTAATGACTAAGTCGCTCTGTGTCCCGTGATGTACGAAAAAGAAATACATTCTGCTACTCCTGAGTATGGTGATACCACATGTTTGAGACTTTTACACAGCCTGGCCACATACAGAGGCCCAACATCCAAGTAGCACCTCCAGGCATTCTAGCAGCATTAATTGCACATATCATTTTCTGACTACCGATCACATTTTTGAAGGCCCTTCATAGATCTAACACATAGCAGTTACATACCAAATAACAAAAGATTACCTGTGGTTTTAGAAGTGCAGTGGTCCACAGAGGAGAGCATCAGTCCAGGCAGCAGGCAGGGATGAGGTCAGCAACAGCAAAAGCAATCATTCAGGCAGCAGGCAGGAATACTGTCCATAGTTCGTACAGGCAGAGATACTGTCAGCACAGCCAAAGCACAGCTCCAGGTAGCAGGCAGAGGTGTCCCGTCAGAAATACTGTCCAAAGTCAGTAGAGGCAGCAGGCAGATATATGGTCAGCACAGCCAAAGTATTGGTCCAGGCAGCAGAAAGGACCATCAAGCTTAGGGCCAGGGGAACAGGGGTAGAGAATTCTACCACCCAAATCGCTTTGAAGCCTCCGGGCAACCAGACCCTGTTCTGGGAGCACAAAAAACTGTTTTTCTCTACTCAGAACGTTATTCTGAAGCCCCTCACATATGTGAGACCCCTGTGTACTAAAAGTAGATGGCCAAAAGATCAGCCCAAGTGGCAGGCAAAAACATGGTCGATTAACAGGCCAAGGTTGGTACACGTGGAAGTCAGAAATGTGGTTTAAATCGGCAGGCAGAGGCATCGTTGGTAAACAGGTTGAGGTTGGTGCACGTGGAGGTCAGAAACGCAGTTTAAATCGGCAAGCAAAGACATCGTCGGTATACAGGCCAGGGTCAGTTAATGAACATGGAAGGTAGTAACATGGTAGCGGGGAAATGGCAGTCTTAATAATAAGGAGAACTAATGGATGCATGATAATTTTTTAACAAATTTCCAATGCACAGTCTAGGTTGGGAGGGACAATCTGGACAATAATAGGTGGTGTCTCTTCTTACTCCTCCTCTGCTGCATACACAGCATTTCTTTTGGCGTCTTCTTTCAGATCCTGTGGGGGGGATGCTAAAGGGATAGTATCGCTCGTGAAGCCGACTCACACTATCAGAGCGAATGCTTCCTGGGGCGGGATCTTGTTGGTAAATGAGGGCATCGATGATATCTTCGATATAATGGAGGTAGGGGAGTTGTTGATTGAGTTACTTTTCGGTAGCAAACAAATTAAAAAGAGGCTGTAGCATCTGGTCGTTTAAATCCACCCCCCCCCATGTACAAATTGTAGTCATGGACACATTCAGGCTTTACAATGGGGCCGCGTCTTCTTTGGATCTCCACCACGGTGTCATTGTGGATCATAGAGAGGATGTGGACATCTTTCTTGTCCCTCCACTTCATGGCCAACACCTCCTCGTTCCTTATGAATGCCAATTCTCCAGGTTGCAATTTTTTTGTCAAAAAATTGTGGGAATCCCTTCCATTTTTTTTTTTTTTTAAGGTACCGCAGGCCGGGGTTTGCTTACTGTAAAGGTGGCAAAAAAGGGGCAGGCTGGTATAGTAATTGTCAACATATAAATGGTAACCTTTTCGGAACAGGGGGTATGCCAACTCCCAGACAATTTTCCCACTGGTTCCAATATATGTGGGGCAATCACGGGGCTGGAACTGGGAGTCTTTGCCTTCGTAGAGCCTGAATGTGAAGACGTATCCAGTGGCTCGATCGCATAATTTATTTAATTTTAACCTATACCTGGCTCTCTTGCTTGGTATATACTGCTTGAAGTGCAGTCGGCCAGTGAAATGTATGAGGGACTCGTCCACACAAATTTTTTGGTCTGGGATGAAAACTTATTGAAATCGCTGGGAAAAGGCATTGATTAGGGGGCGTATCTTGTACAATTTGTCGTAGTTGGGATGATCTCGGGGAGGGCACTGTGAATTGTCAGTGAAGTGGAGAAAACGCATAATCATGTCTTATCTTGTCCTGGACATGACAGCGGAATATATGGGCATGTGTTGGATAGGGCATTTGGACCAATATGCATGGACTTTGTTCTTTTTTGTAAACCCTATATTGAACGTAAGGCCCAAAAACAATTTAAATTCATCCAATGAATGGATGAGTGGAACATGCGGGCTTAGGCAGAATTGGGGTTGGCAGCAATAAATTGGGATGCATAGAGTTTAGTTTGATCCACTATATTCTCCAGCAAACTAGTGGGAAAAATAAACAAAAATAATCAAATTGAGAAAATTTTGTAGTGTCGGGCTGCACACTTGGCTGTGCGGTGAAAGAGGGGATGATGGCGAATCCTGAGTTGGCAGGCAAGCATGAGTTTGCCAGGGCATCGGGAAGGTAGGACTGGTGCTGGATTCTTCGGGTTAGGCGTGTATTTCCATTACTTGTACTGGGCTCCTCTTCCTGGGGTATGGCGCTGCTGGTGGTGGGCAGATCTCCTGATCTTGGTCCTGATCGCAATCTTTTGGGAGGGACGGTTTCCTCCGGGGACTCGGACTCTAAGCTACTATCCTCCACTGGCTCGTATTCCGAACCAGAATCGAATAATGGAAGCTCCCCGCTGCTCTCATCATCCAACATGGCAAGAATGGCATATGCCTCCTCAGGTGTGTAAACCCTTTGGGACATTATGACAGTGCTTATTGGTGGGCCTGTATAATGGTACTGCTGGTGGTAGTGGTGGCGGCCTGTGTGGTGGTACCGATGGAGGCATTAGTGGTGGGCCTGTGGTGGTTGTACCAATGGCGGTACAGGTGGTGGTACCGATGGCGGTATGGGTGGTGGTACCAATGGCGGTATGGGTGGTGGTACCAATGGCGGTACGGGTGGTGGTACCAATGGCGGTACGGGTGGTGGTACCAATGGCGGTACGGGTGGTGGTACCAATGGCGGTACGGGTGGTGGTACCAATGGCGGTACGGGTGGTGGTGGCGTGGGTGGTGGTACTGGTGGCGATACTGGTAGCGGGCCTGTGTGTCAGTATAGATGCTGGGCCTGATGGCAGTACTAGTGGCGGTACTGGTGGTGGTACGGATGGCGGTACTGGTGGCCTGTGTGGCGGTTCCAATGGCAGTACCGATGGAGGTGGGCTTGTGACAGATGATTGACAGATGGGCTGATTGATGTGCTAGGCTGTGTGACCGGTCCTCTTTATTGGGGGGGGGGGCGTGTTGTGCACAGTACTATAAACAAACTACACTGATCTCTCACTTACTGATCCCTGCTCTCTCTTCACAGACCGGTGTGTGAGGAGAGAGCAGGGATCAGGTAGTAACTGCTGCTCTGTGTTTACATTTGTGACCGGCTGTGGTTGGACACAGCCAGTCACGTGGTAAACAGCCAATTTCATTGTCTATTTACCCTGATCGGGGACGCGCTGTGTGCAAGGGACACTCACCTTCCCCGATCCCCGCAAGCCTCTGGCGGCGTGCAGGAGTTTGTTGCGACATGTGATCGGCTGTGACTGAAACAGCCGATCACATGGTAAACAGCCAATAAAATTGGCTGTTTACCGTGATCGGGGAAGCGCTGTGTCCGAGGGACACACGCCGTCCCCGATCACTGCGCTGCGCGCCCGCGCGGGCGCGCGCTAGGCATTATCCTGCAGGACGTCAATAGACGTCCAGTCAGGATAATACAACCACCGACCGGCCGTCATTTTCCTATAGGCCGGGCGTAAATTATATTGAAAAAATACAAGATGAGAGGAGAAATGGTAAATAAGACATCTGTGCCCAGGGCCGGACTGGGAATAAAATCCAGCCCTGGAAAAATTTCATACCAGCCCCACAGCATTATTATACCAGAATAACGTCATTATTTTATTGTTCATAAAAGGGAAAACCATACATTTTAATGCACATATTATATATAGATAAGACAGATATGAAAGCACATAGGGCTTTATATATATATATATATATATATATATATATATTGTGACAGCAGGAAGGTAAAGTCACCTGGTTGCATCCAGGGGGGTAGGTATATTTCTCCCAGATTCAGGCTTTATGCCGACTTATACAACTAGGGAGAGAGTTGATGAAGCCCAGCTGAGGCTAGTGGGCTCATGGATGATTCATACCTCTAGGGAGAGGGCTGGGCGTCGTGCAGGCAGGGAGTTGATGAGACCAGCTGAAGCTTGTCAGCTCGTTTAAGGCCTCTATAAAAACTCCCAGATTCATTAGGTGTTTGCTCATGCCTGGACCCAGACCTGTGTGGACTGTCTAGGGAGAGTGAACCCCTGTGCGGTGAGACAAAGCCTGTGTGGCTATTTGTTTGGACATTTACTAAACCAGGGACTTAGGGACTAGGACAGCACCAGGCTGATCCCAGTTGTTAGTTAGGGAAACCTGCATGTTTAGTCAGAGGTCAAGCTGACCAGGATTTATTTTGTTTATGTTTCTTTTTGCTTTGCTGTGTTTTTGTCACTGTAAATAGAGAAATAAACCGCACCTTTTGATCTTGAAAACCACAACCTCCGTCTGCTGGGCCTGTTTTTGTGTGGGGAGCCCATCCAGGGGGTCACACACACCCGCTACCGAGCTAACCCCCTCACAATATATATATATATATATATATATATATATATATATATATATATATATATATATATGCAAATTCCAGTTAAAAGTGGTAAAAGTGGTCAATCATCAAGGGGGACCCCAGGAACTCAGAACGTGGGGGGGGGGCACCTTCCGCAGAAAGAATACACTAAGGTAAGGGGGGGTGGATTACTGATATAGGAGGGAAACCTTTATATCAATGCCCGCTTACATTATTGTATGCACTCCCCCCCCCTTACATCAGTGACACCCCTCAGACTGGCCTAGCGGTGCTGTCACTGACCTCCTCTCAGGTACACCATGCAGGGCTCAGTCAGTCGGCTCCAACTCGGTGGCTCTAGTTTTATCCTATAGTCTCCTCTCCACAGTCCCCACACATCTGACTTCTCCCATGACCCCCATCCCAGCGGTGCTCCCACTCTTGACTCCACTCCAGACTCCCTCAGAGACTGCAGACATGATACAGGAGATGGTCAGAGGCTGAGGCTGCAGACATGATACAAGAGCTCAATGCAGCCCCACCAGTACCCATCAAATGCATCCTCATCAGTGCCCATCAAATGCAGCCTCCCTGTGCCCATCAAATGCAGCCTCCTTGTGCCCATCAAATGCAGCCTCCCTGTGCCCATCAAATGCAGCCTCCCTGTGCCCATCAATGCAGCCTCCCTGTGCCCACCAATGCAGCCTCCCTGTGCCCACCAATGCAGCCTCCCTGTGCCCACCAATGCAGCCTCCCTGTGCCCACCAATGCAGCCTCCCTGTGCCCGTGAATGCCGTCTCTTCTATGCCCCATGTCCCAGTCTGCAGTCCCTGTCTGTGGGAAGGTGTGTTGTTGATGCTCGGTACGGTACCTTCCATGCCAGCAGGATATCCATGATTGCCATCAGCAGGCAGGGTCTGTTCTCGTTTTGGATGGGGACAGTGCTTCTCCCAGAGGATCTGTTTGCTGTGAGATGGAGTGGTCCCTGGCCACCTGCACCTTCAGCCGTCCTCATTTTCCGTCCCCAGTCAGCCTGTCCTCTGGTTCTGGGGAAGTGAGAGCACTGGGGGGGGGGGGGGGCTGGAGAGAAGGGGGAGCGGAGAGCACTGGCGGGGTTGGAGAGCACATGGGTGGGGGAAAAGAGCAGAGGGGAGTGGAGATCACAGGGGTGGGGAGCGGAAAGCGCTGGGGGGGGGCTTGAGAGCACTGGGGGGGAGCCAAAAAGAACAGGGGTGGAGAGCACGGGAGGCTGAGGGGGGGGGGGCTGGAGAGCACTGAGGGGGGCTAAGAGTGTGGGAGGTAAAGAGCACTGGGGGTGGGGATCTTGAGAGCACTGGGGGGGAGAAAGAACAGGGGTGGAGAGCACTGGGCGGTACAAAAAGCAGGGGGGAGTGGAGAGCACTGGGGGGTGGAGAGCAATGGGGGGGAGCTTGAGAGCACCAGTGGGGACCAGAAAAAACAGGGGTGGAAAGTACGGGGGGCTGGAGAGCACTATGGGGGGCGGAGACCACTGGCAGGGTTGGAAAGCACATGGGTGGGGAGCACAGGGGCTGGAGAGCACTGGGGTGGGGGCTGGAGAGTGATGGGGAGACCTGGAGAGTGATGGGGAGACCTGGAGAGCACTGGGGGGGGAAGAACAGGGGTGGGGAGCATGGGGTGCTGGAGAGCACTATGGGGGCGGAGAGCACTGGCGGGGTTTGTGAGCACATGGGTGGGGGCAAAATGCAGGGGGAGCGGAGAGTACTGGGGGGGAGCTTGAAAGCACTGGAGGGGGAGCCAAAAAGAACAGGGGTGGAGAGCACAAGGTGCTGGAGAGTGATGGGTGGAGCTTGAGAGCACTGGGGGGGGCAGAAAGAACAGGGTTGGGGGGGCTGGGGAGCACTGTGGGGGGCAGAGAGCACTGGGGTGGGGGCTGGGGAGTGATGGGGAGAGCTGGAGAGCACTGGGGGGGAGAAATTACAGGGGTGGAGAGCACTGGAATGGTGGCTGGAGAAGGATGGGGAGAGCGGGGGGGGGGGCAGAAAGAACAGAGGTGGAGAGAACTGTGGGGGGGCTGGAGAGTGTGGTGGGGAGGAGAGCACTGGGGGTGGAGCCACAAGGTGAACTGGGGGGGGCCAGCAAAAGAAGTTGGATAGGAGGAGAAGCAGGGGAGCGCATATAGAGGAAATTAGCTTTCTATATTCATCCATACAGCCGCGGAATGCTTGATTCTACCCCCCCCTTCTGCAAGCATTCAGCGGCTGTATAGAGGAATATAGAAAGATAATTTTCTCTATATGCGCCCCCCTGCCGATCCTCCTATCCAGGCACACTGCGGGCTGTACGGCGGGCATCTCCTGCAGTGCTCCCTGTCCCCTCTCTCCTGCTCCTGTTTATCACGGAGCTGCCTGGTTGGATCTGTGTTCAGCGGTGAGGCTGTAACGCGGTCACGCCCCCCTAGACGGGCTCCTGTGATAGGCTGAACGCTGACTCTATCTACTATCACACGAGCCGGTCTAGGGGGGGCGGGACCGTGTTACAGCGTCACCGCCGAACACAGATCCAGCCAGGCAGCTCCATGACACACAGGAGCAGGAGAGAGGGGACATGGAGCACTGCAGCCACAAATGAAACCGGCCCCAGGACAGGCAGCCTAACAGGAAATCTCCCGGTATCCCGGTAGGCCAGTCCGGCCCTGTCTGTGCCGCCCAATGGGCATAGAATTTGTTAGATTGTTTCTCTGAACCATTTTCTATGGACGTTATGTTTAGTTCACATGCTGCCATCTAGTGACCCTTTGTGGTAATGCACCTATGTTTTATGTCTCTGATTTATGACACTTCCTTTCTATGTAATGCTCCACCCTTCTTCCTGAGTTTTGTACTTTCTATGTAATGGAGAAAGCCAACAGGCCACATGAAACATGGGCACATGTATTCTGCATAAGTAAGCTACAGACAGTATCATCTTTAGACCGCACAAATGCCACAACCTATTCATCTGTTGTATCCTGTCATCTGCTGTAACTTGATGTTCAGAATTAAAGCACTTCTGTGGATGGAATCAGTATTTGGGGAGTTCAGGCTATCTGATAAGGATTGTCCTCAGTGATTATGTGCATGGGGTGACACCGATTAGGATGTGCCCAGGCACACCTGGCACATCCTGGGAGCACGCCTATAGAACTGCTCATTACTAGAGCTGAACCGAATATACCTGGGTTCGGTTTGAGGCAGGTTCAGCATACATTACCAAACCCCACTGAACTCAATAGGAACCCAGGCTTCCCTGTATCAAGGAGAAAAGTTCCAGACTTCCCCTATATGTCTTTCCTCCTACCTGACGCACACTGACCTACCTGACCAGACTTCAGGTGACCCTCCTCCTGAAGCTCAGCCATAGTGTGTGGCGTGCCCATCACAATAGACAGACAGCAGGCAGCCTTCTGGAGCCTGCAACGCCGCTGTCCTGGCATTGGACCATTGGGACGTCCATCATAGGCACTGCAGGCTCCAGAAGGCGGGACCCTGCTATGTCATTCGGCCACGCTCAGAGTCAGATTGGTCCCCGCTTGGGCCTAATAGAGTTCTGAATGCCCGAGACCCGGGGCTTTTTGGGGACCCACTCGGGGCTCCAGCCCCCATCAGCCCTCCCTCCCGATGCCACTGCAGATATGGCTGAAACGCTCGCCAGCTAAAACATCCAAGTTCCTGCTACAGTGTGCTGGGGTATTGGCGGCGGGGGCAGGTCTGGTGTAGACCGTGCCTGAGTGTGTTGTGTGATGTCATGGTGCAAGGGAGCCGAGCAAGGCGGCTGGAGCCTCGTATGTGGGATGGGAACAAGGCCAGGTGAGGAGCGGGACTGTCAGTGCTGTTTGAACTGGGGTGGACTGAAGGGACCATCTGGCATGGAAGGAGACTGTCACTGTAACTCAGGAGGGGACGTGTCATGTTGGTGAGATGTCATCGTCTGTGCTGCTGCACACTGCAGTCAGTGTCACTGAGTGTCAATTTAACGTGTGTGTGCCGTTCATTCTAATTTCTTTCCCTCCTGAGTACTGTCCCTGAGTTACTTACTATATCGAAAATAAAACAAACATGTTTTTTGCCCTAATATCTACCTTAAATCCAGTGGCGGCCCGTCCATAGGGGGCGCCCGGGCTGGCTGCATTATGGGGGAGAAACTGGCTGCATTATGGGGGAGAAACTGGCTGCAATATGGGGGAGAAACTGGCTGTATATTGGGGGAGAAACTGGCTGTATATTGGGGGAGAAACTGGCTGTATATTGGGGGAGAAACTGGCTGTATATTGGGGGAGAAACTGGCTGTATATTGGGGGAGAAACTGGCTGTATATTGGGGGAGAAACTGGCTGTATATTGGGGGAGAAACTTGCTGTATATTGGGGGAGAAACCTGCTGTATATTGGGGGAGAAACTGGCTACATTATGGGGGAGAAACTGGCTACATTATGGGGGAGAAACTGGCTGCATTATGGGGGAGAAACTGGCTGCATTATGGGGGAGAAACTGGCTGCATTATGGGGGAGAAACTGGCTGCATTATGGGGGAGAAACTGGCTGCATTATGGGGGAGAAACTGGCTGCATATTGGGGGAGAAACTGGCTGCATATTGGGGGAGAAACTGGCTGCATATTGGGGGAGAAACTGGCTGCATATTGGGGGAGAAACTGGCTGCATATTGGGGGAGAAACTGGCTGCATATTGGGGGAGAAACTGGCTGCATATTGGGGGAGAAACTGGCTGCATATTGGGGGAGAAACTGGCTGCATATTGGGGGAGAAACTGGCTGCATATTGGGGGAGAAACTGGCTGCATATTGGGGGAGAAACTGGCTGCATATTGGGGGAGAAACTGGCTGCATATTGGGGGAGAAACTGGCTGCATTATGGGGGAGAAACTGGCTGCATTATGGGGGAGAAACTGGCTGCATTATGGGGGAGAAACTGGCTGCATTATGGGGGAGAAACTGGCTGCATTATGGGGGAGAAACTGGCTGCATTATGGGGGAGAAACTGGCTGCATTATGGGAGAGAAACTGGCTGCATTATGGGAGAGAAACTGGCTGTATATTGGGGGAGAAACTGGCTGCATTATGGGGGAGAAACTGGCTGCATTATGGGGGATTAACTGGCTGCATTATGGGGGATTAACTGGCTGCATTATGGGGGATTAACTGGCTGCATTATGGGGGAGAAACTGGCTGCATTATGGGGGAGAAACTGGCTGCATTATGGGGGAGAAACTGGCTGCATTTGGGGACAAACTAGTGGTGTTTGGGCACAGTGGCTGCGTTTAATGGGCACAGTGGCGGCAATTGATGATTTTTTTTTTTTCAGTTTGTTTGCGCCCCCCCAAAAAAATTGAGCACCAGCCGCCACTGCTTAAATCACACTGCTAATTGCATTTGTTTGTAGCCTAAATCCTGAAATTTGCACTTAAAACTAATTTTTGGAAATGCCAGTAAAAACTTAGCTGAGCCAGTACATTTTGGGTATTGCGTCGGTAAATTTCAATCTGGTAGGTTTGCAACACTGCTCTGCATCCATGACAGTGCACTGCTGGAGGGCTTCATTTCACAATAAGTCTTTCATGTGCTTCCACAAAGCCAGTTCGAAACTGGGGAGTTTCCACATGTTCCCGTATGCTTCTACTAAAGGATAGACTTTGGTAAAGTTTCTCTGTTTTTACCCCTTTTTATTTTCATAGCCAATTGTCAATTGTGTGTCTGTATTTTTTGCATCTTTTTTGGCAACTCCTTTTTCTTTGTATATCTTTTATGCACTGCCCACTTTTGGGATATTAAATGATAAAATTAATAAGTGACTTCTGTGTCCTAAGCTAGGACTCGTATCTCTGGAGAGATTGTAGTATTTTAGTGCCTAAGTACTCTGTCTAAGTTACGTGCCAATCGGTATGCAATTGCACTGTGTGTTGGCAGATTGTAAGCTAACAGATCTGTCAGACGGAGATCTCTGTGTGTGTGTGGTGGCCCAGCAGACCAGTCTATGGATGTAAATTTTATAGACGTTTTCAGCATACATTTTTACAAATTCTATTTTGTTCTCTTAAAGTCTAATTGGCTAGCCCAGAATGAAGATGGGGGGGGGGGGGGGGGGGGAGTACAAATGGGAGTGAAAGGCTAGAAGTGATATCTGTAAGATTCTTCTATTTCTTTTGTTAATAGAATTATCTTTTTTTTATTCCATAGTAGAAATAACTATTATTCTGAAGATATCAACAGCTGTGCAAGGTGGTTTATCAGAGCCGCCTGTGTGTTTTAGTTTATATTACCGTCCAATGTGTATGTAGCCACATTGCAGGTCAAACTAACTCGTGCTGGCTTCCACAAAAGATTTTTTTTTATTTCTCTAAATGCAGAAATGTTATCATCAATTTCTAACAGTTCATTGTTTTACCCTGAAAAGTTTCCTTTGTTTTTTTTGTTAGCAAGGTATGCAATGCTTGTAAATTAGCATCTATTTACATGGATAGATTTTGTATTGTTTTACTAATCACTTGAGCAATAAAAAATCTCTTTAGCTTTGTCAGACATAGGATTTAAGCTGATAAACTGCATGCGTGCTCCTGAAGAGCGACCAAAGTCGTGAAACGCGTAGAGCCAACAGCTTCATGCCTCAACAATTATGTATCTTTACAATTCATACAGTGCATTTTTTGTCTGTATACCTGGGTCCTTGGCTTATTATTATTTTCTAACAAAGTTGTAAAAAAACATATACTATGTATCCTTTAATAATGCAATATAGTCATGGACGGTGCATTATTTGAAAGCAATGAATTATCAACTTTTAAATGTATTCTAGCCATATTCATTTCCCCCAACCAATTTATAAAAATCTTTCCCGCACATGCTTCACACAAAGTCCCGCTCCTTCCCCCTCCCCCCCCCCCCTTTTTACAGTACATGAATTTAGGGATGTGAGGTGATAAGTTGACCCATACCTCTGGAAAGTCCCAACCTCTATGGCCCCCCACATTTAATATAGGATTTAAGCTGAACTCCAATTTTATATGCACATAAAATGAATGCAACTGTAAATATAAGCATAAACAGTACCAGACATCCCAACCTGCAAAAACTAATTTCAGGGAAGTGGCATTTTGCGCCTGCGCCGTATCCCCCCCCCCCCATTCAAATGCAGCCCACCAGTGTCCATCCGTGCCACCTCATCAGCGCAGCCCACCAGTGTCCATCCGTGCCACCTCATCAGCGCAGCCCACCAGTGTCCATCCGTGCCACCTCAAAAGCGCAGCCCACCAGTGTCCATCCGTGCCACCTCATCAGCGCAGCCCACCAGTGTAGCCCACCAGCGCAGCCCACCAGCGCAGCCCACCAGCGCAGTGCTCCCGGCTCTGTCCCACCCCCTCCCCTGGCCAGACAGAAGACAGAGCAGCCCTAGGGGCCGTGAAGTGTGGGGTGTGCAGAGGTAGGCAGGGAGGGAATTACAGTTTTAGGTGAGCAAGGAGGGGATGTGTAGAGATAAGGAAGGTGGGTGCAAAGATGAGCAGAGGAGGCAGGTAGAGTTAAAGGGGTGGAGGGTTGAAGTGGAGAGGATGGGGGAGGTTTGGGGTGCAGAGGTTAGCATGGGTTTTCGGATGCAAAGGTGTACTGACAGGGTGGATTAAGATGTAGGTCACATGTAGGGCAGCCCATTCATTTCAATGGGCTGCTCTATGCGCTAGAAATGCTGAAGAAAGTCCCTAACGCCTTATAAAAATCACACAGTTCCACAGCACGTCAGATGCGTGAGGGTGTCATTAACAATTGATGGCACTGCTGTGTATCTGCTAAAGGAACACTTTGCTGTCAGGAAAGCGATTTTGCATGCGTTCGACACACATAAATGTGAACGCAGGCTAAATGTCGCAGTCACATTGGTGGTCAGTGTAAACCTTCTCATTACATTGGGGCTTGGTGTACAATCCTTTCATTTACACTAGTGGCCAGTGTAAAGGTCCCCCTTACATTAGTGGTCAGTGTAAATCCCTTCTTACATTGGTGGTTACTGTGAATGCTTCTGTAGCGGCCTCCACTCTCTCTCCCTGATATCAGTTCATCTGTCTCTGGCTTTTGTCTAGAGCTACCTTGGTTGAGAGAGTGCAGGGTCACCACGCCAAGCCTTCACCTACTTTGTGGTTGTGAGGTGTAAGCAAAGTTTATCTACCTTCGGGTCGGTGTTCTGCGCTTGGAGCATCCAACTGCTTTGGATCAGTGTCTGCCAGAAAATGAGCCCTACACCCATAAAAGTCCAACACTCCTTTTAATCTTCTTAGCAAAATACAATCAGTTGGACTCCCTCAACGAACAGGACAGACGGGGGGGGGGGGGGGGGGGGTGTGGATGCGAGTAGGCCCAGACACAATGAACTCTTCCACTTTCTTTCCTGAAAGTGTATTGCGGTCCCTTGGCGAGGGGAATATCCCTCCGAGCGGTCTCCGGAGGCTCACCCGTCACTGGCAATATGCTGCACCAGGTCTTCAGGAGAGTACCTCCTCCGGTCCCTTATGCCACTGGATTCGGGTACCCTCTCCCAGGGTCCCCTAGGAAATCCTTCCCTCGCAGAACCCAGCGAACGACACCGGGCTCCAGACCTCCATCCGAGCACCCCACCCCAGGCTAAAGGTGCTTGGGATGGAACACGACCTCCTGGCGCCCCCTAGGGCCCCGACATGAACCACCGCCCTCAGGCTGAAGGTGCCCGAGACTCGACCCCGTGACAAAGATGTCCGCCCCCTTTATCCCCTCTCCCAGCAAGCACGGCGGGTTCCCCGCCACGCCGTACCACTGCCGAGAGAGGCCAAAAAGAGGTACGGGCTCACAGCAATGGTTCAACCCCAGCCCAAGACGACAGCGCCACCCGCTGGGCTGCAGGGAACTGCACATTACTGGTGTCTCTGCCAGTTTTAAACATATAAGGAAAGTGCCTACCCGCTACACTTCTATTACATTCGTTGTCGTTTAAACCCTTATTACATTGGTGGTCAGTGTAAATCCCTCCTTACATTGGTGGTTAATGTAAATGCTTGCATTACATTAGTGGTCAGTGTAAACCCCTATTACATTGGTGGTCAGTGTTGAAACTCCTCTTTATATTCATAGTTGGTAAAAAAAAATCGGCATTGCCATTGATCACACCCTCCCCTCCCCCCCGTACTGCCACTGATCCCAAGAGTTCTAGGATCCCTCGGAATTTTCTGTCTATTGATGGGTCCCCTCACCTCCCCAGTCCATGGTGTGCAGGCAGTGAGGAGATGATGTTCTGTAACCTCTATCAACCAGTGATCAATATTGATGTACAGTAACCTCTAGCAACCAATCAACAAGCAGAAATCATGTGCTGTAACCTCTAGCAACTAACCAGTGAGCTGTAATGTGTGCTGTAACCTCTAACAACCAGTCAGTAAGCAGTAATGATACACTAACATCTGGCAACCAATCACAATCACTGCCTGATCTGATTCAGTAAACTGATTTTGAGTCTAGCTGCTATTTATTGTATGTCTCAGAGCAAATAGAGAGCGAAATTGTTTGCCCAGGGTCCAATCAATATTAAAGACTGCCCTGCCCTCAAATCATACATTTTCTGAAAGCACACAGCCAGTAGAAAGAAAAGAAGGTGCTACTGATTTATTAGGCCCCGCAATATTTGCACAAATTATTATCAAAACAATATTTTCAATATTAGCAGATATAAACACATCAAATTTTACAAAAGTCCTGCTAAATTCCTACTAAATATAAAAGCCAAACCTGTATTTTGTTCATAAAGATTTGTACATTTTAAATTGTGCTTTTTTGTGAAAATGGAAGGTACACAAGACTGTAAATAACCAAATTTCTCTATACATAGGGGTTTTCATTTTTCACTTACAGCTTTCAGAATTTGTAAAAAGATGCCCCCTAAACCTACATTTTCTGAAAGCATATGTAGAAGCCTCACCCTCTCTCTCTTCTTTATCGGTTACTCTGGCTCCGGTCTAGGGGTAACTTGGAGGGGAGAGCGAGGTGCGCCATGGCCCATGTCCTCTAGATTACAGCATGTAGAGGTGAAGGCCAGCACCAGATTACCTTCGGGCTGTGTATACGCTCAGAGCCAAGTCTGTTCTGCTGATAACCCCCTTTGCTCCCAGTAATTGAAGTACCACACACTGAAAAGGTCCAACACTTATTTATTCCATAACGGCAAACAAATAGTCCTTTGCGAGCAGACAGTTTGAGACCCATAGAATAGTTCGGTATTGGTGGGGAGTAGGTCAAGGCACAATCCTCAAAGAAAACTAAACCGTTGAGGTTTCACCAACGGTTGCTAAGCTCAGTGGCTGTAAAATGTACTTTTTGGCTTCAGAGTCTCTTCCAGCGACTAATGAACAGGAACTGGAGTTACCTTCGCTACGTTGCAGCCTCTGTCAGGGGGAAGACATCCCTCCAAGAGAGTTACCAGAGGCCCCGCCATCACCGGGTTAATGCTGTACCGGACTGTTCGGAAGGGTTACACTCCCCGGCCTCCTCACCTCAGATACAGGTCCCAACACCTTAGGGCCCCTCGGATTCCTCCACCCTCGCAGAACCCAGTCGAAGTTACAGGGCCCCAGGCCTTGGCCATAGTACCTCACCCAGGCTTAAGGTGCCTGGGATGGACTCCATCCCTCGCGCCGGCCAGGTCAAGGGCACCTGGGCCCGGAACTCTGGAACGCCAGCACCTAGGCTGAAGGTGCTTGGGTACGGCCACATCCTCAGACTCTGAACCCCGAACAAGACCCAGTGGTCAGGGCGTCCGCCCCTTTTATACCCTCTCCCTTTGCGTCACAGCGGGTTCCCCGCCCCGCTGTACCAGCGCCAGTAAAGGACAAAAAAGGAAGCAGTCTTGCGGTACGGGTTCAACTCCGGCCCAGGGCGACAACGCCACCTGCAGGCCGCAGGGAACCTCACACCACCAGAGTCCTCCAAGAACCATGAAAGGGTCTCAGATTCCCTAGCAATCAGTGCATCTGGGTTGAATAACCCAGACGCTCCCCCCCCCCCCCAAATTGAAATGCCCACTACACATAGAACCAGAAAAATTAAAATAATTCCTACTAAGGCTTGCTTTAAACTCTTGAACCCTGCAATGGCATGCTGCGACTGTGTACATTGTCTGCATTTGCAGATCGTCCCCATTCACTTGGGATGTGTTCTGCGTGCATTAAGCCTGCCGAAAATAACATGATTGCTTTGCCACCACAGCAGAAATCATAGCAAACAATCGCTACTGCAGCAAGTGTACACCCAAGGCCATTGCCTCTGCAGCCAAAGGGGAAGTGGCTGGGGGGCGGTAAAAGCACGACTTAACGGTGGGGATTTCTCATCCCTCAACCTCACATGAATGAAACCCTTAGACTAACAACCAAGGGGGTATATCAATGGGAAATGGGATATTGCCTACCTGGAGACCTACATCAAGCAAACCATGGTTCCCAGAAGTCTCCGCTGGGATGTAGCCCCTCAAAAAGGCGATACTGATTTAGAGAACTGGTTCAAATATTTTAATCAGGCTGGGCTGTCCTTCCTCAGATTTTTGGTTGAAAGGAAAGCAGCTAAGCTGGTTAAATTAGATGAGGAGATTAAACTCATCAGAGACAAATTGAATCCAGTTAAAGAGAGTGAGGAATATAGGGTTAAATCCCAAGGTCTACTTAAGACTCTTGAAAAAGAGGATAAGGACCAACGTATTAAGAAAAAGAAAAAGTATAATAGGGACCTTGCAGATTACCATGGCAATATAGTTTTTAACTGGCAGAAAAAACTATTGGAGGAGGAAGCCATGAGGAGTAGCGGGAAATGGAGGTTTTGGGTCCGATAGTATCGGGTCCAACTATTAAAAGCCAGGCCCCGGTACCCTTTGTGGGCCCCAGAAGAGGTCCACCAAATAGAACTACGGGCTACCACCCCTACCAGTCCCCGAGACGAGGTATGAGTGGGTCCAGAGGTGGCTCACTACCATCTAATCAGGGTGGCCCCCCTGGCCCTCTAGATCAGGGCCAGCAGGAGACACCTTCAATGGCTCTTTGCCATATTATCATGACCCTCCCATGAGGCCAAGGGGCAAAAACCCCAGAGGTAGAGGTTGGGGTCATGGGAACCAAAGAGGGGTAGGCCCCTATGCCAACCAGGTGGAAGGATGGAGGCGAGCCCCTGGGGGGGATTTTGGCCACCAATCCCCCTCCTACCTCCAAGGGGAGGGAGCCTCGGGATGGGATTATAGTGTTCCTGTTCAGAACTCCTTCTTCCCTCTGAAGGATATGGAGGCCTCGGATATGGACTATGGTTTCAATGGCTCACAGTATTTTCCATCTTATGATGGACTGAGTCATAGTCCAGTGTTCCATCAGTCCCAGTCCGGACCACCACCTCTCCCCCGAGGCACAGGGGGGCAAAATGTGCACAATAATTGGGGTTTTCACAAACCCACACAAGGAATAAAGCGGTTAGCAGAAAGAGGAGAGGAACCAGAGGGGGGAGGCGGTCGAGAACAACAAAAACAACCCAAAGTGTAACGGGTCGGGGTATTTTTAATTTAAGCAAGCAGGTGTTGACAGAACCTGAGAAACTTCTTTTGGATCAAGGCCTTAAATTTGTGCCACCCAAAAGTTTCGACAAAATTCCACACCTATATGAATATCCATAGGTTTATTAGGAAATTTAATATTAAGAGATATATGGCAGGTATTGTAAATACCGATCGGGTTGCATCAGATGATTATGTTCACTCAGGGTTGTCTAATGCCTCCTTATTTAACCCCTCTGGGGTTTTGGCACCCTCCCTTAAAATTTTCAGGGATGTCCTACTGAGGGACTTAGAGGCAATAGAAG
The DNA here is from genome assembly GCA_029206835.1 of Rana muscosa. NCBI lineage: Eukaryota > Metazoa > Chordata > Amphibia > Anura > Ranidae > Rana > Rana muscosa. The sequence continues at coordinate 934,447,410 of CM055118.1, read as the reverse complement.
TTAAAAAGGCGAGGCTAAACAAGTCACTGCAACAGGGATTGGATTCTCTCTGTTCTAATAAAGAACTGGTTATTAGACCGGCCGATAAGGGGGGAGGGATTGTTATTCTAGACAAAAAAGACTTTTTGACCGAGATGCATAGAATAGTGGATGACACCAATACTTATACTTTGTTACCCTCAGATCCAAAAGTTAAATATGTCAGGGATTTGGAATTACTGGTGGCTAGGGGTTTCTATGAAGGGATTCTTACCCCCAAGGAGAGGTTGTTTTTGATTCCGAAGGTCCCCCGTACACCTACCATCTACTATCTGCCAAAATTGCACAAAGATTCAGTCTGCCCCCGGGACGTCCCATAGTTAGTGGGATCGATTCAATCACGTCCCGGGTGGGCAGATACACCGATTTCTTCTTGCAGCCTTTGGTGCGGAATACACCATCATATGCCAAGGATTCTAGGCATATAATGAATCTCCTGGCAGGAATTTCACCTAGGGAGGGTATGTGGATGGTAACAGTGGACTTAACGTCCCTATATACCATCATCCCCCACGAGTTGTGGTTTGAGGCGGTACGATTTTATCTGGGAAGGGACTCGGGACTTCCATCTCGGCAAATTGAGTTCCTGATGGCCCTCTTGGGTTTTGCTGCTGCCTCTAATTACTTTTGGTTCAATGGCAACTTCTATCGACAGGTCACTGGAGTTGCCATGGGAGCAAAGTATGCCCCGAGCCTGGCCAATCTTTTTATGGCCAGATGGGAGGAGGATGTCATCTATACCAGGGACATACCTCAGGTGATCTTCTGGGCTAGGTATATTGATGACATCCTCCTTCTATGGGATGGACCACACCGGGATTTGATTGAGTTTATGTCCACTTTGAATAACAACCAGAGGAACATAGAGTTGAAATATGTGGCTAGCCAAACTGAAGTCCAGTACCTGGATTTACGGATTTCCATAAGAGGTGACCAGTTTGTAACTTCAACATTCAAGGAAACCGACAGGAATTATTTTATCCCTGTCGGGAGTTGCCACCATGCATCATGGCTCAGCGCAGTACCAAAGAGCCAATACTTGAGGCTGTGGAGGAATTGCTCTGATGACCAGGAATTTTTAAAACAAGCCAAGGCTTTGACAGGACGTTTCCTGGAAAAAGGTTATATGGCGGATGTACTGCAGGAGGCCTTGGATTTAGTTAAAAACACTAGAAGAGAAGATCTTCTGGTGGAACGTGAACCAAGAGAGGGTGGCCAATTCCCACTTGGGGTACCTTTCATTACAACCTATTCCATCCAGCATAGGGCTATAAAACAGCTGGTTGGGAAACATTGGCACATTGTGGCTAATGATAGTGTGTTGAAAGATGTACTCACTGACAGGCCGAGGGTGATTTTCAGAGGGGTTCAATCTCTGAAAAATCGCATAGCCCCTGGAGTTGTGAACCCCCCCAGTACTGGGAGTTTTTTTTTGAACAACTCACAGTGTATTATAAATGCAGGAGATGCAGAGTGTGCTCTTTAAACTCAAATCATGATAGACGAACAACCACCTTTAAATCTACTGCTACAGGGTTACGACATGTTATTAAACCCTGTATCACATGTGTACCTGCTGCAGTGCCCTTGTGGCCTGCAGTATGTGGGATGGACCAAACACCCACTTCAGGTACGACTCAATGAACACAAATATTTTGACAGGTTTTAAGAACCACTCCGTGTCGAAGCACTACCTGCTCAAACATGATAAAGACCCTTCAAATACCCTTTTCTTGGGTATTGACAAATTTAAACCGAACTGGAGGGGGAGCAATTGAGTTCGGGAAATTTCTAGGCTAGAAATGGCCTGGATCCATCGTTTGAAGACTTACTCTTATAGATACCAATGTGAATGCGTTCATAAATAATGCTTAGTAATATCGTTTATGTAAACCCGGTGTGTGATGCACGGATGAGGGTCGGTTATGGAAAAGGTTCCCCCCCTCACCTTTCTTTTAACACATCAACTTTAGTGTATAAATTAATCAAATACTCACATATGTATATTTTCACGTAGTATATTTTACTCACGTAATCATTATCACATAACACACATAATTATTTATTCAATTAATTAATTATGTTGGGTTCATGGGTATTTTTAATTTTATTTTCAATTTCTATTTTGGTTGGTGTGTCACAGGAGTTGATATTGGATCCAAGAAAATTAGCTTTAATGCTATTTTCGTTTTTTCCGCTAGAGGTCACTCTCTTTTATTCTCAATAGAGATGAACTTGTTTATATAGCGGACACTTTTATGTGACCTCTATATATTTAATTAAAGAGCACTTCTAATCTCACTATGTATCCGTGGGGTTCACTCATTTCCGGTATATGTGAAATTCCATCAAGATTAACTATTTTTATATTTCCCCTGGGTGGGGAAGCCGTATCTTCTGCCTGCAGGCTGAGCCTGCGATTTCATTAAGATGGGGCCCACTAGATCTATGCAACTAGTTCCTTCGTCTTGCTTCGGCTTATGAAGTGGCGAGAGTATAGGTATTCTATTAGTAAGGGCAAATTTGCCCACAATAAAGATGGCCGTTCCAAGTATTTCACAATGGGGTCCGGCCTTTTTAAGCGTGATGCGTCTCTGCAGCGCCCACTCCTATTGAAAACGTCTACGTGATGACGAAACGCTCAGTGACGTCACCACGCCCGAGGAGTGAGGCTTCTGGTATGCCGGCCGGCAATTATACTGTTCTATGCTGTTTTTATCGTTCTAATGTGTAAGTAGAACTTACTTTTTTTAATAAAATTTTTGCTAAACGGAGTTACGCTATTGGTCTGCCTTTTTGTCTATTTTATGTTTGGGGGCTTTCGATCTGGATGTGTGTGGGGTCAACCCGAATGGAGTTCGCCTGCTGATTAAGGGAGGACTATTGTTACAGTCTCAAAGGCCGCGGCTGGGTTACAGTCGGATGTCCCAAACCGCTTGCCTTCTGGTAAGCTGCTTCCCTAATTGGTGGTGGATACCTCACATTAAGATTGGAGTAGTCACTGTGGTGTTGCACTCAATGTTTCCCTGACATAAGGATTTGTGGACTTTTTTCCAGACCATTTACTGTGCAATATTTGTTGGACTCTAATTGGTAAAATATTTGTTGGACTTTTTTAATTTCCCACTAAGTCAATACTCTTTGGTGTTGGAATGGGTTTGGGCTAAGAGGGTTGGCGCTGTTTTTTTTCCTTTTACTCATCCAGCATAAGAGTCTGATATAAATATGACGAATTCCACCACAAAAATAAAAACGCGTAGAGTTCCCCCCCTAGCATCCATACCAGAAACGTATCCATCATTAGGGTGTGATAAGAATATAAAGAGGAAAGCCCCAGCAAAAATGAATAAAAGTGTAGGATTCTCCTTTAATATCCATACTAGAAACCCATCCACCAATAAGGTCTAAAATGAATAGGCCTCATGCCCACGGTCGTTTTTACAGCCGCGTCTTTGAGCGTTCTTTACAGCTTAAAAACGCCTGTTCATGTTAGTCTATAGCTTCATGCCCACCCAGGTGTTTTAGAGCTGCAAATAGCATAGGCGTTTTTAAGCTGGAAAACAAAAACCAGGACCAGTGCGTTCCGCTGCGTCGGCGTTAGGCATAAAAAAAACGCGAAGAGCTCCGGCGTTTTGTTTTTTGTTTCTTTTCAGAAAAAATACGGTCTAAAAATGTATACAACATGGACAGGCGTTTTTAAGCTGTAAAAACATCCGTGGGCATGAGGCCTTAAGGAGAACTCTGCCATAGAAATAAAGAAAACTGTGGGGGCTCCTCTATAATACATTATATATAACAAACGCTCATCCATCAGTAGGATCTGATATGAATAAAAAGGGGAATTCTGCCACAAAAATAAACATGTGGCAGTACCCCTTAACCACTTCAGCCCCAGAAGGTTTTACCCCCTTAATGACCAGGCCATTTTTTGCGATATGGCACTGCGTTACTTTAACTGACAATTGCAGTGTTGTGCGACGCTGTACCCAAATAAAATTGAAGTCCTTTGTTTCCCAAAAATAGAGCTTTCTTTGGTAGTATTCGATCACCTCTGCGTTTTTTCTTTTTTGCGCTATTTGTGAAAAAATATATATATATTTTTTACTTTGTTATAAAACACATCCAATAAAAAAAAATTAAAAAATCAAATTTCTTCATCAATATAGGCCAATATGTATTCTCCTACATATTTTTGGTAAAAAAAAAATCCCAAAAAGCGTGTTGTTTGGTTTGCCCAAAAGTTATCGCGTCTACAAACCATGGGATAGATTTATGGCTTTTTATTTACACTAGTAATGGTGGTGATCAGCGATTTTGAGCGGGACTGCAACATTGCTGCAGACAAATTGGGCACCTGACACTTTTTTGGGAACCAGTAACATTATTACAGTGATCAGTGCTAAAAATATGCATGGTTACTGTACTAATGACACTGGCAGGGAATAGCTTAACACCAAGGGAAATCAAAGGGTTAAGTTTGTCCCTAGGGGGTGCTTTCTAACTGTGTGGTGGTTGCTCTGACTGGGTGAAGACAGATCTGTGTTCCTGCTTAGCAGAAACACAAGATCTCTATCTTCTCCTCTGTCAGAACGGCGATCTGTCTTGTTTACATAGGTAGATCGCTGTTCTACCTCGCTCGGGAACAATCGCGGTGGACATCGGGTCCGTCTGACCCGCTGATTGGCTCCCCTTCTGTCCAATCAGCACGTGACCGTGCCTCTGGCGGCATGCGTGAGCCATCCCCAGTGTTGATTGCATGAAATTACATACAGGTACGTGATTTCGCACAATAGAGTCGACTTGCCGCAGTACAATTACGTTAGGCGGTCAGCAAGTGGTTAATATCCATACCAGAAATTCCTCCATCTTTAGGGTCTGATATCAATATAAAGTGGAACTTTGCCACAAAATTAAACATGTAGGGTTCCTATTTAACATTTACACAGACACGCATCCATCATTAGGGTCTGATATGAATATAAAGGGGAATTCCGGCACAAATAGATAAACATGTGGGGGTTCCCCTTTATTACCCATACCATAAACTCATCCAGCATTAGGGTTTGACATTAACGTAAAGGGGAACTTTGCCACAAATATAAATAAGCATGTGGGGTTCCCCTTTAATATCTATACCAGAAACTCTGCCAGCATTAGAGACCTGATAGGAATATAAAAGGGAACTTAGAAGGTAGAAGAAAGAAAAGTGTTGTTCACCCCTTAACCATTTCAGCCCCGGAAGATTTGGCTGCCAGGCCTCTTTTTGAAATACGGTACTGCTTTAACTGACAATTGCGCGGTCGTGCGACACACTACCCAAACAAAATTGATGTCCTTTCTTTCCCACAAATAGAGGTTTCTTTTGGTGGTATTTGATCATCCCTGCGGTTTTTATTTTTTGCTAAACGAATATGTGGGCATCCGCGGGGGGGGGGCTGCGCTGATTATCAATCAGCGCAGACCCCCCCGCATGAGAGCCGCCGATCGGTTCTCCTTTACTTGTGTCTGTCAGACGCGAGTGAGGAAAAGCCGATAAACGGCTCTTCCTGTTTACATCGTGATCAGCCGTGATTGGACACAGCTGATCATGTGGTAAAGGGCCTCCGTCAGAGGAGCACCACCGATCGCTGCGCTGCGTGCCCCTACGGGCGCGCGTCAGCAGTTATCCTGCTGGACGTCATATGACGCCCAGTCCGGATAACAAAACCACTGCCCGGCCGTCATTCTGCTACAAGCCGGGCGGGAAGCGGTTAATAGGGTTCGCATGTTTGTTCAAACTTTTTGCCTGTTCCTATGTTCTACGAGAGAAAGAAAACCAACGATTGCAGGATTGTAAATGTTGACAGTCACCACATCCCTAATTGTATGAAAAACTGGAAGAACCCCCTTGGGAGGTGGGACTTTAAAAGTGACTGACAACACTCAGAGGTATGTTGAAAAATATATAAATTTAATCAACGAGTATAAAGACATAATTACAAAGACAGTTTCTTATTAAAATACATGAATTAAATACAGATTCACAAAAAACTGTTTGTATTCAAAAAAAACCGACAGCTGTTTCGGTTACCCTTCTTCGGGGGATTTGTGGACATTAAAATCGGGAGTTGTCTATAAAAAGACAGATTCCATTAAATACATGATGCTATTGTGTATATATATGCATAAAATTGTTTATACAAATAGATAAAACGTCACACATGTATATGAAAATAAGTAAATAATTTTTGCTTACAAATATTTCCAAAAGTAGTTTGATATTCCATGCGAGAATAGGGCACGTGTGGCGCCGTGTATATGGAGCGAGAGAGAAAAAAGAAACGCACCACAGAAAAAGGCTGGAGCAGGGTCCAAAAATAAACTTTCATACGAGGGTCCCCAAATGGTGACAGACGATGGAGCTAGAAAAGACTCTAAATAAAGAGTCTAGGTTTCTGCAAAACATATATGGACAGCCCTTAGTATTAATTAATATCCTCATTTATTGGAGCTTAAGCCAAAAAGATGTAACAAATTACTCGAAATGAAGGTTTACTGGTAGGTTTTTGAGGATAGACAAGAAGAAAAACAGCAACTCCTATCAATTCAAGAAAGAATCTCTCTCATATCTGAGAGATTGCATAAATTATGCATTCCTCTGGCAGTAGAGTGAGTTGTATGAAGTGTGGCTATCTTCTAATTGTTGAGGGAAATACTGTAAAAAGAAAAGAAAAAGAAAGAGAAACAAAAAGGAGGGTAAAGGTGCAAATAAGCACCATTGGCAACCACTTAAATAAGAGGATAGTGATGTCCTAAATACCTAAAAGAGTCTAACCATATGAATGAGAGTATATACCTGTGTAGCTCCTCCAGACTGTAAACTGGTACCGTGTCCTGTGCCCGTGCAAATCTCCGTTTGGTGAGATGGGCTTTAAATGGCGTCTTAATAAGCCGCCACAGCTGTGTGAGCGGACGGCGCAGGAAGCCGGCGTATGGTGACGTCAATACGCATGGCGTCGCTTGAGTGTAAAACACTCTAAAGCGAAACCAAAAGAGCCGCGAGCGGAAGTGTATGTCCGCATAGAAACGCCGACACCGGAAACACCTAACACGGTCAACGTCCAGAGACTGCAACAGGACGCAGATGGTGTATTCCATCTATAGAGCCTCAGATCTAAAACTGTCATAGTCAAATAAAACAAAAAGAATAGGTGGGAAAAGTAATCCCTTAAAACAGGCACAGGATCATGTTACCTAAAGAGGGACCCCCCGCACATTAAATGTCAAGCGCGGTCTCAATACGACAGCAATCGGCAGATAAGTAGCGCCGACGCATGTGTGCAAAAAAGAAATTATTTTGCATCAAAAAAGGGGGAAAAAAAAAAAAATTTGTAACAAGAGGCCAAAAATGAATTGGTCATCCAGACAATTAACCCCCTACGTGCGTCGTGCAGAAAGCAATGGACCCCGCAGGCCCAACACAAAAGACACACATCACCCCATAACGCATACAATATCGAAAAAATATAACATATATCATACTAGACATACTCAAAACTTTGATGTATAGCAATAATCATAATAATGATGAATATATACTCTCTTCTATTCTTCCCAACCACCAGAGGAGAAACCCTCCAAAAAGGGACGATAACTAATATGTTCATTTAACCCGGGTGGCAGGGTGGCATTCAGAGTAAAAATCCATTTTGTTTCTCTCTGCAAGAGAGTTCTATTCCAGTCTCCTCCTCTATTATTTGGATGGATCCTATCCAAGATTAAAAATTTTATTCTTGGAATTTTACTGTTATGAATATCTCTAATATGTCGTCCTAAGGGGAGATCTGGGTCACATTTTTTCATACAGGTGATGTGTCTAGCCGCTCTTTTAAAGAATGGCTGTTTAGTTTTGCCAATGTAGAAAGAACCACATTGGCATGAGAGCAAATATACAACTCCTTCCGTTTTGCAGTTGGCAAAGTGAATTGCCTTGAAGACTTTTCCATTGGGTAGTATTGCTTTGTTGTCAATATTCATATACTGACATAAATTGCAGCCGCCACATCGATATGTACCTGGTCGCCTACAAGGATCAACACGGAATTCACCTGTGTACTCACTCTGTATTAAATTGTCCCTTATTGAATTTGCTCTACGGTAGGTGATTAGAGGTTTAGCTGGCACAAATGGAGCCAATGATGGATCAATTTTTAAAAGATGCCAATATTTGGAAATGATCCTCCTAATCTGATCACTCTGTTTGTTGAATTTGGTAATGATACGTACATCATTTGGATAAGATTTATCGAGCCTATTGATCAGTTCTTTTTTTGTCAAGAGTTGGTCTCTAGATTTAAGAGTAGCCCTTCTGAATGATTTTTTGAGACTACTGAGGGAATATCCTCGTATCAGAAGGCGATCTCTTAAGGCATTTGCCTCTCTCTGAAAGATAGCATCACTTGTGCAGTTCCTGCGTAGTCGCAAATATTGCCCAAATGGTATTGATCTCACAAGAGGTGCCGGGTGTGCACTTTCGGCATGAAGTATGGAATTGCACGCCGTATCTTTGCGATACAAAGCACTTGATAATTTACCATTCGTGTCCTTCAGTATAGTAATGTCTAAAAAGTTGATAGACACGTCACTGTAGGTCATGGTAAATTTTAAATTGTAAGAGTTGTCATTCATAGCATCTAGGCATGATAACAACAATTCCGGAGTGCCTACCCACACAATGAAGATATCGTCAATGTAACGACTCCAGTTGACAATCAATTCAGTAAGTGGTAAAAGTGTTTCTTCAGATAAGAAATTTTGCTCCCACTCCCCCAGGTACAAATTAGCGTAAGAAGGGGCACAACAAGTCCCCATAGCAACGCCTTGTACCTGGAGGTAGTGGGACCCATCAAAAGAAAATGCATTACAAGTAAGAATATGCTCAAGTGCAGAGAGCAAAAATCGATCAAAAGCACGATTGTCCCGATGGGACTGGGACAGAATATGTCTGATAACCCCAATGCCCCGCTGGTGGGGGATGGAGCTGTAGAGAGCTTCTACATCAACAGCCACCAGCAGGGCATTGGGGGGTACCGACATCTCATCCAATTGATTTAGTAGATGCATAGTATCTTTAACGAAGGAGGGTAGATTATTTACATATGGACGAATTTGTTCGTCAATAAACTTGCTTAAATTTTCGGTAATACTACCACATCCTGAGACAATGGGGCGACCTGGGGGCAGAGTTTTATTCTTATGTACCTTAGGGAGACTATAAAAAGTCGGAATTCTAGGGTGAAGAGTTCTAATAAAGTTCCAAGTTTGAAGATTGATGGTTTTATTGGTATATGCCTCATCAATCAACAAATAAAATGTATTGTTGAACTTAGTAATTTGAGTTTTGGAGATGCGTTTGTACCAATCGTTGTTATTAAGAATTTTTAAACACATTTCTCTATATTGGAGATTCTCCATAATTACAATGTTGCCCCCTTTGTCTGCTGATTTTATTGTTAATTGATTTTGTTTAATTAAATTCTTTAGGGCCAATTTTTCTCCTTCCGTCAAATTGGATGGAATTTTGTGATTCAAATGAAGTTTGTTAATATCTCTAGTTGTCATGGACAAAAATGCGCCCAAGTTGACATTAGTACCAATAGCTGGAAACTTGTCAGATTTCTTCTTTAATAACGATTGGATCTTAGGTAAAATGACCTTTTTCGTAGTCACAGATGGTACATCCCCCTTCAATAGGCTCTCTAGATCTATATTGTCAATAAGGTCAAAGCCACCCTGATCCATGGACAGATCTACAAGAATTTGTACATCTTGTTCATGTTGAGCTGCAATTTTATCTCCCTCTATAGTCAAAACTGCTGTTTTTGTATACATACTTTTCAACAATAAAGTCCTTGAAAATAGCTGTAGATCTTTAATTATTTCAAATTTGTCTAAGTCGGAGCTTGGGCAAAAATTTAAACCCCGAGATAGGACCGATCTCTCATCCTCTGATAGTACATAGTCCGACAAATTAATAATGTTTAGCCTGTCACCAATGGCTTCATGGTTATCCAGCTATGATAACATATTGGATGAACCAATGCTCATCCCTGCCATAGGCTCAGTCATATTTGATACATTAATTAAAGGAAAAAGAGTACCTGGTGTTGATTGTTCAACTCGTGGTCCCAACACCTTGGTATTCAGAGTCTCATTCTGAGCAGGGATGGGCATTGTTTCCACCATGCGTTTTTTAGTATGTTCCTTATTTGGTGATTTCCATTTATTCTTCAGTGGTTTTCTTTTGTCTGAAATTGAGCGTTGTGAAGATGAAGAAAGAGAAGAATTAAGTGAAACATTGGATCCCCTATCGGCGACTGCACCCTTCATTTTGTTAAATCTAGGGCGTGAGCGAGGGTTATTATTTCTTTGCCAGTGATATGCTTTTGATTCTTTGAAGGCTATTTTATCCCTCCAGAATTTCTGTTCCTTGGCGGGCAATACATTGCCGGCCAGGAGGTCAAGATGAATTTTAATGCCTTCTTCTAAAGTTTTATAATTGTCTAAATTTTCACACGGTTTTAATTGTGTATATATATTATCAATATCTGTATTCAATATCAAGATCCTTTTAGAATACTCTTCCATTAAAAGTTTCATCATGATTAAGCTACATTGTTGCAAATTCTTTTCCCATTGTTTCTTGAATGTATCGTCAATGTTGTCAAAGGTAGGAAAAATCTGAATGCGCAAACCTAGCGGGTTCAGATCTTCCCTAATATATTGTTCAAAGCCCTCAATATGCCATAGTAGTTGAGCCTTTTTTTCCACCAATTTAGACAACTGGGAAAAAAGAGCCGACATTTCGGAAGTCTGAGCTTCCTTTTTAGCTTGCTCTCTATATCTGGACATATGTCCCTCAAAATCCCTGGATTTAAACATGCTAGTTCCCTAACAGTGAATATGTTCAATATGATAATAAAAAAAAAAAAAGGGGGGGGGGAAATTTTAGTACAGTAAGCAAAACATAAATACATACAATGCATATAATAACAAAATATAAATTAGCACATTCCTCTCATTTGAATATAAGTCATTGTATAACTATTAGTGCAAAAGTGCAACAATGCTGCAATTGTTGGAAAAAAAGATTGGGGGTTTGGGTATTTGCTACCCTATGATATACGAGAGAAAGAAAACCAACGATTGCAGGATTGTAAATGTTGACAGTCACCACATCCCTAATTGTATGAAAAACTGGAAGAACCCCCTTGGGAGGTGGGACTTTAAAAGTGACTGACAACACTCAGAGGTATGTTGAAAAATATATAAATTTAATCAACGAGTATAAAGACATAATTACAAAGACAGTTTCTTATTAAAATACATGAATTAAATGTTCCTATGTTCTGGTGCAAACCGAACCGGGGGGTGTTTGGTTCATCCCTACTATTGACTAATGCCTCGTACAGACGACCGGTTTTCCCATCGGAAAAACTGCGATGAGAGCTTTTGCCCGGGAATTCCAACCGTGTGTATGCTCCATCGCAGTTTTTCCGTCGGGAAAACTGCCGGAAAAAAGAGCAGGATATTTTTTCCCGTCAGGAAAAAATCCTAGCGGGAAAACTTTTAGTCTGTATGCTTTTCCGACGGGGAAAAAAACGCGCATCCTTGGAAACAATTTGGCGCATTCTCAGAAGCATAGAACTTTATTTTGTTGGCTCGTCGTAGTCTTTTACGTCACTGCGTTCTTGGCAGTCAAAAGTTCACCGAACTTGTGTGACCGTGTGTATGCAAGGCAGGCTCGAGCGTAATTCCGTCGGGAAAACCATTGGGTTTTTTTACGACGAGAAAACCGGTCGTGTGTACGAGGCATAACACCTAGACTGTCTTTTTTTAGATGCATTGTCCATTTCTGACACGCCAGCACCTGGTGCGCCTGCATCATCTCTGCCTAGTCTGTCTCCTTCAACCCTGCATCTTCCTCCACCTTCATGCTACTCAGGAGACCAAGACCTGCAGGGGTTTCTTTAATCAGTGTTGATTTCACTTTGACCTAAAGACCCAGCATTTACCCACTTACAGTAACTCTCCAAGGTGGCTTATGTGATTTTTCTTTTGGCTGATGACATTTTGGCCTGGGCCTCTCCTTTCTGAGCAAAAAGGTGATCCTCTCCTATGTTTGTACCAAGGAAGTTTCCATGTAGATCAGAATGCCATACAGTTTTGGACCCTTGCGTCTGAATTGGTCTGGAACAATGAGACCCAATTAGCCACTTTGTCAGAGACTATCCGATCAGGTTAATGTGATTCTAACGGCTACCCAGTAAAGTGAACAGCCTTAGATGATACAGAGATTAAACAAATCTTCCTACATAAGTTTTACTTTCATATCTGCTGTCTTCAGCTTTCTACACGGTTTAGAAAGTGCACATCGTGTTACAAATTAGTGATGAGCCGAACACCCCCGGGTTCGGTTCGCACCAGAACCCGCGAACAGACCGAAAGTTCGCACAAACTTTAGAACCCTATTAAATACAATGGATGCGAACGTTCGAAATCTAAAGTGCTAATTATAACGACTATTATGCATGTTATTGTCCTAAAAAGGGTTTGGGACCCCGGGTTCTGCACCAGGGGACATGTATCAATGCAAAAAGAAGTTTTAAAAACGGCCGGAGCAGTCATTTTAATGATGCATAAAGTGAAAAAAAAAAGTCAAATATTCCTTTAAATATCGTACCTGGGGGGTGTCTAAAGTATGCCTGTGAAGTGCCACGTGTTTCCCGTGTTTAGAACTGTCCCTGCACAAAATAACATTTCTAAAGGAAAAAAAGCCATTTAAAACTGCTTGCGGCTTTAATGTAATGTCTGGTCCCGGTAATATGGTAATATGGATGAAAATCTTTAAGAAAAATGGCATAGCTACCCCATCACACACCCCCCCCCCCTACCCCAGCCCATTACCAGCCCCTTTGGGTCTTGTATGGATATTAAGGGGAACCCCGCACACAAAATAAAAAAGTCCCTATATACTCTGAACAGCCGTATACAGGCGGTGCATACAAGACAGGGACTGTAGGTTTGTTCTTATGTAGAATCGGTTTGTAATTTTGAACAGGTACATTGTTTAAGTGTAGCTCCAGGCAAAAAATCTATTTTTAAGCTTTTTGGAAAACATAGGGAAGGGTTATCACCCCTGTAACATTTGTTTTGCTGTCTGTGCAGTGTGCACCTGTTCAGAACAGTTCACCTCACTTTCCGTCCTAATGACAAATGTTTTTTGAAAATTTGTTTTTTTTTTAAACAAGAATTGGTGATAAAGCATCAGTGGAGACACATTTTTTCCCATATTAACTCTTACAGGAGAGAATTTGCCTTCCTAGGGGTAGATTTCCTCTCACTTCCTGTTGTATCCTTCCGTTTGCAAGGAGGAGTCGTTTGAAGGTAGGATGTTTGAAAGTAGGGGCCTGCCGTATATACTCTGCTGAAATTTTCCCCCTACATGTTGGTGTTGCCACAACACTGAGCCCTCACAGTTACTCTTGGTGGGCGCATGAATGGGCCCTGCTGTGAATTATTAGATCAAGAATTGTAATTGCATGCCCCTGTTAAACAGGGGCTGAAAAATTGGGCCGTAGCCACTGGTGGCGGCACCCAGAAACAAAAAATGTTCTTCCAAGCTATCATCGTCAATCGGATCATTGAGGAGGAGGAGGATAGTCAGTCAACATAACAGGACAGTCTCTCAGCATCTGCATCAGTCTTGAAGGGATGTGACATTTGAAAATAAATTAGTCTGTTATATCAGCTTCAGGTGTTTGGTAGCTGGTGGTGAGCCAAGACTGGTTCATCTTTATGAAGGTCAGTTGATCAACAGAGTCGGTGGACAGGCGCACCCTGTGATCCGTGACAAATCCTCCAGCAGCACTGAATGTGCGTTCTGAAAGAACGCTGGATGCAGGACAGGCCAGTAGCTCAATTGCATACTGTGCAAGCTCTGGCCAGTGATCCATCCTCAAGACCCAGTAAGCCAGAGGATTTTCGGTGGGGAAGGTGTCCAAGTCTGACCTTGCCCCTAGGTATTCCTGCACCATGTATATCAGATGCTGGCGATGGTTGCTGGAACCAATCATACCTTGGGGCTGCGGACTAAAGAATTGTCTGAACGCTTCGGTCAGACGGCCACCTTCCCCACCGCTCCTCCTTTGAGTGACCGAAGCCTCAGCAACTCATTGTCCAGGACCAGGAGTTTGTAACCTCCCAGTCTCTGGGAACGCGTTGCACAGACCTTTCTGCAAGGCCTCCCGGAGTTGTCTCATCCTCTGCTCCCTCTGCGACGGTAAGATAAGGTCCGCAACCTTACCCTTGTACCGTGGATCAAGGAGAGTGGCCAGCCAGTAATGGTCCCTCTCCTTGATCCGAAGAATACGAGGATCCTTCCGCAGACTTTGCAGGATCAGGGAGGCCATGCAGCGTAGGTTAGCTGAGGCATTCGGTCCGGAGTCCTCTTGGTCACTAAGGACGACATGATCCGCAGCCACCTCCTCCCAGCCACGTACAAGTCCACTGGTTTTCTTGGGACTGTAAATCATCCCTAAAAGACTGCTGCTGATGATGCTGAGTGCCAGGCTCCACCTCCATGCTGACACAATCCTCCTCCTCCTCCTGTGCGATGGGTGGGACAGAAGGAACACTGTCTGGGTAAAGGGGGCCTTGAGAGGCAAGGAAGTCCTCCTCTTCCTGCCTCTGTTCTGCCTCAAGTGCCCTGTCCATTATTCCACGCAGCGTATGTTCCAACAGGTGGACAAGAGGTACAGTGTCACTGATGCATGCACTGTCACTGCTCACCATCCTCGTGGCCTCCTCAAATGGTGCCAGGACAGTGCATGCATCCCTGATCATGCCCCACTGGCGTGGTGAAAAAAACCCGAGCTCCCCTGACCCTGTCCTGGTGCCGTAGTCTCACAGGTACTCATTGATGGCCCTCTGCTGCGTGTGCAGCCGCTGCAGCATGGCCAATGTTGAGTTCCACCTGGTGGGCATGTCACATATAAGGCGGTTCTTGGGCAGGTTCAACTTTTTTTGCAGCTCAGCCAGGCGAGCACTGGCATTATAAGATCTGCGAAAATGCACACAGACTTTCCTGGCCTGCCTCAGGACATCCTGTAAGCCCGGGTACCTGCCCAAGAACCGCTGCACCACCAGGTTAAGGACGTGAGCCACACAGGGCACATGGGTCAGTTGTCCCTGTCGGAGAGCGGAGAGGAGGTTGGTGCCATTGTCGCAAACTACCATTCCTAGCTTAAGCTGGCGTGGCGTCAACCACCTCTCGGCCTGCCCCTGCAGAGCAGACAGAACCTCTGCCCCAGTCCCCCAAACACACCAGCGCAAGCACGGCATGGCATTTTTTTGCCTGCGTACTTGCGTAGCCCCTTGAACGCCTACGGAGCACCGCTGGTTCCGAGGACAAAGCACAGGAAGAGGCCACGGAGGAAGAAGAAGAGGAGGGGGTGGAGGACAGAGGTGTGTCACAACCAGTAGTAGCATTTTGGAGGCGTGGCGGTGGAACAACCTCCAACACTACTGCACCTTGTCCTGCATCCTTCCCAGCTGCCAAAAGAGTGACCCAATGGGCCGTGAAAGAAAGGTAACGTCCCTGTCCATGCCTGCTGGACCATGAGTCAGCGGTAATATGCACCTTACCGCTGACCGCCCTGTCCAGCGAGGCCAAGACATTGCCTTCCACATGCCGGTAGAGAGCCGGAATCGCCTTCCGTGAGAAAAAGTGGCGTTTGGGAACCTGCCACTGAGGAACCACACATTGCACAAACTCACGGAAGGGGGCCGAGTCTACCAACTGAAAAGGCAGCAGTTGAAGCGCTAGCAATTTAGCCAAGCTAGCATTCAACCGCTGGTCATGTGGATGGCTGGGAGTGAACTACTTTCGACGGTCCAGCAGCTGGGGCAGGGAAATTTGCCTGCTAGAATTGGACGTCGGTGTACTGCTAGCAGAGTGCCCGCAAGTACTTGGATGTGACACACCTAATTCTACACCTTCATTCCTCTCAGAGCAGGTTTCAGAGAGGACTGAAGGTATAGTGGGGTTGGAGATCCCAGCTGATGCGGTGCAAGAAGAGGTCAGCTTTGTTCTTTGGTGTGGGTCTTTAAGGTAGGCTTGCCAACGAGCTGCATGGCAGGTCAACATATGTCTGGTCAAGCATGTGGTGCCCAAGCGGGTGATGTTTTGGCCACGCGATATACGATTGAGACATATGTTGCAAACAGCAGCTGTGCGATCTGATACACTCGACTCAAAAAAGGCCCACACCAAAGAACTTTTTGAATAACGGGCAGAGGCAGCGCCCTGCACAGGCTGAGCTCTGCGGTGTGATTCCGTCGGTGTGCTGCCCTTACGCTGGCTCCCCCGAGGGCATCCTGCCTCGTTGGAGATGTGCCTCCTCCTCATCCTCCTCCTCCTCCTCCTCTCTCCTATTAGGCACCCACGTGGAGTCAGTGACCTCATCATCCCCTCCCTCCTCATCACTGGAGCCAATCTGGCAGTATGCTGCAGCTACTGGAACATGACTGCCAGATTGGTGTCCTTCTTGAGCATCCCCTCTCTGCTCTCACGCTACTGCCTTCCTCTAGCTGGGTATCATCATCAGACCCTTCGAAACGCTGGGCATCCTCCTGGAGCATGTACCCAACACTGTGCTCAAACAGTTCGGGGGACTCCTCAGGAGGACATGGTTGGTCTAGGGAAGGAGTGACTGATGATGACATTGATACCAGGGAAGAGGACGCTTTGGCAGCTGCTTTGCCAGTACCCTGAGCCTGGGTGAGAGAGGATGAGGAGGATGAGGAGGGCTTGGTCATCCACTCTACCAAGTCTTCGGCATGATGCGGCTCAACACGTCCAGCTGCCGAAAAGAAGGACAAGCGTGTCCCATGGCCACGTGCTGATGGCGATGCACCGCGTCCACGACCAGCACTGTTGTCTCTAGACACGGTGCCTGCTTGCCCTCTTTTATTGGCTCCTGACTGTCTGCCTCTCCTTGTTTGCCTTCCAGAAATTCTAATGGCCTGCAGGGAAATGGGAAAAGCAGCAATACAGGCTAAGTTAAGGTGTAATATGGTCAGGAGGCACACTCCGCCCGCTGTAAGTGCCGCAAAATCCTGTTGGTATAACACACCAGGAAAAAGCAGCAATACAGGCTAAGTTCAGGTGTAATATGGTCAGGAGGCACACTCCGCCCGCTGTAAGTGCTGCAAAATCCTGTTGGTGTAACACACCAGGAAAAAGCTGCAATACAGGCTAAGTTAAGGTGTAATATGGTCAGGAGGTACACTCCGCCCGCTGTAAGTGCCGCAAAATCCTGTTGGTATAACACACTAGACATGTGCATTAGTTTTCGTCCGAATGCATTTTCGTCCGAATTTCAGCTATTTTCGTTATCGTTTTAACAAACGAAAACGAAAGCACAGAATCCGAAAACCGAAAGATCCGACATAAACAAATGCTTTATTTTCGTTTTCGTTGCTACAACAGTTCGATATAGATAGGAGATTCGACGTGACGCTGACAATAACAATCTGTGTCTATCGAACCTGTGGTCGAATGTGCCTAACCTTAACTCTATTAGTCCAAGATTATTCTACATAGGAGAGAAAAGATTCGACATAGGAGAGGAAAGATTCGACATAGGAGAGGAAAGATTCGACATAGGAGAGGAAAGATTCGACATAGGAGAGGAAAGATTCGACATAGGAGAGAAAAGATTCGACATAGGAGAGAAAAGATTCGACATAGGAGAGGAAAGATTCGACATAGGAGAGGAAAGATTCGACATAGGAGAGGAAAGATTCGACATAGGAGAGGAAAGATTCGACATAGGAGAGGAAAGATTCGACATAGGAGAGGAAAGATTCGACATAGGAGAGGAAAGATTCGACATAGGAGAGGAAAGATTCGACATAGGAGAGGAAAGATTCGACATAGGAGAGGAAAGATTCGACATAGGAGAGGAAAGATTCGACATAGGAGAGGAAAGATTCGACATAGGAGAGAAAAGATTTGACATTATAGAGAGAAAAGATTTGACATTATAGAGAGAAAAGATTCGACATAGGAGAGAAAAGATTCGACATAGAGAGAAAAGATCACTGCTTGTGGGCGGAACATTCGACCGGAAATGTATGATTGCAGAGTCGTACAGTTTCACTGCTCCGTCGAATCTTCTTTGAACATTCGACAGACACCATAAGCCTTCAATGACAGATTCGACCTTAATTAATTCAGATTTTCGGACGAATGCAATTTTTAACGAAAAACGAAATAAATAAAAACGAATTTCGGGAGTAACTAAATAAATTTATTTTTTGGACGAAAACGAAATTCCGAAACGAAATATTTCAGTGTGCACATGTCTATAACACACCAGGAAAAAGCAGCAATACAGGCTAAGTTCAGGTGTAATATGGTCAGGAGGCACACTCCGCCCGCTGTAAGTGCTGCAAAATCCTGTTGGTGTAACACACCAGGAAAAAGCAGCAATACAGGCTAAGTTCAGGTGTAATATGGTCAGGAGGTACACTCCGCCTGCTGTAAGTGCCGCAAAATCCTGTTGGTGTAACACACCAGGAAAGCAGCAATACGGGCTAACTTCAGGTGTATAATGTGCAGGAGGCTTAGCAACAATGACACTGACACTGTCCCCTGCCTATCCTTCTCTCTCCCTGCACACAAGGTTTATCAAAGTATATGACACTGACACTCACCCTGCCTATCCTTCTCTGTCCCTACACACAAGGTTTAGCAAAGAATAGATTTGACAAGATTTGACACTGTCCCTGCCTATCCTTCACTTTCCCTGCTCCGGAACACACTACGCTGGCGGCCTTTTATAGTGTGGGGCGTGTACTAAACCCCCTCAGCTATAATTGGCCACAGGCATCCTGCCTGTGGCCAATCATTGCTCTCCTCGCTGCCGGCGCTGTGATTGGCCAAGCATGCAGGGTCACAGTGCATGCTTGGCCAATCACAGCGCCGGGATTACACTGCGATGGCGCAGTGTATTGTGGGCCGTTCGCGTCACTCGAATTTGGCGCGAACGGCCCAAATCGTTCGTTGTTCGCCGAACGCTGCGAACAGCTGATGTTCGAGTCGAACCTATGTTCGACTCGAACACCGAGCTCATCCCTATTACAAATGTTGTTTCCTGTTTCAGCAGTGGGTGTGGAGTCTGGGCATACACTGTGTGAGATGATTGGAGAAAAGGCACACATCCTCACTCCACATAGGCAGGGGAACAAAGAAACTTACAGAGTTGTACTCTCAATAGACCAGCTCTCTGCTTATCTATCTCTAAGCGCCCTTCCCCGACCCACATTTCCAGCTTCTTTTATCTATTTAGGAGAAGCTGACTGGCATAGATTTATTTTCAGCCCTGGAAAAATGTATATTCCTATCTGCATATGAGAATTCAAGAATGCATCCTAGAGTGCAACTGCCAGCAATGCTTTTACCCTGCTCCCTGATCATCTGTTCCTAAGGACTCAGACATTCCCCGTCAAGGATCCTTTACTGCCGAGTAGGGATTCCGAACCGGTTCGGTTCGCAGCAGAACATGCGAACAGGCAAAAAATTTGTTCAAACACGCGAGCACTGTTAAAGTCTATAGGACACGAACGTGAAAAATCAAAAGTGCTAATTTTAAAGGTTAATATGCAAGTTATTGTTATAAAAAGTGTTTGGGGACCTGGATCCTGCCCCAGGGGACATGTATCAATGAAGAAAAAGTTTTAAAAACTGACGTTTTTTCGGGAGCAGCGATTTTAATAATGCTTAAAGTGAAACAATAAAAGTGAAATATTTTTTAAAATTACGTACCGGGGGGGGGGGGGGGCGTTTGTGTCTTTAGTATACCTGTAAAGTGGTGCATGTTTCCCGAGTTTAGAACAGTCCCTGCACAAAATGTCATTTCTAAAAAGGAAAAAAGTGGATTTTTGTACTAAATCCGTTTCTCTGACGTCCATGGACTGACACAGCTGGATACTGTAAACGTGTGGGTATACAGGTCCTTCTCAAAAAATTAGCATATTGTGATAAAGTTCATTATTTTCTGTAATGTACTGATAAACATTAGACTTTCATATATTTTAGATTCATTACACACAACTGAAGTAGTTCAAGCCTTTTCTTGTTTTAATATTGATGATTTTTACATACAGCTCATGAAAACCCAAAAATCCTATCTCAAAAAATTAGCATATTTCATCCGACCAATAAAAGAAAAGTGTTTTTAATACAAAAAAGTCAACCTTCAAATAATTATGTTCAGTTATGCACTCAATACTTGGTCGGGAATCCTTTTGCAGAAATGACTGCTTCAATGCGGCGTGGCACGGCGGCAACCAGCCTGTGGCACTACTGAGGTGTTATGGAGGCCCAGGATGCTTCGATAGCGGCCTTAAGCTCATCCAGAGTGTTGGGTCTTGCGTCTCTCAACTTTCTCTTCCCAATATCCCACAGATTCTCTATGGGGTTCAGGTCAGGAGAGTTGGCAGGCCAATTGAACACAGTAATACCATGGTCAGTAAACCATTTACCAGTGGTTTTGGCACTGTGAGCAGGTGCCAGGTCGTGCTGAAAAATGAAATCATCTCCATAAAGCTTTTCAGCAGATGGAAGCATGAAGTGCTCCAAAATCTCCTGATAGCTAGCTGCATTGACCCTGCCCTTGATAAAACACAGTGGACCAACACCAGCAGCTGACATGGCACCCCAGACCATCACTGACTGTGGGTACTTGACACTGGACTTCAGGCATTTTCCTCTCCCCAGTCTTCCTCCAGACTCTGGCACCTTGATTTCCGAATGACATGCAAAATTTGCTTTCATCCGAAAAAAGTACTTTGGACCACTGAGCAACAGTCCAGTGCTGCTTCTCTGTAGCCCAGGTCAGGCGCTTCTGCCGCTGTTTCTGGTTCAAAAGTGGCTTGACCTGGGGAATGCGGCACCTGTAGCCCATTTCCTGCACACGCCTGTTCACGGTGGCTCTGGATGTTTCTACTCCAGACTCAGTCCACTGCTTCCGCAGGTCCTCCAAGGTCTGGAATCGGTCCTTCTCCACAATCTTCTTCAGGGTCCGGTCACCTCTTCTCGTTGTGCAGCGTTTTCTGCCACACTTTTTCCTTCCCACAGACTTCCCACTGAGGTGCCTTGATACAACACTCTGGGAACAGCCTATTCGTTCAGAAATTTCTTTCTGTGTCTTACCCTCTTGCTTGAGGGTGTCAATGATGGCCTTCTGGACAGCAGTCAGGTCGGCAGTCTTACCCATGATTGCGGTTTTGAGTAATGAACCAGGCTGGGAGTTTTTAAAAGCCTCAGGAATCTTTTGCAGGTGTTTAGAGTTAATTAGTTGATTCAGATGATTAGGTTAATAGCTCGTTTAGAGAACCTTTTCATGATATGCTAATTTTTTGAGATAGGAATTTTGGGTTGTCATGAGCTGTATGCCAAAATCATCAATATTAAAACAAGAAAAGGCTTGAACTACTTCAGTTGTGTGTAATGAATCTAAAATATATGAAAGTCTAATGTTTATCAGTACATTACAGAAAATAATGAACTTTATCACAATATGCTAATTTTTTGAGAAGGACCTGTATGTCCCTGCTCGCAGGAGAAGATCTAAGCAGAATGTTAGATGTTAAAAACATACATTCTAGAATAAACCAGAGCTGAACAGCCCCGCCCAGGGGCGCGGTCCCTTCGGACATTACCCTCCCACCTGCAGCTAGCAGCCTCAGTTCGTAACAAAGCAGTACAAACCTTAAAAAAGGAAGGGTGGGTGCTGTGTCAGTCCATGGACGTCAGAGAAACGGCTTTTATGGTGAGTACAAAAATCCTATTTTCTCTTATCGTCCATGGACTGACACAGCTGGATACTGTAAACGTGTGGGACGTCCCAAAGCAGTATCACAAGGGTGGGAGCAGTAGTAAAGGAACAACCAAAACTTTACTCCAAACAAGTAGAGCTCCTCAACGGAGGCGTTGCAACATTAAACAGCAGCCTGCAATGCTTTGTGGCCGAAGGAAGCATCCGAAGTTGCAGCCACATCAACCTTATAAAATTTTGAAAAGGTATGAACGGACGACCAGGTCGCCGCCTTGCACAATTGTGCAACCGACACTTGATGTCGGAAAGCCCAGGAAGCACCACCAATTGCCTTGGTGGAATGCGCCGCAACCGGAAAGGGAGGCGCCCGCCCCTTAAGGGTATAGGCCTGTATGACGGTCTGCCTGATCCACCTAGAGACGGTGGCAGACAACACAGCTCGGCCCTGTTTTGGACCAGAGACAGACACAGACTTCCAAATGGAAACAGTAGCAGACAGGTACACCTCTTAAGGCTTGTACCCATCTTAATGTATCAAGCGCAAACTCTCAGGGATGCGATGGGTGAGGACGGAAGAACAATGTCCTCAAGGTGAAAGGCCGAGACCATCTTTTGAAAAGGACAGTCGTGGGCGCAACACCGCCATATCCTTATGGGGGACCAAGTAAGGCGACTTGCAGGACAAGGCCGCCAACTCAGACACCCGTCTAACCGAAGTAATGGCCACTAAGAAGGCTACCTTCTGGGACAAGGTCAAGAGACGAATCTCTGATATTCTCAAAGGGATGTTCTTGGAGAACCGAGATGCATCAAATTCAGATCCCAAGTAGGGAGAGGAGGCTTGACAGGGGGGGATCACATGGCGAACCCCCTGCACAAAAAGGTTCCAATCAATGAATGGCCCGGTAGTGGTCGTTGAATAAGACAGCCCAGGCTGAAATCCGACCCTCAAAAAGGTATGCAAGGCCAGCTTTTGGGTCACACCACGCTGTGAGAACAGCAAAACCCTGGGAACGGAATACGTCCAAGGACGCCACTCAAGTTCCTCGCACATAGCGATGTAAGCCTTCCAGGTACGGTGATAAATCTTTCTGGAGGAAGATTCCCGCGCCAACAACATAGAAGAGATGACCGAATCCGAGAGAACTCGGTCCTTCAGCACCTGGCTTTAAACAGCCATGCCATTAAAGCCAAGGACTGTAAAGCAGGATGAAGTATGTGATCATGAGACAGAAGGTCCACCCCAATAGGCAGTCACCAAGGAACGTCTGCGACTAGCCAAAGTAGATCGGCGTACCAATGTCGCCGTTCTGGAGCAATGAGGATCACCGGAATGGCCTCAGCCCCTACTCTGAAAAGCAGGCGAGGCAACAACAGTAGCGGAGTGAGTCAAGAGGCCATAAGGTCCACATCCGGTGCCCCCCCTCCGGTAAAGGAGGTGGAAACACCTCCGGATGCAAGGACCCTTCCCCTGCAATGCACACGTCCGACAGGACCATCTTGCAGCGAGATGTATGAAAATCCCAAAGAGACTCCGCAACGTATCGGAGAAGAGAGGCCCCGGTGCACAGGGTGCCTCAACTGTTGGCCAATAAAGGCAACTTGACAGAGCTTCCCTAGAAACTCGGTCAGAGGACCAGTACCTCAGAATCCACAGGTGGCGCAAACCCACCCCGGGCACAGAGACCCTAAAGGCTAAAGCAGTTGCAGTGCACCTGCTAGTCAACTGATAGATGAAGCAGAGGCTTTTGCCCAGTCATTGAGCTACAGAAACGCCAGAGACTCAGCCACTAACGGGCGTAACGATAACCTCAGTCTGGCGAACACAGTCCAAGCCAGCGCTTCTGATCAACACTGAAAGTAGGTAGAAAGTGGTACCCCTGAAACCAGGGATCCTTATGACAATGCTCCATCCAGCAGCTACCCATGGATAAGTGCTGATTGTACAAACACATAGTTTATACTATGTATTGCGTCAAACGCGCAAATAGAGTGTGGGAGGAAACCCACCCAGTCACAAAGAGCATAATACTAAACTACATACGCTGTATGTGGTTGTATGTGTGGAGAAACCTATTAAACACGTTTATACAGTGCCAGCGACAAAGGTGCGCACATCATCGGGGCTTGGACGTAAACCAGCCACGCATATTGCGTACACAACCGTGTAGGTATGTTAGCCGGCGAATAACAAATTGCACATGTTTATACTGTGCATAGTGCTGAAAATGCACACACCATTGGAGCGCGGGGGAGAAACCGGAGCACCCGGATGAAACCCACGCAGACTGCATACGCATACCGTGTAGGTATTATAGTATGTGTGCTAAACATTTTGCACAAGCCTATGTGTGCATAGCACCGAAGGCGCGCGCACACCGTTGGCGCGTGGGAGGAACCGAAGTACCCCACGCATACCCAGAGAATGCAATACCTACAACTACTGTGAATGTTTTTAGTGTTGTGCATAAACATAATGTGTATGTTTACACCGTGTATTGCACCAAAGGCACGCATGTCATGTAGCGTGGGGGAAACCCGGAGGAAACCCACGCAGACTGCACAGACATAGCGGGTAGGTATGTTAGTATGTGGATATCAAATCGCACAAATTTAGGCTGTGCATAGCGCCGAAGCACCCATACCAATGGAGTGTGGGAGGGAACCGGAGTACCCTGAGGAAACCCACACAGACTGCATACACATACCGTGTAGGTATTATAGCATGCGTGATAAACATTGAACATGTTTAACTGCAGAGGGCCAAAGCGCACATACCATGAGAGTGCGGGAGGACACCGGAGGACCCGGAGGAAACCCGCGCCAACCCAGAGAGTATAACACATACATATACTGTGAATGTATCTAGAGTCGTGCATAAACATATTTTGGTTGTTTATATCATGTATGGCACTGAAACACAGCATTGGAACGTGGGGGGACACCCACGCAGACACAGAGACCAATAACACATACATACACTGTGAATGTATGCAGTGTAGAGGTATGGGATGAGTTTAAATTATGGCGCAGAGGCGCATAATCGTCTCCGTATCATTCCAACCTGCTTGACTGTGCTGCCGAAGCAGCATGCAGGTAACCTCTGATCCTCAGACCGTGTGTCTGTCAGAGCTCAGAGCGTTCCCCAGGAAATGGCGGCAAACCACAGGTGCAGAGACCCTGTTGTTGCCTCAGGACATCACACAGAAGGCTCACAGGGACTAGAGACAAATGAAAAAAGTCCCCCCCCCCACCATGCTGCACCGACCAGGGGAGGGAAACACTGTGTACCACTGTATCATCCATGCTGCTCTCGACACAGCGTGTGAGGAAAACAGTGAGGAAGCTGTGTAAAAGAAAGGCTTGAAGGAACCAAAGGAAACAGCGTCCACCTGAGGTACCACAGCTTGAGAGTGTTCCTCACATCAATGAGTTCACTTACAAGCGCCCTGTCATTCACTGACACAGAACTGGAGTATTCCTCACAAGGGAATGTCCTGTTCATAAACATTAAAATATTCAGAGCTAGGGTCCTGAGCACAGTAGCTAGGCCCATATCTGAATCAGAGCACTCCTTCACTAAAGATTTTTGTGGGGAGAGGGGCCTTATAGCTCCCTTCGCTCGCATACCACTTCCATTCTGACAAGGAATGATTCCAGGACTGCCGACAACTGGTCCATAAGGACCGCAGGTGCAGGAAACATATGAACATGTTTAACTGTGCAGCACTGCCAGTTGCCCCAGGCAAGTGTGGAAAGCAGGTGTATCAGACTCCATATCGCCATCCTCTGAGACCTTATACACTACTACAGTGAATATATAGTCCACCCACTGGCTACGCTGAGGAGGGGATACCCGGAGGACTCACCAACCCTTAAGGACCGCTCAGTCCTGCTGAAGAAACCGCGCTGTGAGCCTGAGGAGAGTAAAGAATCTGTGAGGAGATTCGCACCGCAGCGCCGCCGCTAGAGGCCGAAAGTAAATGCGCGGTGGCTACAAGAAAATGGCTTCCGGCCGCAGCTATAACTGCGCCATTGAACCACGCCAAGATGACCGCCGAGCGCGAAATTCAAAGGCAAACAGCGCTAATGGCGCACGCAATAACCACCTCACACCAGGAAAACTGCCCCTCACCCCAGAGCCCACTACAGACATGAGTGCCCAGCCTGGCCAGAGTGACCCCCAAGCACCCCAACAGCACAGCACCAGTACAGGGTGCAAAGAGCAGCATAACAGATGGGAGACAGGGAGAAACCCCCATTAAAAGAAACACAGCCAGCATGTACTCACCTGCAGTATGAGAGACTACTTACCCGTCCCTTTCAGGGACCCAATGGCTCGTTTCAGACAGACCTATCACAGAGCAGTACAGCGTAGCTGTCGGCCCGGTCCACCACGAGAGATAGTCAGTCAGGTACTGTTTAATCTTGAGAGGACCGCGGGAGCTAAAAGCAACCCGGCCACCCCTGGGAGTCATGGGGCATGTCGTGAACCGAGTCTCACGCACACAAGGCGAGGATCAGCACACTCGATGGTCGGACAGGGAAGACTACGAGGATACCAATGTACCCAACCTGTTGCCCAGCCGACAGTTGATTGAAGGTCTCAAAAATAAAACACAGTTCCCAAAGGAATAAAATTTAAAAGTAAAATCTTCCAGGAGACTGGCTCCTGAGAGAGCCACGTCTTCTCCTTCTGCTAGGCAGAAAAAAACTGAGGCTGCTAGCTGCAGGTGGGAGGGTAATGTCTGGAGGGACCGCCCCCCTGGGTGGGGCTGTTCAGCTCTGGTTTGTTCTAGAATGTATGTTTCGAACATCTAACATTCTGCCTAGATCTTCTCCTGCGAGCAGGGACATATACCCACTCGTTTACAGTATCCAGCTGTGTCAGTCCATGGACGATAAGAGAAAAAGTCATTTAAAACTACTCGCGGCTATAATGAATTGTCGGGTCCCGGCAATACAGATAAAAGTCATTGAAAAAACGGCATGGGTCCCCCCCTCCGTCCAATACCGGGCCCTTTGGGTCTGGTATGAATATTAAGGGGAACGGGGAACCCCGAACCAAAATTTGAAAGAAAAATGCGTGGGAGTCCCCCCAAATTTCATACCAGGCCCTTCAGGTCTGGTATGGATATTAAGGGGAACCTTGCGCCATTTTTTTTAAATGGCGTAGGGGCACCCCTCAAAATCCATACCAGACCCTTATCCGAGCACGCAACCTGGCAGTCTGCAGGAAAAGTGGGGACAAGAGAGCGCCACCCCCCACTCGTGAACCATTCCAGGCCACATGCCCTCAACATGGGGAGGATGTTGTCATGTTGATGGGGACAAGGGCCTCATCCCCACAACCCTTGCCCGGTGGTTGTGGGGGTCTGTAGGCGGGGGGGCTTATCGGAATCTGAAAGCCCCCTTTAACAAAGGGGACCCTCAGGTCCTGGCCCCGCCCATGTGAATTGGTAACAGGGTACACTGTACCCCTACCATTTCACCCAAAAAAGTGCAAAAAAAAAACACACACACACAGCTTAGGACAAGTCCTTGAATAATTTTTTTTTTTTTTAAAATCCAGCGATGTTATCGTTCTACGACCCGATAATACGCCGCCACAATCGATTCCGCCTCCATGGGAGGCGGCCGCCGAATGACGCAAGACCCGCTTGACAGCTCTTAAATAGCCGAGGGCGGGGCCATCTGTGATGTACGCAGGTGACCCCGCCCCCCTCTGACACAACAGGGAAATGCCGCGGGGTTACCCAGTGTCACGTACGGGGGTTTCCCGTGGCGTCAAAGGGGGACGGGCTCATCCGTTCCGCCACAGGGAAACCGCCAGAAACCCCTGTTGCGTCAGAAGGGGATGGGGTCAACCACGTACGTCACGGGTGGCCCTGCCCTCGGCTATTTAAGAGCTATCAAGCGGGTCTCGCGTCATTCCCATTGAGGCGGAATCGATCGTGGCGGCGTGTATCGTCGGGTCGTGGAAGGATTACATCACTGGAATTTTTTTTATTTTTTATTAAAGAACTTGTCCCAAGCTGTGTGTGTGTTTTTTTTTTTACAATTTTTTTGGGTGAACCGGTAGGGTCTTCGCTAAGATCTGTTGGTGCACTTCAAACATTTGTAATCCATCAGGGTATGAAAAAAAAGGCAAAACTGAACACCCACAATGTTTATGAATATGTAATTCGCTGACGGTGCAAACGCCAATCCTTAAAACACGCAGCCACTGCGAGATGCACCATGTCCTTGCATGTGGCTAACTACTCTAATAAGAATGGCAGGTCTTTTAAGAGTCACAGTCCTACGCAACAGTTAATCAATATTTGGAAGGTGCCCCCTCACCAAAGCAGGCCTCGTCCCTCTGGTACCTTCAGCTGTCGGTGTTCCGATCCATGGCCTCTCCGCAACTTGCAGTCTACGGTCCCTCACACAGCTGCACAAGGTGTCGGTAGATGGGCAACTCCGGTCTCTGTTGAAAGAGAGTTGGACACACGAAAAAGGATCCCTCCTTGGGCTGAGTGATCCTACTTGACGACTGTAGACCCATGCTTTCCGGCCTAGACACTCCGGCAGCAGGCCTCAACGCAGGCTTCCTGCTTGATAGAAGGCAATGTCCAGAGAGAGTGCGAGTGTAGCTCCTCCCTTTAAGTAATTTCCCCCAGAAGGCTGTGCGAAGATGCAATGCACTCTGGTAGTACAGCTGCACTGTGGGTTTTGTAGTCTGTTACCCATGGTAATGGAGTCTCTTTCTCTCTGTACTATAAGTTCCATAATGCACCATTCCACACAGTTAAACATAAGTTTCTGCAATGTCATAAAAGACTCTGGAGGGACCTGGGTTCATTCTCAATACAATAGTCTTATAACCACATTGTAAAGTGGCACCCCGCTACAAAGCGTGCAATGTATATATATACTAAATATACTGGAATACTGGATCTAACTAGCTGAATCAACTGCCTGCTCAATCTAGCTAACTGAAATAAAACGACAATCTCTCTCTCTGAACGCCGCTGGAACACACTACACAAGGCCAACGCGCAGGTGGCCTTGTATAATGTGGGGCGTGTACCTAATCCCCTGAGCCATGATTGCCCAAAGGCACCCTGCCTTTGGCCAGTTATGGCTCTCTGTGCTGACGGCACGGTTATTGGCCAAAGCAATGCGGGTCATAGTGCATGCTTGGCCAATCATCAGCCAGCAATGCACTGTGATGACGCAGTGCATTATGAACCGTGACGCGCAACTCGAATTTGGCGCGAACGGCCCATAAAGTTCGATCTTCGTCGAACGATCAAACCGCCGATGTATGAGTCCAATTCATGTTCGACTCGAACTTTATCCCTAATGCTGAGTGAAGGCAACTAGGCCAAGCTTATCTGTCTTCCAAGAAAAACTTTCTGGACCCAGGGTCTCTGCATGTATTATAGGGAGAAGTGGCATTTCCTTTATCAATGTCCAACACCCAGGAAACCCTCGGGTCTAGTACATCTTCAAGGGGGCCTCCTGGATTGAACCTCATCACCTTCTGTCAATGCACCCACTTTCACCATGCACCTCCATGTTAGAAACCAGTCTATCCCTGTTACTACCTTTTACGGACTTAGGGACTGATGCTAAATGCATTGGAACACCTCTAGCCCTAAAGTTGGGACTTCGCATAGAACCATTGACACACCTCTCTCGGTCTTGACTATCGATGACTTTTTACTTTCCTGCAGTCCCATACATTAGCAAATGGCTCTTCTGGAGAAGTAGGAGCTCTGCATGGGGAAACATTCTCCATTCTAGGCAGGTTGCCTTATCCATCATTCCAGGCCTATCCTGGCTACAGCAGCATTTAATGCCCATTAACTCTTACTTTAGAGGTTCTGTACTGAAGGGTCTTCCTGTCAGTCAGTGTTTTCCTCTCCATCTAATTGCAAAAGTAGCTCTGCTGGCTCAAGCTCATTGCCACTCACAGTTCACTGCTCTTTTGACTGTGCCATTGCCTTAATCTCTGGCTCCTGTCTTCCACATGGGAGAACCTATCCTTTTTCAATTCCTGAAATGCAGGCAATGTGATCAATTAAGTACAGATCTTCACTAAACTTGACTTGGGAGGGGTTTAGAATCGGATTCAAATAAAGGAGGAGTATTAATGGAAGACTGCATTAACCACTTAACGACCGCTCACTGTATATATACGTCGGCAGAATGGCACCGACAGGCACAATCACGTAGAGTGTACGTGATTGCCTTTGCATAGTTGGGGGGTCCAATCGGACCCCCTTCCTATACAGTGAGCGGTGGCTAAGTGTCCGGGAGCGTTCCGGGATGAGGGGGCAGCCATTCGTTTCCGGCCACCCCCTCGCGATCGCTCCCGGCGAATGGAAATGCCCCCTCTGTCTGTGTCAGGCAGAGGAAGCAGGAGGAAGTGATGTCATCTCTGGTGCGGCGCTCACATATACCGAGCGCCGTACAAGAGAAGACATCAGGTCAGTGCACACAACACTACACTGACACCAGGACACATAGGGACATAAATCGCCCCCCCCCAGGCCCCCCCAGACACCCGCAGACACCCGCAGACACCCCCAGATCACCCCCAGTCACAGTGTCACTGATTGCAGTGACCATTTATTTAGTGATCACTGCAATCAGTGACATTTGTGACTGTAAAAGTGTTTAACCCCCTTGATCGCCCCCCAGGTAACCCTTTCACCCCCTATCACCACTGTTGCTAAGCGATCGTTTTTCGAAACGCTGTCTTAGTGTCGGTGATGCAGATCGGTAGCCAGTAATTTTTTTTAGGTTTGCTGCATGTTTTTATAGCGTCAGGTACCCCAATATATTATCTAATAGTATCCACTAAAGGGTAGTGTTGCATAATATCATTAAAACATGTAGTATAGATATGTAACTTACATCGCGTTGGGGCAGCGTCATGCACACCACATCCACCGACACAATAAGCCTCAACCTGGGCGGCGTTAGAGATTTGTGGGTTGACCCATCTTCGCCCACACTGTCCATTTTGCCACTCCTGGAGGACATGCTCAGTCTGCAGTTGAGGCTTATTGTGTCGGTGGATGTGGTTTGCGTGACGCTGCCCCGACGCGATGACTTTGCGCATGCGCGGTGGGGGCTTTGCCGTGCACACCAGATCCAGGGGACTAACTAGTTCCCTACTATGCTTATTTCTCGCAGTCCGCGATTCACTGCGATAGCTGATGGGAGGGACTTGATATAAATACTGAGCACCCACACCTCCACACCAGCATTTTTTTCTGGATTGTCATGGCGTGAGGTTGACTCTGTTAAGTAAATTTCATGTTTATATTACCTGCTTTAATGATATTATGCAACACTACCCTCTACTGGATTTCTATAGATATGGCTTTTATATGTTTACTAAACCATCACCCATATGCTTGGGTACTCTCTAGTTTGGATTTAGTTATTTAAACTTATTTGTTTGTTACCATCTATATGAACAAATATTAAACAGACAATATCATTATATTGATATCCACTAGATCCAGGGGACTAATGAGGAGTTCCCTACTATCCTTGTTTCTTGGATATTATGCAACACTACCCTCTAGTGGATCTCTATAGATATGGCTTTTATATGTTTACTAAACAACACCCTTATGCTCGGATCCACCAGATCCAGGGGATTAATTAGGAGTCCCCTACTATCTTTGTTTCTCACAGTCAGCTGTCTGCAATTGATTGTGATAGCTGATGGGAGGGACTTGATATAAATACAGAGCACCCACACCTTCACACCAGCATTCCTTGCTGGATTGTCATGGTGTGAGGTTGACTGTCAAGTTACATATCTATACTACCTGTTTTAATGATATTTATGCAACACTACCCTTTAGTGGATCTCTATAGATATGGTTTTTATGTGTTTACTAAACCATCACCCTTATGTTCGGGTACTCCCTAGCTTTGGATTTAGTTATTCAAACTTATTTGTTTATGTTATTGTCTGTATGAACAAATATCAAAAAAAAAAAAAAATATTATTATATTGATATATATTTTTGTTTCTTAACATAATTCAATCACATGATGTTATTTGACTTATGAATATAGACATATCCTGTAATTTTTAACGATAAAATGGAATGAGTAAATCAGCATAATTTTAATAGGATAATGATATAGTGTATACATTTGATCTAGGCCCCTCCTTTTTTATTTCTTATTTTCTTTATAATATTAAATAATTCTATAAATACTTTTTTTTAAATCAGAGGTTCAAATTAAGGCTAGATTAATCCCAATAGTAATGTTATACCTTTTTCTAATCCTGTAGTAATACAGTGTACTGTTTGACAGCGGACATTATTAGGTCTTTTACGGATCTCATATACTCAGGTACATATATAACCTTTCATTATCCTTTAATTCTTTTAAACAAACTGTTATTGTAGTAAATCCCTACTTTTCCTATATAATAATATATATAATTTATCCCCATAGGGGTACAATCCATTATTTGTATTTATTCTTTTACAGTATATTCTTTAGGGACCTCTAGCCCAGTCCCAGTATATCTCTTCTGGTTGATCCACCGGCTTCTCTATCTTTGAAATAATTTCTCCCTAACGGGATGAACACCTGTGCCTTATAAATGTCCTTCTCAAACCTGCAGTAATTGTATATTCTGATATCCACTTCTTGCTCGACTGGCAACCTCATTGACAGAACCCAGCGTGCTGTTTATATTTTCAATGCTTTTAAAAATATTGCATCCAATGAAATATTCGTCATACTTCTACTACATTTATAATACGTAAGTGAATGATTACATGTATATACATCATATATAAAGAAAACTTTTTGTATATATTTGATAATAATGTTCTAAATGCATGTAATTAACTTTATGTATTTTTATGCTTAGATGAACTAATTGTCCTTCTCTACACACCCCTGAAGAAGGTTACCCCGAAACGCGTCGGGTGTAAAGAAGATTTTCATGTATTTACCTATATGGTGACAATCTTTGGAACTGTATATTTTAATATTTCATTTTTTGATTAATATGTATAATTGTGAATACATTTTTTTACTTCAATATCCCGTATATTTGGAATACTATTAGTGCCTTAAAAGTCCACCCAGGAAAACACCCTTTTTCTTTTCTTTTTCAAAAGAGCAAGCTCTCTTCCAGATGTACCAGTTTACAGGGAAGGGACAAACCATTTACCACCGACAGGGATGCTTACAAAGATCAGCTTTTATTTATTAATGTAAAACCTTCATCCTAAAAAGGAAAAACCGTTTGCTGTAACTGCTTATAAAATGTGAGCAGGACTTTAGCTTCAATTTGTTAGTGTATCTAAATCTGCTAGTCCATCTAACACTCCCCTCTCCCCAAGACTGACAATGCTGCTGTGCTCCTTCATCTAGAGATGGGGCACTCCAATTAAGGTGGTGTGGTACTGGCCTGATCTCCAGGTCAAAACAGAGGGGAAAAAGCTTAAAAAAAAGAAAACTACTGCAGCCATCACCTCTAAAGTTTGAATGTACACACATGGTAGCACCCCTCTAACAATTAAAACCTTCAAAAATGCATGTTGGTTACTGGTAACTTCTGCCAGGTTCAGACGACCTCCCACTCGTCACAAACTCAGAATATAAATATATGAAAAGAACCCACACTCTGGAATACATCCAAATTCTTTATTCGATAATCACCAAGTACAAAGTAACTTCTAAAGATTGGCAAGCTGCAATATATTACATTTTTTTAGTTTTGGGTTTAATACCGCTTTAAACTTTTCTCTTAACATCTTTTTCCATCCTCAAAGTATTGGTCAAACAGAACAAATTAAACTTTGGAACAGTTTCTTTGCGCTCTCATCTCCATCAACAATAATAAGAATCTCTCTTCTGCATTGGACAGAGTTTGCCTATAATAATCTTGTAAAGTCAAGTTCTGGAAAAACTCCACTCTGTTGTCTATGGTAAGCACCCTCAGGTTTGGCTCCAATATTTCAAACCAGTGATAGATCTAGCCATCATGTAGGCGACCATCGCCCTGCCTTCATACAAAAAAAGTGCAAACCACGCTAAACCTCCTGGTTACCAGTTTGAAGTCTGGCTTCCCACTACAAAACTTTGCCTCAGAGTGCCTTCCGCTAAGTTTGCTCCTCCATATTTTAAACCTTTTGAAATTACAACCAAGATCAATCCAGTATCTTTCAACCTTCTACTTCTATCACATCTTTGCACATCAAATTTATTTCAGGTCTCCCTTCTGATTCCATTAGAACCCAACAGATTCTCTTGTGCGTCTTCACAAATCCCTCCTTAAGCTTCTTCCTCCTTGGAATATGAAATTCAGCAAATCCTTAATACAAATATCTCCAGGAGCAAGCTGTATTCTTATTTGTTCATTATCCTATGAGAATTTCATAACATTTTCCAAGGGGTAGTGCCACATTCACTTACCTTCTATATTCCAGCACTGGCTCCTCCTCCATCTCCTGTGGCCCTGAACATTCCTGGGTTTTGCTTGTAGTGTCCCAGCCTCATCATGTGACATGTGCCATATGGCACATCAAACCGGCTTTAAAGGAATTTCAAGCTTGAGCAGACATGTCACCGCTCAAGCATTGTGTTAGTGTTCACTGGTCCCTGAGGACCCGAGCCCCTGTTGCCAGTGAGCCTGCTATTAGCCCTACTTTCAGCCTGCCATAGGTCACTTCATTTAAGCCCTGTCCAGTTCGCTACAGTGGAGTCCACTACTGTCCAGTCTGCTACAGTCCAGGCCGTTATAGTACAGTGTTCTACAGTCCAGTCTGGGAAGTGACCTGGGCGTAGCTTGCAGTCTAAACTCCCATAAGGAAGTCCATGACAAAGAAACACATGGCACGTGCTTTCTTAAACATCTACCCGTGAGGCTTCATAGAGGTAACTTTCCTAAAAGGGTGCTGTCCTAGTCAGTGTGACACACTGAATTGCACCAGACTAGAATAATGGAAATGCTCTTGGTGTCCTGTCCCAGTATGCCATGCCAACTTCACAGGTATCCATGAGTATCCCTAAACTATCGCTACTTGACAGGAACTTGTCCCAAACGCTAGGCATACCACTTCCTCACAAGCAGGTCCCTACCTGAAACTGTGCTGTGGCTGTGCCACATTGACACATCAGGGGCTTTATACAGTATAACCTCTTGGTCTCAAAGCTGGCCATCCAATCAGATACAGGCTCTCTCAAATTGGTGACCAGAGTCTATGGCACCGATGCCATGCCCGACTGCCCTTAAAAAAAAAAAAAAAAAAAAGTAAAATCTTCCAATAAAAACAATTAAGGACTAAGCACTAGGGGGAAAACAATGTGATACCAACAACCCATGTGTAAAATTACATTTGTTTTTTAAGCTAACAAACTTCTAGTAGGAAGCATCATAGTCACCAGCCATCTCATCGCAAAGCTTCCTAAAAAGCCCTAATTATTTATTTTTATAGCTTACTAGATCATTGATGATCAGCCATATTGGATGGACTGACACAAGCTTTGTACTGTGCACACCATTTATAATCTAGTACCGATTTGGTAGGACTGATTTTTTTTATGATATAACCCAACAACCCTTTAACCATTGCTCAATTATATCACCTACCTTTTCTTTTGCTTGTAGATCCAATTTTCCATGTGGTCTCCAATCTTTGTCATCACCTAAACCTGGTGAAGTAAAAAAAAAAGTTCCATAAAATTCTATATTACTTTAACCACTTAAGCCCCGGACCATTTGGTAGCTAAAGGACCAGAGGTGATTTCAGAATTTTGCACTGCGCTGCTTTAACTGTAAATTGTGCGGACATGCAATGTTGTACCCAAACTAAATTTGCGTCCTTTTCTTCCCACAAATAGAGATTTCTTTTAATGGTATTTGATTGCCTCTGCGATTTTTCTTTTTTGCGATATAAATGGAAAAAGACCGAAAATTTTGAAAAAATATGATATTTTCTAGTTTTTGTTATAAGAAAAATCGAATAAACTAAATTTTAGTCATACATTTAGGCCAAAATGTATTCAGCCACATGTCTTTAGTAAAAAAAATGTAAATAAGCGTATATTTATTGGTTTGCGCAAAAGTTATAGCGTTTACAAACTGGGGTACATTTTCTGGAATTTACACAGCTTTAAATTTATGACTGCCTATCTCATTTCTTGAGGTGCTAAAATGGCAGGGGAGTACAACCCCCCCCCCCAAATGACCCCATTTTGGAAAGTAGACACCCCAAGGAAATTGCTGAGAGGCATGTTGAGCCCATTGAATATTTTTTTTTGTCCCAAGTGATTGAATAATGACAAAAAAAAAATTACAAAAAGTTGTCACTAAATGATATATTGCTCACACATGCCATGGTTATATGTGGAATTGCACCCCAAAATACATTCTGCTGCTTCTACTGAGTACGGGGATACCACGTGTGGGACTTTTTAGGAGCCTAGCCATGTACGGGACCCCGGAAACCAAGCACCGCCTTCAGGATTTCTAAGGGCGCAAATTTTTGATTTCACTCCTCACTACCTATCACAGTTTCGAAGGCCATAAAATGCCAAAATAGCACAAAACCCCCCCAAATGACGCCATTTTGGAAAGTAGACACCCCAAGCTATTTACTGAGAGGCATGTTCAGTCCATGGAATATTTTATATTTTGCCACAATATGACGGGAATATGACAAACTTTTTTTTTTTTTGGCACAAAGTTGTCACTAAATGATATATTGCTCACACATGCCATGGGCATATGTGAAATTACACCCCAAAATACATTCTGCTGCTTCTCCTGAGTACGGGTATACCACATGTGTGGGACTTTTTGGGAGCCTAGCCGCGAACGGGACCTCAAAAACCAAGCACCGCCTTCAAGGTTTCTAAGGGCATACATTTTTGATTTCACTCCTCACTACCTATCACAGTTTTGAAGGCCATAAAATGCCAAGATAGCCCAAAACCCCCACAAATGACCCCATTTTGGAAAGTAGACACCCCAAGCTATTTGCTGAAAGGCATGGTGAGTATTTTACAGCTCTCATTTGTTTTTGAAAATGAAGAAAGACATTTTTTTTTTTTTTTAATTTTCAAAACTTTGTGACAAAAAGCGAGATCTGCAAAATACTCAACATACCTCTCAGCAAATAGCTTGGGGTGTCTACTTTCCAAAATGGGGTCATTTGCGGGGGTTTTGTGCCATCTGGGCATTCCATGGCCTCCGAAACTGTGATAGGCAGTGAGGAGTGAAATCAAAAATTAACACCCATAGAAATCCTGAAGGCGGTGCTTGGTTTTCGGGGTCCTAAACGCGGCTAGGCTCCCAAAATGTCTCACACATGTGGTATCCCCGTACTCAGAAGAAACAGAATGTATTTTGGGGTGCAATTCCACATATAACCATGGCATGTTTGAGCAATATATAATTTAGTGACAACTTTTTGTACATTTTTTTTTTTCTTTTTGTCATTATTCAATCACTTGGGACAAAAAAAAAAATATTCAATGGGCTCAACATGCCTCTCAGCAAATCGCTTGAGATGTCTACTTTCCAAAATAGGGTCATTTGGGGGGGTTTTGAACTGTCCTGGCATTTTATGCACAACATTAGGAAGCTTATGTCACACATCATCCACTCTTCTAACCACTTGAAGACAAAGCCCTTTCTGACACTTTGTTTACATGAAAAAAACAATTTTTTTGCAAGAAAATTATGTTGAACCCCCAAACATTATATATTTTTTTGAAGCAAACTCCATTGCTGCCATTGAGTGTCTTTGCAAAGCGCTATATTCATGGATTGGATGTAAGTGTATCTGCCTATATTCATTAAAATTCCTTTGCTGTATTACGCTATGTGCCTTCTCCCTTCTTTTTCCACATGAACTTTATGTGAGCCTAGTCAATACTCCTATTGGCTTGAATTTCCGGTGCTTTTTCCTGAGTTTGAACCTTGGACGCAAGGGTGCATTGTGCTGGCCTGGTTTCCATATGTATGGACATATACATATTCAGCCTGTCTGACCCCTTACACATACGTGCATTGGGTCCATTACATCTGGTAAGCCTCCCTTTCACGTGGTGGTGGTTACGTTACAAGTCACTTTTTTACTTTGGAAGATTCACCTTTACAATTTGGGACTGATTCAAACTGGAACTGATTCGAATTTATGTTTCTCACATCCTTTGGAGTTTCATATATATTTGGACTTATACTTAATCATTTGTGATTTAGTTTAATTTCGAGCACTTGGGTGTTTTACATTGTTATACGCATAGCGCTGCATTTTTGTATATTGTTTGTTGTTGCCTTTTTCCACAGGTATTGTAGCTGCTTATATGTGTTAGCGGCGCGAATATTGTTTGTATTTTGTGAAGCAAAGTGCCCTACAGATTAAAATAGTGGGTGTTGCATTTTTTTTTTCCCACACAGTATTTGCGCAGCGATTTTTCAAACGCATTTTTTGGGGGAAAAACACACTTTTTTTATTTTTAATGGACTAAAAAACACTATATTGCCCAAATGTTTGATGAAATAAAAAAGATGATCATAGGCTGAGTACATGGATACCAAACACGACATGCTTTAAAATTGCGCACAAACGCGCAGTGGTGACAAACTACATTCATTTTTAAAAGCATTTAAAAGGCTTTACAGGTTACCACGTTAGATTTACAGAGGAGGTCTACTGCTAAAATTACTGCCCTCGATCTGACCTTCGCGGTGATACCTCACATGCATGATGCAATTGCTGTTTACATATGACGCTAGACCGACGCTTGCGTTCGCCTTTGCGCAAGAGCAGGGGGGGACAGCGGTGCTTTTTTTTTTTTATTATTATTTATTTTGCTTTTTTAATTTATTTTTAAACTGTTCCTTCCACATATTTTTTTTTTTTTTACCATTTTTATTGTTATCTCAGGGAATGTAAATATCCCCTATGATAGCACTAAGTATTGACAGGTACTCTTTTTTTGAAAAAAATTGGGGGGTTAGACCCTAGATCTTTCCTCTGCCCTCAAAGCATCTGACCACACCAAGATCAGTGTGATAAAATGCTTTCCCAATGGCGCTGTTTATATCCAGGGGGGGGGGACATTCCCTCCCACTGCTTGTAAAAGCAGTCTAGAGGCTAATTATCTGCTAGAATTGCTTTTACATGAAAGCCGGCCGCTGGCTAAAAAGAATGATACCAATATGATACCTAAACCTGCAGGCATCATTCTGGTATAAACATTCAAAGTCCAGCAACATACCAGTAAGTTGCTGGTCCTTGTTAGACATGTATTGGAATCTTTTTTTTCATGCAGCCTGTTGGCTGAACGAAAAAAAAGAGATTGATTGGTGGGTATGCCCACCATTAGAATACCTCCCTTCATCCACCCACTTCTAATGATGGGCATACATGCACCATATATATGCCGAAGCATGGGGGCATCCTCCCGCAAAAAAGTTATGCCGCGTACACACGGTCTGACTTTTCCACGGGCAAGCCTTCGTCGGAATTTCGACCGTATGTACGCGGCATAAAAGGTTATGCCGCGTACACACGGTCGGACTTTTCCACGGGCAAGCCTCCATCGGAATTTCGACCGTATATACGCGGCATTAGGAGCAAAATCGCTTCTCCGCCCCTGCTGCCCCCATGCTTCGGCATATATGCTCTTTTTTTAACTGTGGTGGTGAAATCACCTCCTACAGCGTTGGAGTCACGGCTTTATGTATCGTGGGAGCAAACGCTGTTGCTGTTAAGATAAATAGATCCGCGCTGCAACTAAATGGCGTACCTGCTAAGCAAATGGTGGTTAACATTAAACAAAGTAACATTACAGTACAACAGTAAGACCTTGCCATACCATACCTGCAAAGCAAATACCAAAACAAAACCTAGTAAAAAAAAAAACACATTTTTTTAACGCAACCTGTGCCTAAAATATATATAAGCCGAAGCATGGGAGCATCCTCCCGCAAAAAAGTTATGCCGCGTACACACGGTCGGACTTTTCCACGGGCAAGCCTCCGTCGGAATTTCGACCGTATTTACGTGGCATAAAAGGTTATGCCGCGTACACACGTTCGGAATTTCGACCGTATATACGCAGCATTAGGAGCAAAATTGCTCCTCCGCCCCTGCTGCCCCCATGTTTCGGCATATATGCTCTTTTTTTTTTTTAACTGTGGTGGTGAAATCACCTCCTACAGCACTGGAGTCATGGCTTTATGTATCGTGGGAGCAAACGCTGTTGCTGTCAAGATAAATAATTCCGCGCTGCAGCTGAATGGCGCACCTGAAAACAAAAAATTACATACCTGAAAAGCAAGCATCATAAAACATTGCAGAATAGAATACAGTAAAAAAGAGCAGAACAATAGAGAGAAAATAGAGAGAGAGAGAGAGAACAATAAAACGACAACTATTTTATTTTATTTTTTTTTAATTTTTTTTTGTGTTTTTTTTTTTTTACACTTTTTTTTGTAACTTTAACAACTGTAATGGTTCGGGTCTCTCAAAATGTAATGGCATCTTGGGAGACCCTGTGTAAGTGTGTCCTAGTCTGTGAAATGCTGTACCCTACGCTAAAACTTCACTTTTGAGTGGTAGCGTTCAAAACATTCACTAAGGCAAAGACCAGGTTTGTCAGGACAGAGTGGACAAAAAACACGGGTGTCAAGCCTAAATCCGCGCTTGCTACAAACACGACATCTTTTTTGGGGGGTTCGTTGGGTAGGGGTACTCGGGAGGGCATACGGATAATGCCTCTCATGCAGCCGGCTTACTGCATTTGGTTGGGAATGGTGAGGTGCAGAACCACCTGGATACAGGAGTTCTGTGAATTTTAAAAGAGATAACGTCCCGCCTGAAGCTCTGTATAGCACATGAGCGTTCAGCAAAGCCAATTGGAATAAGGATAGAGACACTTTTTTGTACCAGCGTCTCGCCTTACGGTCAATTAGATACGGCGCCAACAACTGGTCGTTGAGGTCCACCCCTCCCATATTTTTGTTATATTCGTGGACACAGAGGGGTTTCTCCACAACACCAGTCACCGTACGAATTTGGACTGTCGTGTCTGCATGAAGGGAGGTAAGAAGGAAAACATTCTTAGGCCTCGTACACACGACCGATTTTCTCGTCGTAAAAAACACGTCGTTTTTTTCGACGAGATTCTTGTTAAGCTTGTCGATTTTCTCATCAAGCTTTCTATGCGTACACACTGTCATTTTCCAATTTCCTCGTGGTTCTCTGCGCTCACGTCCAGCACGTACGACGGCACTATAAAGGGGAAGATCTTTTTTCTTGGCGCCACCCCTTGGGCTGCTTTTGCTGATCTCGTGTTACCGCGTCTGAAGTAAAAGTTTGGGAAGAGACGATTCGCGCTTTTCAGTCTTCGTACTTTTCAGATCGTTTTCTGCCGTTCAGTTTGTGCTTGTGGGTTCGTATCTTGACTTTCAGGGCGTCTAGGCAGGTCGTATCTGTTTTACAGTGCGTTATTGCCTGTTCGTTTCTGAATTTCAGTTCGTTATTCATAGGCCTTGCTGTTCTAAAGTGCGTTCTGTTCTGTACGTTCTGATTAGACGACCGTTTCCTAGCCATGTCGCCTGGACGTTCTCGTCGTCGAGTTCGTGCTGTGCGTGCGCTTGGTGTTGGTCTGCTTGTTTTGGACCAAGACCAGTCCATGAATGGTGTGAGGAGGAGTTCATGGACCAAGAATTGGTTGCTCCAGCGGGACCAATTCTGCCACATGCCTCTGCTGCGGGAGATCATCGAGAATAATCCTGAGGACTACAGGAATTTTCTGAGGATGTCTGACCCCGTTTTTCAGGAACTGTTGGCTTTGGTGTCCCCCTATATTACCAGGAAGGACACCGTTATGCGGGAAACCATCAGTGCTGAGCAGAGGCTCATCGCCACGTTGCGTTACCTGGCGACAGGGAGAAGTCTTCAGGACTTGAAGTTCACCACAGGCATCTCCCCCCAGGCTCTGGGCCTCATAATCCCAGACACCTGTTCTGCTATTATACAAGTCCTGCAGGAGGACTATATTAGGGTAAGTTTTCTCCCTTCACATCACATTTTATGTATTACATGTATGCTAATGTATTGTATTTCTTTCATCCTTTCCTAATTACCATGATTGTAATATGCTGAGAATGTCCCCTTTGTCCCCATGCATGTTGGAAGCTTTAGATTGCCCCTTTTTTATCCTCCCTAAATATTTCCCCTCACTAACTTTTCCAGCAGGGGCGCCTGTTGCTCCAAATGTTGGGGGGTTACAACCCCAATTTCGGAAATAAACTTCCTCCTTTTTTGCTCTGTTGCCTAATAAACGCCCCCAGTTGTCCCCTCCAATGCAGCCATTTAGTCCCCTCTATTGCAGCCAGTTTCCCCCCAGCCCTGCACTTACCTTCTTGTGGTCAGCGCCATCCTTCTTCTGTCCTTGATGTCTTCTCCTTCCCTTCATGTTGCATCAGCCAATCATGTTACCATTAAACAGACTTGGTGAACATGATTGCCAGAGCTGCCTGTCAGTGTTTACACAAGGAATGCCCCCTCCTTGCGTCCCCGATTTTTCTTTGAGGAAGCCAATTACATCCCTCAGGTTGTAATTTGCAAGACTTTTTTAATACCTGTTTCTGCTGTGCAATTTTAACCCCCTAAATGACGCAATTAATCATATGTCGGTCGCTTTACAAGAGGCCATCCACCTGAATAGTGTGCGGCATAGACAATACATAGGTTCATGCAACGCATGAACCTATGTATTGTTCTGAGTGATGGGCACAGGAGAGAGGGGACAGTGCTCCAGCGCCCACTCTGGACGCACCGCCACTGCAATGCTATCCTGTGGCCAAACACATCTCCCCCCCCAAAATAATTTAGTAA
This sequence comes from Rana muscosa, assembly GCA_029206835.1. NCBI lineage: Eukaryota > Metazoa > Chordata > Amphibia > Anura > Ranidae > Rana > Rana muscosa. Next base: position 934,404,587 of record CM055118.1, on the reverse strand, counting down.
TGGCCCATCAGAGGGGGTGATGAATATGATAAATGAGCCTTCCATTATACTTTTTTTACACACCTTAATAAACGTATAATTAGATTGATGTTGGTCTCAAATTTTTTGGTCTTGAATTTGCTTGTAATGTATGCCTTTGTTTTTCTAATATTATTTCATCTTGTTTCACTCCACAGCTTCCTTCAACGCCACAGGAATGGCAGACTGTGGCATCGGAGTTTGCCACGCGGTGGGACTTCCCCAACTGCGGTGGTGCCATAGACGGGAAGCACGTCCGCATCGTGCCGCCACCCCGTTCTGGATCCTACTACTACAACTACAAGGGGTTTCATAGCATTGTGCTGATGGCGGTGGTGTCAGCACGGTATGAATTCCTCTATGTTGATGTAGGGAAGAATGGCCGGATGTCCGATGGGGGATCCTTCATCCAGACGGAGTTTGCCCTCCGTCTCCAGAGTGACGACCTTGCATTGCCACCGGATGCAGGGAATATTGAAGGACTCCCCTTTGTTTTCTTGGCTGATGAAGCCTTCGGACTCGGACGGCATCTTATGAGGCCATTTCCACAGAGGACCCTGACCCCAGAGAAGAGTGTGTTCAATTACCGGCTGGCCAGGGCCCGAAGAGTCGTTGAAAATGCCTTCGGCATAATGGCCAGCCGGTTCCGCCTTTTTATGACTTCCATCCACTTGGCGGACTACAAAATAAACTATGTAGTGTTATGCTGCTGTGTGCTACACAATTTTCTTTGCCGCAAAGCGAATTCATATATGGCCTCAGTTTTGCCAGAGGCTGGACTTTCCCCTGCAAATCCCCTTCCGGGCCTGGAATCTGCCCGTCTTGGCTTGCCCCCCCAAAATGCCCGTGTGGTTCGGGACAAATACATGGAGTATTTCACGGGTAGGGGGGCAATTCCTATGCCAGCCTATGTCTAAGTATCCCAATAAAAATCTTCTTTAAACCTTTAATTATTTGTTCTTTCCTGTCTCCTAGTTTGTCTTTGTGCATTTGTAGTGGCAAGTGTATTTTACTTTAGTAAATAACAACCAATTTCACTATGATACCTTACAAAAGAACCAAATAAGCTTAGAGTGTATTATAAAAAGAAGCTACACGTTGTTTGTGTTCAAATATTTTACTCTCTGCACATTTTTTTTTGTTTTACTTTGGGGTTGGCCTGACCACAACCCGTCAAATTTTGGCTTATGAAAATACAAAAATACCACTTGCATTTCTAAAATGACAACATTGGATACCTCTGAGCAATCTGAGACATTCAGTTACACAAACTATGTCTCTATGTGCCCGTCCTAATATGGGGTCCTGCCACCCCTTGCCCAGTCAAAAATTCAATATGCACACATTTTTACTTTTTTGCAAATAGGAAGTTTACAATCCTGATCCCTATTGTCAACTTGTGCTATCTGCCATCAGGGGTGATCAATGGATGTGTTTTGGGGGTGCATCCCCTTCCTCAGTTCACCGACTTTTGATACGAGGAAGGTGTTGCACCCACAAAAGACGTACATGGATATCCCCTGATGGCAGATAGCACATGTTCACACACTGTGTGCATATTCAATTTTTGGCTGCTTTGTTACTCAAAAAATTAGTAAAAATATAAAAACAAACATGTAAAAACAAATGTGTTTGGATGGCTTATTGAATTCTCCCCAAAACATCAAGAATGTCTTTAAATGTTTGTTCCATCACATGGATTCTTTGTTTAATTAGGTCCAGTTCCGTGCTACATTCCATCACTTGCTGGATGAGGCGGAGGGCACTGTCAGCAGAGAACGGTGTGCTATCCTTCACAACATTTCCATCCCCTAAAAACCATAAAAAAAAATTAATAAAACTCTGCAGGCCTACCTCGCTTACCTTAAGCTGTGGTGTCAGATACTGACCTGTTGTGGTGACCAGATCCACAACGTCATCCACCTCTCCTTCCTGCACTTCTTCCTCCACCTCAACTTCCTGCACATCTTTCGGTTGTGGATCTTTGGGAGTTTGGGGTTGCTTGGAAGTTGTGGGGTGCATGTGCTCCCTGGAGTGTCCTCCTCCCAGTCTTCTCTCCCCTATGAGAATAAAACCAAAGGTCTATTTATCACACTGTAAAAATCTCATTTTTAAACTTAAAACAGGCTAAATTGTTTGGAAGTGGGGTACAAGTGTGTGTTTGTGCGGAATTTAAAGAAAAATGCATTCTTTATGACCCCAAATATGTTTATTATTCACATTTGGATGTAATTTTTTGGACATGGAGGCACCACAAATAAACTCTGATGCACCTGTGTGGGACACCCAAAAAAGGCGGGTCTGGTGGCCCACACTATAGTGCTCCAAAGTACAGATGTGGAAGCAGCTGCTGAGTGTCCTCTCCTTTACACTGATTAAAGTTTGCATTTCATTCTCCTTACAAACACATCATCTAGACTTAAAAATTATCCACAATACTTGATCAAAAATGGCAGATGTCTAATTACTTTTGGGGGTCTTAAATAAGCCAAAACCACGGATAGTGTCCGAACGAAGTGTCGGTAACGTAACGAACGATTACTGTGCCCAACCTAGTTCAAAATAATACATTTTGGAAGGGAGTCCAATATGCTTTAAAAAAAAAAAAAAGTAAGTTTCTAAAAAGATTAATAGCAGAAAGGTCGTCATTTTACTTACTTTTAGCGAGCATCCTCTTTATGCTCCTCAACTGGTCTGGCTCCCTCAGTTTGAGGTCTGACCACCTCTTTCTGAGCTGCTCATTTGAGCGTTTCACCCCGAACTTCGCCCTCAGACTCTTCACAACTTTAGTGAGGATTTTGGCCTTCCTTCTATTTGGTTTGCTATACGGCCCATGCTTGGCATCATAATCAGCCTTGACCAAGATGTCCACCATCTCCGCCATCTCCGCCAAAGACATATTCGATGCCTTGAATCTCCTCCTTGATCGTGACGTGTCCTCGGTCTCCGGGCTTGTCTCCTCGCTAGTTGCGGAATTATCAGACACCTGCTGTAACTCCGCCATATCTGTCTGCGCGCCGAAAGAGAAGGGGCGGGGAAAAGATGTTAGTTAGAACGTCATGGGCGGGCGACATGTGCGGAGCGACGTGTTCCAATTTGGACGCATGCGTGGTGTGTATATAGCAAACACACATGTGACTATAGTACGTTCGGTGTGCGGAGAGAGGAGTTCAAGTGACGGACGTGCGAACGAAGGTATGTGATTTTGTGAGACTTGTTAAAATTGTTGGCCTATACTGTCTTGAGATTGGTGGAGGATATATATGGTGACTAGGATGTGAAGGAGGTTAGACTGTTTGCCTCACATTATTTAAATATAATTTATTTTACTTGCAGATACAATATGAATGTATTTATTAGCGACAAAGAGTTCCTGGCGGAATTTATTGACCGGGTAAGGGAGCTGCCGGCTCTGTGGGAGACCAAAAACCCCATCCATAAAAAAAAAGGGGTGAGAAAAGCAGCGCTGGATAAGCTGCTCCCATTTGTGCATACCAAGGTGCCCACAGCCACAGCAAAACAAGTGGACACTAAAATTGGGAGCTTGAGAGGTACCTACAGGACTGAACGCTCTAAGGTGCTGGCTTCTCAGAGGTCAGGAGCAGCAGCAGATGATGTTTATGTCCCGGTTTTGTGGTACTACAGCAGGATGTCCTTCCTGGATGACCACATTGAGCCAAGGCCATCACTCTCCACTCTTCCCCCCAGACTTCCCTGCAGCCAACCTGAGCCTTCTCTGGAGCAAGAGGAGGCAGCCATCCTGGATGATCCTGATTTGGCCATCTGGAGCCAGGTATAGTATTAACTGAAAATGTAGTGGGATAAAATTAATGTTTCCCAAATATGTCAGGATGAGAAACATACATTATTTTGTATTCAACAAGTGAAATCATGATCTGTAGACATTATTCTGCACTTAATTGTGTGGTAAATAGTCAAGCTGATGTAGTGGTAAATTTAAAGCAAGGATTTATGCATTTACATTCTAATTGCTTCCATCAGGATTACAAAGTTTGATGCAAAGATTAAACCAACATATTAAACTACGTTTCTTTTTCATACACAGGATGAAATCAGCCAGGAGGAGGGTCTGGAAACTGTCAGGCAGGAGGAGGAAGGGCCCAGTGGCAGCCAGGAGGTGGCAGGGCCCAGTGGCAGCCAGGAGGTGGCAGGGCCCAGTGGCAGCCAGGAGGTGGCAGGGCCCAGTGGCAGCCAGGAGGTGGCAGGGCCCAGTGGCAGACAGGAGGTGGCAGGGCAAAGGAGAAGCAACAGATCCCAGGTGCCTCCCATCAGGCTTCACAAAAGAGGCAGGAGGGACAGGACCACCTGTGATGCAGCAATGGCCCTTATTAAAGAGGCCCATGCCACCCTCAAGGAGCCCACATCCCCTGAAGAGGCCATTGCCGGCCTAGTGGAGGCTAAGTTCAAGGTGATGAGCATGGAGCAACGCCTCCTATGCGAACCCCTGCTCATCACCTTGCTCAACAAGGGGGTGATGGAGCAAATTACCCCCAATACCGCCATATGTGAGGTGGCCCAACTGACCCAACCTCAACCTCCACCTCCACCTTCCTCTTCTGCCCCACCCCCTTCTGCTACCCCTCCACCTTCTGCCCCACCCCCTTCTGCTACCCCTCCACCTTCTGCCCCACCCCCTTCTGCTACCCCTCCACCTTCTGCCCCACCCCCTTCTGCTACCCCTCCACCTTCTGCCCCACCCCCTTCTGCTACCCCTCCACCTTCTGCCCCACCCCCTTCTGCTACCCCTCCACCTTCTGCCCCACCCCCTTCTGCTACACCTCCACCTTCTGCCCCACCCCCTTCTGCTACACCTCCACCTTCTTCTTCTGCCCCACCCCCTTCTGCTACACCTCCACCTCCTCCTCCTGACAGGAGTACCCCTCCAGTGGGCCAGCCTCCAGCTAAACGAAGAAGGAAGGCTTCAGTAAAGGCTGCAGGGAAGGTTGCCAGGAAGAAGAGGAAGTGATGGCCTTGCTTCATTGTGGTCGCACTGGTCGGACAGAAGGCAGCCTGTTGTAGTACCACACACTTGGGACATATATCTCACCTGCTGCTGTTCCTGACCTCTGGGAGGCCAGCATCAGATTGTGTTCTGAAATGTGGGCCTTCTCAAGCTCCCAATTTTAGTGTCCACACAGGGTTGCTGTGTGCTCTGGGGTCCCTGGGATGCACAAATGGCAGCAGCTTCTCCAGCGCTGCCTTCTCTTTATTTAATTTATAAACATGAATAAATGTGTTTTTTGTTTAAGTTCATACTTGACTATGTGTATTTTTAAATTAAAAAAAACAAGCTTTGGAGTAAGCAGATACATTTGACTGACAATAAAAGGCACAGATATCACCCCCCCAAAAGAATAACTAAATCTGATTAGCTCAAAAACATGGTGTGAAATTTTAAAAATATAGATTAGAAAATTAAATGGGAGATCGCTATCAAAACATTGAGAAATTATAATTAACATCATTTTGAAAAATCTAACCATTTAAATTATTCCTAAAAACTTGCACGATATAATACACATAAATCTTATAAAGAGCAGCATGAAAAAGGTTAAAAATAAGGCATAACTCTGTGTGAATATCAGCAGCAAAAGAAGGTCTCTCGTTTTGATTAATGTAACATTCTAACGAAGAATTCAATGCAGAACATTTAAACGATGAAATATTTATGAGCGTGACGAATGTGCTCTCTCCATTATGAAGGCTTGTTTTACCAGAAGATGCGCTCCCGTCTCATAGTTGCTTGTGAGCATGCGCGCTTTTGGAAGAGTCGTAAAAGTATACACACAAACCATTTTCTCGTCACAAAACAGGCCGACGAGAAACACGACGAGGAAATCTGGACTCCTGACGAGAAAATAGAGAGCAGGTTCTCTATTTTCTCGTCGAGATTCTCGTCAAGTTTCTCGTCGTAAAACCATACACACGAACGTTTTTCTAGACAAAAAAACTCTCGCTGCACTTTTTTTGACTGTTTACGACGAGAAAATCGGTCGTGTGTACGAGGCCTTATTGTCCCTCCACTTCATAGCGAGCAAGTTATTACACTTCAAGCAGCCTCTCTCCCCCAGCCTAAGACAGTGCCACATGCTCCAATCTGATGATCAAACAAGTGACTAAACAGTGGCACGCTCGTGTAATAATTGTCCACATACAAGTGGTACCCCTTTCCGAATAAGGGTGACACCAAGTTCCACACTATCTTGCCAGTGCTCCCTATGTAATCCGGGCAGTTGACCGGCTCAACCTGTCTATCTTTTCCCTCATAAACCTTAAAGCTCAATACATAGCCTGTTGCCCTGTCACAGAACTTATAGAGCTTGACCCCGTATCTGGCACGCTTGCTGGGAAGGTACTGCTTGAAAGCCAAGCGGCCAGAAAATTTAATCAGGGACTCATCAACGCAGACAACTTGATCAGGAATAAACAAGGCTGCAAAACGTTTGTTGAAGTGGTTTATGAGGGGCCGAATTTTATAGAGCCGGTCGTATTCAGGGTCCCCACGTGGACAACAAAGTTCATTGTCGTTGAAGTGCATGAACCGCAAAATCTGCTCGTATCGTGTCCTGGGCATGGAGGCAGAGAACATGGGCAGATGGTCAATTGGGTGCGTGGACCAATAAGCACGCAATGACGGGAATTTATGTGTGCCCATGTTGAGGGAAAGGTCCAGAAAGGTCTTAAATTCGGAAACCGTAATTGGTTTACAATCTTTGGCAATGGAAGGCAACTGGGGGTTAGCGGCGATGAATTGACCAGCATATAAATTACTCTGGTCCACAATAGATCTATAGAGATCTTCCGTGAAAAACAGCGAATAAAAATCAATTGGCATAAAATCAGCTGTTTCCACCTGAATACCGGGTTGGGCAGTGAATGGGGGAAGTACGGGTTCTGCAGAAGTGGTGGGGACCCAATCAGGATAGGCGAATTCTGCAGGAAGGGCACGACGGGCCTGCCTTTGTCTTCTTGGTGGCAGCGGGACACTACTTGTGCTTGCCACCTCGCCAGCTTGAACTGCACTTATGGGACTCGCCACGTCACCACGTGATACTGCCGTGCTGGATGTACGCCCAGGCTGTACTAGGCCGCTGGTGCTTGCCAATTCACCAGAAGGAATAGCGGCGCTAGTACTACTCTGCTCCATGATACGAGAGACCTGCGGTTCTTGCTCCTCAACAACCTCAGAAGATCGGGATCGGGTACGCCTGACCTTAGCAGGGACCTCAACTTCGTCGTCAGAGCTATCTGACGTGGGGCCGCTGATGTCACTGTCTTCTACGGGAAGATATTCTGAGCCTGAATCTGACAGATGCGTGACCTCCTCTTCACTATCTGTCATGCTCAGAATCTCGTAGGCCTCTTTACTAGTGTACCTTTGTCTTGCCATTTTGGGCTCTAAATTTAGGGGTACACTAGTAAGATTCACAGGTAAAAAAAGCACCTGTCAGCAAATGTATCAAACGCTACCAAAAAAACTGTTAGCAATCGCAGGGATCAGGACTGTTTCTGCGAACGCTGCAGTTGTGTGTTGTGTTTGGTAAGTGACAGTGATCGATCGATACTGCACTTGGGTGGGCTGGGCGGAGGGGCTAAACGCAGGTGCTAGCAGGTATCTAGGCTGATTCCGCTAACACTGCAGTTTTGGGAACCCTAAACCGCTGGGGACGCTAGTATAGATCTGATCAGATACTATACCACTAAGGGAGGTGTATGCTTTGCGCGTGGGTGTTAGCGTTACTGGCACTAACCTGACGCTGCCTGGGGCAACGCAGACCCTCTCTGGCGCTAAAACCTAATTGATATCAGCCGCCGGGCGATCAGGGGGTTAAACCTTTATTGGGTTATATACGGCGGGTGCCCTGATGCTATAAAAAGCAAACTAACCAACCAGCGTCACCCGTAACCTTTATATGGTGATCACTGGTGAAAGGGTTAACTAGGGGCAATCAGGGGGTTAAAACCTTTATTAGGTTATATATGGGGGTACCTGACGCTATATAAAAACCTGACGGGTAACCTAAATAACTAAATAGCTAACCGGCTAACCAGTGTCACCAGTAAAACTTATACGGTGATCACTGGTGAAAGGGTTACCTGGGGGGCGATCAAGGGGTTAAACCTTTATTAGGGGGGGTTTGGGGGCTACCCTGGACCTAAACCTAACTGCCCTGCAACTTTTTACTGTCACAAATGACACTGATTGCAGCCAGTGATCAGTAAAAAAATGACCACTGCAAACGGTGCACTGTGACTGGGGGTGACTGGGGGGTGATTTGTGTGCCTACGTGTACTGGTGTCAGTGGGCTGTTGGTGCACTATGTGATGTCTTCTCTCCTCGCGCCGGATCGAAAAGACCGACACGAGGAGAGATGACATCACTTCCTCTGCCTGTGTTTACATTACACAGGCAGGGAAGCTTTCTCATTCGACGGGAGCGATCGCGAGGGGGTGGCCGGAATCGAACGGCCGTCCCCTCATCCCTGATCGCTCCCGAAAAAATAACTGCCGCTCACTGCAAAGAAGGGGGGTCCGATCGGACCCCCCAACTATACAAAGGCGATCACGTGGATCTACGTGATTCTGCCTGTCAGTGCCATTCTGCCGACGTATAATTACAGTGGGCGGTCGTTAAGTGGTTAAAGAGATTAATTTAATTACACAATCCCATTCAGACAGGCATGTACTGAGATTCTATGAAGGGCCATCTCCAGTCAGTCCACATACAGTATTTCTCATAGCTGGCAGCTGTATCCCAAGTGAGTCACCTTAGGGTTTGTAACACATCTTGTTTGAAGACGTGACCAGGAGCCATGAAACTTCTTGGTATTTCATTAAGACTGTAAATAAAAGGACCATGACCCTTTCATAGGAAACATGCAAAACGATTTTCTTATACCTAATCAAAACACCACTATGTACACCTCTGCAACCAAACCCACTTGGCAAATTTTGCTTATAGTTAAAGTGGTTGTAAACCCTGTGCTTCGAAATTATTATTTTTTACTAACCTGCAAGACAAAGCTATGATGAGCTAGTATGACTAGCATACTAGCTCATTATGTACCACTTACCTTCGATCGGGGCCCCCGAAGTAGTCTGTGTCCCTCTAGCCGCATCCATCGCTGCGGCGATAGCCGGAATGTTACTTCCGGGTATCGCCGCTGCAGCCAATCACAGCGCTGCTCCGGCGCTGTGATTGGCCGGAGCGGCGAAGACGTGACTCCGCGCATGCGCGCGTGAGCCGTCGAATTTGGCTAAGTCGTCGAATGTTGCGACCTAGCCGAATTTGTGAATGGGGTTAACCCCATGCGCGTGACGTCAGCGTCGCCGCATTTAAATGCAAATATCTCCTTAACCGTGTAGGATAAGGAGATATTTCATGCACCTACAGGTAAGCCTTAATCTAGGCTTACCTGTAGGTCTTTGTTTATAAAGTGGGTTTACCACTTTAATAAAGCTTGAGCCTGAATATTGTTTTAGTTTTGTATAGTGTTGACAAGCATTAAAATCTGTCACATTTTTATTGCTGTCTTGTGCCACTGTTAAGCTCCATTCACACTTGTGCGACTTGCCATGCGTCTTTGGACATCAAAGTCACATGACAAGTCGCAGCCCATTCTTTTCAATGGCACCCATTCAAATGGGTGCCACTTAAAGTTGCAGCGACTTTGAAAAGGTGCCTGCACTACTTTAGTCCAGCGAATGTAAAGTCGGACCAAAAGTCATATCAAAATTGTGCTGGAAATCGTGCGACTTGAGACGCGCTAATGTGAATGGAGCAGATTTGGGGTTGAATCTGGGTAATGCCTGGACCTAACAGGAGAGCTATAGGTCACATATCCTTACTTTATTGTTTTTGTAAGTAAACACTCCGGAATGGTAAGCAGTGTGGGGTTTCTATCAAATTTTTGGTTTTGTGGGCAATGTTAACATTCTGTACACCATAGAAATTATTTACAATACTGCACGCACATGCAAATTCATGTGTAAGACTTTTTGGGTGGCAGCAACAAAGACACTCCCATACTGTGCAAACAAGTGTCATCATTGTTCAACACTTGCTTTAAAAACACATTTATTTCTTCACTTTCTAGGAAACATTGCATAACTGCACTGCTTGAGTATATTGTAATATATTTTTTGTTTACAAATAGTTTTATTTGGAAAGACATAGTAATACAGAGTACAGTACAATACATGTTTGGTATAATGGTATTGGTTAGCAAAGTGATTACAATTTCGTGTATGGTGGGGGTTACATTAAACTCTGTAGTACATAATACCACATGCAATCTAGACAAAGCAAAATGGCAAGGAAGGAGAGAAGGAAGTAATTATAACTAGTTAGGACCAATAACTCAATTTCTTAGTATAAATATGCATGCTATCCCCCAATGTATGAAGTATTCTTTCTGAGAGTTTAACCACTTCAATACCATGCACTTATACAGCTTCTTGCCCAAGCCAATTTTGAGCTTTCAGCACTGTCGCAATTTGAATGACAATTGCGCGGTCATGCTACACTGTACCCAAACAAATTTTTTATCATTTTGTTCCCACAAATAGAGCTTTCTTTCGGTGGTATTTGATCGCCTCTGCGATTTTTATTTTTTGCACAACAAATAAAAAAAGAGCGATTTTTTTAAAAAAAAATAAGTTTTTCTTTGTTTCTGTTAATTTTTTTGTAAATAAGTACCTTTTCTACTTCAATGACGGGCACTGATGAGGTGGCACTGATGGGCACTGATGGGCACTGATAGGCGGCACTGGTATGCGGCACTGATGGGCACTCATAGGTGGCATTGATTGGCACTCATAGGCGGCACTCATGGGCGGCACTGATTGGCACTCATGGGCGGCACTGATGGGCACTTATGGGTGGCACTGATAGGTGGCATGGACGGGCACTGATAGGTGGGCACAGATTGGCACGGATGGGCACAGATGGGCACTGATAGGTGGCACTGATGGACACTAGTAGGTGGCATTGGTGGCACTGGTGCCCAGCAATGCCAGCCACCACACATTGTGAAAGTGCCAGTCAGTGCCCATTTGTGGGCACTGATTGGCATAATTTTTTTAATGTTTTTATTTTATTTATTTCTTTTTACTACATGTGGATGGCCATGGGGGCCATCCACATGATTGGGGCTTCCCTGGTGGTCCTGGGGGGCTTCCCTGGTGGTCTAGTGTGGGTATCCGAGGGGGGGCTGCGCTGATAATCAGCGCAAACCCCCCCTGTCAGGAGAGCCGCCGATCGGCTCTCCTCTACTCGCGTCTGTCAGACGCGAGTGAGGAAGAGCCGATCAACGGCTCTTCCTGTTTACATTGTGATCAGCCGTGATTCGACACGGCTGATCACGTGGTAAAAATCCTCCGACGGAGGCTTCTTACCGAGATCAGTGTAGCGGTGGGTCAGAATGACCCACCGCTCCACCGATCGCCGCGATGCGCGCCCCCCCCGGGCGCGCGGCGGCTGTTATCCCGCAGGACGTCATATGACGTCCAGGGTGGATAACAGAACCACTTCCCGGACGTCAATCTGCTATTGACTGGGCGGGAAGTGGTTAATTGAGTCCATCCTGGACAAAACTTGAGACCAACAGAGGTTGTGAGATCTCCAATTTAAGGCTATCATCCACTGTATAGTGCCGACCAGTGTATGGATCAACCTATTACAAGAGATGGGGACATCTGGGACGTCTGCATATAAAAGGCATATTTGAGGTGTGATAGTTATCTTTATTTTGGAGGTGTGTTCAAGTTTGAGAGCCATAGCTCTCCAAATTGGATCCAGATGTCCGCAGCTCCAGAAAATGTGGTAGCAATCTCCCTGGTCAGAGCAGCCCCTGAAACATTCAGAGGAAGCTGTGGGGTAAAATTTATTTATTTTAGCTGGTGTCATATACCATCATGTGAGTACCTTCAAAGGGGATTCCCTATAAGCAGGGGCCCTACTACTTTTTCGGAGATTGTCAATCATTTTGTGCCATGTGTCTATTGGGATAGAGATGTGAGATGTTTCAAAGGATACTATATTATGGTCAGACCAGGGGCATGGAAGGATTGATGCTGTAGAGGAATTAGCCAAAAGAATAGGGGTACAATATTATATATATATATATATATATATATATATATATATATATATATATATATATATAGTCTATTCTAGCGTACCTATCATGAGGACTGGAATAATGGGTGTACGTTTTGATGCCAATGTTATGGGACCTCCATGAATCAATTAGTTGGAATTTGCTTAAGGAACGGTTCATTGTTTTATAGAACACCTTAGAAGAAGGGGTCACTCTGCTTCTGTCTAGGGTTGGATGGGCAGGGAGGTTGAAATCTCCACCCACAATAACGTGGGGGGAGGTGTATTTCTCTAGGGTGTCGAAAAATGAAGAAAAAAAAAAGAGGTTTGGGCATCATTTGGGGCATAAACTGATGCTATTGTGATATTTTGTCTGTTAATGCTAACCTTTAAAGTAATAACTCTGCTATCTTCATCTTTAAATACACTGTGTGGCTCAAACACAGGAGTTTCTTATAAAAATGGCAGTGCCTCTAGATTTGTTTGAAAAAGTAGTGAAATAAACTTGATTGAAAGTTTTATCGAAGTATTGTGGGTGGTTGGCGTTAGCGAAGTGCGTTTCCTGTACTAGGATAATATCTGCACCTAACCTCTTGTAGTGTCTAAAGGCTTTTTTGCGTTTAATAGGGAAGTTGAAACCCTGGACTTTGTGTGAAAAGATCCTAAAACCCATTTATAGGGGAGGGAACGGGGGGGGGGGGTTTGGTGAGAATATGAGGATAGAAAAATCACATGTGATATGTCCATCAAGCCTATAGAATTTGAAATTACACAAGGTTTATAGGGTATCACTTCTATCGTAAAAAATTGATTTTTCATGCAATTTATCCATACAGAAAAAAAGTTGTGCAAGTTAATGTAGCGATTGTAGAACTGTATCATTTTAACTATTCTTGGAGGGGTTGAAACATATAAAACAGTATGTCTTTCAGTATATATAGTATATATATTGTCTAAATGAAAAGCCAACATGGCTGTGAAAATAATCAAAAAAATTATCAATCTGTGGGGGTTAGGAGAAAAGAGTATTGGCAACCAAAAATGTATCCAAAAAGGACTAAACCGTCCTAATTCTGTCCACATGGCCCCACACATCGCCATGGAAGGGGCAACGCAGAGGGTCCTACGGAAAGAACGGGGGACAAACCAGCGCCAGCTGAAACCTCCAGGCAAATTGACATTACTATAAAATAAAAAAACAGTAATTCTGTAACTGCGAGTAAACTGTTATTATCATATATGGTACGGAGCAAGTAAAGAGAACATAACCAATAATCATCAATAATAATGACCCTCTACTGTAGGAAAGTATTAAACCCCTGGTAAAAGGTGGAAAGTTTGGGTTAGCTGGATGAGCCCCTCTAGCAAATTGTGGATGGAGAACCCCCCCAAAAAAAAAGAGGGGGGGGGAGGGGGGGCAAACAAATATTTCCAGGGGGCAGAGGTATAAGTGTGTGTCCCTTTCCCTCTGTCTCTTCTGACTTCAGTGCGATTTTGTGTGGCCGAGTTGGGGTGGAAAAAAAAAACACACATGAAGTAACATCATTGCAGATTAGTCATATTCAACTTTTGCATCTTGCACTCCTCTTATCTGTTTTAACTGAAGAGAATGTATGTGTATCGACCATAAACGTCCTATTTAACTGATGAAGCAACCTGTATATATCCTAATAGAAGGGGAATTCAGGGAGCTTGATCCTGAAATGAGTGACGCCATCTGCCTTGTTCCCTTGGGGGGGCGTCTTGATGCAGGGGTGGACCAAATAGGAAAAGGTCTTGGTGTTGTAGGATAACGTTGTGCTAGGGGTTGTTCAAGTAGGCCCAGTTTGATCAACAGCTCCTTCCCCTCAATCATATTATAGACCGTGTGATTAGTACCGTTATGCATGATGGACAGTTTAAATGGAAAACCCCATCTATATTTAATTCTGGCTGCTTGAAGAACATTTGTCACTTCCTTCATCCTGCGTCTCCTATCTAAAGTCGCAGGAGAAATGTCTGGGTAAATTTGCAGCTTAATACCGTCCAGCTCAATGTTAGGTCTATTCCTGGATGCTCTCATGATATCTTCTTTCGTTAGGAAATCCTTCATGTACATTATGACATCTCTGGGAGGTTTATCAGGTGTAGGTTTGGGGCGAAGCGCCCTATGTAATCGATCACATGCAAAGGCTGAGACCGGTTTACCAGGCAGAAGGCCATGAAATAATTTGTTGATGGCCTGATTCAGATCTATAACAGATTCGGGGATACCAAATAGCCCAATATGGTTTCTTCTGTTACGATTGTCCAAATCCTCAATATGGGCTTGCATAAATGAGAAGTTATCTGCCAGCACTTCATAATCTTTCCTCAGATCATTGTGTGCTAGAGCTAGTTCATCATGTTTAGTTTCTAGCTTATCAGTGCGGTTTCCAATAGAAGCTATTTCCTGGGAGAGTGAGCTTGTGGAGTTATGTATCTCATTCTCTAGTTTATTAACCAGTTTTTCATAAATAGCAGACAAGCTGGCATCAAGATCTGCTTTAGTTAGATGAGATGAGTACTCACTGTCTTTGGGTGCTGTAGGCTGTGAGTGTCCGGAGCGTTCAGCTGCCTCGTGGGGGACGGCGCCATCTTGAGACATCTTCCTTGCTGTGTGCTCCAGGCCCAGAAGGTAGTTAGTAAAGTTGCGCTGGGAGCAGCTTCTGCATCCCTTTGATGTTTGTAAGGCCCCAGGGATCGTGCCTGGAGGATTCGGCTAGACGGAGCTCTGCTCACTCACGTCTATCCAGCTTCACGCCGCTCATGCGCCCCATATTGTAATATATTTATGAGGATATTGCAAGCTTTGTGTCCATTTATGGACCTTTCTAATAATTTTGTTTCTGTAAATGCTGTTCAACAATCTTTTTTTTTAAAGCTTAAGGGAGCCAGAGTAATAGAAAGAAAAATCAACACAAGGGACATAATTAATGGTCAGTAGGATTTGTCCCTTGTGCGCGTGCCTGTTCTTTTATAGTAGGTGTAATCCTCCTCTGTCCATGCCCCCTCAAACCCCTTAACAGTAATCTTCCATTGCTTTGAGAGTTAATAGAACTAAGGGGCTGTCACAGGGTCCCATCTTGAGAGCCTGGCTATGCCTGCTCCTGCTGTCCAACTGCGCCATTCATAAAAGCCATACGAGAGTTTATATGCGTTAAACAGGATCTATGAATGGAGGATGGGTGGATGATTGAAAGATCCACTCCCATCTTTCATAGATCAGGTTTCATTCATAGAAGCTGTAATTGAGCTTCTATGAATGGAGAAACTGGGTGGATAGGGTGAGCATAGTTCGGTACTCTTGATAAGAACCTATGATCGCTCCAGCTGCTGTAATCTTCCAGGTTGCCATATGGCATTAAAATATTTTTTTCTGGAGTGGAGTTCTCCTTAAAGCTTAGATGCAGCCAAAAAAAAAAAAGAATTGAAGCCAAGATTAAAATTAAAGAAAAAAAAAAAAAAAAGAAGAAAAATCTTGTATTGACCTCCATGTTTACCCAAGCACAGTTACCCCTAGCAAACCCCATATGTGCAGTTACACCTAGCAACCAAGTAGAATTAATTTTCCTAAAATCAGGCCAATAAACTAGACTGTTAAAATTGGTAAGTTTGGCAGATGGACTTTGTAGGCATAACACGGTTGAGTATATAAAAATAGGATTTTTTGTACTCACCGTAAAATCGTTTTCTCTGTCGTCCATGGACGGACACAGCCTTCTTAAGTCTTGACAGTTGGGTTATGTTCCTGTTCATAGGAGAGGACTAGGCAGACATGTTAGATATTTCAATACATGTTACTTTGACAGAGTTTAAAAGACCCGCCCAGGGGGCGGTCCCTCCAGACATAGCGCCGTGACCGGAAAGGAAGGCGCGCCTCTAAGAGCATAGGCCCGCACAATGGTCTACCTGATCCACCTAGAAAATGGTGGTCGACGAGACCGCCAGGCCTTTTTGTGGACCAGACACAAACACAAACAGCGAGCCAGACTTCCGAAACAAAGCCGTAGCAGACAGGTACACCCGCAAGACACGTACCACGTCTAAAGTGTGGAGCACACACTCTCTGGGATGCGAGGACACAAGGATGGAAGTACAATGTCCTCATTCAGGTGGAAAGCCGAAACCACCTTTGGAAGAAACGAAGGTCGTGGGCGTAGTACCGCTTTAACCTTATGGAGGATCAAATATGGGGACTTGCAAGACAAGGCCGCTAATTCAGAAACCCTTCTAACAGAAGTAATGGCCACTAGAAAGGCCACCTTCTGAGATCACGTCAAGAGAAGAATCTCTGATGTTCTCAAAGGGAGGTTCCCGAAGAACCGAGAGCACCAAGTTCAAATCCCAAGAAGGGAGAGGTGGTCTAATTGGGGAAAGCCCCAGTCGAACCTCCTGTACAAAAAGGTACCCACCAGGGAATGGGACGCCAAAGGCCATTGAAAGAAAACAGCCAAGGCTGAAACTGACCCTTAGTGGTGCTTAAAACAAGCTTTTGATCCACTCCATGCTGCAAAAAAAACAGCAGGACCCCAGAAACCGAAAACGTCCGTGGACGGCACTCCATCACTGCGCACAAGGAGATGTAGGCCTTCCAAGTGCGATGGCAGATCTTCCAGGAGGAAGATTTTTGTGCCCTCAGCCTGGTCGAGATGACCGAATCCGAAAGACCTTGGTCCCTTAGTACCTGGCTGTCAATAACCATGCCATAATGCCATTGGCTGTAAGAAGTATGGGACCTTGAGACAGAAGGTCCTCCCACATTGGCAGCTGCCAGTGTGTTCGCCATCAGGCGTACGAAGTCGGCGTACCAAGGACGCCGGGGCCAATCTAGAACGAGTAGGATCACTGAGATCCCCTTGATCTGCACATAGAGGAGCAGATGAGGAAGCAACATCAGTGGGGGATAGGCATAAATTAGCCGATACTGACCCCACGGGGCCACCAAAGCGTCTGCCCACTAATCTCGACATCATGCGATTGAGTCGATAAGCCAGGAGGTCAACGACCAACGTCCACCTCCGGCAAAAGGAGTAGACACCCCTCCGGATGGAATGAGCATTCCCCTTGATTCAACAACTGGCGATTCAAATAGTCCACCAGTTCGAGTTCTACACCCTGAATGTAGACGGCCGACAGAGCAGGCACGCTTCTTGTCTATCGCAGGATGTCCAGATGGTTTACATAAGCCACAGCTGTGGCATTGTCCGACTGGATCCTGATCGGGCGCCCTTTTAGTCTCCACGACTACAAAGAGACATCCCAATCGCCGTAAGTTCCAGAACATCGACCGGCAGATGGGATTAGTTGAGAGTCCAGCGACCTTGGACCAACTGGACCCCCCAGACTCCCCCCCCCAGCCTGTGAGGCTGGATCGTAATAACAGTTCAATAGAAAAGGAAAAAACTTCCCAGACAAAAATGCCGGGAATGTCAGCCACAGCCACCAAGTCAGAGAGGCCCTGACTAGGCGATTCACATGAATCTGATAATCCATAGACAATGGGGATGTGTTCCAATAGGACAGAATCTCCCCTCAAAATGTGGACCTGGGCAAACGGTACTGCCTTGAAGGAGGCCATCGAGATCCAACTCACTGCAGCCTGGAGCATCCGCAACCTCTCTGGGAGGGAGAAAACTCCCGCCTCTGATGAGCACAGAGCCAGCCCCAGGTATTCTAGGCGCTAAGTCTGAACTAGTACCGACAACTGGAGGAACAGAATCCACCTGAAGTCTTGGAGAGTGACTGACTAAAGACACGTCTTACTCTAATTCTAAACTGGAAACAGGTTATAAAAGAAGACCATGCAAAGAACCAACGATGACAATGCCGCGCTGACTCAGCAAGGCTAGAATCGGGGCAAGCACCCTGGTGAAACTCTTGGTGAAACTCTTGGTGCTACCACAAGGTCAAAAGGGAGAGTCCTAAATTAATAGTGGTTCCCCTTGACCGCTAAAAGCAGGAACCTCTGGTGCCTGTCGCACATGGGGACCAAGCACGCGTCCCTGAAGTCCAGGGACGTCAGAAGGTCCCCTGGATGGAGCGAACCGACTCCATCCTGAATTTCCGAATCCCCAACAAGTCTTGAACTGCCGAATCAGGGCAGTCCGACGAGACGGTAGGGCAAAGAAACCATTCGGTGAACAAGAAAGAAAACATTGATCTTGTATGAAGAGACCACTTCGCAAACTCCGAGGCCGAAAAAAACGGAAGGCTACACAAAGGCATTAAGGGCCTTGAGGCCTAAGATTGGACGACTCCGTCCTCTTCTGGGACTATGAATAGATTTGAGAATCCCTGAAACCTGTCCTGCGGCGGTATGGGTATGACAACCCTCAAAAATACTGCAATATATTGGTAAAGGAAGGTCCAGTCTTACGGGGCGCCCCTACTCCTAGCCTTTGAAAGGAAAATCTGTCAGAGCTTCCATAGAAACTCGGTCAGCGGACCAGTATATCAGCCCCCTCAGGTGGCGCACCTGCTGGTCGGCCAGTGTCACAACTTTTAGAGGAATCAGAAGCTGCTCCACTGTCTGGTACAAAAGTTATGCCCATTCAGTGAGTGTCAGACACCTGAGACGCAGCCACTAACGGGCGCAATGCTGACCTCAGCGTGGCAAACGCGGTCCGAGCCACTGCTCCTGATCACCTCCTTAAGGCAGGTGTCACCCTATCGGGATAGTGGTAACCCTGATACCAGGGGGTCAACTTCATGGGAAAAAACCTGTATCTTTTTAACAATGCTCTACAAAAGGAATAACGGACCGCTGTGCACTGAGGGACCAAAAAGGACCTCTGCGGCAATCCCCAGTCCTTTAAAATCTATATAGAGCGGGTCGGTCAACACGACCCCAAAAAAAAGAAGAACTGACACCTCAGTGGATGTTCCAGCAGATACTACATTGATAAGTGCCGATTGTACAAACACAGTTTATACTGTGTATTGCGCCAAAGCACACAATTGGAGCGTGGGAGGAAACCGGAGTACCCAGAGGAAACCCACGCAGACACAGAGTATAGTACATACACATACCGTGTATGTATTTTAGTATGTGTGAACATATTGAACATGTTTATGCTGTGCATAGCGCCGAAGGCGCGCATACCATTGGAGCGTGGGAGAAAACCGGAGTACCTGGAGGAAACCCACGCAGACAGAGTAATAATACATACATATACTGTGAATGTATTTAGTGTTGTGTATAAACATACTGTGTATGGCGTCGAAGGCGTGCACGTCATTGGAGCGTGGGAGGAAACCCACGCAGACACAGAGAGCAATAAATAGATACACTGAATGTATCCAGTGTTGTGTATAAACATATTGTGTATGTTTAAACTATTGCGCCAAGGGCGCTTAATCTTCTCTGTATCGTTCCAATCTGAGTATATGTGCTGCCGAAGCAAGCACCAAACTGCAGGTAAAAAAGGCAACCTCTGACACCTCAGACCGGTGGTCCTGTCAGAATCAGAGCATTCCCCAGGATATGGCGGGAAACCACAGGTGCAGGGGCTCTGCTGTTGCCTCTCAGATACTGACTCCATGTTACACAGAAAGCTCTCAGGGACAAGACAAAATTAATGAATGAAGTCCCCCCACCATGCTGCACCGACCGGGGGGGGGGGTCACCCAGGGGACTCACCAGCCCAGAATGAGATTGCTCAGTGCCCCTGCCCGCCTCTATACACAAAGACTGTGTATCACTGTATTATCCATGCTGCTCTAGAAGCAGTGTGTGAGGAAACAGTGAGGAAGCTGTGAGGAGAATTGTGCTGCGCCATCCAGGAGCCAGGACTAGAGGCCAAACCTCCAAAGATGGCCGCCGGACGCCTCAGGGAGAAGGAAAGGGCGCGACCACAAGAAAATGGCCGCCCGCAACAACTGCGCCATAGCGTGGCCACGGCAAGATGGCCGTCAATGGGTAAATCAATGAAATAGAAAACACACCCTGAAAATGGCGGCGCACCGCCAAAATGGCACCCGAGCGCCGCAATGTGGACGAGAAGGCCCAGCATGGCTACCCCGGAGAAGAGTATCCCCCCCACAGAGAAACAGGCCCCAACACCCCCGGACCCCCACCAGGACCTGGAGTCCCCACAGATACACCCCAGTCACAGCCAGCCCCGTTAGGACAGAGGGAGTAAAGGTGACAGAGAGCAGGGAAAGGGAGGACAGGAGAACCCCCTATTCCTAGGAACACCCAGCTGTTCCCACCTGCCGAGGCAGGAGGAACTGTACTTACCTGTCCTAATGAGGACCTGCTGGTGAGTTCCTGACAGGCCTACAACTGAGCAGTACAGAGTAGCTGTCGGCCCGGTCCACTGTGATTGAGACAGCAAGCAGCCCAGTGATATGTGGACCCCGGAGCACAAGCTCACCGGCCACCGCTGGAGCCATGGGGTATGTCGTGACAGACCAGACGCCTATTTGCAAGGGACTGTACATGCTCCCTGGCCGGACTGGGAAGACTACAAGGATCTATATATCCACCAGCCTGTCGCCCAGCTGACTGTTGATAGAAGAATCACAAAATAAAATAAAATAAAAATAAAATAACAATTTTCCTCAGGACTCTGGGCCCAAAAGGGAGCCATGTCTATCTCCTCTGCTAGGCAGAACAAAACTGAGGCTGCATGCTGCAGGGCGGAGGGTTATGTCTGGAGGGACCGCCCCCTGGGTGGGGCTGTTCAACTCTGTTAAAGTAACATGTATGGAAATATCCAACATGTTTGCCTTGTCCTCTCCTATGAACAGGAACATAACCCAACTGTCAAGACTTAAGAAGGCTGTGTCCATCCATGGATGAAAAGAGAAATCTATGTTTTATTAAAAAGCATACACAATACAAATTAAAGAATTACATTGACTATTCATTAAGACATAAACCTTAGAATAAAAGTAAAAAACACCACCTAGAAAAAACTTATAGGTAAAAATTATAGTATACTGAAGACAAGGACATAAGGTCACTTCCTATGATATATATAGTTGTAGCACACAGATCCCTTTCCTGCTTACCTCCGCTAGCAGGTGGGACACACCATGCCACATGCTCAGTGTCCTCGTTAAAGAGGGTGAGCGGTGTCATCTATTTTTGGGTCTTGCAGCGAGTTACCTCTTTCCGTTGGTTCTTAACCCTAGAGTGTAGGAAGAAGTCTATTCTCTCTCTTAAGGAAGGCCAATGTCCAGACAGTATCAAACCCAATAAAAAAGGTTTATTTTGCTTTGGTTAAGAACTTGACAGGAAAAATTCAAGATAAAAAGGAGTGAACAGGGAGGCAGGTTCAGGCACGCGGCACTAAACTATCACTCGTCGCCACTCAGGCCGAAGTGGGTTTTGCTCACCCGGATAGTCCCCCTAAGAGCGGTCCTAGCAGCCGGTGTGGAGCACGGAACATTTCCTTGTGGTTTCCTAGGGATACGATCAGGAGACAATCTCTAAGTCCCGAACTTCCCAGTCTAGTAACACTAGAGTCCTTAGGTGCCAATGGGGCACATTACTAGGCTTGTGGCGGACTACGGAATCCTTCCCTCTAATAGGTAACCAGGCCTCTCCTGAGACAGTGACTTCTCTCACCGATCCCCTTGGGTAGATCCTCCCCTGGTTGCTTCTCCTTCAGAGCGGGTCACCCCTCACATGGGTAACCTGGGATTCCTCTTCGGTGTAGACCCCAGCCAAAAGGTGCTGGGCCTACTTACAGCCTCAGGCTAAAGGTGCCTGGGGCTGGTGTACACACGCACCCCTGGCCTGAAGGGCTGGGAGGCGCGAACTACTCCCCGAATAATGGCGTCTGCCCCTTATGTATCCTCTTCCAGCATGCACAGCGGGTAGACCACGCCCACTGCACGGCTGCCGAGAGAGGACACCCAATAACGCTGCAACAATACCCGTGGTTCGACCTGAGCCTGGGGTTGCAGTGCCACCCACAGGGAACTGTACTACCAGGCAACATTACCTCAGAGCAGAAGCCAGTTTTTGAAGAATTCAACAGCCTGAGTCCAACTATGGGCTCAGGCTACCCCCTAAATTTAAGCATAGCGACCCCCAATTATTGGGGGGTCCGCTACACAGTATACTAAGAGGTTATTATCGAGGGTGGTGTGTCATATGCTGCTTAACTCGACATGTTGCCCGTGGAGAACGCTTCCTCAGGAGTTTAATGCATATTCTATGGAATAGAAAATTTACAAATCAATTTCTACAATTACAATTATAACATTAAAAAACACTTTTCTGCTATCTTGGGATGTTGCACAACCTCCCACAGTACCCCGAAACACCCCCCCCCCCAATTTTTTTTTTAAATTAAACCAGGCAAAACAAAACAAAAATAAAACACCAGGAGGTCCTCCCCATGTAGCCAGAAATGCAATGCAAATTGGACTCATATATAAGAATGATATAGCTTCCCTGAAGAGAGACATGGCTATAGACACAATAAAACAAAGCTCATAGCAGTATTTTGCCAAATAGAGGGCATGTATACTTGACTTACATTTGATTAATAATGGATGAAGAACAGCGGAGAACGCAATCAGCAAAACAACCATGGGTACATGGATTTATACGCAAAATTACTTCAAAGCTGTATGTAGAAGAACATTTGTTTAGGATATGGGATATACGAAGCAGCAACATTCCCACACACCCCAAGGGTACACTTTATAGAAATAATTGAAGGCAAGACAGCATGCTTACCTAAAAGGGACAGACTCAAAAACAAGGTACAGAAGATGGAGTCAAATAACCCCAAAATCTAGGGAGCTTGAACACTGCCCACCAATCTGACACTTGCAATTAGGGTAAGATTTCCCACTGGTTAAGGATGGCAAAAATCCATAAAATAGTGTGCCACAAGAGGTATCCAAAATACATAACTGATAAATCAGTCAGTCAGTGTACCAAGACAGCTGCAAACCGACCATTTCTGTTTAACATAACTAACCCAGCATCCAAAAGACTATTTTGACCATTACTACATACCTTTGTTCTAAAGCATTGGTGGTATTACTCCGTTTAGGGTGACAGCCCTCTGGATAGCAGAGATGCCTGTACAGAGACGCCATCACTTCCCTCGTTTTTAAAATAATTGCGCCATGTGTGCATCATTACAGCGCAACTCACGGGGGTCGGACGTCATCACAAACCAACCCGGCAGTTACTGTCAGACAGCCGGCGGTTCGGAATGCGCATACGTCATGTCCAATAGGGACAGCTGGGTTGTGTTAGGAGATCACAGAGTGACCGCGCACAGCCCAAAAAGCACCCAATCACATCGGCCAGGGGCGGGGAAGCACACAACCATCATAAGCGCCACAAGACCACAAACAAGAGCAGAATAGCCACAAGATAACACACGCCTCCCATTGCTAACACAAAGCCATAGGTCCTAGCAACCATACATATCCAGAACTACATTGCATATACTACGCTCCGTTGGGTGCATGGTGCCACTTAAAGTTGCAGTGACTTTGAAAAGGTGCCTGCGCTACTTTGGTCCAGAGACTGTAAAGTCGCTCCAAAAGTCACATCAAAATTGTGCTGGAAATCATGTGACTTTGGAGAGGCGCTAATATGAATGGAGCCTTCGACAGATTTCCCCTCACTTATTGAGTTGTCACATGGTCAGGTAGAGAGGACAGTTTCTTCAGTATGTATAGAAACAGTAGTAAAAACACTGGATTATCCGGAATGGTAAGCAGTGTGGGGTTTCTATTAGACATGTGCATTTCGTTTCGTTCCGAATCGAAATTCGGACAAATTTTTCATTATTCGGAAATTCGGATGCATCCGAATTTACGAATTACAAATCAGAAACCAATTCGAATCGAATTAGAAAAAAAATAGATATCGATTTTCAACAAAATACAATAAAAGAGAATATAAAACAATAAAGCAATAGAATAAAAAAAGAATAGAATAGAATTTAATAGAATGTAATAAAATAGAACATGACCGTCTTCCGAAATTCTTATAGTATAAATTTGAATTCGAGAATAGATTGGAAAATAATTCAAAACAATGGAAACTAAAATAGAAAAGAATAGAAAAAGAATAGAAAAAGAATAGAACAGAAGAGAATAAAATATATATTATATTTTATTCTATTCTGTTCTATTTTTCTTTTCTATTCTTTTCTATTCTATTCTATTCTATTCTCTTTTCTATTCAAATTCATTCTATACGAAATTCTAATTTCTTATAGAATGAAATTGAATTTGAATAGAAAATATTATAATAGATTACAGTAGTTTTGTATTAGAATTTGAAACTTTGACCAAATTCAAAAAAAAGTCGATCAAATTTGAAAAATTTGATCAAATTCGAAAAAAATCTACCGCATTCGAAAAAATTCAACCGCATTTGAAAAAATTGTCCAAATTCGAAAAAGTAAACTATATATAACCATTTTCCAAAATTTTGAATTTCGTATAGAATGAAATTGAATTAGAATAGGAAAGATTAGAATAGAAAAGAATAGAAAAGTATAAAACTAGAAAAACAATAGAACTGAATTGAATAAAATGTAATAGGATTTTTTACTCACCGTAAAATCCTTTTCTCTGAGTCCATGGACCGACACAGCTTCTCTATTGACATAGTGGGTATTATCCATTAATTAGGAGTGACTAGGCAGAAAATTTGGAAAAAGTGTTGCATCACACCTTCTACAGTACCGCCCAGGGGGCGGACCCTCTGGGTATATCCCCTCAGTCTGCATATCACATTTCAGTTTGTCAAAAAGCAGTACAAAAACTTAAAAGGAGGGGTGGGTGCTGTGTCGGTCCATGGACTCAGAGAAAGGGATTTTACGGTGAGTAAAAAATCCTATTTACTCTTTCGTTCATGGACCGACAGCTTCTCTATTGACCTAGTGGGACGTCCCAAAGCAGTGTCAGAGAAAAAAATGAGGGGTGGTAACAGCATAAAAATAAACTTCACCCCAAACACAAAACCGCACTCCTCTAACGGAGGAGTTGCAACTCTAAAGGGCCGCCTGAAAAACTTTGCGGCTGAAAGAGGCATCTGAAGATGCACCTACATCAACTTTGTAGAATTTTGTGAAAATGTGAGCGGACGACCAAGTCGCCGCTTTACATAATTGGGAAACAGACGCTTGATGTCGGAAAGCCCAAGAACCACCTATTGCCCTGGTCGAATGCGCCGTGACAGGAAAGGGGGGCACTTGACCCTTTAAGGCGTAAGCCTGGATTACTATCTGTCGGATCCACCTAGAGATGGTGGCCGACGAGACTGCTTGGCCCTTCTTGGGACCAGCCACCGAAACAAACAGTGAGTCTGACTTCCGGAACAGGGAAGTAGCAGATGGGTATACTCTCAGAGCTCAGACAACGTCCAAGGAATGCAACGCCGACTCCTTAGGATTCGACGGATGAGGACACAAGGATGGAAGTACAATGTCTTTGTTGAGATGAAAAGCCAAAATGACTTTCGGAAGAAAGGAAGGCTGTGGCCGCAGCACCACCTTATCCTTGTGGAAAATCAAATAGGGAGCCTTGCAGGACAAGGCTGCCAGCTCAGAGACTCGTCTAACTGACGTAACAGCCAGCCACCATAAAGACCACTTTCTGAGAAAGTGTCAACAGGGGAATGTCTCTAATATTCTCAAACGGTGCCTTCTGAAGCACCGAGAGGACCAGGTTCAAGTCCCACGGAGGTAGCGGGGGACGGACCGGAGGAGCCACATGTCGAACCCCCTGCACAAATGTACTCGAGAGAGTGAGTCGCCAGGGGTCGCTGAAAAGAGACAGCCAGGACAGATATCTGTTCCTTAATCGTACTTAAGGCAAGCCTTTGGTCCACCCCATGCTGTAAAAACAGCAGGATTCTGGAAACCAAATAAGTACTCGGATGCCATTTCATTTCCTCACACATGGAGATGTAGGCATTCCAAGTGCAGTGATAAACCTTCCTAGATGATGGTTTCCGAGCACTTCTCATAGTAGAGATTACTGAATCTGATAGGCCCCAGTCTCTCAGTACCTGGTTCTCAACAGCCATGCCGTTAAAGCCAGTGACCGTAAAGCAGGATGGAGTATGGGACCTTGCGATAGCAGGTCCTAACGTAGTGGTAGGCGCCAGGGGATGTCTGCTACCAGACATACTAGATCGGCGTACCAAGGACGCTGAGGCCAATCTGGAGCGATTAGGATCATTGGAATTCCCTCTGCCTCCACTCTGCGGAGCAAAAGAGGAAGAAGCCTTAAGGGAGGGAAGGCATAGATTAGCCGATACTGACCCCACGATGCCACCAACGCGTCCGTTGAGTCTGCCAATGGGTCTCTTGACCGGGCCACAAACCTCAATACCTTCCGATTGAGTCGGGAAGCCAGAAGATCTACGTCTGGCGTGCCCCATCTTTGGCAGAGGAGTTGGAACACCTCCGGGTGTAAGGACCATTCTCCCTGGTCCAGCATCTGGCGGCTCAGGTAGTCCACCTGCCAGTTTTCCACACCCGGAATGTACACGGCCGACAGTGCCGGTACGCTCCTCTCTGCCCACTTCAGGATGCGAGCGACCTCCGATGCTGCAGCTGAGCTTCTTGTTCCTCTTTGATGATTGATATATGCCACTGCTGTGGTGTTGTCTGACTGGATCCTGACTGGACGCCCTTGTAGCCTCCGAGACCATCTGAAGAGGCACAGCCTGCTCGCTCGGATTTCCAGGACATTGATCGGCAGGAGGGCTTCCTCTGGGGTCCAGCGACATTGCGCCAACTGAACACCCCAGACTACCCCCCCAACCTGTAAGGCTGGCATCCGTCGTGATCACTATCCAGTAAACCGGAAGAAATGACTTCCCGGCCCTTTGAGCCGGTGCTGTCAGCCACCATACCAGGGATCTCCTGACTAGGTGGCTCACTCGGATTTGATAATCCAGAGATGATGGACATCTGTTCCATCTGGACAGAACTTCCTTCTGTAACACTCAAGTGTGGTATTGAGCATATGGAACCACCTCGAAGGAGGCTACCATGAGGCCTAACACTCGCATGCAAAAACGGAGTGACGACCAATTCCTGGAAGTCAGCTGCCGTCCTGCAGCCCGAAGGGTCTGCAACTTCTCCACAGGGAGGAATACCTTTGCCTCTGAGGAATCCAGAATCAACCCCAGGTACACTAGGCGTTGAGTGGGCACCAATACTGACTTTTGCGTGTTTAGTATCCAACCACAGTCTCTAAGAGTCTGACAGGTAATGGACACGCTTACCTCTAATTCTGAGCTTGAAGGGGCCTTCAGAAGAATGTCGTCCCAGTAGCCCACGATAGCGATACCCCGCTGTCTTAGAAGTGCCAGAATCGGAGCAAGCACCTTCGTGAGCGTCCTGGGTGCTAAAGCAAGGCCAAACGGGAGGGCCACAAACTGATCGTGGTTCTTCCTGATTGCAAATCGCAGAACCCTCTGGTGTCTGGAGTATATGGGGACATGCAGGTATGCGTCCTTGATGTCCAAGGAGGCCAGAAAGTCCCCCATATGGAGAGCCGTGACTACAGATAGAACCGACTCCATCCAAAATCTTTGTACCTTCACAAAGCAATTGAGGGCCCTGAGATCCAAGATTGGACAAACCCCATCCTTCTTCGGCACAATAAACAGATTTGAGTAAAAACCCTGACCCCGTTCCTGTTCTGGAACTGGAACAACTACCCCGCGTTCCAGCAGACCCTGGACCGCCCCATACAGGGCCTCCCGACGGGTCGGTAGTAGCTGGAGATTGGAGGTGACGAATCTGTCCGGTGGACAAGAGAGAAATTCCATCTTGTAGCCTGAGGAGATTACTTTGCAAAGCCACCTGGCGGAGACTAGATCTGTCCACTGAGTCGCGAATTTGCAAAGACGTCCCCCCACCCGAGAGCTGGGTGGGGGCGGACCTTCATGCAGACGCAGATTTGTCCGCAGGCTTGTTGGGTTTGCGGGACCAAGGATGCTTTTGTCCTTGGGCAGGCGCCTTGTCGGCCTGGGGTCTTTTCCCTGTCGCTCTAGGGGGGCGAAAAAAATAGGATTTTTAAAACAGCTTACCTGTAAAATCCTTTTCTTGGAGTACATCACGGGACACAGAGCAGCATAGTCATTACTATGTGGGTTATATAGAATTACCTTCAGGTGCTGGCACTGGCAACTTCCAAAACAGGAAGTACCCTCCCCTATATAAGCCCCTCCCATCCGGGAGTACCTCAGTTTTGTAGCAAAGCAATACGTGTCCCCAAAAGAGGGGTGGGAGCTCTGTGTCCCATGATTTACTCCAAGAAAAGGATTTTACAGGTAAGCTGTTTTAAAAATCCTATTTTCTTGTTCATACATCACGGGACACAGAGCAGCATAGTCATTACTATGTGGGACGTCCCAAAGCAATGCCAAATGAGGGGGGGGATACACCATACATAAGCTGGGCGCCATCAGGCATGAGGATCTTTTGCGGCCTGCAACACACTGCGCCCAAAGGCGACATCCTCCTGACTTCTAACATCCACCTGGTAGAACCTAGTAAATGTGTGTACTGAAGACCATGTTGCGGCCTTACAAATTTGAGCCAGGGAGGCCTGGTGATGCACTGCCCATGAAGTTCCAACTGCTCTCGTGGAGTGCGCCCTAACTTTGAACGGAGGCGGTCTACTTCTCAAGCCATAGGCTTGTATTATGACCTGTCGAATCCACTTGGCTAAAGTAGATTTTGATGCTGCCTGACCCTTTCTGGGGCCTTCCGGCAGAACAAACAAAGAATCCGTTCTACGAATCTGAGCAGTGGCTTTTAGATAAGTTTTAACTGCTCTTACTACATCCAAAGAATGCAATAACTTTTCCTCTACCGAGCTTGGTTTGGGGAAAAAAGAAGGAAGAACCACATCCTGGTTCAAGTGAAACCTCGATACCACCTTAGGAAGAAAGGCTGGGTGAGGGCGTAATACTACTCTGTCCTTATGAATAACCAGATATGGCTCCTTACAGGACATGGCGGCTAATTCCGACACTCTTTTAGCCGAGCATATGGCTACTAAAAATATCAATTTTCTGGTGAGTAGAACCAAGGAAATGTGCCGCAAAGGTTCAAACGGCTGCTTCTGCAGAACCGACAGAACCAAATTTAGATCCCATGGGCATATGGGAGCTTTAATCGGTGGAATAATACGAGTCACCCCTTGCATAAAGGATTTGAATGCATAGCCAGGGGCCTTTGAAATAGTATTGATAAGGCCGAAACCTGGCCCTTGATAGTACTTAAGGCAAACTTCCTGTCTACAGCCCACTGCAGGAAGTCCAGAATTCTGCCTATAATGTACTTATGTGGATGCCATTTTCTGGCCTCGCACCAAGTGATGTACGCCTTCCAAACTCTATAGTAGATCTGCCTGGATACAGGCTTCCTGGCATTGATTATAGTTGATACCACAGAGTTAGAGAGACCTCTCTTCTTTAGGATGTGGGATTCAATAGCCAGGCCGTTAAACTTAGAGTTAGTAAGGAAGGGTGGTATATCGGTCCTTGCGAAAGCAGGTCCGGACGACGTGGAAGGGTCCAAGGACTCCCCACAGACATTTTGATGATCTCCGCGTACCAGGCCCTTCGGGGCCACGCTGGAGCCACCAGGATCACCGGCTTCTTTTCCAACCTGACTCTGCGAAGGAGTCGAGGCAACAATTGTAGCGGAGGGAATGCATATATCAGTCTGAACTGATCCCAAGGGAACACCAGAGCATCCAAGCCGCAAGCGAGGGGATCCCTTGTCCGGGAGACAAATCTGTCCACCTTTGTGTTGAATCTGGATGCTAGCAGATCTACATTCGGTGTTCCCCACCGCTGACATATTGCTCGGAAGACCTCTGGATGAAGGGACCATTCCCCTGGGCATAACTGTTGGCGACTCAGAAAGTCCGCCTTCCAATTCTCCACCCCTGGAATGAAGACAGCTGATATACATGGGACATGCTTTTCTGCCCATTCCAGGATGTGACTTACTTCCCTCTGGGCTGCACGACTCCTGGTGCCTCCCTGACGATTGATATATGCCACTGCTGTGGCATTGTCTGATTGAATTCTGACAGGGGACCCTTGGAGTCTGGATGTCCATGCTACTAGGGCATACCGGGCTGCTCGTATCTCTAAGAGATTGATGGGCAGGGTTTTTACTACATTTGACCATCTGCCCTGGAGAGACCATTGCTCCAGTACTGCCCCCCAGCCTATAAGGCTGGCATCTGTAGTGACCACCTTCCAGGATATCGGACTGAAGGGTTTTCCCTTCTGGAGATTCTGGGGGATCAACCACCAGCAGAGACTCTTCCGAACGGAAGGGGACAAAGCCATCGGGAAGTCTAGAGCCTGAATCTTTCCGTTCCAGGCTGACAATATGGCCCTCTGTAAATTCCTTGAGTGGAATTGGGCGTATGGCACAGCTTTGAATGATGCTACCATCTTTCCTAGCAGCCTCATACACAGGCGTATGGACGGCTGTCTTTTTGCACAAAGCAGACGGACCAAGCCCCTCAAAGAGGATACCTTGTCTAGAGGTAAGAAAATCTTCCTCTGGTCTGAATCCAGCCGTAGCCCTAGATATACCAGGTTTTTTACTGGCTGTAGGGCTGACTTGTCCAGGTTGATGACCCAACCGTGAGATTCTAGATACTTGATTGTATCGACAATTACCACTTCTAGCTTGGCAACTGAGTGGTCCATCAACAACAGGTCGTCTAGGTATGCCATTATCGTTACACCTCGTGTTCTTAGATCGGCCAACAGTGGGGCCAGAATTTTTGTGAACACTCGTGGTGCTGTGGCCAGACCGAATGGTAAGGCTCTGAACTGAAAATGGCGCCCTTCTACTGCAAAGCGTAGAAATTTTTGATGACCTGGAAAGATGGGAACATGCAAGTAAGCATCTTTAATGTCGATCGAGGCTAACCATTCCTCCCCCTGTAGGGCAGCGGTGACCGATCGGATCGACTCCATCCGGAAAGACCGGACGTTTAGAAATTTGTTTAGACTCTTTAGGTCCAATATGGGTCTTATGTCCCCGTTTGGTTTCGGGACTGTGAAAAGGTTTGAGTAGAAACCCAACCCCCACTCTTCCATAGGAACCTCCATAATTACTCCTTGGAGCAATAGTTGTTCTAACGCCAATAGGAGAGACCCTCTTTTCAGAGGGTCTCTTGGCATGCCTGACCACATAAAATGGGAAGGAGGAGACTCTTTTAACTCCAACTTGTATCCCAGAGTTACTGCGGAGAACACCCATCTGTCTTTGATCGTCTCCCGCCAGGTCTCTGCGAACAACTGAAGTCTTCCCCCCACCCGTTTGAGTGGGGGCAGCCCTTCATAGGCTTGACTTGGAGGCTGGTTTAGTACCCCTTCGGATCCAGGGTTTCTTATTACCCTGTGACTGTCCCTGATTTTTACCCCCTGAGTTTGACCGAGGAGGCCGTCGGAACTGCTTAGTAGCAGACGTTGCAGGGATAGGAGAGGTAGTCCTCTTAAAAGATGGACCCCTAGACCTCTTCTTACTCGGTAAGAGAGTACTTTTACCACTGGAAATCTTCTGGATATACTTATCCAGGTCCTCGCCAAAAAGGCGTTCCCCATGAAATGGGAAGCTAACTAAGAGCTTCTTACAGGGAGCTTCAGCAGACCAGTTTTTGAGCCACAGAAGCCTACGCATATGTACCAAAGACAGCCTGAGGCGGGAGGCCTGATGGATAGAATCCTTGATGGCGTCAACCGCAAAGCATAATGCTCTAGGCAGATCAGCCAGAGCCTGGGCCTGCTGGTCTGGCAAATCCCTCAGGACCATTTTCATCTGATCCTTTAAAGCTTGGCAGACCCCAATAGCTGCCACTGCTGGCTGTGTAACAGCCCCTGCTGTGGAAAAAGCAGATTTTAATAAAGATTCCAATTTTTTATCTACTGGATCTTTGAACATTTGAACATTATCTACTGGGCATGTCAGTGATTTGTTCACAGAAGAGATGGCTGCATCCACCGTAGGAACATTCCATCTCTGGGTGAACTTTTCCTCCATGGGATAGATCACCGGAAATTTCTTAGGCGGAACAAATAGTTTATCAGGATGTTCCCAGTCCTGGTATATAAGTCCTTCCAATAATGGATGTATTGGAAAGGAGCAATTAACCTGGGGAGCTTTTAGTGACCCCAATGAGGAGACAGCAGTAGTTGATGGTTCAACAAGAGGCATTTTAAATGCAGATCGAACCATGTCAGTTAGGGTCTGGACCCACAATATTTCAGTCTGTGATGCTGAAAATGGTTCATCTACTGTCGATTCCTCAAAAACAGAGTTAACCTCCTCCTGATCCCCTTCAGGTAGGCCAGTCCCTTCCTGGGACTGTTGCTCTGCCAACAGGCACTCTAATGGAGGTGATGGAGATCTGGCGCGCTTTCTTTCCTGTAGAGAAGAAGCGATCAATGCTGCCAATCTCTGCTCCAATCCCTCCAGAGTTGAGGCAAAAACCTCCTCTGTTATATATGCAGGAGCAGGTGGACTGAGGACAGCCGCAGTACCTGGCACTCCCGGGGGTCCCTTATGGGTATTAACCTCTGATTTCTCAGGGGAGGAGGGTGCAGATGACTGCTCCAGATCCTCAGAGCCCGATGGAGACCCCCTACACTTCCTGAGAGGTATATCTCTGAGTTTTTTAGGCGGCATATTCCTTAGTTCAAAGCTGAGGTATTCCAGCCGCAATACACCCCTTTACTGAAATAGTCTAATGCAATTTGCTGCTATGTACATCAGTGGGTGTCTACTAATGCGTCTTTCTGGGGATGCCTGTATCAACCGCCCGCTGTAAGCCCCTATACCATGCTACCAGCTCCTTTTCATGCTCTGTGTCCATAGCAAGCAGCGTGGACTGAGTCCTTTTATCTTGCTGGGATGCCCGCACATGCGCAGAAGCGCTGGGCGCACAGAGCGCGTCATCCGCCAGGCTCCGCCCACTTTTTTGAAGCTAAATCTATAAAAAGAAAGCGTGTGTGCGCGCGTGTGCGCACTTGGCGCCCTGTAGGGAGAGGAGCCAGGGTCCCTGTTTCACCAGGACTCGGGGATGGAAGGAAACTACTTGGCAACATGACAGAGGAATGCAGCTTCCCTGATAGAGAGCTCACTCATCTGCCTGGACTTTCACCATGGAAGGAATAGTCCCAAGAAAAAAAGACGTTCCACAGCGGCCTCTAGTGGACAAACACAGGTACCGCACTTTTGCCTTTTTTTTTTTTTTTTTAAAACCTCCTTTATGAAAAACATTTCCAGGTTTACAGTTTTTAAAACTTCCTTTATGAAAAGACATTTCTAGGATTTCTTAGGCATATACAGCTATTAGCGGGAATACCTTTAGGTAACAGGCAGAAAGACATATTAGGCTTGGGGGTCCCCTCAATAGAACCAAGTTCCTGAGGGGCCCCCACTTACCTTTTCCCCGCCGCAGGACTTTGTTTGGTCCACAGAAGCCCAAACTTCACCTCTCACGGCAGGCATTGTACTAGACCTTCAGGGACCTGGTTCCCAAGGATTCCACTCCCCTGGACCTGTATAGCACCCTGCAC
Organism: Rana muscosa; assembly: GCA_029206835.1. Classification (NCBI taxonomy): domain Eukaryota; kingdom Metazoa; phylum Chordata; class Amphibia; order Anura; family Ranidae; genus Rana; species Rana muscosa. The sequence goes on along the minus strand of CM055118.1, from coordinate 934,370,859 downwards.
AGAAAACATCTTGGTCGTGGGTATGACCAGAGCTCTGGATCCCAGGGTCCAGCCCTCCTAAGAGAGGCATTACAGGCAAAACCTTGCTCTTCTCTGCAAGGCCCGGGTACCGACCGTTTAGCTATGAAGCTTTTTTGGTCGGATCCGGAATAGCTTGCTAAGGCCCAGAGAACCTGTACACAAGCCCAGATGAATACATGTTAACCTTGGCCAACACCTTAGACACTGGCAAAAAACTGAGGTACTCCCGGATGGGAGGGGCTTATATAGGGGAGGGTACTTTCTGTTTTGGAAGTTGCCAGTGCCAGCACCTGAAGGTAATTCTATATAAGACACATAGTAATGACTATGCTGCTCTGTGTCCCGTGATGTATGAACAAGAAAACCACTTGCGTGCAGTAAAGGAGGGCCCTTGCCCTTGGTGTGGCCCCTACCCTTGCTAGTTTGAGGAAGCAAAGTGCTTTTACCTCCTGTGGCATCCTTGATGATGTAAAAAAGTCTGTTTCCCTTAATAGGCAGATCCAACAAGGCTTTGTTGGAGGTCTGGTCCGCAGACCAGCCCTTTAGCCAGATCAGACGGCGTATTGCTACTGCATAAACCAAAGCTTTTGACAGCAGGGGAATAGTATCCATGTCTGACTCGCAGACAAACCTAAGGCCCTGGACCAACTGGTCGGCCAAGTTATCTCATCAGGAGGAGCATCTCGCTCCTTAACCCCTGGAGTAGCAATCTTGCCCATTCAGTATGTCAGAAACATTGACAAATGTCAGCATAGTGCCTACAAGTATGTCAGAATGTTTATACTGAAATATAAAAAAAAAAATTATTGCGGAAATAGGTAAATCTTAATTTTGGAGATTCCCAATTTCCTACAATATTAACAAGAAATTCTAAGTTCTTGTATCCGTGCTAGTTTGAAGACAACACAAATGAATATTTCTTAAAATGTATTAACTAAAGTACAGTGCAAAATTAAAATCAGGTATAAGTCGTGATCAAACAAATGAATTGATATACTTCTACAGAGATAAATGATGATTAAGGTTCAGATAATATTTACATACATTTCTATGCAAGCTCTATATGACAAAGTATATTCACAGTTCAATACTTAAATGATACTTTTACATTTAAAACTTGGTGACTCTTGTGAAATGTCTTTCCGTTACTTCACGGAAGGTGTAAACACTCTTTTGTTCACTTTAACACTATTTCTTTCTCAAACCAACAGATCTCCTGATTACACTTCTTAAACGTGTCCAGACCAAGTGTCATATAAGGAACACGGCTTTGATAAAACATCAAGTCTTCTATTAAATTTAGAGAGAATTAATTTTTACACCTATCTTGTAATAAAACCATTGTACCACTTGGCTCTAGCTTTTTAAAGACAACCAAACTAAGGTATGTGCCTTAATATTTGGAATAATATTTAATTTATACTGCAATTAAAAAATACAATTCCAAATTGCTTTTCTATATATATTTAAATGGTTTTAGTTATGTGTATGCAAAAACAACTCCATTACCAAAGCAGGTAAATAAACAAAATAAATACGTTACCAGGTTAAAGTTCTGTCTGTTTGAGAAGCTTGCATTATGAGGCAATGATGAGTCCCATAGGACTCCTTCCAATATTGCTACATGTTGGCGTTCTAAGATCTGCTTCCAGCGGGCATCTTCCTTCAAGAGATCCTTTCAGAGATAGAGTTCCCCAGAGCTCGAGTGAGAAATCTCTATCTGTAGAGTGAGCTGTTCCCTCCAAGCTCTCCCTGAGGTTCTCTCGATCTTAACCCCCGTCATCCCCTCCTGCTATCTCAGCTGCTACTTTTATCTCACTCCAAGAGTGGGTGTGTATCTTATCACTAGGTAACTTTTTTTGGAAGGTTGTCTTAGCAACCAAATATACGCCATCTTGAACAATGTCATTTTTAACCTGTAGGGGCAGTGGTGTATAAGGAATAATTCCTAATGTTAGGGTTACTGAGTTTAGTTAAAATGTATGATTACCCTTTGATCTAACTTAGTAAAACACACTTAATTGTCTAAGGGTGTCAAAACACATGTCCTGTATACCAGACATTTCGGCAAATGGCTCAGAGTAATGTCTTGGGAAAATCTACCCACTTCCCTGCTAATGGGTTGTTTACATTCCTCGAAGCTGAAGTAATTTGGAATAACTTTTATATTACTTTTGACAAATACAGTTCCTAATATCAATACAGCTAGGATCTCACATTTTGTAATATATATATGTAGATACGGGTATATATGTAGCGGCCTCATCCCTCTCTCCCCTTCTCGTACTCTGTCTTTCTTCGTCTAGGGGTCTCAGTGCTGGGGGGAGGGATGAAATACACCACGGCTGATGTCCTCCATAGCTAAGAGGTGAAGGCCAGCAGATTGGGTTTGGTGTAGGTGTCCTAGAGTCAAGTCCAGTACTTCGTCCCTGACTCCTTTGCTCCTAGTAACCAGAGTTCCACACAGTGAATAGGTCCAACTCAGTTTTATTCTTCTTGCCAAGCAATAAAACAGTTTCTTTTCTTTGGAAAATGGGGACAGATCGAGGCACAATCCTTTCCATTCTGCTGCTGAACACTGTGCAGTCACCAGTGGTGAATAGTCACTGCCACTGACTAGGTGATGTAGAACGTGAATTACCTTTGCTCGCTCAGCCCGTCAGGGGAAGAAATCCATCCAAGGGAGAAATGGAGGCCTCTCCATCACCAGCGATGCTGCGCCGGACTCTTCAGAGAAGTTACTGCACACCAGTCCTCACGAACTCGGACACGGGCACCCAAGGAGTTAGGCCCCCTCGGATTTCTCCACCCTCGCGGAACTCAGTCAAAGGTACTGAGCCCCAGGCACCCGCCATAGTACCTCACCCCAGGCTAAAGGTGCCTGAGATGGACTCCATCTCCGCTCCGGCTAGGTCAAGGGCACCTAGGCCTGGAACACCGGAACGCCAGCACCCAGGCTGAAGGTGCCTGGGTGCGGCCGCATCTTCTGGCTCCGGACTCTAACCCCGTGATCAGGGCATCCGCCCCTTTTATGACCTCTCCCTTCACGCCACAGCGGGTTCCCCGCCCCGCTGTACCAGCTCCAGGGGAGGACAAAAAGGCACAGTCTTGTGGTACGAGCCCAGCCCCAGTCCAAGGCAACAACGCCACCTGTAGGCCGGCGGGAACCTCACACCACCAGAGTCCTCCAAGACTCACAAAGGGAACCTTGAATTTCCTAACAATCAGGGCATCTGGGTTACACTACCACCCAGATGCTTCCCCTAAATTCAAGTACCCGCTACACATATATATATATATATATTGTGACAGCAGGAAGGTAAAGTCACCTGGTTGCATCCAGGGGGGTAGATATATTTCGCACAGATTCAGGCTTTACGCCGACTTATACAACTAGGTGGAGTGTTGTATAAGCCCAGCTGAGGCTAGTGGGCTCATGGATGACTCATACCTCTAGAGAGAGGGCTGGGCGTCGTGCAGACAGGGAGTTGATGAGACCAGCTGAAGCTTGTCAGCTCATTTAGGCCTCTATAAGAACTCCCAGCTTCATTAGATGTTAGCTCATGCCTGGAACCAGACCTGTGTGGACTGTCTAGGGAGAGTGAACCCCTGTGCGGTGAGACAAAGCCTGTGGGGCTATTTGCTTGGACATTTAAAACCAGGGACTTAGGGACTAGGACAGCACTAGGCTGATCCCAGTTGTTAGTTAGGAAACCTGTATGTTTAGTCAGAGGTCAAGTTGACCAGGATTTATTTTGTTTATGTTTCTTTTGGCTTTGCTGTGTTTTGTCACTGTAAATAGAAAATAAACCGCACCTTTTTTTGATTTTGAAAACCACAACCTCCGTTTGCTGGGCCTGTTTTTGTGTGGGGAGCCCATCCCGGGGGTCACACACACCCGCTGCCGAGCTAACCCCCTCACAGTTGGTGGAGAACCAGTGGCAGTTTTTTTTAAGCCAGCATGGAGGAGATACTGAAGCAGCTGGCTCTAGCAAATGCCAATCAACAGCAGACAAATGCAGGTTTGCAAAAGAGCCTTGCAGCTCATCAACAGAGCCTTGCAGCTCAACAACAGAACTTCGCAGCCCAGCAGCAAGCTCATCAACAGAGCCTTGCAGCCCAGCAGCAAGCTCACCAACAGAGTCTGGAAGCTCAGCAACAAGCCTAGCAGCAATCTGAGGCCCGCTTCATAGACCTGTTACAGAAGCAAGAGCAGAGACTACAACAAATGGAAGCAGTAATGCAGCAACGTCCGCAGACCAGTGAGGAAAGCCATCCCACTAATACCGCGTCCTTTGGGGTGAGTCGTTTATTGACAAAAATGACTGGAGAGGATGATCCAGAGGTATTTTTGACCACATTTGAAAGGACTGCTGAAAGAGAAAAGTGGCCTGAGGAGCAGTGGGCTGGACTGGTGGCTCCTCTGTTAACTGGTGAATCGCAGAAGGCTTACTATGACCTAGAGCCTGACCAAGCAAAAGACTATGTGATGCTAAAAGCTGAGATATTGGCAAGGCTGGGTGTCACCCAGGCTGTCCGGGCTCAGCGTGTGCATAACTGGACTTTCCAGCTTGGAAAACCCCCCAGGTCTCAAATGTATGATCTCATTCACCTGAGCAGAAAGTGGCTACAGCCAGAGACTTTGTCCGCACCAAAGATTGTGGAACGTGTTGTAATGGATCGGTTTTTGAGAGCTCTTCCTACTGCCATCCAAAAGTGGGTAAGCCATGGAGACCCAGAGACGGCCGATGGTCTTGTGGATCGTGTGGAGAAATACTTGGCTACAGAGAACCTGACGGCCTCTTCCAGAGACACTCGGACTTTCCACCCTAAGACCAGACCATCCCCAGGGGCGGATAAGAGGATTCCAAGGGGTAAGGGTGGAGAGAGTGAGAGGGTGGGAGCTCTACCTCAAGTTTGGCGAGAACAGCCTGGGAAATCAGCGGCTCAAGAGGCGGCAAGAAGGATCGTTTGCTACCGCTGCCGGCAAGCGGGACATATTGCAGCCAATTGCCCGGTTGTGGAGGAACCCATGCAGTGTGACTTTCTGACGGGCAGACGTCAGTCGCTGTGTGCGACAGTCGCATGCACTGCCATTCGAGGAACTGAGAAACATTTATGCAAAATGTGTGTTAATGGTAGAAATGTTGTGGTATTGCTGGATTCAGGTAGCCTTGTGACCCTGATAAAGGCTGAGTTAGTTAAAACAGAGGTCTCTGGGAATAGCAAGGTAGCTGTTATTTGTGTGCATGGGGACACCCGAGAGTATCCAGTGACTACAGTGTGTTTCGAGACCCCCAAAGGTACCCTCTCTCATCCAGTGGGCTTAGTATCTCAGTTACCGTATGACGCCACTGTGGGAAGGGATTTTCCGAAGTTCTGGGAACTGTGGGATGATCCTGAGCCCCCCACTGGTGCCCCTATGTACCAGGAATGTGATAGCCAGAACTCCCCTGAGAGTGGTGAGGACTCTCCGGAATTTCCCTTATCAGTATTGGCAGGGGAGACTCAAGAAACTGGAGAGGAGCCCACCTCCTCAGACGAAAACCTACCGTCTGTGAAGTTTTCTGATCTTGAGGTTCACAGGGAAAACTTTGCCACAGAACAGTTGAAAGACCCCGCCCTAATAAAGGCACGGGAAAACGTAGTGAAAATAGATGGCGAGTTAGTGAACCCAGATAATACCTGCACTTACCCATACTTCAGCGTAGAGAAGGACCTACTGTATCGGGTGGCAAAAAGGGCAGAAGAAACCGTTGAGCAGCTTGTGGTGCCCAAACCTTACAGGAAGTTGGTGTTGGAGTTGGCCCATGGGCACATTCTTGGAGGTCATCTGGGGACAGAGAAAACCCGAGAGAGGGTATTACAGAGATTCTATTGGCCGGGGGTGATGAAGGACATAGAAAATTATTGTTCCTCCTGCCCTGTGTGTCAGAGGTCGGCCCCGATGCCACATTTCCGTAGCCTGCTGGTCCCTCTACCCATCATTGAGGTCCCGTTTGAGAGGATCGCCATGGATTTGGTAGGTCCTATAATCAAGTCCGCTAGGGGGCACCAGTACATATTAGTTATAATGGACTATGCCACCCGTTATCCAGAAGCGATCCCTCTCCGAAATACCTCGGCCAAAACCATAGCCAAAGAGCTATCTCTTGTGTTTAGCCGGGTGGGTATTTGTAAAGAACTGCTTACGGACCAAGGTACACCCTTTATGTCCCGGGTTATGAAAGAGCTGTGTAAATTGTTCAAAGTGACGCAATTACGTACATCTGTGTATCACCCCCAAACCGATGGGCTGGTTGAAAGATTCAACAAAACCCTAAAACAAATGTTGAAGAAAGTGGTGGATAGAGATGGAAAGGATTGGGACTGTCTACTTCCTTATCTGATGTTTGCTATTAGGGAGGTGCCCCAATCCTCTACGGGATTCTCCCCCTTTGAGTTACTGTATGGGAGACACCCAAGAGGGCTGTTGGATATTGCCAAGGAAACTTGGGAAAGTGAGAGTTCTCCCCACAGGAGTGTGATTGAGCATGTCGCCCTGATGCAAGACCGAATTGCACAGGTAATGCCCATCGTGAAGGAACATTTGGCCCAAGCGCAGTTAGCACAGCAGAGAGTGTACAACCGTGGAGCCAAGACCCGTACCTTTTCCCCGGGGGATAGGATACTGGTACTTGTCCCTACAGTTGAAAGTAAATTCCTTGCCAAATGGCAAGGCCCCTACGAGATAATGGAAAAAGTGAGCGAAGTGAATTACAAGGTCAGACAACCAGGAAGGCGAAAGCCCGAACAGATCTATCACGTTAATCTGTTGAAAGCCTGGAGGGATAGAGAGTCCCTAGTCGCAGACACTTGGTCACCAGCTCAAACTGGTTGCGTGATTCCTGAGGTTGGAATAGCAGCCACCTTGTCACAACCCCAACAACAGGAGGTTAAGGAGTTTGTGCTTCGCAACAAGGAGGTATTCTCTGAGCTGCCGGGACAAACATTTGGGGTAGAGCATGACATCATTACCCCGCCCGGTGAAAGGGTGAAGTTAAAACCCTATCGGATCCCAGAGGCCCGACGGGAGGCAATACGGGAGGAAGTACAGAAAATGCTGAACTTAGGGGTGATAGAGGAGTCCCAAAGTGATTGGTCTAGTCCCATTGTGTTGGTGCCTAAACCGGATGGGAGCTGGCGATTTTGTAACGATTTTCGTCAGTTGAACAAAGTTACAAAATTTGACACCTACCCCATGCCACGTATAGATGAGTTGATCGACCGGCTGGGAACAGCCCGATACATGACGACTCTTGACCTCACAAAAGGGTATTGGCAAATCCCCCTGGCCAAATTGGCCAAAGAGAAAACCGCATTTGTAACCCCAGACGGGGCGTTCCAATATAGAAGAATGCCGTTCGGGTTACAGAATGCGCCGGCCACATTCCAGCGGAAAATGGACCAGATGCTGAGGCCCCATCGGAAGTATGCTGCGGCTTACCTGGATGACGTAATTGTCCATAGCACAGATTGGGCCTCACATCTGCCAAAAGTGCAAGCAGTCCTGGACTCTGTTCGGGAAGCGGGGTTTACGGCTAACCCCAAGAAGTGTACCATTGGGCAGGAGGAGGCCAAATATCTTGGGTACACCATTGGGAGGGGAGTAATAAAACCCCAACTCAACAAAGTCGAGGCCATCCAGAGTTGGCCACGTCCCAACAGCAAGAAGCAGGTACGAGCCTTTCTGGGAATCGCTGGGTATTATCGGCGATTCATTCCCCACTTTGCTTCTAAGGCTGTGCCCCTAACCAACCTAACGAAGGGGAAAGGGTCGGTCATGATTAAATGGACCCCCGAGGCTGAGGCAGCATTCCAATTCTTGAAACAAGCCTTATGTAGCCAGCCAGTGTTGTACTCACCCGACTTCTCTAAAGACTTTGTCGTACAAAGTGATGCGTCAGATGTGGGGTTAGGAGCAGTATTGTCCCAGGTCTGGAACGGGGAAGAGCACCCAGTCATTTACCTCAGCAGGAAGTTGAAGTCCCATGAGGTAAATTACGCCACCGTTGAAAAGGAGTGTTTAGCGGTGAAGTGGGCTCTAGATTCCCTTCGGTACTACCTGCTAGGTAGGCACTTTGACATGGTTACGGATCACGCTCCATTAAAGTGGATGGCTCAAAACAAGGAAACAAATAGAAGAGTGAATAGGTGGTTCCTGGCCCTACAGGAATTCAACTTCACAGTAAAGCATCGCCCTGGCGTTCAAATGGGGAATGTGGATGCTTTGTCTCGAGTACATGAATGCCTGATTGCTGGTGTTCCAACCCCGAGGTTAAAACAAGAGGGGGGGGTATGTGACAGCAGGAAGGTAAAGTCACCTGGTTGCATCCAGGGGGGTAGATATATTTCGCCCAGATTCAGGCTTTACGCCGACTTATACAACTAGGTGGAGTGTTGTATAAGCCCAGCTGAGGCTAGTGGGCTCATGGATGACATACCTCTAGAGAGAGGGCTGGGCGTCGTGCAGACAGGGAGTTGATGAGACCAGCTGAAGCTTGTCAGCTCATTTAGGCCTCTATAAGAACTCCCAGCTTCATTAGATGTTAGCTCATGCCTGGAACCAGACCTGTGTGGACTGTCTAGGGAGATTGAACCCCTGTGCGGTGAGACAAAGCCTGTGTGGCTATTTGCTTGGACATTTAAAACCAGGGACTTAGGGACTAGGACAGCACTAGGCTGATCCCAGTTGTTAGTTAGGAAACCTGTATGTTTAGTCAGAGGTCAAGTTGACCAGGATTTATTTTGTTTATGTTTCTTTTGGCTTTGCTGTGTTTTGTCACTGTAAATAGAAAATAAACCGCACCTTTTTTTGATTTTGAAAACCACAACCTCCGTTTGCTGGGCCTGTTTTTGTGTGGGGAGCCCATCCCGGGGGTCACACACACCCGCTGCCGAGCTAACCCCCTCACAATATATATCCAATACATAGATATACTATAAAAGAAACCTTAAAGATATACAATATAACAGGAATTTTGAATAAGCTCTACAGTTTCGTAACTTATTCTGAAATACTAATTTAGGTTTTTAGGCTCCCTTGAAACAAGAGTTCCTTATCTTGTTTATTTTACCAAGTGTCCAAACCTTTGAATTACCACCCGGAGAGGCTGGTATATTTTCTTAAATGTTCAAAAGCTTTGAGTTTATGGTCTGGGAAACAGATACAGAAAAACAATGCCTTCTTGTGAGACAGGAAATTAATTTAAAGATAGCGAATGTGGGTTAACCCCTTAAAGAGAAAGTAGAAACCAAAGTGGCTGTAGTATTGTTCACAACCCATCATGAACTATGAGATTAACTTTAGAGACAAAATGGCTGTCCTCTCGCTCATAATACTGTATGCATAATATAAAGGCCTATATGTAATTCTTTTTAACCCCAAATGTTCTGACAAGTAAGTGTCTGAGACACTAGGGCTCCCGCCAATGCCGGGCGAACTGCCGAGCTAACCACTGAGTATAGGTAGCGAGCGCTTCAGCCTTCTTATCCACAGGGTCCTTGAAAACAGGAGCCTCTTCTACTGGAATTGTGGTGGCTCTATTAAGTCTGGACACCGGAGGGTCCACTATAGGGGGAGAGGTCCATTTCTTCAGAAAACTCTCCTCAAAGGGGTACTGTACCGCAAACCTCTTTGGGGCTGTAAAGACCCTCAGTGGGTTCTCCCATTCCTTGTATAAGAGTTTATCAAAATAAGACACACAAGGGAACACCTTAGCAGTGCGGGCAGGTTTATGAAACCCAAAGTGGACCGGAGTCTCTGCTGCTTCTGCAGTATTTTCCAACTTTAGCGTATCCCGCACTGCAGAAATAAGGTCAGATACCAAAGCCATCTCGCGTACTGACCTGGACTTGGAGTCATCCTCACTGTCCGGTCACGGTCTGCAGTCTCTGATGCGTCAGAATCTGGGCCATGAGCCGTAGCTGGACCTGGTTCTGTCTCAGAAATATCCCCAGAAGATTGCAGGGGACGGGGGCGTTTACTACCCCCTGTATTCCCGTGTGCTGCTTCCATCCTGGCAGCAAACGCCTCTAGGATTGCCGACATAGCGTCCATAGACACCTCAGGGGCACCAGCTGCTAAATCTGGTGTTTTAGGGGAGAAGACATCTGGCTCAGATGCCATGCTGGCCACATGCTGACACCCACAGGGCTCCAGGCAAGATATAAATAGGCCACCCTCCTGCGCTGCAGAGATGCTGGGTTACCCAGAGGACTCACCACCCTGGACCGGTACCACTATGCTGCACCTGTGATGCTGTCCCACCGCTGCTGTGTCAGTCTGCTTCTTTTATCAGCGCTTCCTGTGTGAATTTTTCGTGCCAGTGTAATGCACCCTAGAGGCCGGAGACTCTCGCAAATTGGCCGCCAAAACGTCTGTATGGAAAATAATGTGGTCTCTAAGAAAATGACTGCTGAGCCGAAGATAGAGGCCAAAGCAGCCGTAGACCACAAAAAGATGGCCGCCGAACGGCAATATATACATACAGCGTGGATCATTACAAACATGGCCGCCGATCAATCAATAGAGGCCAGTGGGTGTGGAACTACAAGAAAATGGCACTGAAACCACAGGAATATGGCCACGGGGCAGTCACTAGAGGCCGAACCCGGCATGGACCACCGCAAAATGGCCGCCGACAGCATGGAGGAGGAAGCACATACAGGTAAGCAGAAATTACATTTCTTTTAAATGTTAGTTAAAGCCAGCTCCGCTCCAGTGGAACCCCTTAGGTGACCCCCAGCACCCAGCAACCTTTAGCTAGAAGCCCAGGGAGGAGGGAAAGGCAGGGAGAGAGGGAAGAAAGGGGCCACAACCACTTACTTGGTCTCTCCAGGAATGTCCAGCCAAATCACCCAGCCGAGGCAGGGGAGTTTACTTACCTATCCTGCATGTATCATGCTGGAAGACATTCCAAACAGATCGTCTGCACACGGAAGGTGACTGTTGGCCAGGCATGCTGTGATTGGACCCAAGGGGACGATCATATGTATGCCCTGGAGCGCGACGCTCACCGGACAGGCTGCTGCGACTCGGCCGTAAGGTCAGCCGAAGCGGAGCGGTCCGATGCAAGCCTTGGAGCGTAAGCTCACCGGCCAGGCTGCTGCGACTCGGCCGTAAGGTCAGCCGAAGCTGAGCGGTCCGATGCAGGCCCCGGAGCGTAGGCTCACCAGCCACCCGTGGAGCGACGGGCATGACGTGGATAATCCAGCGCGTAGCTAGGGTCGGCACACGCTCGATGGCCGAAACTGGGGAGACTACAAGGATCGAGGATCCAGCCTGTCACCCAGTCGGCAATTGATCGAAGATCGCAGGAAACAAAAAAATGTAGCAAAAAAAAATATTTTTCCCCCGGACCAATGGGCCCTTAGGGAGCCATGTCCTACTCCTTGCTAGACAGAAAAAAACTGATCTGCGAGATGCAGACTGAGGGGGGTATACTCAGAGGGTCCGCTCCCTGGGCGGTACTGTAGAAGGTGTGATGCAACACTTTTTGCAAGTTTTCTGCCTAGTCACTCCTAATTAATGGATGATACCCACTATGTCAATAGAGAAGCTGTGTCGGTCCATGGACGAAAGAGTAATGTTTATTTTCACTAAAGAAATGTATTAATGAGTTACAGAATTATTGCTGCATACTAATACTAAAACATGACATAAGAAAATGCAAGTGATATACAAATACCGTACATACTCGGGCAGCAGCACAGTAGTGTAGTGGTTAGCACTTTCACCTAGCAGCAAAAAGGGTCACTGGTTCAAATCCCCGACCATGACACCATCTGCCTGGTGTTTGCATGTTCTCCCTGTGTCTGCGTGGGTTTCCTCCGGGTACTCCGGTTTCCTCCCACACTCCTAAGACATGCGGGTAGGTTAATTTGATCTTGTCCAAATTGGCCCAGTATATATGTGTGTACGACTGTGTGTCCCAAGCGTGTCGAGATCCTACGGGGTAAAATGACCGCACCAGCCAAGCAGACACTGGCTGCAAAAAGCGCCTAGAGGCAATTCAGTTTGCATGTGAGCGCTATACAAGTCACTCACTCACTCATACTCGAGTATAAGCCGACCTGAATATAAGCCGAGGCACCTAATTTTACCCAAAAAATTTGGAAAACTTATTGACTCGAGTATAAGCCTAGGGTATCCATGTGCATGCCTCACTGTGCCCATGACTAGACTTACGTTTAACATGGGAGTATATGTAAGGGCTCCCTGGCCATAGGTCCCCTAGACAGACAACTTTGCACACTACATGTGTGCCAAGTTTCGGGTCCAGGGGACCTACGGCCGGGTGTTACCGGGTCCCCAAATTTACCAGAGAAATTACTGTTTAACATGGGAGTCTATGGAACGGGTGTCCGGATTTGAAAAATTGGTGCTCCCCGGCCGTAGGTCCCCCAGACAAAAAACTTTGCAAACTTGTAGGAGGAAGAGTGGGCCTGTATGTGTGCCAAGTTTGGGGTCCAGGGGACCTATGGCCAGCTGGTACCGGGTTCACAAAATCCAGGAGATCAGGCGCAAAAAGGTGAAAATGCAGAAAAATTCAGCTTATACTCGAGTATATACGGTAAATATTTACCTTTTTGATCACTTTAGTCACATTTGATAATAGTCCAATACCATCTCCAATTCCAACAGTTAGGTCAGAGTCCCCAAACCAGTGCACAAAAAAAGACATACCAACACCATTGATAATATTACCAGGGGCAGCAATGTAATAAGGCCTATAAAATGTTACCTTTCTTTAATGGCTCATACTGAACCTTTTCAAACACTTTTAGACATCCAGTATATGGGAAAACGATAAGCTTTATTATATGATCTATGCATTATTTTATATCAGTGGGATTGTGTTTTAGCATGTTTTACTTGCAACACACACTTTTGTGTGCGAGTATAGATTCATTATTTAAAATAGAAAACAGAGATGATTATTTCCATGAAAAGTAAAAAAAAAATGTATATGCAGCTTTGTGAGATTTTTGCTATTGGGTAGCACCACACCATTTTTTTCAAGTAGATATATATGTGCCTCCACATATGCACAAAGCTAGGTGCTGGCAAATAATTTCATGATTTCAGCTGGGTTCACACTTAAAACGGATGCGGCTGACAGCAGGGATCCAGTGTGTCCCTGTAATCCGTTTCATGGACGAATCGGACACGAATTCTTGCCTGAATTTGGGCCTGAAACTGAGCCAAACACACAGTACCCCTGTGCAATTCGGTCTGCAGCCGCCCTGGAGATTTGAGAACCAACTCCATTGAGAGCCGGTCACAATCTCCTGTCATGCGAATTGAATGCAGGGAAACCATGTGAACCCAGCCGTAGGCCCCATACACACCATTCGATTTTCTGCAGATTTTTGTCTTCAGATTTACCAAAACCATGTAGTGCAAGGGCCTGTCTGGTTGCATACAAATTGAAACTCTTAAGGTTTGTCCTCATATTATATGGTTTTGGTAAATCTGAAGACAAAAATCTGCAGAAAATATACCCCACCAAAAAACCCTAGTTATTAGTGAGGAAAAAAAAGGGGGATTAATATAACTTACGAGGCTTTTAGAGCCATCATGCCCCTTCTATTACAGATAATACAAACCTTATTTGTTCCCACCACCCCACACCCAAAAAAAGTGGGAGGGGGGGATGGGCGACAGGAAAGGAAGAGGGAAAAAAGGAGAAAAAAAAAAGAAAAAGGAAATTCTCTCCTCCCAGGGGACTCAACACAGCTCCGTCAGGGGAAGCATATAGGGTATTCCTTTCTATTCATCTATTTAGTCTAATCTCACCCATTTCTTTTATTTTACCCATTTTACCTCTTTACCTTTATTTTTAAGTACATATATCCATTTCTCAGCCTCTTTAAATTAACTTCTCTTCCATTCCAGCAAGGTAGGACCTAGTTTGTTTCCATAGCCTAGGAATGAGTAATTTAGCTGCATTCAGTAAGTGTGGAGTAATACTTTTCTTGTATGATTTAATGGATCTTGTAGTCCCATGGAACAAACAATATAGTGGTGTTAACTATGGGATCCAAAGTTAATTTCATAACCCATGGGATGATCGCGTCCCAAAAAAACTTTAATTTTGGGACTTTCCCACCACAAATGTAAATACGTCCCTTTTTGACCACATCCTCTGCAGCATTTAGCATCTAGAGTTGGAAACACCCTTGTCTCGACCCGTTCTGTATTTTTAAATAATTTGAAATTGACCCATTTACCTTCACTCTGGCTCTTGGATTCACATACAAACGCCGACACCCAGCCCATCATTCGCTAACCCATACCCATTAACACTTCCATCATGCAAGTCCAGCTCACCCTGTCATAAGCCTTCTCGGCATCCATAGATAATACCACTCTAGGGGCCCTATTCGGGCCGTGTTCTATCCAATGAAGGATACGAAGAGCACGTATAGTGTTGTCTCTGGCCTCCCGGCCCTTCATAAAGCCCGTTTGATCAGGGTGAACTAGCTTTACTATGTGATTTTGTAATCGGAGAGCCAGTATTTTCGCTAACAGCTTAGTGTCTGAATTAAGTAGGGAGATGGGTCTATAATTGGCGCAATGTTGGGGGTCCTTCCCTGCTTTGGGAAGTACTGTGATATATGCTAATAGGGCTTCAGGTGGTAGAGGGTTAGAAGCATTGATAGTGTTGAAGTATCTACATAATGGAAGTGCCAGTTCTGCCATGAATTTTCTATAATATATATTTGTGAAGCCGTCAGCTCCTGGGCTTTTGCCCAGAGAGAATTTATTGCCCTGTCCAGTTCCTAAATCGTAATTTCTCATTCTAGTTCTTCAATCACCGAAGATGGCAGCTGGGTCAGATCCGAGTCTTTGATATAGTCTCTAATTTCATTCCTTCGCTGCTTATCTGTGGCGATTCCTACTGGTTCTTGTATGTTATATAGGGGCTCATAAAATTTATGAAATTCTGCTGCAATTGTTTGGCTCTCCACAATTTTTTTTCTTTTGTATTATCAGGTTATGGACATGTCTCGAGTCCTGCTGCTTTTTAAAGTGGTGTTCCGGCCTAAATTACACATTTTAAATAAAAATACCCCTAGAACACACAACCTTAATGTATTCTAGTAAAGTTAGTCTGTAAACAAAAGGTTCGTTTAGTTAGGTTATAACAGCATTTAGATTAGTTTATAAACTAGAAATAGATTGTGGCCATCTTAAGTGTGGTCACCTGAAGCCAGACTATGTCTTCCTGGATTCCAGGCTTGCAAATCTCACACAAGCTCAGTGCTTCTCAAGCAGTCTAATAGGTTTCACTTTCAAGTTTCATTTTCTCTCCAGTTACCGCCCACTATTTATGTAAACATCTCATCCTATCTCTAGTATGTACAAGCAATATTCTTCTAGAAACACAGAATTCTGCTGCTAAATATAAGAGGTTTAAAAATATCCTAATTGTAAACTAAATCATTTGTTTCTGTGCAGATATATCTACATAAGAGGGGGGACTCATGTAAGGAGGGACTCTACTTAGCCCATCAATATGACAGCTACGGTGGCTTAACCCTCAGTGTAAAACTAGCCAATGCCACCGCCAATCAGTGCCACCAGCCAGTACCATCTGTCAGTGCCACCAGCCAGTACAAAACACTATAATACACGAGTATGTGTGTATGTGTAAACACACGTCCCACACCACACCTCCCGTCCCACACCACACGTCCCATCCCACATGTCCCGTCCCGTCACACATGTCCCGTCCCGTCACACATGTCCCGTCCCACAACACATGTCCCGTCCCACAACACATGTCCCATCTCGCATCACTCACAGCACATTGCATCACCCCCAGCACATCGAATCACATCACTCAAAGTACATTGCATCACCCCCAGCAGATTGCATCACCCTGCCACCAAATCGCATTGCCACAGCACATCGCATTGCCCCCCCAGCCAAATTGCATCGCCCCACCACCAAATCGCATCGCCCCAGCACATCACATTGCCGCCCGCCAAATTGCATTGCCCTAGCACATTGTATCGCCCCCCACCAAATTGCATCGCCCTAGCACATTGTATTGCCCCCCGCCGAATCGCATCGTCCCCCGTAAATTGCATCATCACATCGCATCCCAGCCCATCTCCAGAACATTGTCACCATCACATGTCCCCCAGCACAGCACATTGCCAACATTACATGTCCCCCAGCACAGCACATTGCTATCCTCCGCCGACGATCTCGCTGCTAGGGACGCTAGGTGAATACTGGCAACAATAGCCTGGTTGCCCTTATTTAAAATGGCGCAGGTGTCATTTCCGGTTTCGCGTCATTTCCGGTTTTTGAAATAACGCGATTCTACAGCCCAGGGATGGCTAGGTCTTCTGGGAGTGATGACAAACATCTCCCAAGAGCCATAGCGGTCTGTGGATGAGGCGGTGAGGCTGAGGCAGCCGCGGCGGGGAGAACAAAAACTATGCAAATAGAATAGTGAGTTTTTCACCAAAAAAAAAAAATTCAGATGCCAAATCGATTTAAGGGGACATAACTACAGTGGATGCAGGAAAGTCGAAAAAGAGGGTGGAACTCCACTTTAAGTTGTCTGGCTATCCACTTGTTAGGCTGCTTTCAGACTAATGTGGTGTGCTTTGACTGCCCCGCAGGTGCAGTGCAGCTTACCTGCTTGTTTGGGGCGGGTTAGCTGCGCTTTCCCATAGGAGGTATATTGTGTCCCACGGTTTTCAGAAAGCACGCCAAAACTCCTGCATATTGCATCTTTGGTTCACTTTCAGAAAGCGCACCAAACACGCAGGTAGGGTTGCCACCTTTTCTTCAAGTCAAACCCGAACACTTTAGCGGCACACAGCACTTTTTTGTTTAAAGTATAAACTATTCATATATTTTGCTATTAAATAACATTTCTAATCATATGAAGTTAACAACAAGAGTCCCCCTTTACATCAGAGTCCACAGAGTTTCACTTTTAAATCTGAACTCGCAGAGTTCGCTTTTACTGTAAGGAGAGACTCTGCAGACTCTGATGTAAGGGAGAACTCTAACATAGAGGATGCTCTGGGAACCCTTATTTAAGGGGGAACACTGGGAACTCTGATGTATGGAGAGGACTCTGATGTAAGGGGTGACACTGTGGCCTCTGGTCTAAAGGGGAACTCTGATGTAAGGGGTGCTCTGAGAACCCCGATTTACCTTAGTGTACTTACTAAGAGACAGGAGAGAAGGGGGGAGAGGGGAGACTTCAGTCACAGCCAGGAATGGATGGTGAGCTCACTCACCCCTTGACAGTCAGCTCCTCTCATCCAGATGTATCTGGAAGCCATAGTCTGGTCTGAATAAAGTGTCCGGGTTTCAGGCAGTCTGAAACCTGGACACATGATTCTGAACCCAAACTGTCCGGGTGAATCCCGGACAGGTGGCAACCCTACACGCGCAGGACATATAATAAAAGCTCTATGGGAAACCGCACCTACCCCACTCTAAACATACGGGTAAGTGTAGCTGCACCCGCAATTCAGTCAAATTGCAAAGCATCAGTCTAAATGCAGCCTAATTCTGTATTCATAGTACAGCACAGTGGGCTTCACTGCCTCTCTCTTATGTGGAAATGTACAGGGCAATCCTCATCTGTGTACAGACTATAGAATCTTTATAAAATTGTAACCTTATTTCAATCCCTAATTTACACATGACTACTAGAGCGGGCATTTGAACAATTCTAAGTAAATACTATAAATAAAACATGAAACCATTGGTAAAATGTAAAGTTTTTTTAAATAGTGCTATTAGATATGGAGAATTATTAGTTAAAAACACATACTAAAATATACTTAACTTCAAAATATAAGAACCCTGTAAGATAAACCAGATTCCCAGCAACAGAAAAAAAACAGTGCGAGCTTGTGCTTATATTTGTGCACGTGTGCATTGCTCACGTGCTATTACGTTTAGGCAGACAATAGATGTACTATTCCAGTTCATCGTGCTTGCATTTCTGTGCACACATGGCATCCAGTGGCCTATTTAAACTGGCCTGTCACCATGAACAGTTGCTGAATAATTTTCAGCTTGTACCTGATCCATTGATCCATTGAGCCTGCTTACCTGTGTATGACCCTGCTTTCTCCTAGACTTGGCTTTTGCTCCTGCATTAACCTTGTTCATCTGATCTCTCTAACCTAGACCTGTTTACTGGACTCATCTTTGCCTGCTAATTCTGTACTGAGCTGCACGGCTATTACCGACCTTGGTCTGCTTCCTGGACTTGCTCTGCCTGCCAAATTGGTCCCTTGTTGCCTGGCTGCTGCTGGTCGCTGCCTGCAAACCAGCTCTGCTCTCATCTACTGCTCTGGTGCCAAGCTGCTTCAGTATCCTTCTCTTAGGACTACAACCCCCAGCTTCATCCACCTAAGAGCAGACTTCACCAGCCAGCTACTCCAGCACTTGTGCCACTCCGTGCCCTCACACTGTCAACGTCTTCAGGAGTATTGGGTAGGAGGTGCAAGAGAGGCCTCCACACCATTCCAGTCGTCACCAGGTACGTGATAAACCCACATTTTTACTGCTCCCACTAAAATAATTGTAGCGCCCCTCCCAATATTTGGGGTTGCCAAGTACAAATTTAGGGATAGTCTGAGCCAGTAGTTAGGCTCAGACCAATTACATTTTCAATTATTTGCTTCTGCTCTGGATGTGATGCTGCCTGGCAGTACAGTTCCCTGTTGTCTGTAGGTGGCACGGTCACTGCTGGCTCAGGTTGAACCACAAGGGGTATCACAACACCATTGGGTATCCTTTCTCGGCAGCCGTACAGTGGGAGTGATCAACCTGCTGTGCATGCTGGGAGAGGATTCATAAGGGGCAGATGCCATTAGGCGCAAGGTATTTCAGGGGACCCCTTGGTCCTGGAGGACGTTCAGGACGTACCCCACCTCTTGTGGCCCTCATGGCCAGGGGTGCGTGCGTGTGTTTCAGTCCCCAGCACCTTAAGCCCGAGGCTGCATCGCTGCTTGGTAGGCCCAGCTCGGCTGGCTAGGGCCTACACCTCACAGAAGGATCCCAGGCTGCCTATTCGAAGGGGGCCCAACTTTAGGAAAGGAGTTTCAGGGGAACATCAGTCCTGTCGGAGATAGCGACAGTACTGCTGTCTCAGGGAGAGGCCTGGAGGCCTACCTAAAGAGGGATCCATCATCGTTGATACAAGCCCTGCAATACTCTAAAGGTTTCTCTCATTGTTGCTTGGCTGGGAGGTTTGGGACTGGATAATCCCGTGGCAGAGGATTCCCAATCGCATCCCCATTTCATAAAGGACAGATTAATTTGTGCTCTACTCCGGCTACTAGAGCCTATCTCAAAAGGGACTATCCGGGTGAGCAAAACTCACTCAGGCTTGACTGGCGACGGTACTGAGTCTTAAGTGTTGCGTGCCCGAACTTTTCCCTACTTCGTCTATTCTCTCTCAAAGTTTTACCTCAAGATAAAATAATAAAACCTTGCTGCTTCGGTTTTACACCTGTGTGGATATTGGCTTTATTACAAAAAGACTTCCGCTTAGACAATGGAGACCGGGGATCCACTCATGTGTGTCTGCAGCAAAATACCTGTAAAGTAACTAAACAGTGGATTTTCACACTTAAAGTGGGGATCCGGCGTAGCCGCAGGGGTGGAAGAGTGGAGGGAAGCCCAGTTCCCACCGAAGAGAAAGCAAACCCCCTGGGAGCTACATATTGCATATACTTTATACAAGTGTGAATTATTTTTGCAATAAAAATTCATATTTCCCCTACTATTTACTCAAAATTTAATGTAGTGTCAATTGAGAATAGAAAAAGGTGCAACGTCCCCCGAAAACATGAAAGCAACGTGGCTAAGCATAAGGTGGAAATAAACAGACAAATCCAATTCCCAAATCAATGACAATGTAATAATTGGGTGAGGAATGAATAAACTAGGGCTATCCTAGGGGATAGTTGTGTGCTTTTGGCTTTGCAGGTACTTGTGATCACTCACTAATTGCATCTAAATATTAGAAAATATCTGTTAGTGGGACCAATGCTTCATTCTAATTAATTAAGAGGAAAATAAATCGTAGGCAGCAGCTGAACTGTTATACATGATGCTCCATGACCTACTAAACTGTTTGAGAATGGGCATGTCTTACAACCTATACCCCCTGAAAATACAGTGTTGGAGTTTTCGGCAGAAAATACAAAAATACTAAAAAAAAAAAAAAAACACTTTTGTGACTTCTAGTAATTTTTTGGCAGATCTAGGAACATAGATGAAGTTGCAGATCTCAGCTCAATCACTGGAATAGGAGCATCTGTAAGTCTATTGGTGTTAAGCTTTACAGAAGCATTTTTAGTGTGCTTTTTTCCCCCCTACCATCACCTAAAATTTGACATTAAAAAAATTTGCGTACCAACTGACCATTCGAGAAAACCTGAAAAGATTTCTGAATATTATGAGAAAGAGTAGGAGACACTTGCTAAACTTGAACATCCATTACTTTCCAGCTTTAAGTTTCCATTAAGTAGATTTGTGGACTGACTCACGTCACATATGGATAAAAATATTTATCCATATTTGAGAATGTTTCAAAAACAGGAAATTAAAGTGTAACTAAAGACAACACTTTGTTTTCATTTTGGCTAGACTCTATAGTAAGGGAGGGCTATAATCTGTCAGTTTTTTAGTTTTTTTTGCCATCTATGTCATATTGGGGAGATTTTCCTTCCTTGAAATTGAGAGAATACCGATGTGTCACCAGGACAAAAGTCCCCATTAAAAAATGTCCCCTCTACACTCAGCCACTGACTTCCTTCCCGAACCTCATGGAGGAATTCAGGAAATATAGTGTCCCTTCCAATTTTAAAATACATTTTCACAAATCAGAAGCCCTGAACATAAATATTTGGCAGACAACACTGAACGCACTTAACTCACACTTCACCTTCAAATGGGCCCACCATGAGGTCCAATATATGGGCATTTACCTGATGCCTTCTCTTAAAGAGATTTTTGCAGCCAGTTTCCCACCACTTTTAACTAGATTCTAACCTCAGGAAGTGGTCTACCAAATACTTCTCATGGTTCGGCAGGACTAATGTTCTCAAGACTGCTTTATCTGCTTCACACCTAGCAGGTCTAAATTCCCAAAGCATTTCTGAAAGTGATCGTTAACTATTATCATACAGGCTTTATATAGCGCCAACAGTTTGCGTAGCGCTTTACAACATGAGGGCAGACAGTACAGTTGCAATACAATTCATACAGGAGAAATCAGAGGGCCCTGCTTGTTAGAGCTTACAAACTAGAAGGGAGGGTCAAGTGAAACAAAAAGGTAATAACTATGGGGGATGAGCTGATGGAGAAAATAGACATACAGTTGTTGGGTGTGGGTAGGATAGGCTTCTCTGAAGAGGAGGGTTTTCAGGGATCGTCTAAAAGCCAATAGAGTAGCCAGCGGTGCAAACAAGAGATAGGTACGTTTTGGCACATGGTCTGGTCGTGTCCAAAACTCCAGTTTGTATGATTGCGGTTTACCCAATCCTCGCTTGCTATAGCCGACTTGGGCTCTACCCTTGACTGGGCTGTACTGTATGCTCCTGGCACTCTGATTTGTGCACCAATGAGCTTACTGTAATGTATCTGTAATGTAATGCTGATTTGTGTAAAACTTCTTCCTGTTAAAAAAAAAAAAGCTAATAGAGTAGGAGATAAATCGGACAGATTGGCGTAACGAGTTCCATAGGATTGGAGAGGCTCTGGAAAAGTCTTGGAGGCAAGCATGGGAGGAGGTTACGAGGGATCGAGAGAGCAGGAGGTCTTGAGAGGAACTAAGAGAATGATTAGGCTGGTATTTTGAGACTAGGCAAGTGATGTAGCTGGAGGCTAAGTTGTGGATGGCTTTGTAAGTGGTTGTCAGTATTTTGAATTTAATTTGTCGGGTGAGCGGAAGCCAGTGGAGAGATTGACAGAGGGGGTAGCAGATACTGAGCGGTTAGGTGGATGAGTCTGGCAGCAGCATTCAAGATGGATTGAAGGGGGGTAGACTATGAAGAGGTAAGCCAGTGAGAAGGGAGTTGCAGTAGTCGAGGCGAGAGATGACCAGGGAATGAATTCAGAGCTTTGATGTGTAATTGGTTAGAAAGGGGCATATTTTGGAGATGTTGCAGAGGTTGAGTCGGCAAGATTTGGACAGTGATTGGATGTGGGGCTTAAAGGAGAGTTCAGAGTCCAGGACTACACCTAGGACCTTGGCATGCAGGGATGGGGTCATAGTTGTGCCATCGATTTTGACAGATCAAGAGAGGGGGCATGTGGGGGAGGAGAAAATAGGATTTTTTACTCACCGTAAAATCCTTTTCTCTGAGTCCATGGACCGACACAGCTTCTCTATTGACAAAGTGGGTATTATCCGTTAATTAGGAGTGACTAGGCAGAAAAACTTGTAAAAAGTGTTGCATCACACCTTCTACAGTACCGCCCAGGGGGCGGACCCTCTGGGTATACCCTCTCAGTCTGCACATCGCAGATCAGTTCGTCAAAAAGCAGTACAAACTTAAAAGGAGGGGTGGGTGCTGTGTCGGTCCATGGACTCAGAGAAAAGGATTTTACGGCGAGTAAAAAATCCTATTTACTCTTTCGTCCATGGACCGACACAGCTTCTCTATTGACAAAGTGGGACGTCCCAAAGCAGTGTCAGAGAAAAAACGAGGGGTGGTAACAGCATAAAAACAAACTTCACCCCAAAACACAAAACAGCACTCCTCCAACGGAGGAGTTGCAACTCTAAACAGCCGCCTGCAAAACCTTGCGGCCGAAAGAGGCATCCGAAGATGCACCTACATCAATTTTGTAGAATTTTGTGAAAGTGTGAGCGGACGACCAAGTCGCCGCTTTACATAGTTGGGAAACAGACGCTTGATGTCGGAAAGCCCAAGAGGCACCTATTGCCCTGGTCGAATGCGCCGTGACAGGAAAGGGGGGCGCCTGACCCTTTAAGGCGTAAGCCTGGATTACTATCTGTCGGATCCACCTAGAGATGGTGGCCGATGAGACTGCTTGGCCCTTCTTGGGAACAGCCACTGAAACAAACAGTGAGTCTGACTTCCGGAACAGGGAAGTAGCAGATATGTATACTCTCAAAGCTCGGACAACGTCCAAGGATGCAACGCCGACTCCTTAGGATTCGACGGCTGAGGACACAAGGATGGAAGTACAATGTCTTCGTTGAGATGAAAAGCCGAAACGACTTTCGGAAGAAAGGAAGGCTGCGGCCGCAGCACCACCTTATCCTTGTGGAAAATCAAATAGGGAGCCTTGCAGGACAAGGCTGCCAGCTCAGAGACTCGTCTAACTGACGTAACAGCCACCAAAAAGACCACTTTCTGAGAAAGTGTCAACAGGGGAATATCTCTAATATTCTCAAACGGTGCCGTCTGAAGCACCGAGAGGACCAGGTTCAAGTCCCACGGAGGTAATGGGGGGCGGACCAGAGGGGCCACATGTCGAACCCCCTGCCCAAATGTACTCATGAGAGAGTGAGTCGCCAGGGGTCGCTGAAAAAAGACAGCCAGGGCAGATATCTGTCCCTTAATCGTACTTAGGGCAAGCCTTTGGTCTACCCCATGCTGTAAAAACAGCAGGATTCTGGAAACCAAATAGGTACGCGGATGCCATTTCATTTCCTCACATATGGAGATGTAGGCCCTCCAAGTGCGGTGATAGACCTTCCTAGAGGACGGTTTTCGAGCACTTCTCATAGTAGAGATTACTGAGTCTGACAGGCCCCGATCTCTCAGTACCTGGTTCTCAACAGCCATGCCGTTAAAGCCAATGACTGTAAAGCAGGATGGAATATGGGACCTTGCGATAGCAGGTCCTTCCGTAGTGGTAGGCGCCAGGGGACGTCTGCTACCAGACGTACTAGATCGGCGTACCAAGGACGCTGAGGCCAATCTGGAGCGATTAGGATCATTGGAATTCCCTCTGCCTCCACTCTGCGGAGCAGAAGAGGAAGAAGCCTTAAGGGAGGGAAGGCATAGATTAGCCGATACTGACCCCACGATGCTACCAACGCGTCCGTTGCGTCTGCCCATGGGTCTCTTGACCGGGCCACAAACCTCAATACCTTCCGATTGAGTCGGGAAGCCAGAAGATCTACGTCTGGTGTGCCCCATCTTTGGCAGAGGAGTTGGAACACCTCCGGGTGTAAGGACCATTCTCCCTGGTCCAGCATCTGGCGGCTCAGGTAGTCCGCCTGCCAGTTTTCCACACCCGGAATGTACACGGCCGACAGTGCCGGTACGCTCCTCTCTGCCCACTTCAGGAAGCGAGCGATCTCCGATGCTGCAGCTGAGCTTCTTGTTCCTCCTTGATGATTGACATATGCCACTGCTGTGGCGTTGTCTGACTGGATCCTGACTGGACGCCCTTGCAGTCTCTGAGACCATTTGAAGAGGCACAGCTTGATCGCCCGGATCTCCAGGACATTGATCGGCAGGAGGGCTTCCTCTGGGGTCCAGCGACCTTGCGCCGACTGGACACCCCAGACTCCCCCCCAACCTGTAAGGCTGGCGTCCGTCGTGATCACTAT
This sequence comes from Rana muscosa, assembly GCA_029206835.1. NCBI lineage: Eukaryota > Metazoa > Chordata > Amphibia > Anura > Ranidae > Rana > Rana muscosa. The sequence goes on along the minus strand of CM055118.1, from coordinate 934,346,203 downwards.
CCAGTAAACCGGAAGAAATGACTTCCCGGCCATTAGAGCCGGTGCTGTCAGCCACCATACCAGGGATCTCCTGACTAGGTGGCTCACTCGGATTTGATAATCCAGAGATGAAGGGCATCTGTTCCATCTGGACAGAACTTCCTTCTGTAACACTCGAGTGTGGTATTGAGCATATGGGACCGCCTCGAAGGAGGCTACCATGAGGCCCAACACTCGCATGCAAAAACGGAGTGACGACCAATTCCTGGAAGTCAGCTGCCGTACTGCAGCCCGGAGGGTCTGCAACTTCTCCACAGGGAGGAATACCTTTGCCTCTGAGGAATCCAGAATCAACCCCAGGTACACTAGGCGTTGAGTGGGCACCAATACTGACCTTTGCGTGTTTAGTATCCAACCACAGTCTCGAAAAGTCTGACAGGTAATGGACACGCTTACCTCTAATTCTGAGCTTGAAGGGGCCTTCAGCAGAAGGTCGTCCAAGTAACCTGTGATAGCGATACCCCGCTGTCTTAGAAGTGCCAGAATCGGAGCGAGCACCTTGGTGAACGTCCTGGGTGCTGAGGCAAGGCCAAACGGGAGGGCCACAAACTGGTAGTGGTTCTTCCCAATAGCAAATCGCAGAAACCTCTGGTGTCTGGAGTATATGGGGACATGCAGGTATGCGTCCTTGATGTCCAAGGAGGCCAGAAAGTCCCCCGGATGGAGAGCCGTGACTACGGATCGAACCGACTCCATACCGAAATCTTTGTACCTTCACAAAGCAATTGAGGGCTCCGAGATCCAAGATTGGACGAACCCCCTCCTTCTTTGGCACAATGAACAGATTTGAGTAAAAACCCTGACCCCGTTCCTGTTCTGGAACTGGAATAACTACCCCGCGTTCCAGTAGACCCTGGACCGCCCCATACAGGGCCTCCCGACGGGTCGGTAGTAGCTGGAGATTGGAGGTGATGAATCTGTCTGGTGGACAAGAGAGAAATTCTATCTTGTAGCCTGAGGAGATTACTTCGCAAACCCACCTGTTGGAGACTAGAGCAGTTCACTGAGTCGCGAATTCGCGAAGACGTCCCCCCACCCGAGAGCTGGGTGGGGGCGGACCTTCATGTGGACGCAGATTTGTCCGCAGGCTTGTTGGGTCTGCGGGACCAAGGACGCTTTTGTCCTTGGGCAGGCGCTTTATCGGCCTGGGGTCTTTTCCCTGTCGCCCTAGGGGGACGAAAAAACCACTTGTGTGCAGTAAAGGAGGGCCCTTGCCCTTGGCGTGGCCCCTTACCCTTGCTAATTTGGGGAAGCAAAGTGCTTTTACTTCCTGTGGCATCCTTGATGATGTCATCCAGAGAAGCCCCAAAAAGTCTGTCGCCCTTAAAAGGCAGATCCAACAGGGCTTTCTTGGAAGTCTGGTCCGCAGACCAGCCTTTTAGCCAGATCAGGCGGCGTATTGCTACTGCATAAACCGAAGTTTTAGACAGCAGGGAAATAGTATTCATGTCTGACTCGCAGACAAACCTAAGGCCCTGGACCAACAGGTCGGCCAATGTTATCTCATCAGGAGGAGCATCTCGCTCCTTAACCCCTGGAGTAGCAATCTTGCCCATTCAGTAAGTGTGTGAGACACTAGGGCCCCCGCCAATGCCGGGCGTACTGCCGAGCCTACCACTGAGTATAGGTAGCAAGCGAGTGCTTCAGCCTTCTTATCCACAGGGTCCTAGAAAACAGGAGCCCCTTCTACAGGAATTGTGGTGGCTCTATTAAGTCTGGACACCGGAGGGTCCACTATAGGGGGGAGAGGTCCATTTCTTCAGAAAACTCTCCTCAAAAGGGGTACCGTACCGCAAACCTCTTTGGGGCTGTAAAGACCCTCAGTGGGTTCTCCCATTCCTTGTATAAGAGTTTATCAAAAGACACACAAGGGAACACCTTAGCAGTGCGGGCAGGTCTATGAAACCCAAGTGGACCGGAGTCTCTGCTGCTTCTGCAGTATTTTCCAACTTTAGCGTATCCCGCACTGCAGTAATAAGGTCAGATACCAAAGCCGTCTCGCGTACTGACCTGGACTTGGAGTCCTCCTCACTGTCCGATCGGTCACGGTCTGCAGTCTCTGATGCGTCAGAATCTGGGCCATGAGCCGTAGCTGGACCTGGTTCTGCATCAGAAATATCCCCAGAAGATTGCAGGGGACGGGGGCATTTATTACCCCCTGTATTCCCGTGTGCTGCTTCCACCCTGGCAGCAAACGCCTCTAGGATTGCCGACATAGCGTCCATAGACACCTCAGGGACACCAGCTGCTAAATCTGGTGTTTCAGGGGAGAAGACATCTGGCTCAGATGCCATGCTGACCACATGCTGACACTCACAGGGCTCCAGGCAAGATATCAATAGGCCACCCTCCTGTGCTGCAGAGATGCTGGGTTACCCAGAGGACTCACCACCCTGGATAGGTACTGCTATGCTGCGCCTGTGATGCTGTCCCCTTGCTGCTGTGTCAGTCTGCTTCTTTTATCAGCACTTCCTGTGTGAATTTTCACGCCAGTGTAATGCACCCTAGAGGCCGGAGGCTCTCGCAAAATGGTTGCCAAAAACGTCTGTATGGAAGATAATGTGGGCTCTAAGAAAATGGCCGCCGACAGAAGATAGAGGTCAGGCAGCCATAGCCCACAAAAAGATGGCCGCCGAACGGCAATATCTGCATACAGGGTGGACCAACATGGCCGCCGATCACCTGATAGGGGCCAGTGGGTGTGGCCGAACCACAGGAAGATGGCCGCCAGGCAGTTACAAGAGCCCAAACTTGGCATGGACCACCTCAAAATGGCCGCCGACAGCATGGAGACACAGAAACACAGGTAAGCAAAAATGACATTTCTTTTAAATGTTAGTTACAGCCAGCCCCGCTCCAGTGGGACCCCCTAGGTGACCCCCAGCACCCAGCAACCTTTAGCTAGAAGCCCAGGGAGGAGGGAAAGGCAGGGAGAGAGGGAAGAAAGGGGCCACAACCACTTACTTGATCTCTCCAGGAATGTCCAGCTAAATCACCCAGCCGAGGCAGGGGAGTTTTACTTACCTATCCTGCATGTATTCTGCTGGAAGACATTCCAAACAGATCATCGTCCGCGCACGGAAGGTGACTGTTGGCCAGGCATGCTGTGATTGGACCCAGAAGGGACGATCATATGTATGCCCTGGAGCATGACGCTCACCGGACAGGCTGCTGCGACTCGGCCGTAAGGTCAGCCGAAGCTGAGCGGTCCGATGCAAGCCTTGGAGCGTAAGCTCACCGGCCAGGCTGCTGCGACTCGGCCGTAAGGTCAGCCGAAGCTGAGCGGTCCGATGCAGGCCCTGGAGCGTAGGCTCACCGGCCACCCGTGGAGCGACGGGCATGTCGTAGAAAACCCAGCGCGTAGCTAGGGTCGGCATACGCTCGATGGCCGAAACTGGGGAGACTACAAGGATCGAGGATCCAGCCTGTCACCCAGTCGGCAGTTGATCGAAGATCGCAGGAAACAACAAATGTAGCAAAAAAAATATAAAAAATAAATAAATATATATATATATATCTTTTTTCCCCGGACCAATGGGCACGAAGGGAGCCATGTCCTACTCCTTGCTAGACAGAAAAAAAACTGATCTGGGAAGATGCAGACTGAGAGGGTATACCCAGAGGGTCCGCCCCCTGGGCGGTACTGTAGAAGGTGTGATGCAACACTTTTTACAAGTTTTTCTGCCTAGTCACTCCTAATTAACGGATAATACCCACTTTGTCAATAGAGAAGCTGTGTCGGTCCATGGACGAAAGAGTAATTATAAGTTTGGTTTTGGATAGATTGAGTTTAAGGAAGTGGTGTGACATACAGACTGATATATCCGTTAGTAAATTAGTGATACATGAGGAGACGGAGGGAGTGGGCGAGAAATAGATTTGGGTGTCAGCGTACAGATGGTATCAGCTGACCTAGGGAAAAAGTGTAGATTGAAAATAGGATTGGTCCAAGAACAGAACCTAGGGGGACCCCAACAGAGAAAGAAAAAAAAAAAGAAAAAGAAAGAGGACAGGAAGAAGTAGAATTGTAAGCAACGCTAAAGGTGCAGTTGCATAAGTAGGTAGAGAACCAGCGAAGCGTAGAATCACGGAGACCAAAGGTGTGGAGTTTTTTGTAGAAGAGGGGGTGGTATCAAAGGCAGCAGAAAGGTGTAGGAGTACAGAATAGTGTCCATTGGTTTTGGCTGTTAGTAGATCGTTTGTTAGTTCTAGGGGAGCAGTTTCTGTGGAGTGTTGGGGATGAAATCCAGACGGAAGGGGATCAAGAAAGCTATTCTCTGCAAAGTGGTCACTCAGTCGGTTGTAGACCAGATGTTCAAGGAGTTTGGATAAAAAGGGGAGCAAGGAGATGGGGCATAGGTTGTTAAGATTGGTTGGTTCCAGTGAGGGCTTTTTAGGTATGGGGCTGACTAGTGCATGTTTTAGAGAGTTGGGGGAAGATGCCAGAGGAGAGGGAGAGATTGAAGATGAGGGTTAGAGAGTGTAGAATAGAGCCAGAGGTTGAACTTGGCATTTGCGAGGGAACAGGATCCAGAGGGCAGGTGGTTAGTTGGACGTTAGCAATTTGTTTAGCAACCTCGTCTATAGTGGTGGGCTTGAAAGAGGGAAGTAATGATTGTATCTGTGGGCATGAAGTTTAAAGCATGGAGGGTATCAGCACATCAGAGACCTCCTCGCAAATTGTATCAATCTTCTGTTTGAAGTGATTGGCGATCTCCTGGGTAGTGAGTTAGTGGGTGGAGGCAGTAGAGGACGAAGTACAGAGTTGAAGGTAAAGAAGAGTTGACAGGGACGGGATAAGTTAACCTCCCTGGCGGTATTGCCGAGTGTGGCTTGGGGTGAATTTTCAGTACCAAAAGCGGTAACCCCCGAGCCATACTCGGGATCGCAGGATCCATGTACAGCTTTTACTTGCCTTGTCCCTGGATCCTGCGATGTCTCCCCGCTGTGTCTGCGAGCCGTGTGTCCTCTGCTCAATTCACAGTGCCGAGCTCCGTTCCCCGCGAGCGTTGCGACGCAAAGGGGACGGAGCTCGGTGCCAAATTCAAAAAGCAAAACACACAGTATACATACATTACACTGTAATCTTACAGATTACAGTACTGTATCAAATAATTACACATCCCTTTTGTCCCTTGTGGTTTGTCCAGTGCCCTGCATCCAGTTTTATATTATAAATACTGTTCTTTCTGCCTGGAAACTGGAGATTGTCCATAGCAACCAAAAAATGTCTGTTTACGTCAAAAGTGCTTTTAGACCAGCTAGAAAACAGTGATAATAAATTAGAATCACTTGCAGAATTGAGCGATATCGATTTGTGGGGAAATTCGTCAAACACTAAAAGTAATTACAGCGTTTTTGATTTGATTACATTATTGAATAATTTTTATTCTATTATTATTTATAGTTATTTATTATATTATAATTTATGATTTTGTGTTTCAAACTTTATCATACCCGGGATGTCTACTAGACTCTTGTTTGGACAGATTTAAGTGAGTTATTTCTAAGAATTAGAAGCCTACAATATAAAACGCCAAATTTCCATGCAAAATAATGGTACCGCTTTCAGCATCAAAAAGCTGACAATCATACCGCCAGGGAGGTTAATGAGAGTGATAAAATAGGTCTGCTTGGCAGTGAGGAGGCTGGAATTGTATTTTTGGAGGGCAGATTTATATTGGTTGAAAATTTTCTGAGACTTGGTCTTACGCCACAGGCACTCATGAGCATGGCTATGTTTTTTCAGACTTCTAGTGTCATCTGTTTGCCAAGGTTGTAGGGGGTTGGGGGCCCGATTCTGTGTGTAGTAAGGGGGGCCAGTGTGTACAGTGAGGCTAGAAGTGAAGCAGTGTAGACAGAAGTGGCTAGGTCGGTGCAGGATAGGGGTGAGATTTTGTCAGAGGTGGTCGGCAGCAGAGCAGAGAAGGGTTGAGATGGCGTAGGTTTCTACAGGTAATTGTTAGGCGGTTGGAGGGAGAGTGGTGGAGGAGAGGGAAAGAGTGAAACTAATCGACATGGGCGCCGTCCAAAGATTTGTTTCGTTCTATTTCGTATTAAAAAAAAAATCGTACAAATCGTAAATTTTAAATGTTGCGCATGTTTCCCGTGCTTAGAACTGTCCCTGCACAAAATGTAATTTTTGACGGAAAAAAAGTCATTTAAAACTCACTCACGGCTATTAATGAATTGTCGGCTTTTATCAATACATAGAAAAGTCATTGTTAAAAAAAAAAAGCGTGGGGGTTCCCCCAAATTCAATTACCAGGCCCTTCAGGTCTGGAATGGATATTAAGGGGAACCCCGCCGCAAATAAAAAAAAAATGGCGTGCGGTTCCCCCTAAATATCCATACCAGGCCCTTCAGATCTGGCATGGATTTTAAGGGGAACTCCACCCCAAATGTAAAAGAAAAAATGGCGTGGAGTCCCCCCAAAAATCCATACCAGACCCTTATCCGAGCACGAAACCTGGCCGGCCGCAGGAAAAGAGGGGGTGGACCTGATGGGAACTTCCTTCACTGTGTAATACATGAATAGACCCGCCCCTTCTCACGTTCCGCACCTGGTCAGCTTAGCAGACCTGATGGGGAACTTTAGAAGGGGTGGGTCTATACATTTAAAACACTGCGGAGGAAGTTCTCCATCAGGTCCGCTCAGGCTCAACCAATGACGGACAGCGCTGGACATCGGGATCGCCGCGAGACACTGGATTTCATCGCTGGAATGTTTTTTGTTTAATTTTAATTATTTTTTTAATAAAGGACTTTTCCAAGGTGTTTGTGTGTTTTTATTTACATTTTTTTTACACTTTCTTTGTGAAATGGTAGGGGTACAATGTACCCCTTACCAATTCACATGGGGGGGCTGGGATCTGGGGGTCCCCTTTGTTTAAGGGGTCTTCCAGATTCCGATAAGCCCCCTGCCTGAAGACCCCCACAACCACCGGGCAAGGGTTGTGGGGATGAGGCCCTTGTCCCCATCAACATGTGGACATCCTCCCCATGTTGAGGGCATGTGGCCTGGTACGGTTCAGGAGGGGGGGCGCTCTCTCGTCCCCCCCCCCCTTTTCCTGCGGCCGGCCAGGTTGCGTGCTCGGATAAGGGTCTGGTATGGATTTTTGGGGGGACTCCACGCCATTTTTTTTTTAAATTTGGGGTGGAGTTCCCCTTAAAATCCATGCCAGATCTGAAGGGCCTGGTATGGATATTTAGGGGGAACCGCAAGCCATTTTTTATTTTATTTGCGGCGGGGTTTACATGCATATCATACACACCCGCCAGGTATAAAATTTAAAGGAATTTTTCACTTTTGGATCTGAAATTCGTAAACAAAATGTCGTATTTCGTACAGAATTCGTATGCATAAAAATTTGTATTTCGGATTCGTACGAATTTCCGGAAATTCGTACGAATTTTAGATTCGTATGAAACTAATCGCACATGTCTAGAAACTAATAAGGTAGTTAAATTATCAGAGAGAGGAAATGGCTAGATGGAGAGGTTGCACAGAGTGCATAGGTGGGAGAAAACAAGGTCAAGGGTATTGCCTTCAGAGTGAGAAGAAGCGTGTATACATTGCTTCAGCTCAAAGAAGGAGGTCAGACTGAGAAATTTTGAAGTAGCGGGAGTGTTAGTATTAATAGGGATGTTAAAGTCACAGAGAATGATTTTGGGGACTGCAGAAGAGAGAAAGTAGGGTAGATAGGCAGAGAAGTCATCAAGAAAAGGTTGATACCGGTCCAGGGGGCCGGTAGATCACAGCTATCCTTAGAGAAACGAGAGAGAAAAGAGAAATGCAGTGTGCCTCAAATGAGGAGAGTGAGAGGGTGGTGGGTGAAACCGAAAGGTGCAATGTGGGGCTAGAAGGATTCCGACAACCCCTGCATTACGTCCACTGGATCTGGGGAGTGAGTCCAGAGAAGATCACCTTGTACAACAACCCATTTAATTTAAAATAGAAATGAAAGGCAAAGCATTTGTGTACAGTGGAACCTTGGATTATGAGCATAATCCGTTCCAGAATGCTTGTAATCCAAAGCACTCGCATATCAAAGCGAGTTTCCCCATAGAAGTCAATGGAAACGAAGATAATTCGTTCCACATTGCATATGGCCAGAGGTGGGAGGGGGCGCCGGAGAGACTCGGAAATAAGACTGCTCGGAGCCGCTCGGAAACACTTGGGAACTGAGTGTTTCTAAATATCTCCGAGTGTTTCTGAGTGCATCTGAACGGCTCCAAGCAGCTCTGAGTGTCACCCGCGCCTCCACCTCTGGCCAAATGCGGTATTGCACACCGCAGAGGCTTGAATCCTCCTTGTTTTGCGGGGGGTGTCAGTACAAGACTGATCATTGGAGGAGAACACACAGAGTTCCCAGCACAGTTAACCAGTGTGTTCTGTTTAGTGTTTTCAGTGTTTTTAGTTTTGGGCTGGTAGGAACACCAGGAATTTCACACAAAGGAAGGAATACAAAGAGAACAAGATACTTTTTCATACAGTAGTGGCACACAGCCAAAAATAGGATTTTTATAACAGCTTACCTGTAAAATCCTTTTCTTGGAGTACATCACGGGACACAGAGCGACATAGTCATTACTATGTGGGTTATATAGATACCTTCAGGTGCTGGCACTGGCAACTTCCAAAACTGGAAGTACCCTCCCCTATATAAGCCCCTCCCATCCGGGAGTACCTCAGTTTTGTAGCAAAGCAATAAGTGTCCCCAAAAGAGGGGTGGGAGCTCTGTGTCCCGTGATGTACTCCAAGAAAAGGATTTTACAGGTAAGCTGTTATAAAAATCCTATTTTCTTTCTCGTACATCACGGGACACAGAGCGACATAGTTATTACTATGTGGGATGTCCTAAAGCAATGCCCAATGAGGGGGGGGGGATACACCATACATAAGCTGAGCGCTATCAGACATGAGGATCTTTTGCGGCCTGCAACACACTGCGCCCAAAGGCGACATCCTCCTGACTTCTAACGTCCACCTGGTAGAACCTAGTAAACGTGTGTACTGAAGACCATGTTGCGGCCTTACAGATTTGAGCCAGGGAGGCCTGGTGATAAACTGCCCATGAAGTTCCAACTGCTCTCGTGGAGTGCGCTCTAACTTTGAACGGAGGCGGTCTCCTTCTCAAGCCATAGGCTTGTATTATGACCTGTCGAATCCACCTGGCTAAAGTAGATTTTGACGCTGCCTGACCCTTTCTGGGGCCTTCCGGCAGAATAAACAAAGTATCCGTTCTGCGAATCTGAGCAGTGGCTTTTAGATAAGCTTTAACTGCTCTTACTACATCCAAAGAATGTAATAACTTTTCCTCTACTGAACTAGGTTTGGGAAAAAACAAAGGAAGAACCACATCTTGGTTCAAATGAAACCTCGATACCACCTTAGGAAGAAAGGCTAGATTAGGACGTAACACTACTCTGTCCTTATGGCTAACCAGATATGGCTCCTTACAGGACATAGCTGCTAATTCTGACACTCTTTTAGCCGAACAAATGGCTACTAGAAAAATCATTTTCCTGGTGAGAAGAACCAGGGAAATATGCTGTAATGGTTCAAATGGTTGTTTCTGTAGAACCGACAGAACCAGGTTTAAGTCCCATGGACATATGGGAATATTAACCGGAGGGCTAATACGCATCACTCCTTGTATAAAGGCTTTGACTAGTGAATGCGAAGCCAAGGGCCTCTGAAAAAATATTGACAACGCCGAAATCTGACCCTTGATAGTACTCAAGGCAAGCTTCCTATCTACAGCCCACTGTAGGAAGTCCAGAATCCTACCTATTACGTACTTACGTGGATGCCATTTCTTGGCCTCACACCAGGCGATGTACGCCTTCCAGATTCTATAGTAGATCTGCCTGGATACCGGTTTCCTGGCATTGATCATGGTAGATACCACAGGATTAGAGAGACCTCTCTTTTTTAGAATGTGGTATATCGGTCCTTGCGAAAGCAGGTCCGGACGATGTGGGAGGGTCCAAGGACTCCCCACAGACATTTTTACAATCTCCGCGTACCACGCTCTTCGGGGCCACGCTGGAGCCACCAGAATCACTAGTTTCTTTTCTACCCTGATTCTGCGGAGTAATCGAGGTAACCATTGTGGCGGTGGGAATGCATATATCAGCTTGAACTGATCCCAAGGGAACACTAGGGCATCCGAGCCGCAAGCTAGGGGATCCCTTGTCCAAGAGACAAACCTGTCCACCTTTGCGTTGAATCTGGATGCTAGCAGATCTACATCCGGTGTTCCCCACCGCTGACATATTGCTCGGAAGACCTCGGGATGAAGGGACCATTCCCCTGGGCATAACTGTTGGCGACTCAGAAAGTCTGCCTTCCAATTCTCCACCCCTGGAATGAAGACAGCTGATATACATGGGACATGCTTTTCTGCCCATTCCAGGATGTGACTTGCTTTCCTCTGGGCTGCCCGACTCCTGGTGCCACCCTGGTGATTGATATATGCCACTGCTGTGGCATTGTCTGATTGAATTCTGACAGGGGACCCTTGGAGTTTGGATGTCCATGCTACTAGGGCATACCGGGCTGCTCGTATCTCTAAGAGATTGATGGGCAGGGCCTTTTCCGCATCCGACCATCTGCCCTGGAGAGACCATTGCTCCAGTACTGCTCCCCAGCCTATAAGGCTGGCATCTGTAGTGACCACCTTCCAAGAAATCGGACTGAAGGATTTCCCTTTTTCCAGATTCTGGGGAACCAACCACCAACGGAGGCTTTTGCGAACGGAAGGGGACAAGGACATTGGTAAGTCTAGGGCCTGAACTTTCTTGTTCCAGGCTGACAGTATGGCCCTTTGCAAATTCCTTGAATGGAATTGACCGTAGGGTACTGCTTCGAATGATGCCACCATTTTTCCCAGCAGCCTCATGCACAGGCGTATGGACGGCTGTCTTTTTGTACCCACTAAGTGGATCAAATCTCTCAAAGACAACACCTTTTTTCGAGGCAAGAATATTTTCCTCTGGCCTGAATCTAGCCTTAGCCCCAAGTATTCCAGACTTTTGACTGGTTTTAGGGCTGACTTGTCTCGGTTGATAATCCAACCGTGAGATTCCAGATACTTGATTGTCTTGTGAACGACCACTTCTAGTTTTTTCACTGAGTGGTCTATCAGCAACAAGTCATCTAGATATGCCATTATCGTTACACCTTGCGTTCTTAGATTGGCCAATAATGGGGCAAGAATTTTTGTGAACACTCGTGGTGCTGTGGCCAGACCGAAGGGTAAGGCTCTGAACTGAAAATGGCGCCCTTCTACTGCAAAGCGTAGAAATTTTTGGTGGACTGGAAAGATGGGAATGTGCAAATAAGCATCTTTGATGTCGATCAAGGCTAACCATTCCTCCCCTTGTAGGGCAGTGGCCACCGATCGGATCGACTCCATCCGGAAAGTCCTGATATGCAGGAATTTGTTTAGCCCTTTTAGATTTAATATGGGCCTCACGTCCCCGTTTGGCTTCGGGACTGTAAAAAGGTTTGAGTAAAACCCGAACCCCCTTTCTTCCAGGGGAACCTCCATAATTACTCCTTGGAGCAATAGTTGTTCTAGTGCCAACAGGAGGGACTCTCTCTTCCGGCGATCCCTTGGCACGTTTGACCTCATAAAACGGGAAGGAGGAGAGTCTTAACTCCAATCTGTATCCCAGACTTACTGCGGAGAGCACCCATCTGTCTCTGATCGTGTCCCGCCAGGTCTCTGCGAACAACTGGAGTCTTCCCCCCACCCGATTGAGTGGGGGCAACCCTTCATGCTTTTGACTTTGGGGGAGGTTTTGTACCTCTCCTAACCCAGGGTTTTTTATTACCCTGCGATTGTCCCTGATTTTTACCCCCGGGATTTGACCGAGGAGGCCGTCGGAACTGTTTCACAGCCGATGCCCCAGGGACTGGAGAAGCAGGCCTCTTAAAGAGGGACCTCTAACTCTGTTTTTAACCGGCAAGAGTGTACTTTTACCGTTGGAAATTTTCTGGATATATTTGTCCAGGTCTTCCCCAAATAAGCGTTCACCATGAAATGGGAAGCTAACCAGCAATTTTTTACAGGGAGCTTCAGCAGACCAGTTTTTGAGCCATAGAAGCCTGCGCATATGTACTACCGACAGCGTAAGGCGGGAGGCCTGATGGATTGAATCCTTTATGGCGTCAACCGCAAAGCATAAGGCTCTAGGTAGATCAGCTAGGGCAAAGGCCTGCTGATCTGGCAAGTCCCTTAAGACTTGTTTCAACTGATCCTTCACTGCTTGGCAGACCCCAATAGCTGCCACTGCTGGTTGTGTCACCAAGACTGCTGTAGAAAAAGCAGATTTTAATAAGGACTCCAATTTTTTATCTATTGGGTCCTTGAACATTTGGACATTATCCACTGGACATGTCAGTGATTTATTCACACAAGAGATGGCTGCGTCCACTGTAGGGACCCTCCATTTTTTGATGAACTTATCCTCCATGGGATAGACCACCGGAAATCTCTTGGGGGGAGTAAATATTTTATCAGGATGTTCCCAATCCTGGTACATGAGCCCTTCCAATAAAGGGTGAAGTGGAAAAGAACAGACAGTCTGGGGAGCTTTTAGCGACCCCAGCGAGGAGACAGTAGTGGTTGATGGTTCCGCAAGGTGCATTTTAAATGCTGATCGGACCATGTTAGTCAAAGACTGAACCCATAATCTTTCAGCTTGAGATGCGGAGAAAGGTTCCTCCACAGTTGATTCCTCTATAACAGAATCCTCCTCCTGATCCCCTTCAGGCAGGTCGATCCCTGTATGGGACTGTTGCTCCGCTAACAGGTACTCTGAAGGAGGAGACGGAGATCGGGCGTGCTTTCCCTGTGACAGGGAGGCAGCGATTAATGTTGACAATCTCTCTTCTAATCCTCCCAGAGCTGAGGAAAAAACCTCCTCTGTTACATACACAGGAGCAGGTGAACTGAGGACAGCCACAGTACCAGGTACTCCTGCAGGGTCTCTACGGTCACTAACCTCTGAATTTTCAGGGGAGACTGGTGCAGCAGAAGCATGCCCAAGATCCTCAGAGCCCGATGGAGACCCCTTTCGCTTCCTGGAAGATTTAGTTCCGGAGCTTCTGGACGGCATATTCCTAAGCCCAAAGCTGAGGTATTCCAGCCGTAATACACCCCTTTTACTGAGAATAGTCTAGCACAATTGCTGCTATATATCAGTTGGTGTCTACTAAAGTGCCTTTCTAGGTGATGCCTGCATCAACCGCCTCTGTGTGCCTTTTTACTGTTGCTAGCTGTGTTTGTGCACTTCAATAGCCAGCTTGATTGCCTTTAAACATGCTGGACGTACGCACATGCGCAGTAGCGCCGCGGCGCACACCGAGCGTCATCCACCCGCTCCGCCCCTTTTTCCAGATCGCCTCTATATAGAGAGGCGCACGCGCGCGGGCACGTGCGCCTTCGGCGCCTTTTTTGAAAAAACAAGGAACTAGATGGGAGCCAGGGTCCCTGCCGCAGGGCCCGGGGACGGATGAGTGCAGCAACAGGGCAGAGGAGACAGCTTCCCAGCAGAGAACTTACCAACTGCCTGGATTTGACTTTGTTAGAAAAAAATCCACATTACAAGAAAAAAGAACCATAGCGGCCTCTAGTGTTTAACACAGGTACCGCGGTCTTACATTTTTTATTTTTTATTTTTTCCTTGCCTACTATAATTTTTTTTACATTTTCTCAGTAGTAACAGGCATGCACAGAATATTTAGCGGGAATACCTTAGGTAACAGGCAGAAAGACAAAATAGGCTTGGGGGTCCCCCAATAGAACCAAGTTCCTGAGGGCCCCCACTTACCTTTCCCTTGCCGCAGGACTCTGTTTGGTCCACAGAAGCCCAAACTTCACCTATCACGGCAGGCATTGTAATTAAACCTTCAGGGACCGGGTTCCCAAGGATTCCACTCCCCTGGACCTGTATAGCACCCTGCACAGAAAACATCTTGGTCGTGGGTATGACCAGAGCTCTGGATCCCAGGGTCCAGCCCTCCTAAGAGAGGCATTACAGGCAAAACCTTGCTCTTCTCTTGCAAGGCCCGGGTACCGACCGTTTAGCTATGAAGCTTTTTTTGGTTGGATCTGGAATAGCTTACTGAGGCCCAAAAGAACCTGTACGCAAGCTCAGTGAAAAACACATGTTACTTCTTGGCCAACACCTTAGAAACTGGCAAAAAACTGAGGTACTCCCGGATGGGAGGGGCTTATATAGGGGAGGGTACTTCCGGTTTTGGAAGTTGCCAGTGCCAGCACCTGAAGGTATCTATATAACCCACATAGTAATGACTGTCGCTCTGTGTCCCGTGATGTACGAGAAAGAAATACTTTCTGCTGCAAGAGGATATCTTCCATGGACGTTAACCCTCCCGTCTAACATCACTGATAGGCCATCCCAAGTTTGCTCCTTGCCTGACTGGTCAGCACTTCCAACCCTTGATTGGAATGAACCAATCTCTCCTAAGGCTTTTATCACCCCCAATAGAATACAAGTCTTTAGTACAGATCCAGAGTATGACAGAACCCCACCACCACCCACACACACAGTTTTCTGGAGTGAATTACAATTGAGACACATTTTTAATCAAGCCTACAGGTTGCTCAACTTTCCACCCAACCATCAAGATCCGTTCTACATCACCAAGTGTGAGACGGACCTGGGCATTGGCTTTTGAGATCAACAGAAAGATCACAATTTACATTTTACCCATGTGGCATCCATCCTCCATTCGGTTTAGGAAACAAGCTTAAAACCCTGACATGGTACAAATTCTCATCTCTCCACAAGATTTTTCCACAAATCCAACCCACATGCTGGAGATGCCTCATTCAGGAAGGCACTTACCACACATACTGGACCTGCCCGGTTCTGCAGTAATTCTGAGCACAGGTTCATAACTTAGTGTACAAACTTACTAATGTGCAATTGGGTAATATCTGCTACATCTGGCTACTTTGTCATCTAAACACGATAAACGCTCCTTCACTTTTAATTTGCAAAATACAACCAAGGCCTGAATCCCAGTGGCAGCAGGTGATTCCACCACCCATTTGGCTACGTAAAACCACAGAAATTTGTACTATGGAAGACATTTTTGAATCTGCCAATCAGAAAGAAGAATTTTGCGAAACCTGGTTCTACAGGCTTGACTACACCTTCTCTGCAGACTACAATGCTGAACTGAATAGTTGAGTACACCTCTAGATTATAAATCCATTTGGATCAGCTGTAGGGTCACAGTCCGGGTTCTCTGATGTCCCTAATCTATGTGAAGCTGGGATTCCGAAGCACGCTCCGGACCTTGGTTTTGCGTCACTTTTTTGGTCTGTTTTTTAACCATGTCTGTCAGTAGCCCCAAGGCATGCAACTAGGTGTGACAAACTTACCGTCTTTCTGAATTTCAAAAGGAAGAATATTCCAACAGAGCATAGTGGACATCGGGGATTTTCCTCTTATGTGCCAGTGCCCCTGTACATTTCTAGATTAACATTTACTTCTGTATGTTTGTGTTTTGTACACTAACTACATTGGCCTGTTCATTTTTCTACGCTACCCGTTTTGTTTTTTGTGCTATGAAAACCTTAATTAAATAAAAAATCCCCTCTATTAGTCTCAACACAAGATCTGGAATTTTCTTGTAACTTCACTTTTTATGATAACAGTAAACAGGATAAATAGAGTTAATCTCCCTGATTGGGGCACAAGCAGCAATAAAAACTGACAGGTGTTAGAATACTTTTTAACTATCAAAAACGAGAAAAAAAGGTTTTGCCTTAAAGTGGTTGCAAACCCACTTTTGCAACTTGCACCTACAGGTAAGCCTAGATTAAGGCTTACCTGTAGGTGCAAGAAATATCTCCTAAACCTACACGGTTTAGGAGATATTTGCTAAAAATTCCATGCATCTGTGTTTACGGCGCATGTGCGCCGTAGACAACGGCGCATTCATAGGGTTAATAATCCCATTCACAAATCCGGCTAAGTTCCAGCATGCTTCGGCTTAGCCGGATTTGATGGCTCCCGCGTGCATGCGCGGAGTCACGTCTTCGCCACTCTGGCCAATCACAGCGCTGGAGCAGCGCTGTGATTGGCTGGAGTGCCGATACCCGGAAGTAACCTTGTGGCTGGAGAGGGAGACGAAGACGGCTTCGGGGGCCCCGATCTAAGGTAAGTGATGCATAATGAGCTATTATGCTAGTCATATTAGCTCATTATGGCTTTCTCTTACAGGAGGTATTAAAAAAAAATAATTACCGGGGTGTACAACCACTTTAAGTTGGCATCGGTTTGAGAGCATGTAGGATTAATGTATACATATTGTTCTTCCTGTGAATTGCTAAATAAAATATCCTGAAAAGATGGGAGTGGTTTGACTCAATGCACAAAAGTTGACTCTTGAAGAAGGATAATTTGGCCACTAAGGAATAGGTTTAACCTAACCACACCCTGTAAGTCCCCCACACCCTGTCTTACATCAGCCTATTCAGTGGGCGATGTACTGTAGTAATGAGGTTTATTATGTCTATATACCCCTATGGGACTTGTGTTATTTATAGGTACCAATGAAATATATTTCAAATAAGATGGACCTTAGTTATCGGTGAGACACACCATTTTTCCTTATGACAAGAAAGCTTAGTGCGAAACATGTCAGAATAGAACCTGTTCCTGGTAGATATTTTGGTAAAGGAAGAAAAATATTTTGAATCTCGGTGTGGTGTTGCTGCGTCAATTGTTTGCTTTGGTTGAGACGAGCCAAGCCAGCACCTGACGTGATGGTAGACTATGTATCCTGTGTGGCTGAGGAAGTGGTCATGCACTAATGTGCTCTACAGACTTGGCGTATATACTCGAGCAAAAGCCGAGTTTTTCAGCCCTTTTTTTGGGGCTGAAAGTGACCCCCTCGGCTTATACTCGAGTCAGTACCTGAGTCCATTGCAGAATCCGACCTCACCGTGCCCATTGCAGAATTCGATCCGGTCCGTGATAGACGAGAGGACGAGAGGGCGTCCCTGATAGGCGGAACACTGAACACAGTGTTTGCTGGGAAGCCGAGTATTCCGCCTATCACGGAACAGCACAAGGAGGAGAGCAAGTTTTTGACACTGCACGGCCGCCATCCGAATATGTTATGGACTCGGGTACACGGATCGGATTCTGCAATGGGCACGGTGAGGTCAGGCGGCAATGGACTTAATTTTCACCTCTCCTCTGATGCTGGATTGTCCTCAATTGAATCAGCACTCGTCTCTCTTAAAGAAATTGGACATCATTCAGCACAGACAAAGACTGGCAGTCGATCTTGGAGTGGTAAGTCTGTAAGGGACAGTGGCAGAGAATACATTTTTACATTGGCCAAAGTTACTTTTTATTTGTAGGAATTTTAGGAAAACTTGCACTAGTTAATTTTCAAGTTATGATGGTATTTTCGGCTTACAGTAGCTGCTGCATTTCCCACCCTCGGCTTATACTCGAGTCATTAAGATTTTCCCAGTTTTTTGTGGTAAAATTAGGTCCTCGGCTTATACTCGGGTCGGCTTATACTCGAGTATCTACGGTATATAGGGTGTTCCCCAGTTTTGCTGACTGATGGATGATTGTGCATTATGTGACTATACTTTAATGGAAAATGATCCTTAGATACTTTTAAATTGCAATATATTTATGAACTGCATTAGTCTTGGAAATCAGTATGGTGGTTTCCCTTGTCCTGATAAAGCCGGCTTGACCTGAGAAACGCAAAGACGCACAGGACTCCAAATCATTCTTGTCCTAATACTGTGATTTTTCTTTACTAAGCTGGCTGTAGAGTCAACACTTTTCTATATATACACTTTTTTATGCATTGTGTATTCTATATGTATCCAGGTCCAAAATCATGTGTTTTTTTTAAACTAAACTAGAGGGGGAGGGGGGTGTTCTTAACCTATTTGTTTTTTATAATAGGTCACTGTCCTTTTGATAAAGATTGTCTTTGTATTTTTCTACATGTAGCGCCCTACTTCTGTTGGGTAGACGCTATATGTTATATTTAGTTATCTGAGCTGTAGTTTTGCGCAGAAGGATTATGCTAAATTGTTGGCTCCGTTTCAGTTTAGCTGGGTTGCACGTTTTCCACCTGACAGTAGACATCACTGTCACCACAGGTCAGGGATGGAAATGCAGCAGGCTAGGTGTATTGGGTATTCCTTTCCCAGAAGTGGCTCAGGGGGCGTGGTTAACCCACTGTGCATTCTGGGAGGGGGTACTTAAAGTGGAAGTAAACCCTCCTATCATTTTCAGGCAAGGGAGCTGCCATCTTGGCCTCTGTTTAATCTTCAACTGCCATGATGCTGCACATGTGATCAGTTATGACACCAGCCATTGGAAGGTTTGACAGTTTGGTTGAGAGCACAACCAATGTGACAGTTGGCATTCCCGGCATGCCGGGAATTTAACTGCTTTTTGAAACTGTTAAATCGATGGGTTTACTTCCGCTTTAAGAGACAGACCGCTCTATTGGGGTTCGTTGCCAGATCCTGAACTGTGAGCCCTCCTGGCCTCAGGGATGTGCGAGCCATTTTTGGCCTCAGGGCCTGCAACTGAGAAGTAGGCCCAGGAGTTGCTGGGGCCTACTAGTCCAGGGATGGTCCTACGCGGTCTTGCCTGCAGGAAGAAGCGGAACAATTGGGGACTCAATTGAAGGACGCATCCTGGCCAGTTAGCCTCACGATGCTGCCGGACGGCTGAAAGATTCTGGCACCGTGAGCTATGTACTTTTGAAGGAACTTTTTGCAAAGTGTCAGTGTGGTTACACGATCTTGTTGCAGAAGATTGTGGAACGACTTGATGGCACTCATCGAGTCTGTGGCAGAGACTTTGAACGAGCTTCGCACCGGTTGCTAGGCCAGTGAGAGTAGGCCTATCCGGTGGTTGCTGAATCCAGAGGACAAATCAGTTCCACACTGGATCTGAGATTGCGCCTGTGAACCGCAAAGCAAGGTACCTGAACATCCTCTCCCTCTATCCCTCTGTTGGACTTGGATATATTTTCTTCAAGTCTTTATTTTACCAAGTGTTGGTGTGAACATTTATGAAAGCTCTTCAAGAGGGATCCCTGACATGAGTGCAGTGAACAGAAAAGGTAACGGTAGGTCCAAAACTTTAAACCAGCAGCTCCTATGGGGGTAGTGCTACACGTGGGGGCTCGTCCGGGATATCTGCCGTTACCTATAGCAACTAAAGTGAACTGTTCATCTGGGACTTATGCAACAGAGGGCTCTGGACTTTGTAATTTTTTCCTCTTCAAAGAGAAGGGTGAGAACTTTGTGATCACTTCCAGGCTGCGTGGGCTGTGGGCGGAGCCAAGAAAGTAAGAAAGCCTGCGAGCTACGTGCCAAAAACAACAAGTGGGAGGAGTTACCGCCTGCTTGCTGCATGTGTCCAGTGTCCAGAAAGAGACGGATCACCACCATGTCTTCAACCCCATCAATGCAGTCTGCTATGGGGCCCATGATATTTCCTGTGGGTACCTCCACAAGTGTCATACTGCCGGGGACTGTACTGACGGACACTAGTATTCGTCTGGAGCTGCATGTGCGGTTCATGCTCTATTCAAATTGGTGATGTAGAGGCTTTGGGGATGCTGTGCAACAGGTGCGAAGGACTGGCTATTCACCCCCGTCCATTTGTCAGGTGTCTACGTTGCAGGGAGTACCTGTTTTCTGTGGAGCAACCCACCGTGCCGCCTCATGCCTACAGAGTGGACTGAACCACGGGTAACGTAACAGAAGTTACTGCCTTCGATCCAGTGGTTAGGCCTACATCTGCCGCATCTGCTGTCGTGAGAAATCCCGAGGGGGATGGCGCTGTTACGGCTATGGGAAATTCATCAGCAGACAGTGCCACCATCGTTACCTCAACTGTATCTACCTCCGCTGCACCTGCCCAGAGGAAGGTGGGATACGTGAAGGCATCCCGCGGCCAAGGCCTACCCTAGAGACTGCCCGAACCGGAGAAAAGTTTAATTTCCGAGAAGTCCACGACAGGAACGGGTGAGAGATCTAAGAGGAATGTGTCGGGGACTTGTGTAATTATCTGCCGGCGGAGGAGCTTGGAGATTCGGCGATAGAATTTGTCAGACATTAGCGGGGATGACGATTTGTTTGAGATTGTCGCAAGCGCTATTATGGGCAAATAGCCATGATGTAGCCTCGGCTTTTACTTTCTCCGAGTACGCAGCTATGGACTCGGGGGAGACAACACCTAGGGTGGAACCCCCAATTGTTTCTGATGAAATCCTGGCCCGGGGTACTAGTTTGCTGGGTCCAGGAAAAATGTTTGCAAGTGCTATGGTGCACAAATCCACAAACTCGTGTGTGCCTCCTGGATATGGAAGTACCAGATCCTTGCCAAGACTTTCCCGGTCAAAAAGGTTACTAAATAAACAGGTGGAAAGAGAATATGGACTGGAATTCCCCTATGTTCCCAGGGAGATTATGATGGGAGTTGAGTCTCAGAGAACAGTGGTACCACAAGGCTGTTTGGGACTATCTTTCAGTGCCAAAGCCGTTCCGGAAGTAGGGCTTTTCCCTTGCCATGGACGATCGTTTCAAGGGGTGTTATGGTAGACATATTCATGGAGATAAAGTGGTCATTTGCCGACCAGGGAAGGACGATGTGGTTTATTTTATCACCACCGTTGACAAGCAGGGAAGAGCCCTAAACCTTACCTGATCCACAATTTTACTGGTGAAAAGTTACAGGGACTGTCCTGGTTTTGGTTTTACATTTTTGCCAAAGGAAAGGAACATTTTCTTTGGCAAAAATGTAAAACCAAAACCAGGACTGTGGGTATGTAAGCTAGTTAGTGCTAGGGTACAGGAAGATGTTGGAGTCCAGATTTCTTCTATGAGTTCAGTACTTGCAACTAAGGACCTTTCCAATCAAAACCATCCCAGTGTGACTAATTCCTTTTCACTGCTGCTGTAATCACCCTGGAAAGGACAAAGTTGGACTATATCAAAGTCGGAACAAAATCGTACCTGTTCATTCAAGTTGGATGGAAGTAGGACTGATGTCGCAGTGCAAAGTAGGATGACAGTCGAACAGTTGTGTCGTACCAGTCTGAACCCGGCCTCAAGGATGATCAGTGGAAACAGGATGCACCTGAGCTCAATTTTGAGTGTCATGGCTGTGAATACTTATGTACATATTTTTTTGTTTTTAATAAATTTGCAAAGATTTCAAATGTTTTTCACATTGCCATTATGGGGTATGGTTTGTAGAATTTTGAGGAAAATAAATTAATTCAATCCATTTTGGAATAAGGCTGTAACATAACAAAATGTGGAAAAAGTAAAGCTCTGTAAATACTTTCCGGATGCACTGTATAAAGAGTTTGTATCACTGGTATTGTAGAAATTGTAAGATAAAAAGGCAGATTTCTTTGACCACCTCGCGCCCGCCGTACGAGTATATACGGCCGCAAGGTGGTTGTCAATTGCCGGGAGGCAGTTATTATACGGCCTCCTCTAATTTGGCCACTGGGGGCGCCTGGCGGCCGCGATGTCCGCCATGCACCCGCGATCGGCTGTTACAGAGGCAGGACGTGGATCTCTGTGTGTAAACACAGAGATCCATGTCCTGTCAGGGAGAGGGGACCGATGCTGTGTCCCTTGTACATAGGGACACAGATCGGTCACCTCCCCCAGTCACTCCCCTCTCCCACACAGTAGTAATCACTCTCAGGGCATACATTTAACCCCTTCCTTGCCCCCTAGTGTTAACCCCTTCCCTGCCAGTCACATTTATACAGTAATCAGTGCATATTTATAGCACTGTTCGCTGTATAAATGTGAATGGTCCCAAAATAGTGTCAAAAGTGTCCGATGTGTCCGCCATAATGTCGCAGTCACGAAAAAAATCACTGATCGCCACCATTACTAAGAAAAAAAAACGAATTATAAAAATGCTATAAATCTATCCCCTATTTTGTAAACGCTATAACTTTTGCGCAAACCAATCAATAAACGGCGATTGCGATTTTTTTTTACCAAAAATATGTAGAAGAATACGTATCGGCCTAAACTGAGGAATTTTTTTTTTTAAATTGGTATATTTATTATAGCAAAAATCAAAAAATATTGCTTTTTTTTCAAAATTGTCGCTCTATTTTTGTTTATAGCGCAAAAAATAAAAACCGCCCAGGTGATCAAATACCACCAAAAGAAAGCTCTATTTGTGCGAAAAAAGGACGTCAATTTTGTTTGGGAGCCACGTCGCACGACCGCGCAATTGTCATTCAAAGCGTGACAGTGCTGAAAGCTGAAATTTCGCCTGGGCAGGAAGGGGGTATATGTGCCCAGTAAGGAAGGGGTTAAACCACATTCTTGAAATTGAATGCTGAATAGAAAACAAAAGCTACATAATATTAAGGCAATGCCTAGGCATACCTATAACACCACAATTCCAATATTTGGGAAAACATTTGTGAGGCAATAGCCTGGGCTGCATAACTATATAGAACAAAAACATAATAGGATTTTTAATAACAGCTTACCTGTAAAAAACCTTTTCTTGGAGTAGACCACGGGACACAGAGCCTCTATTCATTACATAGTGGGTTGTATAGGTCACCGGAGGTGATTGGACACTGGCACACCCAATGAAGACGAGTTCCCCTCTATATAACCGCTCCCATAAGGGAATTACCTCAGTTTTGTAGCAAAGCAATAAAGAGCCCATAGAAGGGGGGGACCTCTGTGTCCCGTGGTGTACTCCAAATTTTTTTTTTACAGGTAAGCCATTAAAAATCCTATTTTCTTTTTCGTACACCACGGGACACAGAGCCTTTAATCATTACATAGGGGGACGTACCAGAGCAATGCTCAATATGAGGGGAGGGAGACACAGATCAAGCAGGCTGCCCATCGGACGTGAGGCCCTATATTGCTGCCTGCAGCCTACTACGCCCAAAGGCGGAATACTCATGCCCTCTTACATCCATCTGATAGAATTTAGTAAATGTTTGGACTGAAGACCAAGTTGCAGCTTTACAGATATGAGCCATAGAAGCCTGATGACGCAGTGACCATGAAGCACTTGTTGCCCAGGTCGAGGGGGCTTTAACAGGAAAAGGAGGAACTTTGTTCTTTAACCTATAAGCTTGGATTATCACTTGTCGAATCTACCTAGAAATGGTTGATTTTGATGCAGCTTGGCCCGTTTTGGGACCCTTTGGCAGAATAAACAAAACATCTGTTTTACGTATCTGAGCAGTTGCTTGCAGCTAAACTTTTATTGCTCTCACTACATCTAGAGAGTGCAACAATTTTTCACCCGCCGACTGCGGCTCAGGAAAAAGGAAGGTAAAACAATATCTTGATTTAAATGAAACGTCTACACCACTTTACGAAGGAAGGTAGGATGGGGACGTAATACAATTTTGTCTTGGTGACAAATTAAATGAGGCTCTTTACAAGAAAGAGCTGCCAATTCAGAAACTCTCCCAGCAAAGGAGATAGCAACCAAAAAGGCCAATTTCCTACTCAAAAGAATTAACAGAATATGACAAATAGGTTCAAACGGCTGTTTCTGCAAGACCGACAGAACTAGATTCAAATCCCATGGGCACAAGGGAGGTTTGACTGGCGGATTTGCCCGCAGTACCCCCTGAATGAATGCCCGGGCTAGGGAATGAGATGCCAGCGGTCTCTGAAAGAAAATTGACAGAGCCGAGATTTGACCCTTAATGGTACTCAGGGCTAGTTTCATATCTACCCTTAATTGACTTAAGGCCAGAATCCTACTGACATACTTTTGAGGGTTCTATCCTCTGGATTCACACCAGGAAACATATGCCTTTCAGATTCTCTAATAGATGAGCCAGGAGGCCGGCTTTCTAGCATTAATGAGAGTGGAGAGAACTGGATCCGAGAGCCCACGTCTCTTCAACATGTAGGTTTCAACAACCAAACCATCAAATTTAGCTTTTGTAAGGAAGGATGGAACGCTGGACCCTGCGAGAGCAGGTCTTGGTGAAGTGGAAGAATCCAAGGTTTCCCCACTGCCATCCTTATGATTTTGGTGTACCAGGACCTTCTGGGCCAATTCGGAGCCACCAGGAGTACTGGTACTCCCTCTTTTTTGATTTTGCAAAGCAGTCTCCGTAAGAGCGGAACTGGAGGAAATGCAAATGTGGCGGTACCCCCGTAGGAGCTGCTAGTTTAGTTTTAGGTCTGCATGTTATGTTACTGTTCCAAATGTTTGGCTCAGGGGTTCTCCTTGAAGAGTTTATCCGGAAGAAATGTCTGCACCAACAGTCTCTTTTCAAGGGTTTTATTGAATAAAGTTTCCAACAGAGGGAGGAATGGGGAGGACTCAGGTATCTTACTTGTCGATCACAGAAATCTACTAGGTCCAGAGGAGCAACTGTCTCCACGCTGGACTCAGCAACCACCGCATAGGCCCACTCTCACCGGCCTAGCAACCAGCGCAAAGCTCGATCAAAGATAGTCTCTGCCACAGACTCTTATAACCCCTCACTGAGTTAGCTCCCTCAGAAAGAACACAGCTCTCAGTGCCAGGATCTTTCAGCCGCTCAGTAGGCCCCAGTAACTCCTGGGCCTACATCTCACAGTTGCGAGGCCTCGGGCCAACGAGGCCCCGAGGCGAACTGCCAACACATCCCTGAGGCCAGGAGGGCCCTCAGGTGAGGATCGAAAAAAAACCCACACTATGGCGTCCGTCTCTTAAGTACCCTCCCCCAGCATGCACAGCGGGTTCACCATGCCCCCTGCGCTGCTTCTGGAAAGAGGAACCCAATACGTACAGTCTGTTGCCTTTCCAACCCTGGCCAGCGGTGACAGCGACACCCACCGCTGGGGGGAAAATCATGCAACCAGCTGAACTGAAACAGCGCCACAATTTAGAATAAAATCTCTCTGGGCCAAACTAATGCCCAGACAACTATAATTTCAACATATAGTACCCACTCATTGGGAGCAGAGCGCTACACATAGATTAGGGATAATTGATCCCAGGGAATCAGAGCATTCATTGCGAAGGCTAGAGGATATCTTATCCTTGACACAAAGGTGTCAAACTACTTGTTGAACCTGGAAGCTAGCAAGTCTACATCCGGGGTCCCCCATTTCTGGCATATAACCCGAAAAATGTCAGGGTGGAGAGACCACTCTCCTGCTAACAGCTGCTGGTGGCTCAGATAATCCACTTGCCAATTTTCTACTCCTGGAATGAAGATTGCAGAAAGACAAGGAATAGGACTTTCTGCCCATACCAATATCTGGTTCACTTCTCTGAGCATCCCGACTCCGGGTGCCCCCTTGATTGATATAAGCTACCGAAGTAGCATTGTCGGATTAAATCCGAACAGAGTAACCCTATAACCTGCGTGTCCAGGTTCGGAGAGCTAGGTAAACCGCCCGTATCTCCAATATGTTGATGGGCAGGCTCTTTTCGAACTTGGACCAAGTGCCTTAGGCTGAGGCCTCTTCCAGAACTGCCCCCCAGCCAGAAAGACTGGCATCCATAGATACCACCTTCCAGGTGACCGGGAGGAAGGATTTTCCAGTTCTCAAATTCTTGGTGTTTAACCACCAACTGAAGCTTTGGTGCACCACTGAAGATAGGCGCATTGGTAAATCTAGAGCTTGGATTCTCCTGTTCCAGGTAGCCAGGATAATGTTTTGAAGCAGTCTCGAATGAAACTGGGCATAAGGAATGGCCACCATCTTGTCTAATAATTTCATGCGAAGACAAATGGATGGTCCCTTCTTTGCCTTGGCCATGCGGACTAGTTCCTTTAACAATTTGATCTTTGGCTCTGGAAGGAATACTCTGCTTTGGGCCGGGTCTATGACCAAATACTCCACCTTTCTTCGGGGCTGCAGAGAGGATTTCTGTAGGTTTAGGAACCACCCTAAATGCTCTAGGTATTTTATCGTACTGAGCACACTGATTTAATCGTGCTACTGACTCTTCAACCAGGAGTAGGTCTTCTAGATAAGCCGTCACCGCTATGCCCTGCGCCATTAGATTTGCCAAAAACAGGGCCAGAACCCTCTTAAACACCCGAGGTGCAGTAGCCAAGCCAAAAGGCAGAGCCACAAACTGGTAGTGGCGGTGTTCTACTGCGAACCTTAGGAATTTCTGGTGAGCGGGCTAAATAGGCACGTGTAAGTAAGCGTCTTTGATGTCTATTTACGCCAAGAATTCTCCGCCTTGTAGGGTGGAAATCACCGATCGAATAGTCTCCATTCGGAAATGGCGAATGTTCAGAAACTGATTGAGAGCTTTTAGATCCAGAATGG
Organism: Rana muscosa; assembly: GCA_029206835.1. Classification (NCBI taxonomy): domain Eukaryota; kingdom Metazoa; phylum Chordata; class Amphibia; order Anura; family Ranidae; genus Rana; species Rana muscosa. The sequence continues at coordinate 934,319,810 of CM055118.1, read as the reverse complement.
GTCCGACGTCTCCATTTAGTTTTGGAACCACAAAGAGGTTTGAATAAAACCCTGAACCTTGCTCTTTTAGGGGAACTTTCATGATTACCCCTTGAGACAGCAAGTGATCCAATGCTAGGAAAAACCAACGGTTATTTACCGATAACGGTGTCTCTACGAAACTTTCCAGGAAGGCAACACATGAGAGATGATAGGCTCCACCCAACAGGAAACACAATAAGTTCACAAATGTTTATAAGGCCCCACCTTATCCCTTGTCCCTCAGTAGTTGTAAAGTAATACTCCCACTAGACCACAAGGTCTATCCACATCTTAATACTTACAACATAGTGTGAACATACTCCTCCACCCACAACAGGGCGGGAAGTAGGCCTGCCGCCCTGGAAGGTTTCGTAGAAACACCGTTATCGGTAAAACAACGTCGGTGTTCTCACCTCACCTTCCAGGATGGCAACACATGAGAAGATAATAAAGGAATCCACAGGCCTACCTTAGGGTGGGACCACTGCCTGTAACACTTTTCGACCGAAGGCTAGGTCTTGCTGCGATGGGACCTCCACACGGTAGTGCTTCAGGAAGGTGTCTTTGTCTGGACCAGGTGGCTGCGTTGTGGATCTGCTCCCAGGAGGCCCCTGCCTTCTCAGCCCATGAGGCAGCCAGGGCTCTAGTTGAGTGTACATTCAACTTTTCTAGTGCAGGAGTGCCTGCGCTTTTGTATGCTAAATCAATGGCTTGCCTTATCCACCTGGAGACTGAGAGCTTTGATGCTCGGAGTCCCTTTCTAATTGCAGAAAACATGATTAAAAGATGATTAGACCTTCTAAAATCCTTAACCCTCTGAAAATATATAAGGAGGCATCTCCTGACATCTAGACAATGGAATCTTTTTTCTCCTTCATTTCTGGGGCTCTCACAAAAGGATGGTAAGGTCATCACCTGCGCTCTGTGGAACGCTGACGACACCTTAGGTAGATAATACGATTTTTATAACAGCTTACCTGTAAAATCCTTTTCTTGGAGTACATCACGGGACACAGAGCGACATAGTCATTACTAATGGGTTATATAGATACCTTCAGGTGCTGGCACTGGCAACTTCCAAAACCGGAAGTACCCTCCCCTATATAAGCCCCTCCCATCCGGGAGCACCTCAGTTTTGTAGCAAAGCAATAAGTGTCCCTAAAGAGGGGTGGGAGCTCTGTGTCCCGTGATATACTCCAAGAAAAGGATTTTACAGGTAAGCGGTTATAAAAATCCTATTTTCTTTCTCGTACATCACGGGACACAGAGCGACATAGTCATTACTAATGGGATGTCCTAAAGCAATGCCCAACGAGGGGGGGGATACACCATACATAAGCTGAGCGCTATCAGACATGAGGATCTTTTGCGGCCTGCAACACACTGCACCCAAAGGCGACATCCTCCTGACTTCTAACGTCCACCTGGTAGAACCTAGTAAACGTGTGTACTGAAGACCATGTTGCGGCCTTACAGATTTGAGCCAGGGAGGCCTGGTGATGCACTGCCCATGAAGTTCCAACTGCTCTCGTGGAGTGCGCTCTAACTTTGAACGGAGGCGGTCTCCTTCTCAAGCCATAGGCTTGCATTATGACCTTTCGAATCCACTTGGCTAAAGTAGATTTTGACGCTGCCTGACCCCTTCTGGGGCCTTCCGGCAGAATAAACAAAGTATCCGTTCTGCGAATCTGAGCAGTGGCTTTTAGATAAGCTTTAACTGCTCTTACTACATCCAAGGAATGCAATAACTTTTCCTCTACCGAAGTAGGTTTGGGGGAAAAAAGAAGGAAGAACCACATCTTGGTTCAAATGAAACCTCGATACCACCTTAGGAAGAAAGGCTGGATGAGGGCGTAACACTACTCTATCCTTATGGATAACCAGATATGGCTCCTTACAGGACATAGCTGCTAATTCCGACACTCTTTTAGCCGAACAAATGGCTACTAGAAAAATCAATTTCCTGGTGAGAAGAACCAAAGAAATATGCTGTAATGGTTCAAATGGTTGTTTCTGTAGAACCGACAGAACCAAGTTTAGATCCCATGGACATATGGGAATATTAACCGGAGGACTAATACGCATCACTCCTTGTATAAAGGCTTTGACTAGTGAATGCGAAGCCAAGGGCCTTTGAAAAAATATTGACAAGGCCGAAATCTGACCCTTGATAGTACTCAAGGCAAGCTTCCTATCTACAGCCCATTGTAGGAAGTCCAGAATCCTACCTATTACGTATTTACGTGGATGCCATTTCTTGGCCTCACACCAGGCGATGTACGCCTTCCAGATTCTATAGTAGATCTGCCTGGATACCGGCTTCCTGGCATTGATCATGGTAGATACCACAGAATTAGAGAGCCCTCTCTTTTTTAGAATGTGGGCTTCAATAGCCAGGCCGTCAAACCTAGGGCTGGTAAGGAAGGGTGGTATATCGGTCCTTGCGAAAGCAGGTCCGGACGATGTGGGAGGGTCCAAGGACTCCCCACAGACATCTTTACAATCTCCGCATACCACGCTCTTCGGGGCCACGCTGGAGCCACCAGAATCACTGGTTTCTTTTCTACCCTAATTCTGCGGAGTAATCGAGGTAACCATTGTGGCGGTGTGAATGCATATATCAGCTTGAACTGATCCGAAGGGAACACTAGGGCATCCGAGCCGCAAGCTAGGGGATCCCTTGTCCGAGAGACAAACCTGTCCACCTTTGTGTTGAATCTGGATGCTAGAAGATCTACATCCGATGTTCCCCACCGCTGACATATTGTCCAGAAAACCTCGGGGTGAAGGGACCCTTCCTCTGGGCATAATTGCTGGCGACTTAGAAAGTCCGCCTTCCAATTCTCCACTCCTGGAATGAATACCGCAGATATGGCTGGGACATATCTTTCTGCCCATTTCAGGATGTAATTTACTTCCCTCTGGGCTGCACGACTCCTGGTGCCCCCTGATGATTGATATATGCCACTGCTGTGGCATTGTCTGATTGAATTCTGACAGGGGACCCTTGGAGTTTGGATGTCCATGCTACTAGGGCATACCGGGCTGCTCGTATCTCTAAGAGATTGATGGGCAGGGCCTTTTCTGCATCCGACCATCTGCCCTGGAGAGACTATTGCTCCAGTACTGCTCCCCAGCCTATAAGGCTGGCATCTGTAGTGACCACCTTCCAAGAAATCGGACTGAAGGATTTCCCTTTTTCCAGATTCTGGGGAACCAACCACCAACGGAGGCTCTTGCGAACGGAAGGGGACAAGGACATTGTAAGTCTAGGGCCTGAACTTTTTTGTTCCAGGCTGACAGTATGGCCCCTTGCAAATTCCTTGAATGGAATTGACCGTAGGGTACTGCTTCGAATGATGCCACCATTTTTCCCAGCAGCCTCATATACAGGCGTATGGACGGCTGTCTTTTTTGTACCCACTAAGTGGATCAAATCTTTCAAAGACAACACCTTTCCTCGAGGCAAGAATATTTTTCTCTGGCCTGAATCCAACCTTAGCCCCAAGTATTCCAGACTTTTGACTGGTTTTTAGGGCTGACTTGTCTCGGTTGATAATCCAACCGTGAGATTCCAGATACTTGATCGTCTTGTGAACGACCACGTCTAGTTTTTTCACTGAGTGGTCTATCAGCAACAAGTCATCCAGATATGCCATTATCATTACACCTTGTGTTCTCAGATTGGCCAATAAAGGGCCAGAATTTTTGTAAACACTCGTGGTGCTGTGGCCAAACCGAAGGGTAAGGCTCTGAACTGAAAATGGCGCCCTTCTACTGCAAAGCGTAGAAATTTTTGGTGGACTGGAAAGATGGGGATGTGCAAATAAGCATCTTTGATGTCGATCGCGGCTAACCAATCCTCCCCTTGTAGGGCAGTGGCCACCGATCGGATCGACTCCATCGGAAAGTCCTGATATACAGGAATTTGTATAGCCCTTTTAGAATTAATATGGGCCTCCCGTCCGCGTTTGCTTCGGGACTGTAAAGAGGTTTGAGTAAAACCCGAACCCTCATTCTTCCAGGGGAACCTCCATAATTACTCCTTGGAGCAATAGTTGTTCTAGTGCCAACAGGAGGGACTCTCTCTTCCGGGGATCCCTTGGCACGTTTGACCTTAAAAATGGGAAGGAGGAGAGTCTTTTAACTCCAAACTGTATCCCAACATACTGCGGAGAGCACCTATCTGTCTTGATAGTGTCCCGCCAGGTCTCTTGCGAACAACTGGAGTCCTCCCCCCACCCGACTGAGTGGGGGCAACCCTTCAATGAATTTAACTTTGGGGGAGGTTTTGTACCTCCCCTGACCCAGGGTTTCTCATTACGCTATTGTCCCTGTTTTTTTACCCCCGGGAATTGACCGAGGAGGCCGTCGGAACTGTTACACAGCCGATGCCCCAGGGACTGGAGAAGCAGGCCTCTTAAAGAGGGACCTCTAACTCTGTTTTTAACCGGCAAGAGCGTATTTTTACCGCTGGAAATTTTCTGGATATATTTGTCCAGGTTTTCCCTGAATAAGCGTTCACCATGAAATGGGACGCTAACCAGCCATTCTTTACAGGGAGCTTCAGCAGACCAGTTTTTGAGCCATAGAAGCCTACGCATATGTACTATAGACAGCGTAAGGCGGGAGGCCTGATGGACTGAATCCTTTATGGCGTCAACCGCAAAGCCTAAGGCTCTAGGTAGATCAGCTAGGGCAAGGCCTGCTGATCTGTCAAGTCCCTCAAGACCTGTTTCAACTGATCCTTCACTGCTTAGCAGACCTCACTGCTGGTTGTGTCACCAAGCTTGCTGTAGAAAGAAGCAGACTTTCATAAGGACTCCAATCTTTTATCTATTGGGTTCTTGAACATTTGGACATTATCCATTGGATATGTCAGTGATTTATACATACAAGAGATGGCTGTGTCCACTGTAGGGACCTTCCATTTTTTGATGAACTTATCCTTCATGGGATAGACCACCGGAAATCTCTTGGGGGAATAAATATTTTCTCAGGACGTTCCCAATCCTGGTAAATGAGCCCTTTCAGTAAAGGGTGAAGTGGAAAAGAACAGACAGTCTGGGGGCTTCTAGCGACCCCAACGAGGATACAGTAGTGGTTGATGGTTCCGCAAGGTGCATTTTTAAATGCTGATCGGACCATGTTAGTCAGAGACTGAACCCATAATCTTTCAGCTTGAGATGCTGAGAAAAGGTTCCCCCACTGTTGATTCCTCTATAACAGAATCAACCTTATCCTGATCCCCTTCAGGCAGGTCGATCCCTGTATGGGACTGTTGCTCTGCTAACAGGCACTCTGAAGGAGGAGACGGAGATCGGGCGTGCTTTCCCTGACAGGGAGGCAGCGATCAATGTTGACAATCTCTCTCTAATCCTCCCAGAGCTGAGGAAAAAAACCTCCTCTGTTACATACACAGGAGCAGGTGAACTGAGGACAGCCACAGTACCAAGTACCCCTGCGGGGTCTCTACGGTCACTTACCTCTGAACTTCAGGGGAGACTGGTGCAGCAGAAGCATGCCCAAGATCCTCAGAGCCCGATGAGACCCCCTTCGCTTCCTGGAAGATTCAGTTCCGGAGCTTCTGGACGGCATATTCCTAAGCCTAAAGCTGAGGTATTCCAGCCGTAATACACCACTTTTACTGAGAATAGTCTAGCACAATTGCTGCTATATCACAGTTGGTGTCTACTAAAGTGCCTTTCTAGGGGATGCCTGCATCAACCGCCTCTGTGTGCCTTTATACTGTTGCTAGCTCTGTCTGTGCACTTCAATAGCCAGCTATAATGTGCTTTAAAACACGCTGGACGCCCGCACATGCGCAGTAGCGCCGCGGCGCACACCTGAGCGTCATCCACCCGCTCCGCCCCTTTTTCCAGATCGCCTCTATATATAGAGGCACGGGCACGTGCGCCTTCGGCGCCTTTTTTGAAAACAATAAGGAGCTAGATGGGAGCCAGGGTCCCTTTGCCGCAGGGCCCGGGGATGGATGAGCGCAGCAACAGGGCAGAGGAGACAGCTTCCCAGCAGAGAACAAACCAACTGCCTGAATTTGATTCTGGAAGAAAAAAATCCACATTACAAGAAAAAGAACCATAGCGGCCTCTAGTGTCTAACACAGGTACCGCGGTCTTACATTTTTTTTTTTCCTTGCCTACTATTAAAATTATTTTTTTTACATTTTCTCAGTAGTAACAAGCATACACAGAATATTAGCGGGAATACCTTAGGTAACAGGCAGAAAGACAAAATAGGCTTGGGGGTCCCCCAATAGAACCAAGTTCCTGAGGGCGCCCACTTACCTTTTCCTCGCCGCAGGACTCTGTTTGGTCCACAGAAGCCCAAACTTCACCTATCACGGCAGGCATTGTAATTAAACCTTCAGGGACCGGGTTCCCAAGGATTCCACTCCCCTGGACCTGTATAGCACCCTGCACAGAAAACATCTTGGTCGTGGGTATGACCAGAGCTCTGGATCCCAGGGTCCAGCTCTCCTAAGAGAAGCATTACAGGCAAAACCTTGCTCTTCTCTTTGCAAGGCCCGGGTACCGACCGTTTAGCTATGAAGCTTTTTTGGTCGGATCCGGAATAGCTTACTGAGGCCCAAAAGAACCTGTACGCAAGCTCAGTGAAAAACACATGTTACTTCTTGGCCAACACCTTAGACACTGGCAAAAAACTGAGGTGCTCCCGGATGGGAGGGGCTTATATAGGGGAGGGTACTTCCAGTTTTGGAAGTTGCCAGTGCCAGCACCTGAAGGTATCTATATAACCCACATAGTAATGACTATGTCGCTCTGTGTCCCGTGATGTACGAGAAAGAAATAATGGATCTGGCTTAAGGATGATCCTATCAGGTAGGATCATTAAAAAAGGTGGTTTGATAGAAAAACATTGCAGATCCCCTACTCTCCTGGCAGTAGTGATTGCCAGTAGAAAGGCTAATTTTATGGTCAAAAACTTAAAATAAATTTATTCTAAGGGCTCAAAGGGGTGACTAGATAACGCCTCTAGTACCTTAGTAGCTCTATCTCTGGCTACCAAAAATATTTTAACTAAAGGTTCTTTCGCTATCCTAGCGTCAAGAAAAACTGAAAGGGCTGTACTCGAAGAGTGTTGACAGCCACACCCTTCGCTACCCCGTCCTGGAGAAATTCCAGGATTACCGGAATAGAGGTGGAAACTATTTGTTTTTGTTTACACCAAGTACAAAATCTTTCCAAACTTTAAAGGTACATTTTTCTCGTTACCGGCTTCCGAGTAAAGTATCTATTACTCTGTCTGAGCATCCCTTTTTCCTAAGGATCTAGCGCTCACTAACCAAGCCGTGAGCTGAAAGAATTCCGGTCTGGGATGCACAACTGAGCCCTGTGACAGAAGGTCCGGGAAGTTTGGCAGTTTCCAGGTGGGCGCTACTGATAACCACTTCAGGGTTGCAAACCAAGTCCTTCTTGGACACCAAGGGGCTACCAAGAGGACTCTGCCCGAAGCCTGGCTGAGCTTTTGGATGACTCTCGGAATCAGAGGCAAAGGGGGGAAGGCGTAAGCCAACCGGTATGTCCAGCTTTGAGCCAGGGCATCCAGGCCCTCTGACTCTCTCTCCCGAGATAGAGAGAAGAACCTCCTGACCTTCCTGTTCTTCTGACTGGCAAAGAGGTCTATTTCGGGGCAGCCAAACCTTTGCACCAACTCTTGGAACACTTCTACCTTCAGTTCCCAATCCCCCTGTCTGACAGGCTGGCGACTGAGGAAATCCGCCTCCTTGTTGTCTGTTCCTCTTATGTGGACGGCTGCCAACAAGACTAACCTGTGCTCTGTCCAGGTCAAGATCTCCGTTGTTAGTGTCAGAAGTTTCTTGGACTTGGTTCCCCCCTGGTGATTCAAGTATGCCACAGTTGTAGCATTGTCTGAACACACTAAAACCTCTTTTCCCGTGACTATTTTCTCGAAGGCTTTTAGAGCTTCGCCCACCGCTCTGTTCTGAGATTGGAAGAGGATTGGGCTACCTCCTTCTGCCAGGAACCCTGAGCCTTGGCTACCCCAAGATAAGCTCCCCATCCCTGGGCACTTGCATCCGTGGTGAATCTTAATGGATCCCACTGACTCCAGGGTTTGTCTTTCTCAAGGTTGCCTGGGACTGACCACCACCCCAGGGAGGATATTACCTGATGGGGAATGACCACCTCTTCGTCTAGGGAATCGTTCCTTTTGTCCCAAGAGGAAAGGTGGAAGGGCTGAAGGTCTCTTGAATGCAGTTGTGCCCAAACAACTGCCAGAATGCTTGTTGCCCTGAGGCCTAGAACTCTGAGGATTTCTCTCCTGGAACATACAGGAACATCTATCAGTCTTTTGAAGACTAAGACAATCTTTTCCACCTTTTCTCTTGGGAGGAACAGACTCTGAACCCGAGAGTCTATCTGAACGCCTAGGTATGTACGAACCTGGGCTGGTTCTAGAGAGGACTTTTCCAGGTTTATCAGCCACCCTAGCCTTTCTAGGGTAGAGATCACCTTCAGGGTCTCTGTACTGACCTGAGAGGCTGAAGGACCTGAAATGAGCAGGTCGTCCAGATATGGTATTAAGGCTATGCCCTGCAGATGGAGATGGGCCACCGCTTCTGCAAGAATCTTTGTAAAGATTCTTGGACTTGCCGCAAGGCCAAAAGGGAAGTGCCCTGAACTGCCAATGGGAAGTTCCCTCCTGTGTTACCACCGCAATCCTTAGGAAGGCCTGATGTCCCGGAAAAATCGGGACATGCAGATAAGCATCCCTGAGATCCAGGGTGATCATAAAGACATCTTTTAGTAGATTTTTTCTTATCGAGTACACGCTCTCCATGGACAATTTCTTGCACTCTAAGAACTTGTTTAGGTTCTTGAGACTTATGATCAGGCGAAACTTTCCAGAGGGCTTTGACACCAAAAATGTGGGAATAAAAGCCCTGGAAAAGCTGGTCCTTTGGAACCAGAATCACCACCTCCTGATCTACAAGTTCCTGAATGCCCTCTAGAAGGGCTTTCTTTCTTACAACATCTTTGGGAAGATGAGTTAAAGTGACCGTAGGAGGGGGCTCTGACAAGAATTCCAGGCGGTAGCCTTCCCTGATCAGTCTTAGGACAAAGGGACTGTCACATTTCCTTTTCCAGTGGGAGAAAATCTCAGTCTGCCCTCGACCTTGATACTGGCGTCACTTGGAATCTTTGATATGCTTTCCTGGAGAGGAAAAGAGCAGACTGCCTTTTTTCCCCCCCTCTACCAGGAGGCCACCTCCTGTGACCACCACCTCAGGTGGGTTCTTTTCTGGACCTCTGCTGGTCTTGTCTGGCGGGGCCACAAAAAAAAACTTATACCTCTCCCGTTTGGGTTTTATAGGAATTTTTTTCCCCTTCTCAGATGACCTGGATAAGGCATCATCTAGGCCTGAGCCAAACAAGAAGGAACCTTCAAAGGGCAAGCCACATAGTTTTGCCTTTTAAGGTCACCCTCCCAGGCTTTAACCCAAATGGCTCTTCTGGCCGAGTTAATAAATGCGGCTGTCTTAGCTGAAGCTCTAACCGAGTCCGCGGCTGCGTCAGCCAAGAAGGCAACAGCCTTCCCCATCACCGAAAGGGAATCAATTTCCTGTGATTTTTTCCCCTGGGATAGATGTCTGGTAAGTTTTTCTATCCAGCAGTCTGCGTTTCTAGCGACGCAGGTTGCTGATAATGCTGGGGTCATTGATGAGGCATTGGCCTCCCAAGCCTTTTTTAGGAGAGACTCAGACCTTCTGTCCATAGTGTCCCTAATGTTCCCTGCGTCCTCAAAGGAAAGGTCTGACTTCTTTGTCACCTGGGAGAGAGCGGCGTCCAACCGAGGGACTTTAAGAAGGACCTTGGCTTCTTCCTCTTTAAAATGGAATTTTCTTTACCATGTTTTAGGAGTAGAAAAACCTTTCTCAGGCATCCTCCATTCCTGCAGGCCCATCTCCTTAAGAGATTGGTGTAAAGGGAATACTCTCTCCTGGCTTTTTATCAAACCCTTGTACATTTTATCTTGTACTGAAGTCTCCTTAGCTGGTTGCAGAATCTCCTCCGTGGCATAAATCGCCTGGAGAAGTCCTTCCAAGTCTTCCAAGCCAAAAAGATGTTTATTAAATCTGACCTCTTCTGTATCACCGCTAGGACAAAAGCCAATCTCTTCACTAGAGGAAAGTTCTGACCCTGCCTGGCTTTCTGCCTCTTCTAACTGCTCTTCTTCCCTAGGTTGAACTTGTGAACAACTTTGAGAGAGGGAAAAGGAGGAACTTGGTCCTGGTTTGGACAATGTACTATCCTGGGAAGAGGGACCCTCTAGGGGGGGGGGGGGTCTGCTGAGTATCTGAGATTAAGGATGCCTTTACTGAGGAGCGGGAGGTTTGTAAAGAGGCCAGCATTTCCTCTTGTATTGATTTAAAAAAATCCTTCATAAGACCTGAGGCCTCTTTCCCAGCCAGTTTGTTAATGCATCTGTAACAAAAGGGCTTGGAGTGGGATTTAGGCAATCGTTCACCACAGTTACCACACTTTTTACTGGCACTGGTGTTAACGGATGAGGAAGGTGGCTTGTCTGATACCTCCTGCATTCCACTGGGGGAGTCTGCAAGAAAAGAGGGAACAGCCTATAATCACTCTTTCTATCCCCAATAACGTGGCTGCAGGCCCTTCTTTTCCAGGGAAGGCAGACATGGTGGGATTAATAGAAGCCCTTCTATGCAGGAAAACAACAAATCCCCAGTTAGTAAGAAAAAAATGGCACTTACCCAGTCCCTGTTTGCATTTGCCTGCAGCCACCTGTGCTGTCTTTCCATCCTCCTTGTCCATCAAGAGGTTCTAGACAGACTGTCTGCTCCTTGCAGCTCACCGAGTTCTGTTTGCACAGAAGTCTCAGTTCTCCGGAGCCACGCGGGTCCGGCGTCTCCTCCATGCTTTCCTTACTTTCAGCATATAGTGGGCGGCTCCACTACTTCCTGCTGCGACAGGAAGTTCAGCCTGAGAATGAGGCTTGGAGCGGGCCGAGTCCTCCCCTTCCTCAGTCGGCTGGATGGCTTCACTGTATCCAGGGAAGACCTGGGAGGAGACTTGAGCGGCGTGCAACGGCAGGGAATTTGAAAATGCCAGCCGCCTGCGCAAAAGCCGTTTTTTTAGGGGCGACCTGTGAAAAGCTCTGAGGTGGCAGGTAAGTACAGCCTTGTCGGCATTCCTACACCTGGTTAATGGTGGTACCAATCAGACCAATTGTAGTCCTTTAGGTTTAGAAACAAACAAATGTTTCACTGTGGGAAACACAATCAATACTGAGGGACAAGGGATAAGGTGGGGCCTTATAAACATTTGTGAACTGGTTGTGTTTCCTGTTGGGTGGAGCCTATCATCTCTCATGTGTTGCCGTCCTGGAAGGTGAGGTGAGAAAAGGGTTTTCTCTTTAATGGATCTTTGGAGATGTTCGAGTTTAACAAACGATAAAGTGGGATTTCCCAGAATTCCAGGTTGGACCCTGGGGAAACTGTGGAAACGACCCACTTGTCCTGGATCTCTGTCTGCCAAGCTGCCGAAAACTGTCAAAGCCGCCCCCCCCCACTTGGCCAAGTGGGGGCACCCCTTCACAAGGGGGATTTGGGGCTTTGCTTGTTAGCTTTTTGAACCCACGGCTTTTTGTGACCCTGGGCTTGATTCTGGGTCTTGGCTTTTGTGGCTGGCTGAGAATGCCGTCACCACTGCCTGGAGGTTGAGGTTCCGGGAACCGGGGAGAGAGAATGCTTAAAACAAGGGCGTTCATTCTTTTTCTTACCTGGTAACAGTAGTTTTACCACTAGAAATCTTCTGGATGTATTTCTCCAGATCACCAAAGAGTCGTTCCCCATGGAAGGGAAAACTGGCCAAAAGCTTTTTACATGGAGCCTCAGGTGACCAATGTTTTAATCAAAGAATTGGAGCGTGAGGCAGGATGCCTGCTGAATAGAATCTCTAATAGCATCCATTGTAAAACATAAGGCCTTAGGCAGGTTTTCCCAAAGTTTGACCCGATTCGGAGGAAAATCCTTAAGGCTTTGCTTCACCTGTTCCTTTAGAACCTGACACATACCAACTGCCGCCACAGCAGGTTGGGCTACAGTGCCCGCCATTAGAAAAGAAGACTTAAGTAAAGATTCCAGTTTCTTTTCAGAAGGATCCTTAAATACCTGAGCATTGTCTACAGGACAAGAAATGAACGCATTTACTGCAGGCAGCTTCCATTTCTTGGTAAACTTCTCCTCCATAAGATAAAGAACATAAAATTTCCTGGAAGGAGAAAAACGTCTGGATGTTGCCAGTCTGCGTAAATAAGATTCTCCAATAAAAGGATGAACCGGAAAGGAAAATGCAGCCTGTGGGGATTTTAATGAACCCAGGGAGGAGACAGGCGACTCAGTTAACCCAGAATACGGCAACTTAAACGTTGAATGCACCGCTTCAGCATAACATGGCACCTGCAATTTAAGAACCTGGGAAGCAGAAAAATGTTCCTCTGAAAACCCCGATCCATCCAACTGCTCCTCATCCTTATCCCCTGGAGACGCTACCTCATCATCCTCATCAGATTTTTCTGAAGGAGGATCTAGGACAGTGATGGCGAACCTTGGCACCCCAGATGTTTTGGAACTACATTTCCCATGATGCTCAAGTACACTGCAGAGAGGATTAGCATCATGGGAAATGTAGTTCCAAAACATCTGGGGTGCCAAGGTTCGCCATCACTGATCTAGGACAATAGGAGACCTACTCCGCTTTTTGTCTCTCAGTGAGGATGCTGCGATTAAAGTAGCGATTCTTCCTTCTAAGTCGTTTAGAGCTGCTGCCAAAGTGTCCTCAGTGACATATGTAGAAGCTGGCACAACAGGGGAGGCAGTTATGCCTGATAGAGGTAATGGCTCATCCTGTAAAGGTGCTTTAGGTCTCACAGGAGAGCTTGGCCCCAGGCAGGAATGGCTAGAGCCCCCCGATTCAGGCGGCAATGCTTTTTTGTCTTTTGTTGTCCCAGACCTTCTACTGGAAGACATATTCCCACGTCAAAGCTGAGGTACAAACAATGCATATACTACTGTGCTAGTTTAGCAATCTACATAAAGTATGCAACTAATCACACAGTTTGATGCTGAGTAGGTGGCTAGGAGTGCCTGAATCCAACCACATAGAGAAGCTTACATGCCCCAAGCTGCTGTGTCCATTTCCAGATAGAGCTCTCAGGTCCTTTTCAAGCCTACCGCATTGCGCCTGCGCAGTTGAGCTGCGAGACCACGCACCCCTCTTTCCGGCCGTGCACTGTAAAAGTGCGCCCGGCGCGCGTGTAGGGGAAATGGTGGAAAATACCCACAATAGGGGAAAAGGAGGATCCCCCAACAAGCAGCCATACCTCACAGAAAAGGTTTCTTTGCAGAGCTTTAAGCGGAAGAAGCGTGCTGCCTGAGGAATAGGGATGAACTCGGTGTTCGAGTCGAACATAGGTTCGACTCGAACATCGGCTGTTCGCGGCGTTCGGCGAACAACGAACGATTTGGGCCGTTCGCGCCAAATTTGAGTGACGCAAACGGCCCACAATACACTGCGCCATCGCAGTGTAATCCCGGCACTGTGATTGGCCAAGCATGCACTGTGACCCTGCATGCTTGGCCAATCACAGCGCCGGCAGCGAGGAGCGCAATGATTGGCCACAGCCAGGATGCCTGTGGCCAATTATAGCTGAGGGGGTTTAGTACACGCCCCACACTATAAAAGGCCGCCAGCGCGGCGGCCTTGTGTAGTGTGTTCCGGAGCAGGGAAAGTGAAGGATAGGCAGGGACAGTGTCAAATCTTGTCAAATCTATTCTTTGCTAAACCTTGTGTGTAGGGACAGAGAAGGATAGGCAGGGAGAGTGTCAGTGTCATATTCTTTGCTAAACCTTGTGTGTAGGGAGAGAGAAGGATAGGCAGGGAGAGTGTCAGTGTCATACTTTGATAAACTTTGTGTGCAGGGAGAGAGAAGGATAGGCAGGGGACTGTGTCATTGTTGCCAAGCCTCCTGCACATTATACATCTGAAGTTAGCCCGTATTGCTGCTTTTTCCTGGTGTGTTACACCAACAGGATTTTGCGGCACTTACAGCGGGCGGAGTGTACCTCCTGACCATATTACGCCTTAACTTAGCCTGTATTGCTGCTTTTTCCTGGTGTGTTACACCAACAGGATTTTGCGGCACTTACAGCGGGCGGAGTGTGCCTCCTGACCCTATTACACCTTAACTTAGCCTGTATTGCTGCTTTTCCCATTTCCCTGCAGGCCATTAGAATGTCTGGAAGGCAAACAAGGAGAGGCAGACAGTCAGGAGCCAAAAAAAGAGGGCAAGCAGGCTCTGTGTTTAGAGACAACAGTGCTGGTCGTGGATGCGGTGCATCGCCATCAGCACGTGGCCATGGGACATGCTTGTCCTTCTTTTCGGCAGCTGGATGTGTTGAGCCGCATCATGCCAAAGACTTGGTAGAGTGGATGACCAAGCCCTCCTCATCCTCTCTTACCCAGGCTCAGGGTACTGGCAAAGCAGCTGCCAAAGCGTCCTCTTCCCTGGTATCAATGTCATCATCAGTCACTCCTTCCCTAGACCAACCATGTCCTCCTGAGGAGTCCCCCGAACTGTTTGAGCACAGTGTTGGGTACATGCTCCAGGAGGATGCCCAGCGTTTCGAAGGGTCTGATGATGATACCCAGCTAGAGGAAGGCAGTAGCGTGAGAGCAGAGAGAGGGGATGCTCAAGAAGGACACCAATCTGGCAGTCATGTTCCAGCAGCTGCAGCATACTGCCAGATTGGATCCAGTGATGAGGAGGGAGGGGATGATGAGGTCACTGACTCCACATGGGTGCCTAATAGGAGAGAGGAGGAGGAGGAGGATGATGAGGAGGAGGCACATCTCCAATGAGGCAGGATGCCCTCGGGGGGCCAGCGTAAGGGCAGCACACCGACGGAATCACACCGCAGAGCTTCGCCTGTGCAGGGCGCTGCCTCTGCCCGTTATTCAAAAAGTTCTTTGGTGTGGGCCTTTTTTGAGTCGAGTGCATCAGATCGCACAGCTGCTGTTTGCAACATATGTCTCAAGCGTATATCGCGTGGCCAAAACATCACCCGCTTGGGCACCACATGCTTGACCAGACACAGGTTGACCTGCCATGCAGCTTGTTGGCAAGCCTACCTTAAAGACCCACACCAAAGAACAAAGCTGACCTCTTCTTGCACCGCATCAGCTGGGATCTCCAACCCTACTATACCTTCAGTCCTCTCTGAAACCTGCTCTGAGAGGAATGAAGGTGTAGAATTAGGTGTGTCACAGCCAAGTACTTGCGGGCACTCTGCTAGCAGTACACCAACGTCCGATTCTAGCAGGCAAATTTCCCTGCCCCAGCTGCTGGACCGTCGAAAGAAGTTCACTCCCAGCCATCCACATGCCCAGCGGTTGAATGCTAGCTTGGCTAAATTGCTAGCGCTTCAACTGCTGCCTTTTCAGTTGGTAGACTCGGCCCCCTTCCGTGAGTTTGTGCAATGTGCGGTTCCTCAGTGGCAGGTTCCCAAACGCCACTTTTTCTCACGGAAGGCGATTCCGGCTCTCTACCGGCATGTGGAAGGCAATGTCTTGGCCTCGCTGGACAGGGCGGTCAGCGGTAAGGTGCATATTACCGCTGACTCATGGTCCAGCAGGCATGGACAGGGACGTTACTGTAACGCCGAGCGCTCCGGGTGTCCCATCCATCCCGGAGCGCCCACGGCGTCTGTTCCCCTGCAGCGCTCCGGTCGGCCCCTCTGACCATGAGCACTGCTCTGATGCTGGCGGGGATGCGATCCATGCGGCGGCACCTGTCCGCCCGCGGATCCCATTCCATCCTGCTCACTGGCCTCCTCCTCCTGCTCCATCCCGAGCGCGCGGCCCCGCTGCTCTCCAGGGCGCGCGCGCGCCGGTCTTCTTAAATTTAAAGGGCCAGTGCACCATTGATTGGTGCCTGGTCCAATTACTGTGTACACACCCAAAACACTTAAAAACCCACTCCCCCTTCCTGTCCTTGCCGGATCTTGTTGCCTTAGTGCCCTGAGAAAGCGTTTTGTAGTTGCCTTGCCAGTGTATCTGACCTTCTGCCGTTGCCCCTGACTACGAACCATTGCCGCCTGCCCTGACCTTCCGCTACGTCTGACCTTGCCTCTGCCTAGTCCCTGTGTACCGTGCCTATCTCAGCTGCCAGAGAAGTCGAGCCGCTACTGGGGGACACGACCTGGTTGCTACCGCCGCAGCAAGTCCATCCCGCTTTGCGGCGGGCTCTGGTGAAAACCGGTAGCTGCTTAGAACCTGTCCTCCAGTGCGACCCGTGCCTTTGCCTCTCTGGCACAGAGGATCCACCTCCTGTGTCCTCACTAGCCATCAGTCCGGGCCCTGACAGTAGATCCAGCCATGGATCCCGCTGAGGTACCGTTGCCAAATCTCACTGACCTCACTACCGTGGTTGCCCAGCAGTCACAACAGATCGTCCAACAAGGACAGCAGCTGTCGCAGTTGACCGCCATGGTCCAGCAGCTTCTGCCGCCACAGCCTCCAGCATCTTCCCCTCTCCGAGTTGCCACTACTACCTCGAGAATTCGCCTGTCTCTTCCGGAGAAATTTGACGGGGATTCTAGGATGTGCCGGGGATTCTTGTCCCAATGTTCCCTGCATCTTGAGATGATGTCTGACCAGTTTTCCACAGAATGGTCTAAAGTGGCATTCCACAGAATGGTCTCTCTGTTGTCTGGAAAGGCCTTGGCCTGGGCCACGCCACTCTGGGACCGCAACGACCCTGCTACAGCCACCGTTCAGTCCTTCTTTGCTGAGGTTCGCAGCGTTTTTGAGGAACCAGCCTGAGCCTCAACCGCTGAAACCGCCCTGCTTAACTTTGTACAAGGAAACTCCTCTGTGGGCGAATATGCCATACAGTTCCGCACACTGGCCTCAGAGTTAGCCTGGAATGATGAGGCTCTCTGCGCGACCTTCAAGAAGGGTTTATCCGGCCACATCAAGGATTGTCTGGCCGCACGAGAGATACCCTCTTCCTTGACGGAACTCATCCATTTAGCTACCCGCATCGATATGAGCTACGTCGAAAGACGCCAAGAGCTTCGCCAGGAGAAAGATCTCGTTCGCACCAGGCGTTATCCGCGCCTGGCTCCTCTCTTTCTGAATCCAATGCATCCTGTTACCGTGCCTCCCGCCGAGGAGGCCATGCAAGTGGACCGGTCTCGCCTGACCCTACAAGAGAGGTCTCGCCGTAGGAACGAGAACTTATGCCTTTATTGTGCGAGCTCTGATCACTTCCTAAAAGACTGCCCTAGTCGTCCTCCGCGTCAGGGAAACGCCCGCACCTAGTGAACGTGGGAGAGGCGTTACTAGGTGTGAATTCTTCCTCTCCACGTCTGACTATTCCTGTGCGGATTTCTCCTTCTGCGGGCTCCCTCTTCCCTGCGGTGGCCTTCCTGGACTCTGGTTCTGCAGGAAACTTTATTGAAGCCTCTTTCATCAACAGGTTCAACATTCCTGTTACCCGTCTCATCAAACCCTTCTTCATTTCCTCCGTAAATGGAGAGAATTTGGATTGTACCGTGCGTTACCGCACCGAACCCCTGCTCATGTCCGTTGGTGTTCTTCACCAAGAAAAGATTGAATTCTTTGTTTTGCCGAACTGTACTTCTGACATCCTTCTTGGCCTACCCTGGCTCCAGCGTCATTCTCCTACCCTCGACTGGACCACTGGGGACATCAAATCCTGGGGTGACTCCTGTCACAAGCATTGCCTTAAGTCTGTACCGACCTGTCAAGTCCCCATCACTACTCCTTTGCCTGGCCTTCCAAAGGCCTATCAGGACTTTTCTGATGTCTTTTGCAAAAAACAGGCGGATGTCTTACCACCACATAGACCCTATGACTGCCCCATTGACTTGCTCCCAGGTACTACACCACCCCGTGGCAGAATTTACCCTCTCTCCTCTCCTGAAACCAAGGCCATGACTGAATACATTCAGGAGAACCTGAAGAGAGGTTTTATTAGGAAATCATCTTCTCCAGCCGGAGCGGGGTTCTTCTTCGTGGCCAAGAAGGACGGATCTCTACGCCCTTGCATAGACTATCGTGGTCTCAATAAAATCACTATTAAAAACCGCTACCCTCTGCCTCTCATCTCGGAGCTCTTTGACCGTCTGCGCGGAGCAAAAGTTTTTTCTAAATTGGACCTCAGGGGCGCTTATAACCTCATCAGAATCCGTTAAGGAGATGAATGGAAAACCGCATTTAACACCAGAGATGGTCACTTTGAATATCTTGTCATGCTGTTCGGACTTTGCAACGCCCCTGCAGTCTTTCAAGATTTTGAAAACGAAATCTTCCGGGACCTACTGTATACCTGTGTGGTTGTCTATCTTGACGACATCCTAATCTTCTCTGCCAACCTTAAGGAACATCGGCTCCATGTCCGTCAAGTGCTCCAGCGCCTCCGCGTAAATCATCTTTACGCTAAATTTGAAAAGTGCCTTTTTGAGCGCAGCAGTCTTCCTTTCCTAGGTTATCTGGTCTCTGGACAAGGTCTTCAAATGGACCCTGACAAACTCTCCGCTGTCTTGGGTTGGCCACGCCCCTCTGGACTTCGTGCTATCCAACGCTTCCTTGGATTCGCCAACTACTATCGTCAGTTCATACCCCACTTCTCCACCATCGTTGCCCCTATAGGGGCACTGACCAAAAAAGACACGAATCCTAGGTCCTGGCCGCCTCAAGCGGAGGAAGCCTTTACTCGCCTTAAGACCGCCTTCTCCTCTGCACCTGTCCTGTCTCGGCCAGATCCTCTAAAGCCGTTCTTCCTTGAAGTTGCCGCCTCCTCGGTAGGAGCCAGAGCTGTGCTTCTTCAAAAAAACGCTAAAGGGAAAAACGTCACTTGTGGTTTTTTCACTAAAACTTTCTTCCCTCCGGAAAAAAACTATTCCATAGGTGACCGTGAACTGTTGGCCATCAAGTTGGCATTAGAAGAGTGGAGACATCTCCTGGAAGGATCCCTTCACCCTATCTCCATCTACACTGACCATAAAAATTTGTCCTACCTTCAGTCCGCTCAGCGCCTAAATCCTCGCCAGGCCAGGTGGTCATTGTTCTTTGCCCGCTTCAACTTCCAGATCCATTTTCGGCCCGCAGACAAAAATGTCAGGGCTGATGCCTTGTCCCGTTTCTCCGATACCTCTGAAACCGAGACTCCTCCTCAACACATCGTACCCCCTGAGTGTCTGATTTCCTCTGCTCCCGCTTCTCTCGTGCCAATTCCTCCAGGAAAGACTTTTGTTCCTCCACGCCTTCGGCTTCAGATACTCAAGTGGGGCCATTCCTCCCATCTAGCCGGTCACGCTGGGATCAAAAAATCCATACAATTGATTGCCAGACACTATTGGTGGCCTACCCAGGAGAAAGATGTGACTGACTTTGTACGGGCCTGCACTATCTGTGCACATGACAAGACTCCTCGCCAGAAGCCTGCAGGTCTTCTCCTTCCCCTACCTGTGCCTGAACAACCATGGTCCCACATCGCCATGGATTTCATCACGGACCTCCCTTTGTCTCGTAGTAACACTCATCTGGGTGGTCATTGACCGCTTTTCTAAAATGGCTCATTTTGTCCCGCTCCCTGGTCTGCCTACTGCACCTCAGTTGGCGAAGCATTTTTTTCTTAAAATTTTCCGCCTCCATGGGCTGCCCTCACATATCATCTCGGATAGAGGCGTTCAATTCATCTCAAAATTTTGGAGAGCTCTCTGTACTCAACTAAAGATTACGTTGAATTTTTCTTCCGCTTATCACCCGCAGTCCAATGGACAGGTGGAGAGAGTTAACCAGGTCCTTGGTGACTACCTACGACATTTTGTCTCCGCCCGTTAAGACGATTGGGTCGACCTATTGCCCTGGGCAGAATTCTCATACAATTTCAAGAACTCTGAATCTTCCTCCAAGTCGCCTTTCTTTGTGGTCTACGGCCGTCACCCATTGCCCCCCTCCCCTTTCTCACGTCTTCTGGAGTTCCGGCCGTGGATGAATTAACTCAGGACTTTGCCTCTATCTGGAAAGAGACTCAAAAGTCGCTCTCACTGGCCTCTGCCCGCATGAAGAGACATGCAGATAAAAAAAGAAGAATCCCTCCTGTCTATGCCCCTGGTGACAAAGTGTGGCTCTCCTCCAAATATGTTTGGTTTCGGGTACCTAGCTACAAGCTGGGTCCTCGTTACCTCGGGCCATTTAAAATCAAAAACCAAATCAATTCTGTTTCTTACAAGCTCCACCTTCCTCCTTCTCTTCGTATTCCCAACTCTATTCATGTGTCTCTTCTTAAACCCCTCATTCTTAACCGATTTTCCCCTAAGGTCACTGCTCCTGCTCCTGTCTCTGGTTCTTCTGATGTCTTCTCGGTGAAAGAGATCCTCGCCTCCAAGGTCATCCGAGGTAAAAAATGTTTTTTAGTTGATTGGGAGAACTGTGGTCCTGAGGAAAGATCCTGGGAACCTGAGGCCAACATTTTAGATAAAGAGCTCATCCGTAGATTCTTGGGTTCCAAGAAGAGGGGGAGACCTAAGGGCCCGTACTGTAACGCCGAGCGCTCCGGGTGTCCCATCCATCCCGGAGCGCCCGCGGCGTCTGTTCCCCTGCAGCGCTCCGGTCGGCCCCTCTGACCGTGAGCACTGCTCTGATGCTGGCGGGGATGCGATCCATGCAGCGGCACCTGTCCGCCCGCGGATCGCATTCCATCCTGCTCACCGGCCTCCTCCTCCTGCTCCGTCCCGGCGCGCGTGGTCCCGCTGCTCTCCAGGGCGCGCGCGCGCCGGTCTTCTTAAATTTAAAGGGCCAGTGCACCATTGATTGGTGCCTGGTCCAATTACTGTGTACACACCCAAAACACTTAAAAACCCACTCCCCCTTCCTGTCCTTGCCGGATCTTGTTGCCTTAGTGCCCTGAGAAAGCGTTTTGTAGTTGCCTTGCCAGTGTATCTGACCTTCTGCCGTTGCCCCTGACTACGAACCATTGCCGCCTGCCCTGACCTTCCGCTACGTCTGACCTTGCCTCTGCCTAGTCCCTGTGTACCATGCCTATCTCAGCTGCCAGAGAAGTCGAGCCGCTACTGGGGGACACGACCTGGTTGCTACCGCCGCAGCAAGTCCATCCTGCTTTGCGGCGGGCTCTGGTGAAAACCGGTAGCTGCTTAGAACCGGTCCTCCAGTGCGACCCGTGCCTTCGCCTCTCTGGCACAGAGGATCCACCTCCTGTGTCCTCACTAGCCACCAGTCCGGGCCCTGACAGTTACCTTTCTTTCACGGCCCATTGGGTCACTCTTTTGGCAGCTGGGAAGGATGCAGGACAAGGTGCAGTAGTGTTGGAGGTTGTTCCACCGCCACGCCTCCAAAATGCTACTACTGGTTGTGAAACACCTCTGTCCTCCACCCCCTCTTCTTCTTCCTCCATGGCCTCTTCCTGTGCTTTGTCCTCGGAACCAGCGGTGCTCCGTAGGCGTTCAAGGGGCTACGCAAGTACGCAGGCAAAAAGATGCCATGCCGTGCTTGCGCTGGTGTGTTTGGGGGACAGGAGCCACACTGGGGCAGAGGTTCTGTCTGCTCTGCAGGGGCAGGCCGAGAGGTGGTTGACGCCACGCCAGCTTAAGCCAGGAATGGTAGTTTGCGACAATGGCACCAACCTCCTCTCCGCTCTCCGACAGGGACAACTGACCCATGTGCCCTGTGTGGCTCACGTCCTTAACCTGGTGGTGCAGCAGTTCTTGGGCAGGTACCCGGGCTTACAGGATGTCCTGAGGCAGGCCAGGAAAGTCTGTGTGCATTTCCGCAGATCTTATAATGCCAGTGCTCACCTGGCTGAGCTGCAAAAGGAGTTGAACCTGCCCAAGAAAGGCCTTATATGCGACATGCCCACCAGGTGGAACTCAACGTTGGCCATGCTGCAGCGGCTGCACACGCAGCAGAGGGCCATCAATGAGTACCTGTGCGACTACGGCACCAGGACAGGGTCAGGGGAGCTCAGGTTTTTTTCACCACGCCAGTGGGGCATGATCAGGGATGCATGCACTGTCCTGGCACCATTTTTTTTTTATAATTGTATTTTTATTGAAAATTTTTGCTAAATGACAATAATCACAAAGTAATTACAGAGCAATTCAAGCAAATCAGAATGTACATTACAGGCAGAACACTTCAGCCGAATTGTCTAAAAATACAGAACACAAGAGTGAACCGTATAGCAAAGGAAGTTGGAGAACAGGCTCATATGCATAACAAAGAAACTAGAGGAGATAGAGGTCACAGTTTAGAGATTAAAAAAAAAAAAAAAAAAAAAAAAAAACCCACACGAAAGTCAAGATAATACCAGAGTATGGACCATAATCTAAGTGAGGCATTACCGGGTTTATTAGACTAGAAGGGGGAGAGGGGGGAAGGGATTGGGCAAATCATGACTTATTAGCCAAAGGATGCATTCCATATTCCGAGGCATCCCATAGATCCCAGATCTTATCAAATTGGGGCAATGCGTCATTTACAGAAGCCGTCAGATATTCCATCCTACGTATCCCAGCAACTAGTTGGAGGAATCTGGGCCAAGGGGGGGGGTGGAGTTAGATAACCAGCAAAGGGGGATCAGTCTCTTGGCAGCTAACAGAATATAGGAAATCAGTCTGTTCCCGTGTTTAGTTATGCCCTTAAAGGGGAGACCCAACAAATAGTGTAGAGGATCAAGCGGCAAGGAGACATCCACCACCCTCTGGATCAGCCTCATGACATCCAAACAGAGGGGCTGAATCAAAGGGCATTGCCCAAAAATATGATACAATGACCCTATTTCCTTATTACATCGCCAACAATTCCTCGAAATTGAGGGGTCGTATTTATGTATAAGTTCAGGGGTCCTATACCAGAACATGAGGATCTTCACTGAGGTCTCCCTATGAATAACACATCTAGAAGATTTCGAGACGGAGGACCATATCCTGTCCCACATTTGAGACCTTATGGGTCTTTGCAGCAGTTGGGCCCACTTTTTCATATACAGATGGGTGTCCTCAGTGAGGATAAATGACTCATGGAGGATACGATGAATAGAGGAAACCAAATGGAGTTGATGGGGACCTTGGGCACACAGATATTCAAAGGGGGTAGGAGAGGTCAAAGACAAAGATGGAGATCTAGAGTGAAGGAAATGCCTGATCTGTAAATAGAAATAAAAAAGTCGAAAAGGAATATGGAACTTTTCTTTGAAAAAAACAAATGGGTGTAGCCTACGAGTTACCGGATGCACTAAATTGCGGAGCTGGAACAAAGAAGCATCGACCCAGGGGAATATCCGACCTAGTGATAGACTATCAGGGATGGACGGATTGAATAAAACATTAAGAAGGGGGGGGCAAGATGACATGAGGGGGTATGATTTGAGGCATTTACTCCATATTGATAGAGTGAAGTTCATAGGGGCTGTACATTGACGTCTATAAACAGGATCTATATGAGGGGAAAGAGACCAAATCAAGGAACAGGGATGAACCGGAAAAAGCACTCCCTTCTCTATATCAGACCAATGGCTAGGGGCATGAAGGGTAGACCAGGAAGCTATCGTCCTAAGGTGAGTGGCATAGTAATATTTAAGAATATCTGGGGCCCCCAGGCCTCCCCTGGATTTCAACGCGAAAACCACGGAACTGGGAATGCGGTGCGCCCTGTCGTTCCAGATGAAATTTGAAAAAGGATCTGTGGAGGGATTTAAGTTGAGACATAGGTATAGCGACTGGTAATGTCTCAAAATAATATAATAGCCGGGGCAAAATGGACATTTTCAATACGTTAATCCTCCCTAAAAGGGAGATAGGATATTTGGCCCAACTTTGTAATGATTTTTTGATGTCCGAAAATAAGGGAGGAAAATTTACTGAATACAGAGTGGAGTACGTAGGGGTGAGATGAACCCCTAAATATTTGAGGGAGATGGAACACCACTTGTAGCGGTAAGAAGTCATAAGTTGGGACAGTAATGTGGGAGGGATATGGATAGGAAGGGCCTCAGTTTTTGTAGTGTTTATTTTATAACCAGAAATAGCACCAAAGGAATTAAGGAGGTTGTGTAGAGATGGGAGGGAAAGCAAAGGGTGAGTAATAGTAAGCAGAATGTCATCAGCAAATAGCGAAAGTTTGTATTCCCTCTGTTGCATCACAACCCCACGAATGTCCTGATGGGAACAGATGGCCTCAGCCAGGGGCTCCAAGCATAGTATAAAAAGCAATGGGGAAAGAGGGCAACCCTGGCGAGTACCATTGGACATGGGGAAGCGGGGCGACAGAAAAGAAGACATCTGGACTTGTGCTGTAACTTGGGAGTATAATGCGTGTAATGCATTTAGAAAAGGCCCCCTGAAACCATAAAACCGGAGTGTCGAGAACATATAGGGCCAGCTCAGCCTGTCAAATGCTTTTTGCGCATCCAGGCTGAGAACCAATGCTTGGTGTGAGGATCTGTTCAAAAGATCAATCAAGTCAACCGTGCGGCGAGTATTATCGCCAGCATGTCTCGCCGAGACAAAGCCCACCTGGTCTCTATTAATCAATTTGGGGATATATTTGGATAATCTGGACGCAAGGATTTTGGTGAAAATCTTGTAATCTGAATTTAAAAGTGCTATAGGCCTATAGTTGTCAGGGGAAGAGGGGTCCTTACCCGGCTTAGGTATTACAGAGATATAGGAGTGGGAAAACAGAGTGCGGAGGATGTCCTTTAAGGAGGGTACCATAGAGGGACAGTAAATGAGGAGACAAGATATCTTCAAAAGCTTTATAATATGAGTAGGGGAGTCCATCAGGGCCTGGGGATTTATGAAGTGGGAGTTCCTTAAGTACATTATGAAGTTCCTCGGTAGTTATGGGAGTATTCAGTTCCGCCAGATTCAATGTGGAAATTTTTGGGAGTTTTAGGCCTGTAAAGAAGTCATTGAATTTATCTTGCGTGAAATTAAAGTGATTTTCGGGTGTAAGACAACTGTATAGCTTCCGATAGAAGCTACCAAATATCTTAGACATCTCAAGAGGGCAGTGGGTCCTAGTTCCATCCGCACGGAGGAGAAAATCTGGAAAGGAATGAAATGGGCGTGGCCTGAGCTTATTGACCAACATCCTGTGAGGTTTGTTGGAGAATTCATAAAACTTTCGTTTAGCCCATAGGAGAGATCTAGCGGCCTTACCTTGATGTAATGATTTAATTCGTTCTCTGATAGACATAACAGTGCGGAGTTTCGACACCGTGGGTTTGCACAGAAGTTTGCGCTCGGCCAACCCAAGGGCAGCCGTCAAGGATTTCAGGAGGCTGTTCCTATCCCTTTTCAGGCGAGTACCCTCCGCGATGCACACACCACGGAAAACCGCTTTGTGTGCCTCCCACAGCGTGGAAAAATCCGCAACTGACCCTAAATTAAGTAGGAAAAACTCCTTCAGTGCAGATGCTAACGTCGTGCGGGAAGGTTCAGATTGAAGAAGGTGGTCATTTAACCGCCAGTGACAAGATCTAGAAGGGGTTTGAGACATTTGGACATCCAAAGTGATAGGGGCATGGTCCGACCACGTAATGGGGGATATATCTGAGTCTGTAATGTGGGGGATGAGTGGGGCTGAAACAAAAAAATGATCCAAACGAGAGAACATTTTATGGGCCATGGAATAGAAAGTATACTGCTTAGCGGAGGTGTGTTTAATCCTCCATGAGTCAAATAATTGATGGGATCTAATACATCTACGAAAGGATCTAGCTGTGGAGACTACCTTTCTAGACCGCGTATCAAGAGGAATAGTTAGCCTGTCTCTAGTAGGGGACATGACGAGATTGAAGTCCCCCCCCACTATCATGAAGGGTTGAGGGCGACACTGAGGCATATCTAAAACCTTAGTCAGAAAATCAACCTGACCGGTATTAGGAGCATAGATGTTAGCTAAGGTAAAAGAGGAGGACATATAATCACAATCCAAGAGAAGGAACCTACCATGAGGGTCAGAATATGAATCTTTGACCCTGATGGGACATGTTTTCTTAATCAGAATAGCAACTCCTGCCTTGCCAGTGGAGTCAGAGGCAAGAAAGGAGTTGGGATATAACCTAGAAGCAAATTTTAAAGAGCCGTTAGCCTTAAAATGGGTTTCCTGGAGCATGACTATATCAGCTCCTGAGGATCTAAACTCATTCAAAGCAATTTAGCGCTTTTGAACAGAGTTCAGGCCCTTCACATTAAAGGACATAATTCTCAGAGACATAAGCACAGTTGTAACAAAGTAGCCTGTGTTTGCAAATAAAAATTACAAGGACATATTCTTGCACTACTTGGAAAAATTAGTGGTGTACATACAGAAACAAAACAAAGTCTCTCGTTAGTATTATACCTTGAAAAGTACCAGTATACCTTAGGTAAACTAAAAAATACAGACAAAAGAAAAAAAAAGAAAAAAGGAAAAAAGGAAAAAAACAGGAAAAAAGGGACCTCGACCAGCAGAACTGACGTATGAGCATATAATTAAAAGGGCAAAACCAGATGAGGAAGTATATATTCCACAGAAAAAAAAAGAAAAACATTAATTGAGAACCTGAGGTGTTATGACAACTCAGGGGACCCTGAACAACGTCAAGGGACCAGTATGGGCACAAGGGGGCCTCCAACATGGAAGTCTTGGAACAGGGCTGTGTCCGCCGCATCTTCTTAGGCAAAAGAAAATCCTTCTAAAGAGCATCAATTTTGAAAAAGGCGTAACCTTGAACCAAAAAGGAGAAGAAAAAAACGACAAAACTTTGAAACTTTGTTGCCCCATGGGACAGATACCAAGAACTCACCCCCACACAGGTGGGGGGGGGGTAGTTAACCAAACCTAGAGTCCAGATTGCAGCGGAAATACTTCCAAGGACTCAACGAGGAGAAACAAGAGCGATAAATGGGGATCCGGTCACCCCCTTCAAGGAAATCAAGGAGGTTGTCTGGAGGATCTTGGGCGCTGAGGGGTGGAGAGATGTTTCCTCGATTGGCTCCTCACAGGGGTCCAGAGGCAACTGGGAGTGGGTGGAAATGGACGAGCTTGAGCAGGAGCAAGATGAGGGTCCTCTTCAGGCAGAGGTGGGAGACCAAGGCTTTTTATAAACGCTTCACCCTCTTGTAGGTCACGCAAACTATGCTGAACACCATCTTTAGACACAATGAGGCGAAAGGGAAAGCCCCAGTAGTAAAGGACTTTGTGTAGCTGTAGGTGAGTTGTAATCGGACGCAGATTTCTCCTTTTCGCCAAAGTAATGGGAGAGAGATCACTGAAGATCTGTAGCTTCGTCTCCTTATATGAAAGCTGGGATTTATTACGTGTGGCCAGGACCAGGGCTTCCTTGCTGTCATAATAATGAAACCTCACGATTACATCTCTGGGTCTGGCCCCCGACGGGGGTTTTGGGCCCAGGGAGCGATGAGCCCTGTCCAAACGCCAATCCACATCCGCTACTGAGGGAGCTAGAACATTAAAAAGCCCCAAGAGATATGAGCGTAGGGAGGAGTCCCCCACCGACTCAGGGATACCACGGAAGCGCAGATTTTGGCGCCTCTCCCTGTTCTCTAAATCCTCCTGTTGAAGCTGCAATTGGGAGACAGAGTGTTTAAGATTGTAGTTTTCTTCCTCAATTGCCTGCACATAGTTCACCATCTCATCAAACTTGTGTTCCAATGCATCAGCACGTTCCCCAATTTGAGTAATTTCCCCCCTCAGTTCAGCTGAGATCTTGCTCACCTCTGCCGCAATGTTCCGGGTGATTTGTAGGAGCAGGTGCTGCAGCTTGGAATCCAATTTTTTATCTAAAATGTCAGGAGTGAGAATCTCCTGAGGTGCGTGTGTGGCGGGGCTCACAATCGGCGCGTTCATAAGCCCAGGGAGTCCCGGTTCCTCCGCATCAATGAACGGATCCATCGCGGCAAAGGGGTCTGCTTGCGAAATCGAGGCCACGGATTGCGGCCTAGTAATGAAGCGTTCCATCTCCGTTCCTGTTCGCGGCCCAAACAGCGAGTTATAGTTGCGCTGCTGCTGGCCAATCTTTCCCATGGGGCGCCCAGGGAGTAGAGCGGAGTATCAGGCTTACCCCGAATTAATTGGAGGCTAATGAAGCTATACGGAGGTCACGAAGAGCGGCGGAGACCCGGAGCTCACTCAGAGCACGTCCGCCATGTCGGAAAGCCGCGCATGTGCCCCGTCCTAGCACCATTTGAGGAGGCCACAAGGATGGTGAGCAGTGACAGTGCATGCATCAGTGACACTGTACCTCTTGTCCACCTGTTGGAACATACGCTGCGTGGAATAATGGACAGGGCACTTGAGGCAGAACAGAGGCAGGAAGAGGAGGACTTCCTTGCCTCTCAAGGCCCCATTTACCCAGACAGTGTTCCTTATGTCCCACCCATCGCACAGGAAGAAGAGGAGGAGGAGGAGGATTGTGTCAGCATGGAGGTGGAGCCTGGCACTCAGCATCATCAGCAGCAGTCTTTTAGGGATGATTTACAGTCCCAAGAAACCAGTGGACTTGTACGTGGCTGGGAGGAGGTGGCTGCGGATCATGTCGTCCTTAGTGACCCAGAGGACTCCGGACCGAATGCCTCAGCTAACCTACGCTGCATGGCCTCCCTGATCCTGCAAAGTCTGCGGAAGGATCTTCGTATTCTTCGGATCAAGGAGAGGGACCATTACTGGCTGGCCACTCTACTTGATCCACGGTACAAGGGTAAGGTTGCGGACCTTATTTTACCATTGCAGAGGGAGCAGAGGATGAGACAACTCCGGGAGGCCTTGCAGAAAGGTCTGTGCAACGCGTTCCCAGAGACTGGGAGGTTACAAACTCCTGGTCCTGGACAACGAGTTGCTGAGGCTTTGGTCAGTCAAAGAAGAAGCGGTGGGCAAGGTGGCCGTCTGACCGAAGCGTTCAGACAATTCTTTAGTCCGCAGCCCCAAGGTATGATCGGTTCCAGCAACCATCGCCAGAGTCTGATATACATGGTGCAGGAATACCTAGGGGCAAGGTCAGACTTGGACACCTTCCCCACCGAAAATCCTCTGGCTTACTGGGTCTTGAGGATGGATCACTGGCCAGAGCTTGCACAGTATGCAATTGAGCTACTGGCCTGTCCTGCATCCAGCGTTCTTTCAGAACGCACATTCAGTGCTAATGGAGGATTTCTCACGGATCACAGGGTGCGCCTGTCCACCGACTGTTGATCGACTGACCTTCATAAAGATGAACCAGTCTTGGATCACCACCAGCTACCAAACACCTGAAGCTGATATAACAGACTAATTTATTTTCAAATGTCACATCCCTTCAAGACTGATGCTGAGAGACTGTCCTGTTATGTTGACTGACTATCCTCCTCCTCCTCAATGATCCGATTGACGATGATAGCTTGGAAGAACATTTTTGTTTCTGGGTGCCGCCACCAGTGGCTAAGGCCCAATTTTTCAGCCCCTGTTTAACAGGGGCGTGTTATTACAATTTTTTATGCAATACTTTGCAACAGGGCTCATTGCTGTGCTCCAAGTACAGTCTCTGTGAGGGGTTGCAGTGTTGTGGCACCAGTGCCTAAGGCCCAATTTTTCTGCCCCTGTTTAACACGGGCATGTAATTACAATTCTTGATCTAATAATTCACAGCAGGGCCCATTCATGCGCCCACCAAGAGTAACTGTGAGGGCTCTCAGTGTTGTGGCAACACCAACATGTAAGGGGCAAATTTCAGCTGAGTATATACGGCAGGCCCCTACTTTCAAACATCCAACTTACAAACGACTCCTCCTTGCAAACGGAAGGATACAACAGGAAGTGAGAGGAAATCTACCCCTAGGAAGGCAAATTCTCTCCTGTAAGAGTTAATATGGGAAAAAAAGGTGTCTCCTCTCCACTGATGCTTTATCACCAATTCTTGTTTCAATAAAAACCCCAAATTTTCAAAAAACATTTGTCATTAGGACGGAAAGTGAGGTGAACTGTTCTGAACAGGTGCACACTGCACAGACAGCAAAACAAATGTTACAGGGGTGATAACCCTTCCCTATGTTTTCCAAAAAGCTTAAAAATAGATTTTTTGGCTGGAGCTACACTTAATGTACGTGTTCAAAATTACAAACAGATTCTACATAAGAACAAACCTACAGTCTTGTATGCACCGCCTGTATACGGCTGTTCAGAGTATATAGGGCCTTTTTTATTTTGTGTGCGGGGTTCCCCTTAATATCCATACAAGACCCAAAGGGGCTGGTAATGCGCTGGGGTGGGGGGGGGGGGGGGTGTGATTGGGTAGCTATGCCATTTTTCTTAAAGATTTTCATCCATATTACCGGTACCAGACATTACATTAAAGCCGCAAGCAGTTTTAAATGGCTTTTTTTCCTTTAGAAATGTAATTTTGTGCAGGGACAGTTCTAAATACGGGAAACACGTGGCACTTCACAGGCATACTTTAGACACCCCCCAGGTACGATATTTAAAGGAATATTTGACTTTTTTTTTCACTTTATGCATCATTAAAATTACTGCTCCAGAAAAACGGCAGTTTTTAAAACGTCTTTTTGCATTGATACATGTCCCCTGGTGCAGAACCCGGGTTCCCAAACCCTTTTTAGGACAATAACATGCATAATAGTGGTTATAATTAGCACTTTAGATTTCGAACGTTCGCATCCATTGTATTTAATAGGGTTCTAAAGTTCGTGCGAACTTTCGGCCCGTTCGCGGGTTCTGGTGCGAACCGAACCCGGGGGTGTTCGGCTCATCACTACTGAGGAACAACCGACACTGACCTGATCCTGGGCATGGTGAGTGAATATATCAGCTCTTTACTCCCTCCAATGGCGGACATAGGCAAGACACTACTCAAAATGGAAAAGTCTTTAACCACTTAACGACCGCCCACTGTAAATATACGTCAGCAGAATGGCACCGACAGGCAGAATCACGTACATATACGTGATTGCCTTTGTATAGTTGGGGGGTCCGATCGGACCCCCCTTCTTTACAGTGGGTGGTCGTTTTACCTTCGGGAGCGATCCGGCATGAGGGGACGGCCGTTCGATTCCGGCCACCCCCTCTCGATCGCTCCCGGCGAATGAGAGAGCTTCCCCTGCCTGCCAGGAAGAAGGAAGTGATGTCATCTCTCCTGGGGCGCTCACATATACCGAGCGCCGTACAGGAGAAGATGCAGGTTAGTACACAAAACAGCACACTGACACCAGGACACATAGGCACATAAATCGCCCCCCCAGACACCCCCAGACACCCCCCAGTCACAGTGTCACTGATTGCAGTGACCATTTATTTAGTGATCACTGCAATCAGTGACATTTGTGACTGTAAAAGTGTCACTACATTTAGTTTTAGGTCCAGTGTAGTCTCCTAACCCCCCCCTAATAAGGGTTTAACCCCTGATCACCCCCCAGATAACCCTTTCACCCCCTAGCACCGCCGTCACTAAGCAATCATTTTTCTGATCGATGTCTTAGCGTCTGTGATGCTGATCGGTAGCCAGTAATTTTTTTTAGGTTCGCCGCAGGTTTTTATAGCGTCGGGTACCCCCATATATTACCTAATAAAGGTTTAACCCCCTTGATCGCCCCCCCAGGTAACCCTTTCACCCCCTATCACCACTGTCACTAAGCGATATTTTTTCTGATCGATGTCTTAGCGTCGGCGATGCTGATCGGTAGCCAGTAATTTTTTTTAGGTTCGCCGCAGGTTTTTATAGCGTCGGGTACCCCCATATATTACCTAATAAAGGTGTAACCCCCTTGATCACCCCCCAGGTAACCCTTACACCCCCTAGCACCGCCGTCACTATGCGATCATTTTTCTGATCGATGTCTTAGCGTCGGTGATGCTGATCGGTAGCCAGTAATTTTTTTTAGGTTCGCCGCAGGTTTTTATAGCGTCAGGTACCCCCATATATTATCTAATAAAGGTTTAACCCCCTGATCGTCCCCCAGGTAACCCTTTCACCCCCTATCACCACTGTCGCTAAGCAATCGTTTTTTTTTTTCTAGTTAACCCTTTCACCAGTGATCATCATATAAGTGTTACGGGTGACGCTGGTTAGTTTGCTTTTTAGTGTCAGGGCACCCGCCGTATATAACCCAATAAAGGTTTAACCCCCTGATCGCCCGGCGGGTGATATCAGTTAGGTTTTAGCATCAGAGAGGGTCTGCGTCACACCCCAGGCAGCGTCAGGTTAGTGCCAGTAGCGCTAACACCCACACGTGAAGCATACACCCCCCTTAGTGGCATAGTATCTGATCAGCTCAATATCTGATCTGATCAGATCTATACTAGCGTCCCCAGCAGTTTAGGGTTCCCAAAAACGCACTGTTAGTGGGATCAGCCCAGATACCTGCTAGCACCTGCGTTTTGCCCCTCCGTCCAGCCCAGGCCACCGAAGTGCAGTATCGATCGATCACTGTCACTTGCAAAACACAACACACATAACTGCAGCGTTCGCAGAGACAGGCCTGATCCCTGCAACTCCAGTGCTGTAGGAGGTGATTTCACCACCACAGTTAAAAAAAAAAAAAAAGCATATATGCCGAAGCATTGGGGCAGCAGGAGCGGAGGAGTGATTTTGCTCCTAATGCCACGTATATACGGTCGAAATTCCGACGGAGGCTTGCCCGTGGAAAAGTCTGACCATGTGTACGCGGCATAACTTTTGCGAGAAGATGCCCCCATGCTTCGGCATATATAAATGGTGCATGTATGGGTGGATGAAGGGCGGTATTCTAATGGTGGGCATACCCACCGATCAATCTTTTTTTTTCGTTCAGCCAACAGGCTGCATGAAAAAAAAGATTACAATACATGTCCAACAAGGACCAGCAACGTACTGGTATGTTGCTGGACTTTGAATGTTTATACCAGAATGATGCCTGCGGGTTTAGGTATCATCTTGGTATCATTCTTTTCAGCCAACGGCCGGCTTTCATGTAAAAGCAATCCTAGTGGCTAATTAGCCTCTGGACTGCTTTTACAAGCAGTGGGAGGGAATGTCCCCCCCCCCCGGATATAAAAAGCGCCATTGGGAAATTGGGAAAGCATTTTATCACACCGATCTTGGTGTGGTCAGATGCTTTGAGGGCAGAGGAAAGATCTAGGGTCCAATAGACCCCAGTTTTTTCAAAAAAGAGTACCTGTCATTACCTATTGCTATCATAGGGGATATTTACATTCCCTGAGATAACAATAAAAGTGATAAAAATAAATAAATATGGAAGCAACAGTTTAAAAATAAAATAAAAAAAGCAAAAAAAAAAAAAAAAAAAAAAAAGCACCCCTGTCCTGCCCTGCTCTTGCCCAATGGCGAACGCAAGCGTCGGTCTGGCGTCATATGTAAACAGCAATTGCACCATGCATGTGAGGTATCACCGCAAAGGTCAGATCGAGGGCAGTAACTTTAGCAGTAGACCTCCTCTGTAAATCTAACGGGGTAACCTGTAAATGCTTTTAAAGGCTTTTAAAAATGTATGTAGTTTGTCGCCAATGCGCGTTTGTGCGAAATTTTAAAGCATGTCGTGTTTGGTATCTATGTACTCGGCCTAAGATCATCTTTTTTATTTCATCAAACATTTGGGCAATATAGTGTGTTTTAGTGCATTAAAATTAAAAAAAGTGTATTTTTTCCCCAAAAAATGCGTTTGAAAAATCGCTGCGCAAATACTGTGTAGAAAAAAAAAATGCAACACCCACCATTTTATTCTGTAGGGCCTTTGCTTTAAAAATATATATGTTTGGGGGTTCAACATAATTTTCTTGCAAAAAAAAATATGTTTTCATGTAAACAAAAAGTGTCAAAAAGGGCTTGGTCTTCAAGTGGTTAGAAGAGTGGATGTAAGCTTCCTAATGTTGTGTATAAAATGCCAGAACAGTTCAAAACCCCCCCAAATGACCCCATTTTGGAAAGTAGACACCCCAAGCTATATACTGAGAGGCATGTCGAGTCCATGGAATATTTTAAATGTTGACACAAGTTGCGGAAAAAATAAAAAAATTTTTGCACAAAGTTGTCACTAAATGATATATTGCTCAAACATGCCATGAGCATATGTGGAATTACACCCCAAAATACATTCTGTTGCTTCTCCTGAGTACGGGGATACCACATGTGTGAGACTTTTTGGGAGCCTAGCCGCGTACGGGACCCCAAAAACCAAGCACCGCCTTCAGGCTTTCTAAGGGTGTCAATTTTTGATTTCACTTCTCACTGCCTATCACAGTTTCGGAGGCCATGGAATGCCCAGATGGCACAAACCCCCCCAAATGACCCCATTTTGGAAAGTAGACACCCCAAGCTATTTGCTGAGAGGTATTGTGAGTATTTTGCAGATCTCGCTTTTTGTCACAAAGTTTTGAAAATTGAAAAAAAAAAGAAAAAAAAATGTTCTTTCTTCATTTTCAAAAACAAATGAGCTGTAAAATACTCACCATGCCTCTCAGCAAACAGCTTGGGGTGTCTGCTTTCCAAAATGGGGTCATTTGGGGGGGTTTTGTGCTATTTTGGCATTTTATGGCCTTCAAAACTGTGATAGGTAGTGAGGAGTGAAATCAAAAATTTGCGCCCTTAGAAATCCTGGAGGCGGTGCTTTGTTTCCGGGGTCCCGTACGTGGCTAGGCTCCTAAAAAGTCCCACACATGTGGTATCCCCGTACTCAGGAGAAGCAGCAGAATGTATTTTGGGGTGCAATTCCACATATAACCATGGCATGTGTGAGCAATATATCATTTAGTGACAACTTTTTGTAATTTTTTTTTTTTTGTCATTATTCAATCACTTGGGACAAAAAAAAAAAATATTCAATGGGCTCAACAGGCCTCTCAGCAATTTCCTTGGGGTGTCTACTTTCTAAAATGGGGTCATTTGGGGGGGGGTTTGTACTGCCCTGTCATTTTAGCACCTCAAGAAATGAGATAGGCAGTCATAAATTAAAAGCTGTGTAAATTCCAGAAAATGTACCCTAGTTTGTAAACGCTATAACTTTTGCGCAAACCGATAAATATACGCTTATTGACATTTTTTTTACTAAAGACATGTGGCTGAATACATTTTGGCCTAAATGTATGACTAAAATTGAGTTTATTCGATTTTTCTTATAACAAAAAGTAGAAAATATCATTTTTTTTCTAAATTTTCTGTCTTTTTCCGTTTATATCGCAAAAAATAAAAATCGCAGAGGCAATCAAATACCATTAAAAGAAAGCTCTATTTGTGGGAAGAAAAGGATGCAAATTTCGTTTGGGTACAACATTGCATGTCCGCACAATTTACAGTTAAAGCAGCACAGTGCAAAATTCTGAATTCACCTCTGGTCCTTTAGCTACCAAATGGTCCGGGGCTTAAGTGGTTAAAGCGGAGGTCCACCCCAAAAAAGTTAACACTAAAATTCCTTAAGAAAAGGAAAATGAATAGAAAAAAAAAAAAAAGACATTTACTCTCACCCAAAATGCCCGTTACTATGCAGAAGTCCCCTAATCTGCCTCTTCCTTTGCCTCGGTGGATGTCCTTCCGCTTCCTCTTCTTGTGAATGGGGCGCGCTGCCTTCTGGGAACTGTGTGTATCCCAGGAGGCAAGCTGCCCATTCACATAGCGCCCTGCGAGTCGCGCATGCGCAGTAGGAAACGGGCAGTGAAGCCATAAGGGGGCCCGACATCGCGGGCGAGTAGCACAGGTAAGGGTCCATATGAAAAAAGTCAGCAGCTACACTGTTAGTAGCTGCTGACTTTAAAAAAAAAAAAAAAAAAATCGCAGGTGGAATCCTGCTTTAAGATGTTTACCTTGGATCTTTCCCATTTACCTTATCCCCGCCGCAAGACTGCTGAAGACCAGACAGTACCAATCTTTACCCATCACGGCGGGTATATTGTGCCAACTTTCAGGGATATGAGCCTTGTAAAAGACTTTGCCAGAAAACGTATACGCTTTTTATGTTATAGCGAAAGTACTGGACCCCAGAGCCCAGTCCTCCAAGGAGAGACATTACAGGCAAAACCTCGGTCTTCTACAAGGTACGGGTACCATCCATTTTAAGCGTCTAAAAATTGACAGTTACTTACCGGTAACTGCTTTTCTAGGATATCTTCCAGGACGGCACACCTGAGAGATGACTGGTCCACCTGAAGGAAACACAATCAACACATGAGGTTAAAAGGCCCCTCCCTTCCCCTGCACCTCAGTTCTACCAACGTAATAGGTTATCCGGGTGCCAGAGGGACACTCTACCCGTAGTACTTACATCAAACCAGGGGTGGGAAGTAGGCCTGCAATCCTGGAAGATATCCTAGAAAAGCAGTTACCGGTAAGTAACTGTCAATTTTCTCTAGTCATCTTCCAGGACGGCACACCTGAGAGGATGGACAAGTTCAAGGTCTACCTTAGGGTGGGACCACCGCTTGTAAGACCTTCCTTCCAAACGTCAGATCCTGAGGCGATAGCAGTTCCACTCTATAGTGCTTTAAGAAGGTGTCCTGCTTCGCCCATGTGGCTGCTCGGCAGATCTGTTCTATTGAGGCCCCTGCTTTTTCTGCCCAAGAGGCCGCCAAAGATCTTGTTGAATGAGCTTTAATGTTACCTGGTACTGGGGAACCTGACTGCTCATAAGCCATACCTATGGTCTGCCTAATCCACCTAGCCACTGTAGATTTAGAAGCCTGCCCTCCCTTCCTAGGGCCGCTAAATAAAACTAAAAGGTGAGTCGACTTCCTGAAGTCCTTCACTCTGTCCAAGTATGTCAGCAAACATCTCCTGACATCTAAAAACTGAAATTTTTCCTCTCCTTTGTTCTTTGGGTTTTCACAAAAAGGAAGGCAAAATGATCTCCCGCGACCTATGAAACTGATGCGACTTTGGGAAGAAAAAGTGGGTCTTGCTTCAGCACCACTCTATCTTCCAGTATTAACAGAAAAGGCTCTTTACTTGACAAGGCCTGCAGGTCACTTACTCTTCTGGCTGTTGTGATGGCCAGTAAAAAGGCTAACTTAAGCGTAAAAAATGTAATGGAGATCTCCTGAGCTGGTTCGAAGGGCGCTTTCGTCAACGCTTCCAAGACCAATGTTAGATTCCAAGGGGGGAATCTTTTAACCTTTATGGGGGTTAACCTCTCCCTAGCTACTAGGAACCTCCTAATCAGAGGCTCTAGCGTGAGCCTCTGGTCCAAAAATACGGTTACAGCAACTATCTGTACCTTCAGAGTATTTGTGGCAATTCCTTTGTCCACCCCTGCCTGTAAAAATTATAGTATCACTGGTACCGAAGGACTAGATACTTCTCTATCTTAACACCAGTGAGAAAAAGTATTCCAAATCTTTGAATATATCCTCCTAGTGACTGGTTTTCTACTACCTAGGAGGGTCTCCATCACTTTATCGGAGCATCCTTTGCCTCTGAGAATCTCCCTCTCAAGAGCCATGCCGTCAACCTGAAGAATCCTGGGTTGGGGTGAACGACTGGCCCCTGCAGAAGAAGATCCTGCCTGGTTGGGAGAGGAAAAGGAGGGGCCACCGACCATTTCTTCAGAGTAGCAAACCAAGTCCTCTTGGGCCACCAAGGGGCTATCAGAATTAGCTTGCACTCCGAGTTGGCCAGCCTTTGTAGAACCCGAGGAATCAAAGCTAGTGGAGCGAAAGCATATTCTAGGTGACAGTCCCAATTCTGAGCTAGAGCATCTATTCCCTCTGAACCTCCCTCTCTGGTGAGAGAAAAAAACGCTCCACCTTTTTTGTTCCCTCTGTGGGCGCAAAGGTCCATCTCCGGAACCCCGAACTCTTGACTTATCTGGAGAAATACTCTCTGGTTTAGTTCCCATTCCCCTTGGTGAATGGGCTGTCGGCTCAGGAAATCCGCTACCACATTGGTGGCCCCTCTTATGTGGACCGCCGATATGGATTGAAGGACCCCTTCTGCCCAACTCAGAATCTCCAGGGCTAGACTTAGTAGCCTTCTGGATCTTGTACCCCCTTGTCAGTTTAGATAGGAAACTGCTGTCACATTGTCCGAAAGGACTTGGACGTCTAGTCCCTGAACTCTGTTTTCGAAGGCCTTCAGAGCCTGACCCACCGCAAGAAGCTCCCTGTAATTGGAGGAGGCTCTTGCTTGGATCGGGTTCCAGGATCCCTGCGCTTGGAGGTCCCCTAAGTGAGCACCCCAACCCCAGGCGCTTGCATCTGTGGTAATTTTTATAGGGTTCCACTGGGTCCAGAGACGACCCAACGTGAGTCTGTCCTGACCCAGCCACCAATCTAGGGAGGCCCTTACCCTTGCTGGAATGGCTACCTTCCCATCCAGAGACTCTGTCTTCTTGTCCCAGGAGGATAGAAGGAAAAACTGTAGCTCCCTGGAATGGAGCTGAGCCCAGGGAACCGCCGGAATACAGGCAGTCATTAGGCCAAGGACCCACATGACCTATCTGCGAGAGCAGTCCCTGGGTTCCAATAGAGAGGAAACTGCTGATATTACCTTTAACCTTTTTTCCTCTGGGAGAAAAAGCTTCTGAGCCCCTGCATCCACAGAGTATCCTAGGAAAGTTTTTATCTGGGATGGCACTAGGGATGATTTTTCCCTGTTTACTATCCAACCCAAGTTCTCCAAGGTGCAGATCACCGTCTTTACATCTGCTGTCACTTGCTCTAAAGCAGGGGTCTCAAACCGGCGGCCCTCCAGCTGTTCTAAAACTACAAATCCCATGAGGCATTGCAAGGCTGACAGTTACAAGCATGACTCCCACAGGCAAAGGCATGATGGGATTTGTAGTTTTGCAACAGCTGGAGGGCCACCAGTTTGAGACCCCTGCTCTAAAGACTGTCCATAGATCAGGAGGTCGTCTAAATAGGGTATCAGAGATACCCCCTGTAAATACAGGTAAGCTACTGTACAACCTCTGCCAATATCTTTGTGAACACTCTTGGGCTTGCAGCTAAGCCAAAGGGAAGTACTCGGTATTGCCAGTGTTGTATACCCTTGCTTGTCAGGACTGCGAACCTCAGCAGGGATTGGTGTTCTGGGCCAATAGGCACGTATAGATACGCGTCCCTCAGATCCACTGTGGCCATAAAGGCATCCTTCAATAGATATTTTCTCACAGTATAAATGCTTTTCATCCGAAAGCTCTTGTGTATCAGAAACCTGTTCAGCTTCCTGAGATTTACTATCAGGCGAAAAAAAAAATAGG
The DNA here is from genome assembly GCA_029206835.1 of Rana muscosa. Taxonomy (NCBI): domain Eukaryota; kingdom Metazoa; phylum Chordata; class Amphibia; order Anura; family Ranidae; genus Rana; species Rana muscosa. Next base: position 934,280,479 of record CM055118.1, on the reverse strand, counting down.
ATTTTTATAACAGCTTACCTGTAAAATCCTTTTCTTGGAGTACATCACGGGACACAGAGCGACATAGTCATTACTAATGGGTTATATAGATACCGTCAGGTGCTGGCACTGGCAACTTCCAAAACCGGAAGTACCCTCCCCTATATAAGCCCCTCCCATCCGGGAGCAGTTTTGTAGCAAAGCAATAAGTGTCCCCAAAGATGGGCGGGAGCTCTGTGTCCCGTGATGTACTCCAAGAAAAGGATTTTACAGGTAAGCTGTTATAAAAATCCTATTTTCTTTCTCGTACATCACGGGACACAGAGCGACATAGTCATTACTAATGGGATGTCCTAAAGCAATGCCAAATGAGGGGGGGGATACACCATATATAAGCTGAGCGCTATCAGACATGAGGATCTTTTGCGGCCTGCAACACACTGCGCCCAAAGGCGACATCCTCCTGACTTCTAACGTCCACCTGGTAGAACCTAGTAAACGTGTGTACTGAAGACCATGTTGCGGCCTTACAGATTTGAGCCAGGGAGGCCTGGTGATGCACTGCCCATGAAGTTCCAACTGCTCTCGTGGAGTGCGCTCTAACTTTGAACGGAGGCGGTCTCCTTCTCAAGCCATAGGCTTGTATTATGACCTGTCGAATCCACTTTGCTAAAGTAGATTTTGACGCTGCCTGACCCTTTCTGGGGCCTTCCGGCAGAATAAACAAAGTATCCGTTCTGCGAATCTGAGCAGTGGCTTTTAGATAAGCTTTAACTGCTCTTACTACATCCAAAGAATGCAATAACTTTTCCTCTACCGAAGTAGGTTTGGGGAAAAAAGAAGGAAGAACCACATCTTGGTTCAAATGAAACCTCGATACCACCTTAGGAAGAAAGGCTGGATGAGGACGTAACACTACTCTGTCCTTATGGATAACCAGATATGGCTCCTTACAGGACATAGCTGCTAATTCCGATACTCTTTTAGCCGAACAAATGGCTACTAGAAAAATCAATTCCCTGGAGAGAAGCACCAAGGAAATATGCTGTAATGGTTCAAATGGTTGTTTCTGTAGACCCGACAGAACCAAGTTTAGATCCCATGGACATATGGGAATATTAACCGGAGGACTAATACGCATCACTCCTTGTATAAAGGCTTTGACTAGTGAATGCGAAGCCAAGGGCCTTTGAAAAAATATTGACAAGGCCGAAATCTGACCCTTGATAGTACTCAAGGCAAGCTTCCTATCTACAGCCCACTGTAGGAAGTCTAGAATCCTACCTATTACGTACTTATGTGGATGCCATTTCTTGGCCTCACACCACGCGATGTACGCCCTCCAGATTCTATAGTAGATCTGCCTGGATACCGGCTTCCTGGCATTGATCATGGTAGATACCACAGCATTAGAGAGCCCTCTCTTTTTTAGAATGTGGGCTTCAATAGCCAGGCCGTCAAACCTAGGGCTGGTAAGGAAGGGTGGTATATCGGTCCTTGCGAAAGCAGGTCCGGACGACGTGGGAGAGTCCAAGGACTCCCCACTGAAATTTTACAATCTCCGCGTACCACGCTCTTCGGGGCCACGCTGGAGCCACCGGAATCACTGTTTCTTTTCTACCCTGATTCTGCGGAGTAATCGAGGTAACCATTGTGGCGGTGTGAATGCATATATCAGCTTGAACTGATCCCAAGGGAACACTAGGGCATCCGAGCCGCAAGCTAGGGGATCCCTTGTCCGAGAGACAAACCTGTCCCCCTTTGCGTTGAATCTGGATGCTAGAAGATCTACATCCGATGTTCCCCACCGCTGACATATTGTCCAGAAAACCTCGGGGTGAAGGGACCCTTCCTCTGGGCCTAATTGCTGGCGACTTAGAAAGTCCGCCTTCCAATTCTCCACTCCTGGAATGAATACCGCAGATATGGCTGGGACATATTTTTCTGCCCATTTCAGGATGTAATTTACTTCCCTCTGGGCTGCACGACTCCTGGTGCCCCCCTGATGATTGATATATGCCACTGCTGTGGCATTGTCGGATTGAATTCTGACAGGGGACCCTTGGAGTTTGGATGTCCATGCTACTAGGGCATACCGGGCTGCTCGTATCTCTAAGAGATTGATGGGCAGGGCCTTTTCTGCATCCGACCATCTGCCCTGGAGAGACTATTGCTCCAGTACTGCTCCCCAGCCTATAAGGCTGGCATCTGTAGTGACCACCTTCCAAGAAATCGGACTGAAGGATTTCCTTTTCTAGATTCTGGGGAACCAACCACCAACGGAGGCTCTTGCGAACGGAAGGGGACAAGGACATTGTAAGTCTAGGGCCTGAACTTTTTTGTTCCAGGCTGACAGTATGGCCCCTTGCAAATTCCTTGAATGGAATTGACCGTAGGGTACTGCTTCGAATGATGCCACCATTTTTCCCAGCAGCCTCATATACAGGCGTATGGACGGCTGTCTTTTTTGTACCCACTAAGTGGATCAAATCTTTCAAAGACAACACCTTTCCTCGAGGCAAGAATATTTTTCTCTGGCCTGAATCCAACCCTAGCCCCAAGTATTCCAGACTTTTGACTGGTTTTTAGGGCTGACTTGTCTCGGTTGATAATCCAACCGTGAGATTCCAGATACTTGATTGTCTTGTGAACGACCACGTCTAGTTTTTTCACTGAGTGGTCTATCAGCAACAAGTCATCCAGATATGCCATTATCATTACACCTTGTGTTCTTAGATTGGCCAATAAAGGGCCAGAATTTTTGTAAACACTCGTGGTGCTGTGGCCAAACCGAAGGGTAAGGCTCTGAACTGAAAATGGCGCCCTTCTACTGCAAAGCGTAGAAATTTTTGGTGGACTGGAAAGATGGGAATGTGCAAATAAGCATCCTTGATGTCGATCGCGGCTAACCAATCCTCCCCTTGTAGGGCAGTGGCCACCGATCAGATCGACTCCATCGGAAAGTCCTGATATACAGGAATTTGTATAGCCCTTTTAGAATTAATATGGGCCTCCCGTCCGCGTTTGCTTCGGGACTGTAAAGAGGTTTGAGTAAAACCCGAACCCTCATTCTTCCAGGGGAACCTCCATAATTACTCCTTGGAGCAATAGTTGTTCTAGTGCCAACAGGAGGGACTCTCTCTTCCGGGGATCCCCTGGCACGTTTGACCTCAAAAATGGGAAGGAGGAGAGTCTTTTAACTCCAAACTGTATCCCAAACCTACTGCGGAGAGCACCTATCTGTCTTGATCGTGTCCCGCCAGGTCTCTTGCGAACAACTGGAGTCCTCCCCCCACCCGACTGAGTGGGGGCTTCAATGAATTTAACTTTGGGGGAGGTTTTGTACCTCCCCTGACCCAGGGTTTCTCATTACCCTGCTACTGTCCCTGTTTTTTACCCCCGGGAATTGACCGAGGAGGCCGTCGGAACTGTTACACGGCCGATGCCCCAGGGACTGGAGAAGCAGGCCTCTTAAAGAGGGACCTCTAACTCTGTTTTTAACCGGCAAGAGCGTATTTTTACCGCTGGAAATTTTCTGGATATATTTGTCCAGGTTTTCCCTGAATAAGCGTTCACCATGAAATGGGACGCTAACCAGCCATTCTTTACAGGGAGCTTCAGCAGACCAGTTTTTGAGCCATAGGAGCCTACGCATATGTACTATAGACAGCATAAGGCGGGAGGCCTGATGGAGTGAATCCTCTATGGCGTCAACCGCAAAGCCTAAGGCTCTAGGTAGATCAGCTAGGGCAACGCCTGCTGATCTGTCAAGTCCCTCAAGACCTGTTTCAACTGATCCTTCACTGCTTAGCAGACCCCAATAGCTGCTACTGCTGGTTGTATCACCAAGCAGATTTTCATAAGGACTCCAATCTTTTATCTATTGGGTTCTTGAACATTTGGACATTATCCACTGGACATGTCAGTGATTTATACATACAAGAGATCTCTTGAGGGAATAAATATTTTCTCAGGACGTTCCCAATCCTGGTAAATGAGCCCTTTCAGTAAAGGGTGAAGTGGAAAAGAACAAACAGTCTGGGGGCTTCTAGCGACCCCAACGAGGATATAGTAGTGGTTGATGGTTCCGCAAGGTGCATTTTTAAATGCTGATCGGACCATGTTAGTCAGAGACTGAACCCATAATCTTTCAGCTTGAGCTGCTGAGAAAGGTTCCTCCACTGTTGATTCCTCTATAACAGAATCAACCTCATCCTGATCCCCTTCAGGCAGGTCGATCCCTGTATGGGACTGTTGCTCTGCTAACAGGCACTCTGAAGGAGGAGACGGAGATCGGGCGTGCTTTCCCTGACAGGGAGGCAGCGATTAATGTTGACAATCTCTCTCTAATCCTCCCAGAGCTGAGGAAAAAAACCTCCTCTGTTACATACACAGGAGCAGGTGAACTGAGGATAGCCACAGTACCAAGTACCCCTGCGGGGTCTCTACGGTCACTTACCTCTGAACTTCAGGGGAGACTGGTGCAGCAGAAGTATGCCCAAGATCCTCCGAGCCCGATGAGACCCCCTTCGCTTCCTGGAAGATTCAGTTCCGGAGCTTCTGGACGGCATATTCCTAAGCCTAAAGCTGAGGTATTCCAGCCGTAATACACCACTTTTACTGAGAATAGTCTAGCACAATTGCTGCTATATCACAGTTGGTGTCTACTAATGTGCCTTTCTAGGGGATGCCTGTATCAACCGCTTGCTGTATGCCTTTAAATGTTGCCAGCTCTGTCTCTGTACTTCATAGCCAGCTCACTACAACATTGTGGTTTTTTTAAACTGCTGGGACGCCCGCACATGCGCAGAAGCGCTGCGGCGCGCACAGAGCGTCATCCCCCAGGCTCCGCCCCCTTTCCCGGCTCACCTCTATATATAGAGGCGCGTGCACGCGCGGGGCCACGTGCGCCCTCGGCGCTAATTTCAAAAAATGGTAACAAGGGACAGGAGCCAGGGCCCCTCTTTGCCGCAGGCCGGGGGATGGACGAGCACTGCAACATGGCAGAGGAAGCAGTTTCCTATAAGAGAACTCACCATCTGCCTGGACTTTGCTCTGCTGAGAAGAAGCTAGTCCACATGACAAGAAAACATTCCACAGCGGCCTCTAGTGGACAAACACAGGTACCGCAGTCTAATATATTAAATATATATATAAAAAAATATATATATTTTTTTTTCTTGACCACCATTAAAAATTATTACATTTTTTTTTTTTTTTTAGTAGTTACAGGCATGCACAGAATTTTGCGGGAATACCATTAGGTAACAGACAGAAAGACAAATTAGGCTTGGGGGTCCCCCAATAGAACCAAGTTCCTGGGGGCCCCCACTTACCTGTTCCCCGCCGCAGGACTTTGTTTGGTCCACAAAAGCCCAAACTTCACCTATCACGGCAGGCATTGTAATTAAACCTTCAGGGACCGGGTTCCCAAGGATTCCACTCCCCTGGACCTGTATAGCACCCTGCACAGAAAATATCTTGGTCGTGGGTATGACCAGAGCTCTGGATCCCAGGGTCCAGCTCTCCTAAGAGAAGCATTACAGGCAAAACCTTGCTCTTCTCTGCAAGGCCCGGGTACCGACCGTTTAGCTATGAAGCTTTTTTGGTCGGATCCGGAATAGCTTACTGAGGCCCAAAAGAACCTGTACGCAAGCTCAGTGAAAAACACATGTTTCTTCTTGGCCAACACCTTAGACACTGGCAAAAAACTGAGGTGCTCCCGGATGGGAGGGGCTTATATAGGGGAGGGTACTTCCGGTTTTGGAAGTTGCCAGTGCCAGCACCTGACGGTATCTATATAACCCATTAGTAATGACTATGTCGCTCTGTGTCCCGTGATGTACGAGAAAGAAATACAAATTGCCATCATGAGAAAGGTCACATATTAGTTGACCTTGTTCTGGTTCCACTTGTTGATCTGGCTGTTGTGGTGCTTCAATATCTTCTAAACTGGGCTGCGACATCTTTTGGAGAAGCCAAGTCTGTTTGTTCTTTGATTGGCTATTATAGGCTGGTCACTGGAGTCTGCTGGAAAAAAAAAGAAAAAGAAAAAAAATCATACCATATCTCACAGCCATCATGTAAAAATCAAAATTACTATTACTTATTTTTTTCATTAGTAAAACTGCATTATCATTCTGATGCTAGCGGTCTACTTTAATTACATACAATTACAAAAAGCCATAATGCATTTTTATTATAATATATCATTAGGTACGCATAACTTAAAAATATAACAAATTATGGTACCCCATGGTGACTTATTATATTATTATCTGTATACCATTAAGAGGATACTATATATTATATACCGTATATACTTGAGTATAAGCCGACCCGAATATAAGCCGAGGCACCTAATTTTACCACAAAAAACTGGGTAAACTTGACTCGAGTATAAGCCTAGGATGTGCCTCACTGTGCCCATGACTAGATTGACGTTTAACATGGGAGTCTATGGAAGGGGTGCCCGGATTTGAAAAATCGGTGCTGCCCGGCCGTATAGAGGAGAAATGGGGCTACATGTGTGCCAAGTATTGGGTCCAGGGGACCTACGACCGGCACCAGGTCCCCAAAGTCAATGGAGAAATGACCGTTTAACATGGGAGTCTATGGAAAGGGTTCCCGGCTTTGAAAAATCAGTGCTTCCCGGTGGTAGGTCAACCGGACAAAAAAAACTTTACACACTTGTAGAGGAAGAGTGGGGCTCCATGTGGGCCAAGTTTGGGGTCCAGGGGACCTACGGCTGACCGGTAGCAGCTCCCTAAAATCCGGGAGATCAGGCGCAAAAAGGTGACTCGAGTATAAGCCGAGGGGGGCATTTTCAGCACAAAAAAAATGTGCTGAAAAACTTGGCTTATACGCGATAGATAGAGATATATAGATAGAGATATATATATATATATATATATATATATATCTCTATGTAAAGTTTGCTTGTATGAGATAATTATTACCATTTTTAAAATGTAGATACTGCTGCTCCTGAACACCAAATACATTTGGAGAGATATTTATTTGGCCAATACTACAGTATATAGAGGTGAAGGCTGGGTTCTTCCCACTAATACCCGCCTGTATTCCTTGTAATGTGTTAAATGGCATTGCAAGAAACTTCATAATCCATCCTTCTGCCCAGAGGCGTGACATTTCATATGTGTGATGGAAGAGTTTAATTCATTTACTGTAAATGTAGCACACGGATCTTTTTCTTGCCTGGCTCACTTGCAAGTCAAGGCACACCGTACTATGTGCCCGTACCCTCCTGTTTGAAGAGGTTAAGCGGTGTTCACAAATTTTGGGTCCTGCAGCGAGGTACCTCCTTTCACTGGTTCTCATCCCCAGCGTATGGGGTCAAGTCTATATTTCTTCCCCCAAGAAGGCCAATGTCCAGAAACACTTTACTGGAGAAAAGGAAAAATAAACTCTGGAGTTAAACGGGAATCTGGAGAGATAGAAGTTAGCATAGTCAGAAGGCAGATTCAGGCACAGGCACACATATACACACACACACACACACACCTTAGTCACTCGTCGCCACTCGATCCCGAGTGGGTTTAGCTCACCCGGATATTCACTGAGATCGGCCCTAGCAGCCGGTGTGAAGCTCAAACAGTTCTGTCACCCTATCCCCTCCAGGGATGGGTTCAGGAAATCCTTTAACCTCTGTAGAATTTGGAGAACAGAACGATGCCAATTGGCACTCTACAGGGGTAGCTTTGCGGAGTGAAGAATCCTTCCCTCTAACAGGTCACCAGGCCTTTCCCAAGACAGCGATCTTCCATCACTCATCTCCTCTATGGGACCGATCCTCCCCTGGCTTCCCTTAAGCAAGAGCGGGTACCCTCACATGGGCACCCTGGGACTCCTCTTTCGGGGGTAGGCCCTAGCTAAAGGTGCTGGGCCTACTAGTAGAGTTGCAGCCCCAGGCTAAAAAGGTGCCAGGGCCTGATCACACCCACATGCACCCCTTGGCCATGAGGGCCACCGAAGGTGGGGTACATGTGTCACTCCCGGACCAAGGGGTCCTCTCCTAATGGCGTCTGCCCCTTTTGTACCCTCTCTCGGCATGCACAGCGGGTAGATCACGCCCACTGCACGGCCGCCGAGAGAGGACAACCAATCCCGCCACTGTGTCACCTATGGTTCGACCCTGAGCCTGGGCAACTGTGCCACCCGCAGGCCAAAGGGGAACCGCACACCAGACACCACCACAGCAGAGCAGAATCCAGTATAACAAATCAGAGAATCTGAGCCAACTATGGCTTATACTACCCCTACATTTAGTACATCGCGACCCCCATATGGAGGTACCCGCTACATAAAGACATGTTCACAAGTTTGTTAACCCGTTAGTGTTTCTGTGTGCTGAATGTTATTAACAACAAGAGTTTAATGTCATGTTGAGGTTAGCTGATGAAGACCACCAGGTTTGCAACATACAGACTTTTCCACTTGGTAGCAGAGACTCCACTGCATTTCATACCATTACAGAGCTTACTCATAGGGATTACACATATTCATAGGCTTTTAAACAGTGATTGGCTACACTATTTAACCTCCACAGACCGGAAGATTTTCCCCCTTAATGACCAAGCCATTCTTTGCAACACGGCACTGCGTCACTTTAACTGACAATTGCACAGTCATGCGACGCTGTACCCAAACAAAATTTTTGTATTTTTTTCCCCAAAAATAGAGCTTTCTTTTGGTGGTATTTAATCGCCTATGCATTTTTTATTTTTTGCGCTATAAACAAAAAAAAATTTGGGAAACAATATTCTTTACTATATTAAATATCCCAAAAAATAAAATAAAAAATGTCATCAGTTTAGGCCAATATGTATTCTTCTACATATTTTTGGTAAAAAAATTGAAGTAAAAAAAAAAAAAAAAAAAAAAAAAAATCGCGATAAAAGCTTATATTGATTGGTTTGCACAAAAGTTAGGGTCTACAAAATAGGGGATATATTTCTGGCATACTGCGATTTTTAGCAGGACAGCGACATTGCGGCAGACAGATCGGACACTTTTTTGGACCACTGACATTTATATAGCGATCAGAGTTAAAAATAGCCACCTTTTACTGTATAAAGGTCACTGGCAGGGAAGGGGTTAACACTAGGGGGCGATCAAGGGGTTAAGTGTGTTCCCTGGGAGTGTTTCTAACTGTATGGGGGCTGGGCTGACTGGAGGGGGAGAAAGATCGCTGTTCCTAATAAGGAACTGCAGATCTCTCTGTAACTCCCGTCAGAACATGGATCTGTCCGTTTACATTGACCAATCCTCATTCTGGCTCTCATTTCCACGACTGTGGGTGGCCGGGGAAAAAATACCGGCCGCTGGCCAAGCGCATCGGGTTCCCCACTGTACACCTACGGCGATTTGCGGGAACGTGCCAACCTGCCACCGTATAACAGAGGCTGGTCTACAAGTGGTTAATGCAGTTGTGTATTCATTTAACCACTTAACGACCGCTCACTGTATATGTACGTCGGCAGAATGGCACAGACAGGCACAATCACGTACAGTGTACATGATCGCCTTTGTACAGTTGGGGGGTCCGATCGGACCCCCCTCCTATACAGTGAGCGGCCGTTTATCGTTGGGGAGCGATCGGAGATGAGGGGACGGCCATTTGATTCTGGCCACCCCCTCGCGATCGCTCCCGGCGAATGAAACTGCTCCCTCTGCCTGTGTAATGTAAACACAGGCAGAGGAAGCAGGAGGAAGTGATGTCATCTCTCCTCGCGGCGGTCTTTTCGTCCGCAGCGCCGAGGAGAGAAGACGCAGGTTAGTGCACCAACAGTCCACTGACACGTAGGTACACATAGGCACATATTTCACCCCCCAGTCACCCCCAGGTCACCCCCCAATCACAGTGTCACTGATTGCAGTGATCATTTATTTTACTGATCACTGCATTTAGTATCATCTGTGACAGTAAAAAGTGTCAGGGCAGTTAGTTTTAGGCCCCTTTAGGTCCAGGGTAGCCCCCTAACCCCCCCTAATAAAGGTTTAACCCCTTGATCGCCCCCCAGGTAACCCTTTCACCCCCTAACGCCAGCGTCACTAAGCGATCGTATTTTCGATCGCTGTATTTAGTGCCGGTGGTGCCCTAGATAGCCAGTTATTTATTTTTAGTTTTGCCGCAGGTTTTTATAGCGTCAGGTACCCCCATATATTATTTTAACCCCCTGATTGCCCCTAGAGTTAACCCTGTCACCAGTGATCACCGTATAAGCGTCACTGGTGACACTGGTTACCCAGTTAGTTATTTAGTTATTTAGGTAACCCGTCAGGTTTTTATATTGCGTCGGGTACCCCCATATTTAACCTAATAAAGGTTTTAAACCCCTGATTGCCCCTAGTTAACCCTTTCACCACTGATCACCATATAAAGGTTACGGGTGACGCAGGTTGGTTAGTTTGCTTTTTATAGCATCAGAGCACCCGCCGTATATAACCCAATAAATGTTTAACCCCCTGATCGCCCGGCGGGTGATATCAATTAGGTTTTAGCGTCAGAGAGGGTCTGCGTCGCCCCAGGCAGCGTTAGGTTAGTGCCAGTAACGCTAACACCCACGCGCAAAGCATACACCTCCCTTAGTGGTATAGTATCTGAACAGATCAATATCTGATCAGATCTATACTAGCATCCCCAGCGGTTTCGGGTTCCCAAAAACAGTGTTAGCGGGATCAGCCCAGATACCTGCTAGCACCTGCGTTTAGCCCCTCCGCCCAGCCCACCCAAGTGCATATCGATCGATCACTGTCACTTACCAAACACAAAACACATAACTGCAGCATTCACAGAGACAGGCCTGATCCCTGCGATCGCTAACAGTTTTTTTTGTAGCGTTTGATATATTTGCTGACGACAGTCAGGTGCTTTTTTTCCTGTGAATCTTACTAGTGTACCCCTAAATTTAGAGCCCAAAATGGCAAGTCGAAGGTACAATAGTAAAGAGGCCTACGAGATTCTGAGCATGACAGATAGTGAAGAGGAGGTCACGTATCTGTCAGATTCAGGCTCAGAATATCTTCCCGTAGAAGACAGTGACGTCAGCGGCCCCACGTCAGATAGCTCTGACGACGAAGTTGAGGTCCCTGCTAAGGTCAGGCGTACCTGATCCCGATGTTCTGAGGTTGTTGAGGAGCAAGAACCGCAGGGCTCTCGTATCATGGAGCAGAGTAGTACTAGCGCCGCTATTCATTCTGGTGAATTGGCAAGCACCAGCGGCCTAGTACAGCCTGGGCGTACATCCAGCACTGCAGTATCACGTGGTGACGTGGAGAGTCCCATAAGTGCAGTTCAAGCTGGCGAGGTGGCAAGCACAAGTAGTGTCCCGCTGCCACCAATAAGAAGACAAAGGCAGGCCTGTCGTACCCATAGTGCCCTTCCTGCAGAATTTGCCTATACTGATTGGGTCCCCACCACTTCTGCAGAACCCGTACTTCCCCCATTCACTGCCCAACCCGGTATTCAGGTGGAAACAGCTGATTTTATGCCAATTGATTATTATTCGCTGTTTTTCACGGAAGATCTCTATAGATCTATTGTGGACCAGAGTAATTTATATGCTGGTCAATTCATCAGCGCTAATCCCCAGTTGCCTTCCATTGCCAAAGATTGGAAACCAATTACGGTTTCCAAATTTAAGACCTTTCTGGGCCTTTCCCTCAACATGGGCACACATAAATTCCCGTCATTGCGTGCTTATTGGTCCACGCACCCAATTGACCACATGCCCGTGTTCTCTGCCTCCATGCCCAGGAAATGATACGAGCAGATTTTGCGGTTCATGCACTTCAACGACAATGAACTTTGTCGTCCACGTGGAGACCCTGAACACGACCGGCTCTATAAAATTCGGCCCCTCAAACCACTTCAACGAACGTTTTGCAGCCTTGTTTATTCCCGATCAAGTTGTCTGCGTTGATGAGTCCCTGATTAAATTTTCTGGCCGCTTGGCTTTCAAGCAGTACCTTCCCAGCAAGCGTGCCAGATACGGGGTCAAGCTCTATAAGTTCTGTGACAGGGCAACAGGCTATGTATGGAGCTTTACGGTTTATGAGGGAAAAGATAGTCAGGTTGAGCCGGTCAACTGCCCGGATTACATAGGGAGCGCTGACAAGATAGTGTGAAACTTGGTGTCACCCTTATTCGGAAAGGGGTACCACTTGTATGTGGACAATTATTACACGAGCGTGCCACTGTTTAGTCACTTGTTTGATCATCAGATTGGAGCATGTGGCACCGTGCGACCTAATCGCCGGGGCTTTCCCCAGCGCCTTCTAGATGCCCGTCTTAGGCTGGGGGAGAGAGCCTGCGTGAAGTGTAATAATTTGCTCGCTATGAAGTGGAGGGACAATAAGAATGTTTTCCTTTTTACCTCCCTTCATGCAGACACGACAGTCCAAATTCCTACGGCGACTGGTGTTGTGGAGAAACCCCTCTGTGTCCACGAATATAACAAAAATATGGGAGGGGTGGACCTCAACGACCAGTTGTTGGCGCCGTATCTAATTGACCATAAGGCGAGACGCTGGTACAAAAAAGTGTCTCTATCCTTATTTCAATTGGCTTTGCTGAACGCTCATGTGCTATACAGAGCTTCAGGCGGGACTTTATCTCTTCTAAAATTCCAGAATGAGATTGTCACAGAACTCCTGTATCCAGGCGGTTCTGCATCTCACCATCCCCAACCAAATGCAGTAAGCCGGCTGCATGAGAGGCATTATACATATGTCCTCCCGAGTACCCCTACCCAACGAGCCCCCCCAAAAAGATGTCGCGTCTGTAGCAAGCGCGGATTTAGGCGTGACACCCGTCATTGTCCACTCTGTCCTGACAAGCCCGGTCTTTGCCTTGGTGAATGTTTTGAACGCTACCACTCAAAAAAGTGAAGTTTTAGCGTAGGGTACAGGATTTCACAGACTAGGACACACTTACACAGGGTCTCCCAAGATGCCGTTACATTTTGAGAGACCCGAACCATTACAGTTGTTAAAGTTACAAATAAAAAGTGTAAAAGTGTAATAAAAAGTGTAATAAAAAACAAAACACCAAAAAAATATAAAATAAAAAAAACAAAAATAGTTGTCGTTTTATTGTTCTCTCTCTCTCTCTTTTCTCTCTATTGTTCTGCTCTTTTTTACTGTATTCCATTCTGCAATGTTTTATCATGCTTGCTTTTCAGGTATGTCATTTTTTGTTTTCAGGTGCGCCATTCAACTGCAGCGCGGAATTATTTATCTTGACAGCAACAGCGTTTGCTCCCACGATACATAAAGCCGTGATTCCAGTGCTGTAGGAGGTGATTTCACCACCACAGTTAAAAAAAAAAGAGCATATATGCCGAAGCATGGGGGCAGCAGGAGCGATTTTGCTCCTAATGCCGCGTACATACGGTCAAAATTCTGACGGAGGCTTGCCCGTGGAAAAGTCTGACCGTGTGTACGCGGCATAATCTTTTATGCCGCGTACATATGGTCGAAATTCCGACAAAGGCTTGCCCGTGGAAAAGTCCGACCGTGTGTACGCGGCATAACTTTTTTGCGGGAGCATACCCCCATGCTTCGGCATATATGCCCATCATTAGAAGTGGGTGGATGAAGGGAGGTATTCTAATGGTGGGCATAACCACCGATCAATCTCTTTTTTTCGTTCAGCCAACAGGCTGCACTACCTTCAAAACTGTGATAGGTAGTGAGGAGTGAAATCAAAAATTTACGCCCTTAGAAATCCTGAAGGCGGTGCTTGGTTTTTGGGGCCCCGTACGCGGCTAGGCTCCCAAAAAGTCCCACACATGTGGTATCCCCGTACTCAGGAGAAGCAGCAGAATGTATTTTGGGGTGCAATTCCACATATAACCATGGCATGTGTGAGCAATATATAATTTAGTGACAACTTTTTGTACATTTATTTTTTTTTCTTTTTGTCATTATTCAATCATTTGGGACAAAAAAAAAAATATTCAATGGGCTCAACATGCCTCTCAGCAAATAGCTTGGGGTGTCTACTTTCCAAAATGGGGTCATTTGGGGGGGTTTTGTGCCATCTTGGCATTTTATGGCCTTCAAAACTGTGATAGGTAGTGAGGAGTGAAATCAAAAATTTATGCCCTTAGAACCTTGAAGGCGGTGCTTGGTTTTTGGGGTCCCGTACGCGACTAGGCTCCCAAAAAGTCCCACACATGTGGTATCCCCGTACTCAGGAGAAGCAGCAGAATGTATTTTGGGGTGCAATTTCACATATAACCATGGCATGTGTGAGCAATATATCATTTAGTGACAACTTTGTGCAAAAAAAAAAAGTTTGTCATATTCCGCAACTTGTGGCAAAATATAAAATATTCCATGGACTGAACATGCCTCTCAGTAAATAGCTTGGGGTGTCTACTTTCCAAAATGGGGTCATTTGGGGGGCTTTGTGCCATTTTGGCATTTTATGGCCTTCGAAACTGTGATAGGTAGTGAGGAGTGAAATCAAAAATTTGCGCCCTTAGAAATCCTGAAGGCGGTGCTTGGTTTCCGGGGTCCCGTACGTGGCTAGGCTCCTAAAAAGTCCCACACATGTGGTATCCCCGTACTCAGGAGAAGCAGCAGAATGTATTTTGGGGTGCAATTTCACATATAACCATGGCATGTGTGAGCAATATATCATTTAGTGACAACTTTTTGTAATTTTTTATTTTTTTTTGTCATTATTCAATCACTTGGGACAAAAAAAAAAAATATTCAATGGGCTCAACATGCCTCTCAGCAATTTCCTTGGGGTATCTACTTTCCAAAATGGGGTCATTTGGGGGGGTTTTGTACTGTCCTGCCATTTTAGCACCTCAAGAAATGAGATAGGCAGTCATAAATTTAAAGCTGTGTAAATTCCAGAAAATGTACCCTAGTTTGTAAACGATATAACTTTTGCGCAAACCAATAAATATACACTTATTGACATTTTTTTTACTAAAGACATGTGGCTGAATACATTTTGGCCTAAATGTATGACTAAAATTGAGTTTATTCAATTTTTCTTATAACAAAAAGTAGAAAATATCATTTTTTTTTCAAAATTTTCGGTCTTTTTCCGTTTATATCGCAAAAAATAAAAATCGCAGAGGCAATCAAATACCATTAAAAGGAAGCTCTATTTGTGGGAAGAAAAGGACGCAAATTTCGTTTGGGTACAACATTGCATGTCTGCATAATTTACAGTTAAAGCAGCGCAGTGCAAAATTCTGAAATCACCTCTGGTCCTCTAGCTACCAAATGGTCCGGGGCTTAAGTGGTTAAAAAAAACACAAATATTTTCATGCAAATAGCAAAAGTAACTGAATCCATCTTGATAACAGCATCGGTCATCCCACTCTGCTGCAAGCATGTGCTAACAGCGAACATGCAGACAGAAGGTGTGAGCAGGGTGAGACGAGTTGATGGTTCATCAGACTTGTTGTGGCGACTTCATTGACAGCAGTCTGCAGAAAGGTATGGGACACCCATTTATTCCTTCAAAGTGGTTGTAAACCTCAGACATTAAATGTGAACAAAGCATATCCCTCTATAGTGTGTACTTGTCTCAGTCCAGAACACTAAATTTCTGTCTGCTGCCTCATTCCTCTGCTGCCTGCATTAGTCTTCTGGCAAGTTCTCCTAACATCAAGAATTAAATAGGTGACAGGGGAGGGAGTTTTCAGCACATAGCCTGTGATTGACAGCCTCAGCCCTGTTCCTGTGTGCATGGGTGTTCACATGCAGAGCACAATTTAAGTCCCCACCCCCTGATTTCTGAAAGCTCAGACAAGCTGTATACATTCTGCAATTTGAACCGTTGTAGTGAAGAGAGGGCTTCAGATAAAAAAGGTACAACTTATGTAGGAGGGTTATTCGATCTCTATCACCTGGGGCTAGAGTCACTTCACTGGGTATATGCAAGTGCTTACAATCACAACTCTAACAGAGAAAATATTATCAACCACCTGACTGCTTTCTGGCTGGGATGTATAACAAAAAAAGAAAAACGTGACTAGACAGAACAACAAATTCCTTAGCGACCAAAATAATTTGCATGTGCATATTTCAGTTGCGTTTTTGCACCTACATTAGAAAAATATGGAATGAGGTTAATTGGCAAAAGCCCCCTTTTCACCATTTTGTATACGATTCATTATATTTCAAGAAGAAAACCCCTATAGACTATACAGTATATCCCCACAGTAAAGCTCAGTACTTACCTTGTGGCTTATCTTCAATATGTTCTAAGGGGTCTTGCATCTCTTCCTGCTGTTTCTTCTGTTCTAGCTGCAATCTCATTATCTCCTGCTGTTCTTTTCTTAAAAAACAAACAATTGGGAATGGTACATATAAAAACATTATATATCTTTTTTGCCATTATCACTCTGGTTTAAATTAAACAGACAGTCATCTTTGCCCCCCCAACCAATATATACCCATCTCTCCAGTGCTCACCTGCTGCACCTTCTGCAAAATACTTAGCGCTTTTGGGTATGGGGAAACAAGCAACCTCCTCCCATGATGTAATGCTCAAGCCCAGCAGCCATTTTTTAGAGATCAACACTGGCACACAATGGAAGGGTAAAAGTCAGTGCTCCCTCTGAGCTCCGACACTAGCTGACTCTGAAAATCCTTGTGGCGACTGCCTCGGGTAAAGGAGGGACATGGGGGTTGCTTGAGAGGGGTGCAAAAACTGCTTCTCTTTAATTAAATATTTACAGAACAATATGTATGTATGCATGCACACACAATCTCACAAAAGTGAGTACACCGCTCACACTTTTGTAAATATTATATCGTTTCATGTGACAACACTGAAGAAATGACACTTATCTACAATGTAAAGTAATGAGTGTTCAGCTTGTATAATAGTGTAAATTTGCTGTCCCTCAAAATAACTCAACACAGCCATTAATGTCTAAACCGCTGGCAACAAGTGTACACCCCTAAGTGAAAATTTCCAAATTGGGCCCAATTAGCCATTTTCCCTCCCAGTGTCATGTCGTCAAGCCTAGTACACACGGCCAGGATTCTCGTCAGGAAATAACTGTCGGTTTTCCCGATGAGATTCCTGGCAAGCTTTGCCGACTGAGTGTACACATGTACGATTCAAAATAACAGACATTCTTTTGAATGGCACGAAAACGGTGACGCCATCGACTACGACGAGCATGCGCTCGTCACATTCGATGCCGTCGCCGTCATCTCGTTTCACCCTACCTATGCCTTGGAAGCTACCGCGCATGTGTCAAAGTCATTTCGAGCATGCAAGGGTTTCCATGGAGGCAGGCAAGTAAACACATGCTCGGGTTTCTCGTCGGGAAACAGGCAGACAAGAATCCCAACAAGAAAATAGAGAGCAGGATCTCTATTTTTCTCGCTGAGATTCTGGGCAGATTACAGACGAGAAACCTCAAAGCCTCATACACACGCACGTTTTTTTCAGCAAGAAAGCTCTCCCAGCAGTTTTCTTGCCGAGAAAACCAGTCGTGTGTACTAGGCTTTAGTGTTACAAGGTTTCAGGTGTGAATGGGGAGCAGGTGTGAAATTTGGTGTCTTCGCTCTTACTTTCCCATACTGGTCACTGGGAATTCAACATGGCACCTCATGGCAAAGAACTCTGAGGAGCCGTAAAAAAATAACTTTTGCTCTACATAAAGATGGTCTAGGCCAGGGGTCCTCAAACTTTTTAAACAGGGGGCCAGTTCACAGTCTCTTAGACTGTTGGGGGGCTGGACTATAGTTTGAAAAAAAATATGAACAAATTCCTACTGTATGCACACATGTTATTTGTCGTGCAAAAAAAAAAAAAAACAGGAAAAAAACAAATACATTATATTTAAAATAAAGAACAATTTTAATCAACATAAACTTATTAGTATTTCAGAGAATCCCCTCATCCCCCCCCCACATATCACAGAGCCCTTGACACAGACTAACTCGACACAGATCCACCCCATCATAGATCCCCCCATCACAGACTTCCTCAATGCAGAGCCCCCCCCCATCACAGACTTCCCCAATGCAGAGCCCCCACCACAGACTTCCCCAATGCAGAGCCCCCCCATCACAGATACCCCCGAATACAGACTCCCTAAACACAGAGCCCTCCATAACAGATGCCCCCCCCCAAAATCACAGGGCCCCCCCATTACAGACTCCCTTGACAGAGCCCTCCATGACAGACCCCCCCCATCACAGAGCCCTCCAGTGGTATTACATTGCAGCTCTCGCCCTCCCCTATGCTACCTTAATCACACAAGATACGAAGCATGGCAGGTCCGGAAAAAAGGCGGGACTTTGTAAGTGAAAGGTGGGTGATTGGTTATTAGGCAGCGGGGTGGTCCCAGCAATCAATCACCTGCTTCTTAACTCAAAAAGGTCCCACCCTTTGTCCGGACCTGTCATGTTTCTCATCATGATTAAGATAGAGGGGAGGGGGAGTGCTGCGATCTTAAAGGGGCAGTCTGCGGGCCGGGTAAATCACCCTGGCGGGCCATATCTGGCCCACGGGCCATAGTTTGAGGACCCCTGGCCTAGGCTATAAGAAGATTGCCAAGACCCTGAAACTGAGCTGTAGCACGATGGCCAAGATCATACAGCAGTTTAACAGGACAGGTTCCACTCAGAACAGGCCTCACCATGGTCGACCAAAGAAGTTGAGTGCACATGCTCAGCGTCATATACAGAGGTTGTCTTTGGGGAATAGAGGAATGAGTGCTGCCAGCATTGCTGCAGAGGTTCAAGGGGTGGGGGGGGGGTCAACCTGTCAGTGCACAGACCATAACACTGCATAAAAATTGGTCTGCATGGCTGTCATCCCAGAAGGAAGCCTCTTCTAAAGATGATGCACAAGAAAATCCACAGTTTGCTGAAGACAAGCAGACTAAGGACATGGATTACTGGAACCATTTCATGTGGTCTGATGAGACCAAGATGAACTTATTTGGTTCAGATGGTGTCAAACGTGTGTGGCAGCAACCAGATGGAGTACAAAGACAAGTGTGTCATGGTCTGGGGCTGCATGAGTGCTGCCGCCACTGGGGAGCAACAGTTCATTGAGGAAACCATGAATGCCAACATGTACTGTGACATACTGAAGCAGAGCATGATCCCCCTTCCCTTTGGAGACTGGGCCGCAGGGCAGTACTCAAACATACCGACCCCAAACACTCCTCCAAGATGACCAATGCCTTGCTAAAGAAGCAGAGGGTAAAGGTGATGGACAGGCCAAGCATGTCTCCAGACCTAAACCCTATTGAGCATCTGTGGGGCATCATCAAACAGAATGTGGAGGAGCACAAGATCTCCAACATCCAACAGCTCCATGATGTCGTCATGGAGGAGTGGAAGAGGACTCCAGTGGCAACCTGTGAAGCTCTGGTGAAATCCATGCCCAAGAGGGTTAATGCATTCTATGCATTAAGATAAAAATCTTTGTGTACATCAGCCACAATCACCCCCCCCTAATACTTACCTGAGCCCATCTAGATCCAGCGAGGTTGTAAGAGTGTCTGGTCTGCCCGGGACTCCCCACCTCATTGGCTGAGACAGCAGCATGACGCCATTAGCTCCTACTGCTGTCAAAGTCAGTCAGCCAATGAGGAGAGGACAAAAAGGGAGCTGCTGAATGGACACAGGGATCTGCAGCTTGGCTTGGGTTCTCCCATAGCAAGTTGCTTGCTGTGGGGGCAGGAGGAAGGGGCCAGGAGCACCAAAGAGACCCGAGAAAAAGAGGATCTGGGCTGCTATGTGCAAAACCACCCAACAACCTAATCAGATGAAGGCACCGTTTTAATATTCTGACAGCTGCTGCAACAGGAGATTTGTTCACCTGTGCGGCTTAGCACGGACAAAAAAGGAGTCTGTTTGAAAGTTTGAATTGAAAAAATCTGGGAGTCTATGGCCAGCTCAAAGTGTTTTTAGGGTTGAAAATATGTTTAATGATATTTTCACAGAGTATACATAAAACAATATGTAAGGTTACAAACTGAAGACAGTCACGGGTATGCTGGTGTGATGAGTCAGCAAGATGGCTATCGCCCACAGCTGGACTCACAGAATTACGTATAACAGTGATAACAATGACCGTAAATCAATCAATAAAAGAGGTAGAGAGTTGGCTATAATAGCCTTGTCAATCATGGTAAGATTATAACCACCAGATACCGTATAAGGAGGGGATGGTAAAAACAAAAACAAAAGGAAAGGATAGGGCGATAAAGTAAAAATAAAAATAAATTTGGGATTAGTGGATCAGGTGATGGGGTGGGGTAGGACTGAAAAGAACGGAAAGGGGAGGAAGAGACGGAAAAAGAGGAAGAGAAGAGACAGACAGTAGAGAAATGAGAGGGGAGAGAGTAAAGAAAAGTGTAAGAGCTGCTGAGGAGACAGTCACGGAAGGATGATGGTGTTGTGGGGTGGGGGGGACTCTAAAGTGGAAACCCAGCCCATCTCAGTGACACGTAACGTGCAGGAATGGTCACGTCGGAGCAGACACCATATTCGTGAGAGTATCGGAGGAGGAGAAGCGAAGCCAGATAAGCCACAATAATTTATATTTGTCAAAGGTGTCGTTGTCAAGGGCCAGCATTTCCTCCATTCTCATTGTGTCGTTCATAATCGAGACCCAATGTGACAAGGGAGGAATGGTGGTTGTTTTCCAGTAGGATGGGATGAGCTGTCTGGCCGATGACATAAAGAAGCGGAGTAGATTCCGTTTCTGTGAGGTAATCGATCCCGGGAGTATAGAGAGAAGGGCAATCTTAGGGGAGGGAGTCAAAGATTCATCGTACAGTGTGTTCTGGCAATCAAATACCTGATTACAGAAGGGGCGGATCCTCTCGCATTCCCACCAGATATGTAAGTAGGTCCCCGTAGAGGCAGAACATCGCCAACAAGAAGCTGAGGTGGACGGAAAAATCTTATGTAGTCTGGAGGGGTCTCTGTACCACCTTGACAGTATCTTGTAGTTTTTTTCCTGAGAGTAACAGGAAATCGTGGACTTATGGGTAACATGGAACGAGGTCTGCCAATCAGATCGTGGGATGTCCTCACCTAAGTCTGCAGACCACAGCCTGGTGTAAGAAGGTAGATCAGTGTGCGTAAGGGTTTGTAAGAGGCAATATATGGTCGAGAGGAGGTGTCTGGGCGTCTCCGAGAGGGAACACAGTCGTTCAAACTCAGTTCTAGGTCGATGTATTTGGGATGAAGAATGTAAATGTTTTGTGAAAGTAGACAAGTGCAGGGCAGTGAGCCAATCGCACGGTCCCGTTGATGTCACAGGTGTCACTTGTATAAAGGAGTGCGCTTGGGGCCAGTCAATACTCTTGAAGGGGCCTATCGTCGTTGTCCCTACACCCTGGGGGAAGGCCAGATTATCAAATAGGGGAGACAATGGTGAGGGTTCGGAGGATAGAGTGGAATTCAGTCTCCTATTATATCACAATCTGAGAGAGGCCAACGTCAGAGGGGAGCAAGAGGGAATACGAGTGAGTTCATTTTTGTATCCCCATAGTAATGCTCTGAGATCCACGGTAGCTAAATCCTGTTCTATGGCTACAGAGGCCTTTAAGAAGGGACGAGGGAACCATTCAAGGATGCGCGCTACGTGGGCGGCCTTATAATAGGACTCAAAGTCAGGGAGGCCCGCTCCACCCTGCAGTTTTGGGCGAGTGAGCAAGTTACACCTCACTCTAGGTAACCCCCGGTTCCACAGAAATCTAACAGCGAGTGAGCGTAGAGAGGCAAAGAAAGATTTGGGGATCAGGACAGGGACAGTTTGCAGGAGATACAGAAGCTTGGGCAGGGTGTCCATTTTCAGGGCATTGATTCGTCCAAACCACGGTAAAGACGACCCCCCCCCGATTCCTCTAGATCCTTCCGCAGACAGGAGAGTAAGGGAACATAGTTTAAAGAAAAGAGATTGGAGAGGTTAGAGGGTATGACGACCCCTAGGTACGAAACACCCTTCGCCTGCCACTGGAAAGAGAAGTTTGCCCTAAGTACAGACATTGTGGCGGGGGGAAGGGAGATATTGAGAGCTTCAGTCTTAGAAATGTTAAGTTTGAAATTGCTAAACGAGCCAAAGCGATGGAATTCTGAGAAAAGGGATGGTAAGGAAGTATGGGGGTGTTGAATGTAGACCAGGAGATCATCGGCATAGAGGAACAATTTTTAATGAGAGGAAGGTGTTTGGATACCGTGTATAGAGGTATTTTGTCTAACGGCGCAGGCTAGGTGTTCTATGACAATGACAAATAAGAGGGGGGAAAGGGGGCAGCCTTGTCGGGTACCATTGAAGATATCAAACGGGTCAGAGGCAGTGCCATTGACTAGGACCGAGGCCCAGGGATGGGAGTAGAGAGCCAATACCCTAGAGATAAAGGTCCTGCCCAAGCCTAACTGTTCTAATGAGAGCCGGAGAAATATCCAGTTGACCCGATCGAACGCTTTCTCAGCGTCGAAAGAGAGGAGGCAGGCTTTTAGGCCTTTGCGCCGGATAAAAGAGATTAGGTGAATGGTCTTGCTGGTGTTGTCCCGTGCCTCACGACCCGGGACAAATCCTACTTAGTCATTATGGATCACTCCCGGGAGTAGAGGGGATAAGCGATTGGCCAATACCTTTGCAAACAGTTTCAGGTCGACATTGAGCAGAGATATTGGCCGATAACTGCTACATTGAGATGGATCCTTGCCCGGTTTGGGTATAACGAAGATGTTGGCGGACAGTAAGCTTTTAGGTGGCGGGTTGGAGTCATCTGTGGCATTGAACGTCTTCGCCAAACGTGGGGCCAATAGGGGGGCAAAAGTTTTATAAAAACGGGGGGTGTACCCATCCGGGCCAGGGCATTTACCAATTTTCAAGTCTCTGATGGCGCCCATAAATTCAGGCGCGACCAGAGGCGGATGTCATCCACTCGTATCTTTTTGAGACTTGAGCCGTGCTGTAAAAATACACCACGAACCACGCATTTTAGGGCCTCCCACTGAGTGGGAGGAGAGGTAGTATTCTGAGGAATGATCTGAAATAAAGTTTCGGATGGCCTTGAGATTTCCGCCACACAGACGGAGTCCCGCAGCAGATTGTCATTAAGCCTCCATTGTGTACCTCTACGGAAAGTTGGGGGACGTGCAAGGGTCAGGAAAATCGGCGCATGGTCAGACCAAAGCAGGTGACCCAGCGTCGCCTGAATGGGCGAATCCAGTAGTGATTGGGATATGAGGAAGTGGTCGAGTCTGCTATATGAATTGTGTGCAGCTGAGTAATGGCTGTAATCTCTGTCCGCGGGATGTTGGACGCGCCAAACATCCACTAGGTGGGAGGAATGTAGCAGGGCCTTGATGCGTGTGAGGGTAGAGTGTGGAACAGAGGACTTACCCGAGGAAGAGTCTGCAGACGGGGACATGACGACATTGAGATCCCCACCAATGATGAAGCATGGGCCCCCGAATGAGGATAGTCTGGTGAGAACCGACGAGAGGAACCGAGCCTGACCCACATTCAGAACATAAATGTTGGCCACTGTGAAGAGAAAATTGTTTAGTTTCAGTTTGAGAAAGATGAACCAACCATTGACATCAACAAGGGAGTCTAGAACCTCAGGTTTAAATGACTTATGGAAGGCAATGGATACACCCTTAGATTTGGCTTGGGGATTAGTACTATGGGACCAATGTGGGTAGTACCTGTTGCGTAGTGTAGGTATGGAATCCGTACGGAAATGCGTTTCCTGCAGCATTAAAATGTTAGAGCATTTTTTATGAAAGTGGTAGAGAATCTGGCTTCGCTTCTCTGGTGTGTTGAACCCCCTACAATTAAAAGACGCTAAAGCTATCGGGCAAACCAAAGCCATGACACATTAGGGTGGGGGGGTGGGGATAGGGGGAGAAGTTAGACAAGGTAGGCGTGTCATAGGTCAGCAGCTCATGGGGAGGAGAACAGTGCCACAGAAGGCCCAGAAAGAGAGAGAGAAAGAAGAGAGGTAAGAGCGTAAAAGAGAGAAATTAGGGGAGTAGACAAGAGGGAAGAAGGGGGAGGAGGGGGGGGTGGCATAAATCAGGGGAACATAGAAATACTTGGTATCAGCACGGTCACCGTCCCCACCTCTCGCAATGAGTAACAAAAACATCAAAAAGCATTTAAAAAGGGCCAGTGAGGAAGATGACCAACATATCAAATTCAGTAGAAAAAAAAATCGAACAATAACAAAAAAGGCCACAAGGTGGCTCCAAAGGACTGCAAATGAGAGAAAAAAAAATTCTCATAGCATGGCATACAGCCGTATACCAGTCAGTGTCCATATTGACACTGATAAAAAAGAAAAACCCCTTTGGGGGGGGGGGGTGCAGTGGGAATTCGCCGGGCGGGGTAGCTCCCCGGATCCCAGCTCCACGGAAAATCAAACAATAAACAGGACCAATATACAGAAACCATGACGTGAAAACAGCGCTACATGAAATTGGTCAAAAACACGTGAAAGGAAACTCGAAGTATAGGCAGACACAACATGGCGTAGTGTTAATACAGCATAAACTACACAGGTGGGAGGTGACTGCAAAAGAGAAACATGCATATTCAGGCTGCACAGGGAAACCATTAGTTAATACATGACAAAAGGTTGACGTCCTGGGCTAGGTAGTATGAGTAACCTGTGGGAAACAATGGGGTTAAGGAGAAAACCATTAGAACAGTACAAGTTTTTGGGGTGAATAAACCACATGCAAGAGAGAAACAGTAACTGGATGAGGGCAGCAAAATAGGCCTCAGAAAACAATGGCAGTAACCCAGGTACAGGGGAGGCAGATTACAATAGTGACTCATCCGCTTCCACCCTGTGTCATCCCAGGGGGGGGGGGGGGCCCTGAAATAGCAAAACAAGGGGAGTATCAAATTCAATCAGGGCAGTTTCAATCGGCCGAGTCTCGTTGAGGCGGGGGCCTGGAGTAGTGTTTGCGTCCCTGTGTCTGCCATGAGGGGGCAAAGGGTAGGCCAGGAGTAGTCGGCGTGAACGGCCAATCCGGGATAGACACCTGTGGGAGTGCCAGTGTGCTGAGGAAGGACGGCAGGTCCCCAAGCGTGCGAAAGATGGCGGTTTTGCCCTCATGATGGACTCGTAGATGGAACGGGAACCGCCATTGGTATTTCATCTGCTTCGACTGTAGGAGCTGCGTGAGCGGCTTTGGGGCTTTTCTCATAGTCAGTGTCTGACGGGACAGATCTGGAAGAAGCATCACGGGGGTGTCGTTAAAACGTATGGTGTCCTGCAAGCTAGCAGCTCTCAATGTCCTCTTTGATCTTGTAGAAATGCACTCGGCACAGGGTGTCTCGGATGAAGGAGGGGTCCGGGGTCCGCGGACCGGACGTTCTGTGGACCCGGTCTAGCTCAATGGGGTCATCTTTAGGGCGCTGCAACAATTGATTAAAGATGGCGGTCACCGCCGCAGGTAGATTTTTGGCATCCACTGACTCGGGGATCCCACGGATGCGGACATTATTGCGACGATTACGGTTTTCGATGTCGTCTTGTTGGTACGCAAGCTGCTGCAGCATGACGGTATGGGCGTTAAGGATCTTGTCATGCGACTGTACTGTGGCGTTAAGACTGTCAGTGGCAGCATCTATGTCCTCAAAGCGCGCACCCACATCTTTCTTGAGGTCAGAGATCTTTCTTGTAGGATTTCTCTATCCTGTTAACATAGTGTTTAAAGTTTGCTTTAGTGGGCAGGGACCTGACATAGCTGTGCAGGGAACGGATCTGTGCCTCCATATCCCAGCCCTCACCAGAGCCCAGGGAGGCATTAGAGCGGCTTCTGGTGAGCATAAAGTCAGTTTCCCCAGGGAGGGGGTAGCTATTGTCCGTGCTCACCTGAGAGTGCAGGGATGGCTCAGAGCGGGCTGGGGACGGAGGCGCCATCTTGGATTCGGATCGGCGCTGCACAGCGTTCCGAGATCTGGCAAAAAACTCCTCCAGATCACCTCCTTTTCTGCTCTTATCAGTTCCCTTCTGTGCCCGCTTCTTATCTTTCCCCATGTGCTGAGGTTTGGGCGATTTTCTGGCGAGTTTCCAGCTGTTATATGATTCTTGGAGCTGGAGGATCAGGGAGCTGAGAGAGAACACGTCTCACTGCTCCATGCGTCAGGCCACGCCCCCCTCAAAGTGTTTTTAAACCCAGAACCCTGCAGTCACTATATCTAGAGTTGAGCGGACACCTGGATGTTTGGGTTCGGCCGAACTTCGGAATTAAAGTTCGAGTTCAGGACCTGAACTTGACACCGAACCCCATTGAAGTCAATGGGGCCCCGAACTTTTGAGGACTAAAATGGCTCTAAAAAGTAATGGAAAGGGCTAGAGAGCTACAAATGGCAGCAAAAAACTTAGACTTACCGGTGACGGTATTTCTAAGAGCCTTTCAGGACAACCTTGGAGAGAGCGTAGCTCCGCCTCTTTAACAGGAAACACTTTCAGCCTTTAAATCCCTCCTCTTCCACCATGGCCTCAGTTATTGTGGTTTCCGACAAACTGGAAGACAAAAGCACAGAACAACCACAACGACCATGATAGACACTTAATCAATACTTCTAAGATATATTAGGGAGGGAAATAGCGGTTGTCCTGAAAGGCTCTTAGAAATACCGTCACCGGTAAGTCTAAGTTTTTCTCAAATCGCCTTTCAGGACAACCTTGGAGAGGATAACCGAGTAACTTACCCTAGGGTGGGACTACTGCCTGCAGTACCTTCCTGCCGAAGGCTTGATCTGCGGCAGACAGCAAGTCCAACCTATAGTGCCGGAGAAAAGTTGAGTAGTTGGACCAAGTGGCAGCCTTGCAAATCTGATCAGGCGTAGCACCGGCCCTCTCGGCCCAGGAAACTGCTGTTGACCTTGTTGAATGAGCAGCAATACCTGAGGGAGGTATTTCTCCTTTAGCTTGGTAAGCTTCTGTAATTGCTTGTCTAAGCCATCTGCCTAATGTACTTTCAGAAGCTTTCTCCCCTTTGCGGGGACCTGAAAATAACAAAGAGGGCATTTGTTTTTCTAAACTCTTTGGGTAACTGCTAGGAACTGGAGCAGACATCTTCTCACATCCAGCGTATGGAAAGCTTCCTCTCCTGCATTGTTAGGAACTGAGGAAAAAGTAGGCAGGGTTATCTCTTGTGACCTATGGAAGGTTGAAGATACTTTTGGTAGGAAGGCTGGATCCGTCTGAAGGATCACTCGGTCTGGAAAGACCCTCAAAAAATGTTCTGTAACCGCCAGAGCCTGGAGTTCACTGACTCTCCTTGCCGATGTGATGGCAACTAAAAAAATTTATTTGAAAACTAAATTTCTTAAGGAAGTCTCTTGAAGGGGTTCAAACGGAGTTCCCGTGAGACCCTGTAAAACAACAGATAGATCCCAACTGGGAAAAACTTTAAGGACTATGGGTCTGTTCCGAGCCAAGGCCCTAAAAAAATCTGGAAATAAAGTTTTTTGGACAAAGTTTTTTCAAAGTAAACTGAAAGAGCCGCAACCTGGGTTTTCAAGGTGCTGGCTGCCAATCCTTTCTCCATTCCTTCATGGAGAAACTCTAAAACGACACTCTTGACTATAAATTTTTTGGAAGAACACCAAGAATTGAATTTTTTCCATACTTCAAGGTAGATGGCCCTAGTTACCGCCTTTCTACTGGACAGTAGGGTCCTTACTACCTTATCTGAAAGTCCTTTGGCTTTTAGGAGGTCTTCTTCAGAAGCCAAGCAGTCAGATGTAGTCTGTCTGCTTCCGGGTGGTTCTCAGAGCCCTGTGATAGTAAGTCCTTCCTGAGTGGTAGCCTCCAAGGAGGATTTGCGGCTAGGTTTAGAAGTGTCGCAAACCAAAGGTCTTTTTGGCCAATATGGAGCAATCAGGATAAGACTGGTGTGCTCTTCCCTGAACTTTAATACCAATGGGATTAGGGGAAATGGGGGAAAGGCGTAACACAGCTGGTAATGCCATGGGTGTGCTAGAGCATCTATTCCAACTGCCTGATCCCCTCTGTGGAGAGAAAAGAATTCTCGGACTTTTGTGTTTTTCTGGTTGGCAAATAGATCTACCTGAGGTTTCCCCCACTCTTTGGAGATCATGGAGAAAATCTCCTGGCTCAGACTCCATTCTGCTTCCACCACACTCCTTCTGCTTAGCAGATCTGCCAACAGATTCTGGGATCCCTTTAAGTGAACCGCCGATAAGGAGGTCACGTTTAGCTCTGCCCAGGACAACAACTGTTTGGCTAACTCCATGAGACCTGGGCTCCTGGTTCCCCCTTGCTTTTGTACATAGGCTATCGCTGTTGTGTTGTCTGACAGAATTTGAACATGATGTCCTTTGACTGTCTGTTGAAAGGTAAATATGGCTTTTAACTCCCACCAATTTGATGACTTCTTTGCTTCCCATTTGGACCAAGTTCCTTGAGCGGTTTTGCCCTTCCAGGTGAGCTCCCCAACCCCAAGCACTTGCGTCTGTTGTCAGACGTTTGTCCAATGGAAACACCCACGAGAGACCCTTTGTCAGGTTGTTTGGGTTTCTCCACCACCAGAGTGCTCTTTTTACGTTTGATTTTAGTTTGAAGTACTTTTCCAGGGACTCCTGGTGTGACCAAACTATGTAAAATGTTCCTCTGGAGGGGTCTGGAGTGTAGCCTTGCCCATTGTACGGCTGGGATTGAGGCCGTGAGGAGGCCCAATACTGCCATAGCCGATCGGACAGATGTTGGGAGATTTGTCTGAATCTGACCCACTGCAGAGTAAATCTTCTCTATCTTTTCTTGAGGGAGAAAGACCTTTTGAAGAACTGAGTTTATGGTGTAGCCCAGAAACCTCATCTCCTGAGTTGGATCTAGGTTTGATTTGTCTAGATTTAGGGGCCAACCTAAATTCTTGAGAGGAGTCTGACACTTGCAGGTTTGTCACAACCTGATCTCTGGAATCTGCAAAAAACAGTAGGTCGTCCAGATATGGAATGACCGAGATCCCCCTCAGTTTCAGAGGCTCTAGGGCTTCTGCCATGACTTTTGTGAAAATCCTGGGCGAGGATGAAAGCCCGAATGGTAGGGCTGTGAATTGGAGATGCCATATTGACGTCCCCAGATCGATGGCTAGGCGGAGAAATCTTTGGGAAGCCAGAGCCATCGGCACATGTAGATAGGCGTCCCTCAAGTCCAGGGACACCATGAAGCAACCTGGAGTCAACAGCTTTGTAATGGAGTGGATTGTGTCCATACGAAAGTGCTTGCACCTTACTGATTTGTTCAAGATCTTCAGATTCAGAATCAGTCAGTACTTGCCTGAAGGTTTTTTTTACCAAGAATATATGGGAATAAAACCCCCGGCCCTCCTGATGTTTTGGGACTTGAACAATCACTTCCTGTTGTATCAGATCCTGTAAGAGGGTCATCATAGCGGAAGCCTTTTCCTGATCCCGTGGTAGGGCTGTGACATAAAACCTGCTTGGGGGGCATTCCGAGAATTCTAGACTGTATCCCTGTGAAATGATGTTCCTCACAAAGGGACTTGAAGGATTGCTGAACAGAACGAAAATTCTTTTTAAACGGTTGCTTCTTTTTAGAAGGGAAAGCCTTCTTCTTGTCAGCTGTTCTGTCCAGCACAGTTTCTAGCTCAGGACCAAACAGCAAATCCCCCGAGAAGGGTAGGCCACAGAGTTTGATTTTTGAGGCCGTGTCACCCGACCATGTCTTTAGCCAGACTGCACGCCTGACTGAATTCACTAATGCTGCTGACCTAGCAGCCATTTTGATTGATTCAGCAGATGCATCTGCCATGTATTTTACCGCTTTCAAAATTAGAGGGAAGGATTCCAACAGGTCTTTCCTTGGAGTACCTGCCTCTACATGGTTCATCAATTTCTCTATCCAACACTCCAGGTTTCTTGCCACCACTGTGGAAGCCATAGCTGGTTTGAGGCTGGCTGACGTGGAGTCCCATGCTTTTTTCAGCAGGGAGTTTGCCCTTTTATCCATCGCATCCTTCAACACTCCCATGTCCTCAAAAGCGAGATCCGTACGACGAGAGACTTGCGAGAAGGCAGCGTCCACTCTTGGTTTTTTATTCCAGACCTCTGAGTCCTTGTTTTCAAAAGGAAAACGCTTTTTGAGGGTCTTTGATAGGAAGGGACCTTTTTCAGGGTCCTTTCATTCCTTTTTGATTGTGTCCGATATGACCCTATGGACTGGAAACACTCTTTGCTTGGAATCATCCAGACCCTGGTACATTTTATCATGAACCGAAAGATGTACCTTATCCTCCTGAATATCCAGGGTAGTGTAGATTGCTTTTAAGAGATCATCCACATCTTCCAAAGATAATTTATATCTGGAGGTTTTGCCATCATCTTCCTCTTCCTCCTCATCTGAGTCCTTGAGAGAGGGGAGAGTACTTGCCCCTTTGTCCCCAGAGCCCACACTCTCTGCTGGTCTAGAGGTGGAGGCTCTTGGGCTGGACGGTGGTTGCTGGGGTTCAGTTAAGACTGCTGGACCTAGCAGAGACTTAACCGAACTAAGAGAACTTGTAAGCTCTCTTACTGAGGAAACAAAATCCTTGTATTGCTGGGATGTTTCCTCTTCCACTAAGTCCTTAATGCAAGACCTGCACATAGCCTTTTGCCATGAATCCCTTAAAGGATTCTTGCAGGAGGGACACTTCCTCTGGCTTGGTGGGTTTACATGTTTGGTTTTCCCTACAGCTTTCTCCTGAAACTAGATAAATAATAGAAATTCACCTAATGTCCTAGCCACACCTAACCAATTAGTGCATTTAGGCCACCACCAAAGATAGAGAAGTGTCCCAGTGAAAAAAACCACCAATGTCCAAGCTGTAGCAGGTCAGAGAGAAGTAACCACCGACCGTACAGCAGCAGGCTCCCTTAAGGGAGGAAACAAACAAAACAACACAGCAAAAAAGACTCATTTGGATAAGAATAAAAAGGCACCATTGTACCCCTCTTACCTGAGCCTGACCGGAGCTTAGGGCGCCTGCTTCCGCCATCGCTGTCTGTCTCTCTTCCATCTTGTCGAGAGCGCAGCTGGGCTATACACACAGTGTGTGTTTTAAATTTTCCCGGGTCCCGCGTCATCCACGTGGGCCGGAAACGGAAGCGCCGGTCGATAGACCCGCCCCCTAGTCCCTGCGTTTCAAGCGCTGGGAACAAATAGCGCCACGCCCCCACAGGAAACCGCATCGCCGGATCTGACGTCACCCGCCGACCAGGACCTGGAACCGTCATACGGTTCGTGCCACTGACCTGCAGTGGCAACCGCTCGGCTCCCGGAGCCTAAACGCGGATTCCGGGCACAAGATCCTGCGTCTCCTGTGGGTCCTTTACTCCCCTGAGCAGGCGAGACTGGGGACTCCGGAACACCCCCCGCTTGCGGTGGAGGGGGTGCTGGGATGGTCACTGGTACAAGTACCGAATAAAAGCTGCACACCAGGCAGAAAAAAAGAAAGGCAAGCCTTACTGCTTCCCCCTTGGAAAGAGCGTAGCTCCCTGGTTCCCACCTGTTGCTTCCACCATGGCGGAGGAAACACAATAACTGAGGCCATGGTGGAAGAGGAGGGATTTAATAGCTGAAAGTGTTTCCTGTGTGACAGCAGGAAGGTAAAGTCACCTGGTTGCATCCAGGGGGGTAGATATATTTCTCCCAGATTCAGGCTTTATGCCGACTTATACAACTAGGGAGGGAGTTGATGAAGCCCAGCTGAGGCTAGTGGGCTCATGAATGACTCATACCTCTAGGGAGAGTGCTGGGCGTCGTGAGGCAGGGAGTTGATGAGACCAGCTGAAGCTTGTCAGCTCGTTTAAGGCCTCTATAAAAACTCCCAGATTCATTAGGTGTTTGCTCATGCCTGGACCCAGACCTGTGTGGACTGTCTAGGGAGAGTGAACCCCTGTGCGGTGAGACAAAGCCTGTGTGGCTATTTGTTTGGACATTTACTAAACCAGGGACTTAGGGACTAGGACAGCACCAGGCTGATCCCAGTTGTTAGTTAGGGAAACCTGCATGTTTAGTCAGAGGTCAAACTGACCAGGATTTATTTTGTTTATGTTTCTTTTTGCTTTGCTGTGTTTTTGTCACTGTAAATAGAGAAATAAACCGCACCTTTTGATCTTGAAAACCACAACCTCCGTCTGCTGGGCCTGTTTTTGTGTGGGGAGCCCATCCAGGGGGTCACACACACCCGCTACCGAGTTAACCCCCTCACACCTGTTAAAGAGGCGGAGCTACGCTCTCTCCAAGGTTGTCCTGAAAGGCGATTTGAGAAATATTGTTAAGAGCATGGCAAGTGCTCTGCAAACAAATGTGGATAGGGAAATAACTTAACATAAAATACATAAAAATTAAAAATAATACTCTGTCTTGACCTAGGAGGACGAGGTCCATATGGAGTAGGAGGTTGAGGTGGCGGTGGATGTGGCGGTGTAGGTGGAATCGGCGGTGGAGGAGGACGAGGTAGCCAACACTTGTTTTAAAAATGTTTTTTCTTAAATTAGGGTACACCTCAAAAGAGTGAGAAAGATCAAAAATACAATGACTGGGTAAGGACGGTATACATGTCTATTCTGCACAAGCTACAGACAAGTCTTGTGGGATCCATGCCTGGTTCATTTTAATGAACGTGAGCTTGTCCACATTGGCTCTGGACAGGCAGCTGCGCTTGTGTGTGAGAACGCCCCCTGCCGTGCTAAATACACGTTCAGATAATACACTGGCTGCAAGGCAGGCCAGCATCTCCAAGGCGTAAAGGGCAAGCTCAGGCCATGTGCCCAATTTGGAGACCCAGAAGTTGAAGGGGGCAGACCCGTCATTCAGTATGTGTAGGCGTGTGCACACATACTGCTTTACCATGTTGGTGAAATGCTGCCTCCTGCTAAGACATTCCATATTAGCTGGTGGTGCTGGTTGTTGTGGCATGCTGACAAAGCTTTTCCACATTTCGGCCATGCTAACCCTGCCTTCTGAGGTGCTGGTGGTGCCCCGGCTGCATTGGCGACCTCTTCCTCCTCCTCCTCCTCCATCTCACACGTACAGATATGCAGGAAACACTGCAAAATATATATTTTTTGCCCTAAATGGGTGTTTTTTTTAAAAGCAGAATAGAGCAACAGTATCTAAAGGGTGTACCTCACAGTAACATATGCAGTGCTGGCGCACTAAGCTTGCCTAAAATGCCCGCCGACGCCAACCTAACAGACAGATAAAAATAGGATTTTTATAACAGCTTACCTGTAAAATCCTTTTCTTGGAGTACATCACGGGACACAGAGCGACATAGTCATTACTAATGGGTTATATAGATACCGTCAGGTGCTGGCACTGGCAACTTCCAAAACCGGAAGTACCCTCCCCTATATAAGCCCCTCCCATCCGGGAGCACCTCAGTTTTGTAGCAAAGCAATAAGTGTCCCCAAAGAGGGGCGGGAGCTCTGTGTCCCGTGATGTATTCCAAGAAAAGGATTTTACAGGTAAGCTGTTATAAAAATCCTATTTTCTTTCTCGTACATCACGGGACACAGAGCGACATAGTCATTACTAATGGGATGTCCTAAAGCAATGCCCAATGAGGGGGGGGATACACCATATATAAGCTGAGCGCTATCAGACATGAGGATCTTTTGCGGCCTGCAACACACTGCGCCCAAAGGCGACATCCTCCTGACTTCTAACGTCCACCTGGTAGAACCTAGTAAACGTGTGTACTGAAGACCATGTTGCGGCCTTACAGATTTGAGCCAGGGAGGCCTGGTGATGCACTGCCCATGAAGTTCCAACTGCTCTCGTGGAGTGCGCTCTAACTTTGAACGGAGGCGGTCTCCTTCTCAAGCCATAGGCTTGTATTATGACCTGTCGAATCCACATGGCTAAAGTAGATTTTGACGCTGCCTGACCCTTTCTGGGGCCTTCCGGCAGAATAACCAAAGTATCCGTTCTGCGAATCTGAGCAGTGGCCTTTAGATAAGCTTTAACTGCTCTTACTACATCCAAAGAATGCAATAACTTTTCCTCTACCGAAGTAGGTTTGGGGAAAAAAGAAGGAAGAACCACATCTTGGTTCAAATGAAACCTCGATACCACCCTAGGAAGAAAGGCTGGATGAGGACGTAACACTACTCTATCCTTATGGATAACCAGATATGGCTCCTTACAGGACATAGCTGCTAATTCCGACACTCTTTTAGCCGAACAAATGGCTACTAGAAAAATCAATTTCCTGGTGAGAAGCACCAAAGAAATATGCTGTAATGGTTCAAATGGTTGTTTCTGTAGAACCGACAGAACCAAGTTTAGATCCCATGGACATATGGGAATATTAACCGGAGGACTAATACGCATCACTCCTTGTATAAAGGCTTTGACTAGTGAATGCGAAGCCAAGGGCCTTTGAAAAAATATTGACAAGGCCGAAATCTGACCCTTGATAGTACTCAAGGCAAGCTTCCTATCTACAGCCCATTGTAGGAAGTCCAGAATCCTACCTATTACGTACTTATGTGGATGCCATTTCTTGGCCTCACACCACGCGATGTACGCCTTCCAGATTCTATATTAGATCTGCCTGGATACCGGCTTCCTGGCATTGATCATGGTAGATACCACAGGATTAGAGAGCCCTCTCTTTTTTAGAATGTGGGCTTCCATAGCCAGGTCGTCAAACCTAGGGCTGGTAAGGAAGGGTGGTATATCGGTCCTTGCGAAAGCAGGTCCGGACGACGTGGGAGAGTCCAAGGACTCCCCACTGAAATTTTACAATCTCCGCGTACCACGCTCTTCGGGGCCACGCTGGAGCCACCGGAATCACTGGTTTCTTTTCTACCCCGATTCTGCGGAGTAATCGAGGTAACCATTGTGGCGGTGTGAATGCATATATCAGCTTGAACTGATCCCAAGGGAACACTAGGGCATCCGAGCCGCAAGCTAGGGGATCCCTTGTCCGAGAGACAAACCTGTCCCCCTTTGCGTTGAATCTGGATGCTAGAAGATCTACATCCGATGTTCCCCACCGCTGACATATTGTCCAGAAAACCTCGGGGTGAAGGGACCCTTCCTCTGGGCCTAATTGCTGGCGACTTAGAAAGTCCGCCTTCCAATTCTCCACTCCTGGAATGAATACCGCAGATATGGCTGGGACATATTTTTCTGCCCATTTCAGGATGTAATTTACTTCCCTCTGGGCTGCACGACTCCTGGTGCCCCCCTGATGATTGATATATGCCACTGCTGTGGCATTGTCTGATTGAATTCTGACAGGGGACCCTTGGAGTTTGGATGTCCATGCTACTAGGGCATACCGGGCTGCTCGTATCTCTAAGAGATTGATGGGCAGGGCCTTTTCTGCATCCGACCATCTGCCCTGGAGAGACTATTGCTCCAGTACTGCTCCCCAGCCTATAAGGCTGGCATCTGTAGTGACCACCTTCCAAGAAATCAGACTGAAGGATTTCCCTTTTTCCAGATTCTGGGGAACCAACCACTAACGGAGGCTCTTGCGAACGGAAGGGGACAAGGACATTGTAAGTCTAGGGCCTGAACTTTTTTGTTCCAGGCTGACAGTATGGCCCCCTGCAAATTCCTTGAATGGAATTGACCGTAGGGTACTGCTTCGAATGATGCCACCATTTTTCCCAGCAGCCTCATGCACAGGCGTATGGACGGCTGTCTTTTTTGTACCCACTAAGTGTATCAAATCTTTCAAAGACAACACCTTTCCTCGAGGCAAGAATATTTTTCTCTGGCCTGAATCCAACCTTAGCCCCAAGTATTCCAGACTTTTGACTGGTTTTTAGGGCTGACTTTTCTCGGTTGATAATCCAACCGTGAGATTCCAGATACTTGATTGTCTTGTGAACGACCACTTCTAGTTTTTTCACTGAGTGGTCTATCAGCAACAAGTCATCTAGATATGCCATTATCATTACACCTTGTGTTCTTAGATTGGCCAATAAAGGGCCAGAATTTTTGTAAACACTCGTGGTGCTGTGGCCAAACCGAAGGGTAAGGCTCTGAACTGAAAATGGCGCCCTTCTACTGCAAAGCGTAGAAACTTTTGGTAGACTGGAAAGATGGGAATGTGCAGATAAGCATCTTTGATGTCGATCGTGGCTAACCAATCCTCCCCTTGTAGGGCAGTGGCCACCGATCGGATCGACTCCATCGGAAAGTCCTGATATACAGGAATTTGTATAGCCCTTTTAGAATTAATATGGGCCTCCCGTCCGCGTTTGCTTCGGGACTGTAGAGAGGTTTGAGTAAAACCCGAACCCTCATTCTTCCAGGGGAACCTCCATAATTACTCCTTGGAGCAATAGTTGTTCTAGTGCCAACAGGAGGGATCCTCTCTTCCGGGGATCCCTTGGCACGTTTGACCTCAAAAATGGGAAGGAGGAGAGTCTCTTAACTCCAATCTGTATCCCCAACATACTGCGGAGAGCACCTATCTGTCTTGATCGCGTCCCGCCAGGTCTCTTGTGAACAACTGGAGTCCTCCCCCCACCCGACTGAGTGGGGGCAACCCTTCAATGAATTTAACTTTGGGGGAGGTTTTGTACCTCCCCTGACCCAGGGTTTCTCATTACCCTGCTATTGTCCCTGTTTTTTACCCCCGGGAATTGACCGAGGAGGCCGTCGGAACTGTTACACAGCCGATGCCCCAGGGACTGGAGAAGCAGGCCTCTTAAAGAGGGACCTCTAACTCTGTTTTTAACCGGCAAGAGCGTATTTTTACCGCTGGAAATTTTCTGGATATATTTGTCCAGGTTTTCCCTGAATAAGCGTTCACCATGAAATGGGACGCTAACCAGCCATTCCTTACAGGGAGCTTCAGCAGACCAGTTTTTGAGCCATAGAAGCCTACGCATATGTACTCTAGACAGCGTAAGGCGGGAGGCCTGATGGACTGAATCCTTTATGGCGTCAACCGCAAAGCCTAAGGCTCTAGGTAGATCAGCTAGGGCAAGGCCTGCTGATCTGTCAAGTCCCTCAAGACCTGTTTTAACTGATCCTTCACTGCTTAGCAGACCCCAATAGCTGCTACTGCTGGTTGTGTCACCAAGCTTGCTGTAGAAAGAAGCAGACTTTCATAAGGACTCCAATCTTTTATCTATTGGGTTCTTGAACATTTGGACATTATCCACTGGACATGTCAGTGATTTATACATACAAGAGATGGCTGCGTCCACTTGTAGGGACCTTCCATTTTTTTTTTTTTTTTTTTTGATGAACTTATCCTCCATGGGATAGACCACCGGAAATCTCTTGGGGGAATAATATTTTCTCAGGACGTTCCCAATCCTGGTAAATAAGCCCTTTCAGTAAAAGGGTGAAGTGGAAAAGAACAGACAGTCTGGGGGCTTCTAGCGACCCCAACGAGGATACAGTAGTGGTTGATGGTTCCGCAAGGTGCATTTTTAATGCCGATCGGACCATGTTAGTCAGAGACTGAACCCATAATCTTTCAGCTTGAGCTGCTGAGAAAGGTTCCTCCACTGTTGATTCCTCTATAACAGAATCAACCTCATCCTGATCCCCTTCAGGCAGGTCGATCCCTGTATGGGACTGTTGCTCTGCTAACAGGCACTCTGAAGGAGGAGACGGAGATCGGCGTGCTTTCCCTGACAGGGAGGCAGCGATCAATGTTGACAATCTCTCTCTAATCCTCCCAGAGCTGAGGAAAAAACCTCCTCTGTTACATACACAGGAGCAGGTGACTGAGGACAGCCACAGTACCAAGTACCCCTGCGGGGTCTCTATGGTCACTTACCTCTGAACTTCAGGGGAGACTGGTGCAGCAGAAGCATGCCCACCTCAGAGCCCGATGAGACCCCCTTCGCTTCCTGGAAGATTCAGTTCCGGAGCTTCTGGACGGCATATTCTTAAGCCTAAAGCTGAGGTATTCCAGCCGTAATACACCACTTTTACTGAGAATAGTCTAGCACAATTGCTGCTATATCACAGTTGGTGTCTACTAAAGTGCCTTTCTAGGGGATGCCTGCATCAACCGCCTCTGTGTGCCTTTATCTGTTGCTAGCTCTGTCTGTGCATTCAATAGCCAGCTATAATGTGCTTTAAAACACGCTGGACGCCCGCACATGCGCAGCAGCGCAGCGGCGCACACCTGAGCGTCATCCACCCGCTCCGCCCCTTTTTTCAGATCGCCTCTATGAATAGAGGCGCGTGCACGCGCGCGCGGGCACGTGCGCCTTCGGCGCCCTTTTTTAAAAACAATAAGGAGCTAGACGGGAGCCAGGGCCCCCTTTGCCGCAGGGCCCGGGGATGGATGAGCGCAGCAACAGGGCAGAGGAGACAGCTTCCCAGCAGAGAACATACCAACTGCCTGGATTTGATTCTGGAAGAAAAAAATCCACATTACAAGAAAAAGAACCATAGCGGCCTCTAGTGTCTAACACAGGTACCGCGGTCTTACATTTTTTTTATTTTTTTTTTCTTGCCTACTATTAAAATTTTTACATTTTCTCAGTAGTAACAGGCATACACAGAATATTAGCGGGAATACCTTAGGTAACAGGCAGAAAGACAAAATAGGCTTGGGGGTCCCTCAATAGAACCAAGTTCCTGAGGGCCCCCACTTAACTTTTCCTCGCCGCAGGACTTTGTTTGGTCCACAAAAGCCCAAACTTCACCTATCACGGCAGGCATTGTAATCAAACCTTCAGGGACCGGGTTCCCAAGGATTCCACTCCCCTGGACCTGTATAGCACCCTGCACAGAAAACATCTTGGTCGTGGGTATGACCAGAGCTCTGGATCCCAGGGTCCAGCTCTCCTAAGAGAAGCATTACAGGCAAAACCTTGCTCTTCTCTGCAAGGCCCGGGTACCGACCGTTTAGCTATGAAGCTTTTTTGGTCGGATCCGGAATAGCTTACTGAGGCCCAAAAGAACCTGTACGCAAGCTCAGTGAAAAACACATGTTTCTTCTTGGCCAACACCTTAGACACTGGCAAAAAAAAAACTGAGGTGCTCCCGGATGGGAGGGGCTTATATAGGGGAGGGTACTTCCGGTTTTGGAAGTTGCCAGTGCCAGCACCTGACGGTATCTATATAACCCATTAGTAATGACTATGTCGCTCTGTGTCCCGTGATGTACGAGAAAGAAAGTTATCTTTTCTCTGGCACTGGGCTCAGGGCAGGGTAATAAGATTGTGCACTGCACCCACACAACAAAATCAAGGTAGATCGCTGAGTAATTCGATTTCTGAATCAGGACTCCTATGATAATGCTCTCCCTCAAAGCAGCAACCTTTCCCTACACTATCTAAAGCAGAGTGACGTGCTATGTGCCTCTAGCTTATACAGAGGCTGGGTCACATGCTTCACTGGCCAATCACAGCCATGCCATTAGTAGACATGGCTGTGATGGCTTCTAAGGGCACACAAGTTAAACAAATGTTAATTGGCTGCCATGCAGCGTGCCATTACATTGCCGAACACCGAACCCGAACATACAGTTCATTGTTTGTGTACCAAAAACCCAAAAGTTCGGTACGAACCCGAACTTTACAGTTTGGGTTTGCTCAACCCTAACTATACCTGGTCTCCCACAGTTAGGGATGAGCTTCGTGTTCGAGTCGAACATACGTTCGACTCGAACATCGGCTGTTCGATCGTTCGACGAAGATCGAACGATTTGGGCCGTTCGCGCCAAATTCGAGTGACGCGAACGGCCCACAATGCACTACGCCATCGCAGTGTCATCCAGGCGCTGTGATTGGCCAAGCATGCACTGTGACCCCGCATGCTTGGCCAATCACAGCGCCGGCAGCGAGGAGAGCAATGATTGGCCACAGGCAGGATGCCTGTGGCCAATTATTGCTGAGGGTGTTTAGTACACGCCCCACACTATAAAAGGCCGCCAGCACGGCGGCCTAGTGTAGTGTGTTCCGGAGCAGGGATAGAGCAGCATAGGCAGGGACAGTGACTGTTATTTCTTTCTTGCTTAACCTGGATTCCTTTAGTTTAGGGAAAGAGAAGGATAGGTAGGGAGAGTGTCAGTGTGTTTTGTGCTTGTGCTATAGTGTGCTTAAAAAAAACATTTATTCTAGGGACAGAAAACTGTAGGTAGGGACAGTGTCAGTTTCTTTCACTCTGCA
Source organism: Rana muscosa (assembly GCA_029206835.1). Taxonomy (NCBI): domain Eukaryota; kingdom Metazoa; phylum Chordata; class Amphibia; order Anura; family Ranidae; genus Rana; species Rana muscosa. The sequence continues at coordinate 934,240,350 of CM055118.1, read as the reverse complement.
AGTCCTTGTTTCCAGGGACCTGGAAGGACAGTGAGTGAATTGTCCTTGTGCTATATTGTGCTTAAAAAAACATTTATTCTAGGGACAGAAAACTGTAGGTAGGGAGAGTGTCAGTTTCTTGCACTCTGCAAGTCCTTGTTTCCAGGGACCTGTAAGGACAGTGAGTGAATTGTCCTTGTGCTATATTGTGATTAAAAAAAACATTTTTTCTAGGGACAGAAAACTGTAGGTAGGGAGAGTGTTTTTTTTCTTTCACTCTGCAAGTCCTTGTTTCCAGGGACCTGTAAGGACAGTGAGTGAATTGTCCTTGTGCTATAGTGTGCTTAAAAAAAACATTTATTCTAGGGACAGAAAACTGTAGGTAGGGACAGTGTCAGTTTCTTTCACTCTGCAAGTCCTTGTTTCCAGGGACCTGGAAGGACAGTGAGTGAATTGTCCTTGTGCTATATTGTGATTAAAAAAAACATTTTTTCTAGGGACAGAAAACTGTAGGTAGGGAGAGTGTTTTTTTTCTTTCACTCTGCAAGTCCTTGTTTCCAGGGACCTGTAAGGACAGTGAGTGAATTGTCCTTGTGCTATATTGTGCTTAAAAAAAACATTTATTCTAGGGACAGAAAACTGTAGGTAGGGAGAGTGTCAGTTTATTTCACTCTGCAAGTCCTTGTTTCCAGGGACCTGGAAGGACAGTGAGTGAATTGTCCTTGTGCTATATTGTGATTAAAAAAAACATTTTTTCTAGGGACAGAAAACTGTAGGTAGGGAGAGTGTTTTTTTTCTTTCACTCTGCAAGTCCTTGTTTCCAGGGACCTGTAAGGACAGTGAGTGAATTGTCCTTGTGCTATATTGTGATTAAAAAAAACATTTTTTCTAGGGACAGAAAACTGTAGGTAGGGAGAGTGTTTTTTTTCTTTCACTCTGCAAGTCCTTGTTTCCAGGGACCTGTAAGGACAGTGAGTGAATTCTCCTTGTGCTATATTGTGCTTAAAAAAAACATTTATTCTAGGGACAGAAAACTGTAGGTAGGGAGAGTGTCAGTTTATTTCACTCTGCAAGTCCTTGTTTCCAGGGACCTGTAAGGACAGTGAGTGAATTGTCCTTGTGCTATAGTGTGCTTAAAAAAAGGGATTTTTATAACAGCTTACCTGTAAAATCCTTTTCTTGGAGTACATCACGGGACACAGAGCGACTTAGTCATTACTAATGGGTTATATAGATTACCTTCAGGTGTTGGCACTGGCCAATTCCAAACCGGAAGTACCCTCCCCTATATAAGCCCCTCCCACCCGGGAGCACCTCAGTTTTGTAGCCAAGCAATAAGTGTCCCAAAAAGAGGGGTGGGAGCTCTGTGTCCCGTGATGTACTCCAAGAAAAGGATTTTACAGGTAAGCTGTTATAAAAATCCCTTTTTCTTTTTCGTACATCACGGGACACAGAGCGACTTAGTCATTACTAATGGGACGTCCCAAAGCAATGCCAAATGAGGGGAGGGATACATAAGCTGGGCGCCATCAGGCATGAGGCTCTTTTGCGGCCTGCAACACACTGCGCCCAAAGGCGACATCCTCCTGACTTCTAACGTCCACCTGGTAGAATCTAGTAAACATGTGTACTGAAGACCATGTTGCGGCCTTACAGACTTGAGCCAGGGAGGCCTGGTGATGCACTGCCCATGAAGTTCCAACTGCTCTTGTGGAGTGCGCCCTAACTTTGAACGGAGGCGGTCTCCTTTTCAAGCCATAGGCTTGTATTATGACCTGTCGAATCCACTTGGCTAAAGTAGATTTTGATGCTGCCTGACCCTTTCTGGGGCCTTCCGGCAGAACAAACAAAGTATCCGTTCTACGAATCTGAGCAGTGGCTTTTAGATAAGCTTTAACTGCTCTTACTACATCCAAAGAATGCAATAACTTTTCCTCTACCGAACTAGGTTTGGGGAAAAAGGAAGGAAGAACCACATCTTGGTTCAAATGGAACCTCGATACCACCTTAGGAAGAAGGCTGGATGAGGACGTAATACTACTCTGTCCTTATGGATAACCAGATATGGCTCCTTACAGGACAAGGCGGCTAATTCCGATACTCTTTTAGCCGAACAAATGGCTACTAAGAAAATCAATTTCCTGGTGAAAAGAACCAAGAAAATGTGTTGCAATGGTTCAAATGGTTGTTTCTGTAGAACCGACAGAACCAGGTTTAAGTCCCATGGACATATGGGAATACTAACCGGAGGGCTAATACGCATCACTCCTTGTATGAAAGCTTTGACTAATGAATGCAAAGCCAAGGGCCTTTGAAAAAAAAAATATTGACAAGGCCGTCTGACCCTTGATAGTACTCAAGGCAAGCTTCCTATGTACAGCCCACTGTAGGAAGTCCAGAATCCTACCTATTACGTACTTACGTGGATGCCATTTCCTGGCCTCACCCCACGTGATGTACGCCTTCTAGATCCTATAATAGATCTGCCTGGATACCGGCTTCCTGGCATTGATCATGGTAGATACCACAGGATTAGAGAGCCCTCTCTTTTTTAGAATGTGGGCTTCTATAGCCAGGCCGTCAACCTAGGGCTGGTAAGGAAGGGTAGTATATCGGTCCTTGCGAAAGCAGGTCCGGACGATGTGGGAGGGTCCAAGGACTTCCCACTGACATTTTTACAATCTCCGCGTACCATGCCCTTCGGGGCCACGCTGGAGCCACCAGAATCACTGGTTTCTTTTCTACCCTGATTCTGCGGATTAATCGCGGTGGGAATGCATATATCAGCTTGAACTGATCCCAAGGGAACACTAGGGCATCCGAACCGCATCCTGGGATGAAAACCGCGGATATGGCTGTGACATACCTTTCTGCCCATTCCAGGATGCATTTCGCTTCCCTCTGGGCTGCACGACTCCTGGTGCCACCCTGGAGATTGATATATGCCACTGCTGTGGCATTGTCTGATTGAATTCTGACAGGTGACCCTTGGAGTTTGGATGTCCATGCTACTAGGGCATACCGGGCTGCTCGCATCTCTAAGAGATTGGTGGGCAGGGCCTTCTCTGCTTCTGACCACTTGCCCTGGAGAGACCATTGCTCCAGTACTGCCCCCCAGCCTATGAGGCTGGCAACTGTAGTGACCACCTTCCAAGAAACCGGACTGAAGGGTTTCCCTTCCCAGATTCTGGGGCACCAACCACCAATGGAGGCTCTTGCGAACGGAAGGGGACAGGGACATTGGTAAGTCTAAAGCCTGAACTTTTTTGTTCCAGGCTGACAGTATGGCCCTCTGCAAGTTCCTTGAATGGAATTGACCGTAGGGTACCGCTTCGAATGAAGCCACCATTTTTCCCAGCAGCCTTATACACAGGCGTATGGATGGTTTTTCTTTTTTGTACCCACTAAGTGGGTCAAATCTTTCAAAGACGACACCTTCTCTGGAGGTAAGAAAATCTTTCTCTGATTTGAATCCAGTCTTAACCCCCAAGTATTCCAGGCTTTTGACTGGTTTTAGGGCTGACTTGTCTCGGTTGATAATGCAACCGTGAGATTCCAGATACTTGATTATCTTGTGAACGACCACTTCTAGTTTTTTTCACTGAGTGGTCTATCAGCAACAAGTCGTCTAGATATGCCATTATCGTTACACCTTGTGTTCCTAGTTTGGCCAATCGTAGGGCCAGAATTTTTGTGAACACTCGTGGTGCCGTGGCCAGACCGAAAGGTAAGGCTCTGAACTGAAAATGGCGCCCTTCTACTGCAAGGCGTAGAAATTTCTGGTGGGCCGGACAGATGGGAATATGCAAATAAGCATCCCTTATGTCGATCGAGGCTAACCATTCCTGCCCTTGTAGGGCGGTGGCCACCGATCGGATCGACTCCATCCGAAAAAAGTCCTGATATGTAGGAACTTGTTCAGCCCTTTTATATTCAATATGGGCCTCATGTCCCCATTTGGTTTGGGGACTGTGACAAGGTTCGAGTAAAACCCGAACCCGTTTTCTTTCAAGGGAACCTTCATGATTACCCTTGGGGCAATAGTTGCTCTAGTGCCAGAAGGAGGGATCCACTCTTCTGGGGATCGCTTGGCACGTTTGACCTTATAAAATGGGCAGGAGGAATGTCTTTTAACTCCAGCCTGTATCCCAGACTTACTGCGGGGATCACCCATCTCTGATGGTGTCCCGCCAGGTCTCTGTGAACAACTGAAGTCTTCCCCTCACCCGACTGAGTGGGGGAAACCCTTCATGACTTAGGGGGAGGTTTTGTATCTCTCTTGACCCAGGGTTTCTTGATACCCTGTGATTGTCCCTGATTTCTGCCCCCTGGATTTGACCGCGGAGGCCGTTGGAACTGTTTCACAGCCGATGTGCCAGGGACTGGAGAAGTAGGCCTCTTAAAAGAAGGACTTCTACCCTTGTTCTTAACCGGTAAGAGATTTTCTGGATATATTTGTCCAGATCTTCTCCAAATAAGCGTTCTCCATGAAATGGGAAGCTAACCAGCAGTTTTTTACAGGGAGCTTCAGCAGACCAGTTTTTGAGCCACAGAAGCCTACGCATATGTACTATAGACAGCGTAAAGCGGGAGGCCTGTTGGATTGTATCCTTTATGGCGTCCACCGCAAAACACAAGGCTCTAGGCAGGTCAGCTAAGGCAAGAGCCTGCTGATCTGGTAAGTCCCTTAAGACTTGTTTCAACTGATCTTTCACTGCTTGGCAGACTCCAATCGCTGCTACCGCAGGTTGTGTCACCATGCTTGCTGTAGAGAAAGCAGATTTTAGTAAAGACTCCAATTTTTTATCTATTGGGTCTTTGAACATTGGAACATTATCTACTGGACATGTCAGTGATTTGTTAACAGAAGAGATGGCTGCGTCCACTGTAGGGACCCTCCATTTTTTTTTTTTTTATGAACTTATCCTCCATGGGATAGATCACCGGAAATCTCTTGGGGGGAGCAAATATTTTATCAGGATGCTCCCAATCCTGGAAAAAAAGCCCTTCTAATAAAGGGTGGATTGGGAAGGAACAGACAGCCTGGGGAGCTTTTAGCGACCCCAGCGAGGAAACCGTAGTGGATGGTGGTTCCGCCAGAGGCATTTTAAATGCTGATCGGACCATATTAGTCAGAGACTGAACCCATAATCTTTCAGCCTGAGATGCTGAGAAAGGTTCTTCCACTGTTGATTCCTCCATAACTGAATCAACCTCATCCTGATCCCCTTCAGGTAGGTCGATCTCTGTGTGGGGCTGTTCCTCCACTAACAGGCACTCTGAAGGAGGAGACGGAGATCGGACGCGCTTTTCCTGAGACAGGGAAGCAGCGATCAATGCTGTTAATCTCTCTTCCAATCCTCCCAGAGTTGAGGATAAAACCTCCTCTGTTATATATACAGGAGCAGGTGGACTGGGGACAGCCGCAGCACCAGGCATTCCTGCGGGGTTTCTACGGCTACTGACCTCTGAATTCTCAGGGGAGATTGGTGCAGTACAAGCATGCCCAATATCCTCAGAGCCCGATGGAGACCCCTTTGGCTTCCTGGAAGATCTATTTCCGGAGCGTCTGGACGACATATCCTTTAAGCACAAAGCTGAGGTATTGCCGTCGTCATACACCAATTTTTCTGGTAATAATCTAACACAGGTGCTGCTATATACCAGCTGGTGTCCACTAAAGTGCCTTTCTATGGGGATGCCTGCATCAACCGCCTCTGTGTGCCACTGTTTGTTGCTAGCTCTGTTTGCATCCAGCTGACACTTGTACCGTGTCTTTTAACTATGCTGGGACGCCCGCACATGCGCAGAAGTGCCGCGGCGCGCATCGAGCGTCATCCACCCGCCCCGCCCCTTTTTTTCATAGGAGGCGCGTGCACGCGCCCGCGCCCGTGCGCCATTGGCGCCCTTTTCGAAATCAAACAGGGGACTAGGAGCCAGGGCCCTTTTTGCCGGAGGGCCTGTGCGGTGGATGAGCGCAGCAACAGGGCAGAGGAAGTGGATTCCCACAGAGAAACTTACCAGCTGCCTGGATCTTTTGACTTGAGAAACCAAAGATCCACATGACAAGAAAAATGGACTACAGCGGCCTCTAGTGGTTTAACACAGGTACCGCGGTCCCTTTTTTTTTTTTTTTTTCTTGACTACTATTAAAATTTTACATTTTCAGTAGTTACAGGCAAACACAGATATTTAGCGGGAATACCGTTAGGTAACAGACAGAAAGACAAATTAGGCTTGGGGGTCCCCCAATAGAACCAAGTTCCTGGGGGCCCCCACTTACCTGATCCCCGCCGCAGGACTTTGTTTGGTCCACAGAAGTCCAAACTTCACCTATCACGGCAGGCATTGTAATTAAACCTTCAGGGACCGGGTTCCCAAGGATTCCACTCCCCTGGACCTGTATAGCACCCTGCACAGACAACATCTTGGTCGTGGGTATGACCAGAGCTCTGGATCCCAGGGTCCAGCCCTCCTAAGAGAGGCATTACAGGCAAAACCTTGCTCTTCTGCTGCAAGGCCCGGGTACCGACCGTTTAGCTATGAAGCTTTTTTGGTGGGATCCGGAACAGCTTACTAAGGCCCAAAAGAACCTGTACGCAAGCCCAGTGAAAACACATGTTACTCTTTGGCCAACACCTTAGACACTGGCAAAAAACTGAGGTGCTCCCGGGTGGGAGGGGCTTATATAGGGGAGGGTACTTCCGGTTTGGAATTGGCCAGTGCCAACACCTGAAGGTAATCTATATAACCCATTAGTAATGACTAAGTCGCTCTGTGTCCCGTGATGTACGAAAAAGAAAAAACATTTATTCTAGGGACAGAAAACTGTAGGTAGGGACAGTGTCAGTTTCTTTCACTCTGCAAGTCCTTGTTTCCAGGGACCTGGAAGTACAGTGAGTGAATTGTCCTTGTGCTATATTGTGATTAAAAAAAACATTTTTTCTAGGGACAGAAAACTGTAGGTAGGGAGAGTGTTTTTTTTCTTTCACTCTGCAAGTCCTTGTTTCCAGGGACCTGTAAGGACAGTGAGTGAATTGTCCTTGTGCTATATTGTGCTTAAAAAAAACATTTATTCTAGGGACAGAAAACTGTAGGTAGGGAGAGTGTCAGTTTATTTCACTCTGCAAGTCCTTGTTTCCAGGGACCTGTAAGGACAGTGAGTGAATTGTCCTTGTGCTATATTGTGATTAAAAAAAACATTTTTTCTAGGGACAGAAAACTGTAGGTAGGGAGAGTGTTTTTTTTCTTTCACTCTGCAAGTCCTTGTTTCCAGGGACCTGTAAGGACAGTGAGTGAATTGTCCTTGTGCTATATTGTGCTTAAAAAAAATATTTTTTCTAGGGACAGAAAACTGTAGGTAGGGAGAGTGTCAGTTTCTTTCACTGTGAAAGTCCTTGTTTCAAGGGACAGAGAAGGACACCTGAAGGTAGCCCTTATTGCTTTTTTCCCATCTCCCTGCAGGCCATCTATTAGAATGTCTGGAAGGCAAACAAGGAGAGGCAGACAGTCAGGAGGCAATAAAAGAGGGCAAGCAGGCTCTGTGTCTGGGGGCAACAGTGCTGGTCGTGGACGCGGTGCATTGTCATCAGCACATGGCCATAGGACACGCTTGTCCTTTTCGGCAGCTGGACATGTTGAGCCACATCATGCCGAAGACTTGGTAGAGTGGATGACCAAGCCCTCCTCCTCCTCCTCATCCTCTCTCACCCAGGCTCAGGGTACTGGAAAAGCAGCTGCCAAAGCGTCGTCTTCCCTGGTATCAATGTCAGACAAATCATCAGTCACTCCTTCCCTAGACCCACCATGTCCTCCTCCTGAGGAGTCCCCCGAACTGTTTCAGCACAGTGTTGGGTACATGCTCCAGGAGGATGCCCAGCGTTTCGAAGGGTCTGATGATGAAACCCAGCTAGAGGAAGGCAGTAGCGTGAGAGCAGACAGAGGGGATGCTCAAGAAGGACACCAATCTGGCAGTCATGTTCCAGCAGCTGCAGCATACTGCCAGATTGGCTCCAGTGATAGGGAGGGGATGATGAGGTCACTGACTCCACGTGGGTGCCTAATAGGAGAGAGGAGGAGGAGGAGGATGAGGAGGAGGCACATCTCCAACGAGGCAGGATGCCCTTTGGTGGCCAGCGTAAGGGCAGTACACCGACGGAATCACACCGCAGAGCTCCGCCTGTGCAGGGCGCTGCCTCTGCCCGTCATTCAAAAAGTTCTTTGGTGTGGGCCTTTTTTGAGGCTAGTGCATCAGATCGCACAGCTGCTGTTTGCAACATATGTCTCAAGCGTATATCGCGTGGCCAAAACATCAGCCGCTTGGGTACCACATGCCTGACCAGACATATGTTGACCTGCCATGCAGCTCGTTGGCAAGCCTACCTCAAAGACCCACACCAAAGAACAAAGCGGACCTCTCCTTGCACAGCATCAGCTGGGATCTCCAACCCCACTATAACTTCAGTCCTCTCAGAAACATGCACTGAGAGGAATGAAGGTGTAGAATTAGGTGTGTCACAGCCAAGTACTTGCGGCCACTCTGCTAGCAGTACACCGACGTCCGATTCTAGCAGGCAAATTTCCCTGCCCCAGCTGCTGGACCGTCGAAAGAAGTTCACTCCCAGCCATCCACATGCCCAGCGGTTGAATGCTAGCTTGGCTAAATTGCTAGCGCTTCAACTGCTGCCTTTTCAGTTGGTAGACTCGGCCCCCTTCCGTGAGTTTGTGCAATGTGCGGTTCCTCAGTGGCAGGTTCCCAAACGCCACTTTTTCTCACGGAAGGCTATTCCGGCTCTCTACCGGCATGTGGAAGGCAATGTCTTGGCCTCGCTGGACAGGGCGGTCAGCGGTAAGGTGCATATTACCGCTGACTCATGGTCCAGCAGGCATGGACAGGGACGTTACCTTTCTTTCACGGCCCATTGGGTCACTCTTTTGGCAGCTGGGAAGGATTCAGGACAAGGTGCAGTAGTGTTGGAGGTTGTCCCACCGCCACGCCTCCAAAATGCTACTACTGGTTGTGACACACCTCTCTCCTCCACCCCCTCCTCTTCTTCTTCCTCCATGGCCTCTTCCTGTGGTTTGTCCTATGAACCAGCGGTGCTCCGTAGCCGTTCACGGGGCTACGCAAGTACGCAGGCAAAAAGATGCCATGCCGTGCTTGCGCTGGTGTGTTTGGGGGACAGAAGCCACACTGGGGCAGAGGTCCTGTCTGCTCTGCAGGGCCAGGCCGAGAGGTGGTTGACGCCACGCCAGCTTAAGCCAGGAATGGTAGTTTGCGACAATGGCACCAACCTCCTCTCCGCCCTCCGACAGGGACAACTGACCCATGTGCCCTGTGTGGCTCACGTCCTTAACCTGGTGGTGCAGCGCTTCTTGGGCAGGTACCCGGGCTTACAGGATGTCCTGAGGCAGGCCAGGAAAGTCTGTGTGCATTTCCGCAGATCTTATAATGCCAGTGCTCGCCTGGCTGAGCTGCAAAAGGAGTTGAACCTGCCCAAGAACCGCCTTATATGTGACATGCCCACCAGGTGGAACTCAACGTTGGCCATGCTGCAGCGGCTGCACACGCAGCAGAGGGCCATCAATGAGTACCTGTGCGACTACGGCACCAGGACAGGGTCAGGGGAGCTTGGTTTTTTTTCTCCACGCCAGTGGGGCATGATCAGGGATGCATGCACTGTCCTGGCACCATTTGAGGAGGCCACGAGGATGGTGAGCAGTGACAGTGCATGCATCAGTGACACTGTACCTCTTGTCCACCTGTTGGAGCACACGCTGCGTGGAATAATGGACAGGGCACTTGAGGCAGAACAGAGGCAGGAAGAGGAGGACTTCCTTGCCTCTCAAGGCCCCCTTTACCCAGACAGTGTTCCTTCTGTCCCACCCATCGCACAGGAAGAGGAGGAGGAGGAGGAGGAGGAGGAGGAGGAGGAGGAGGAGGAGGAGGATTGTGTCAGCATGGAGGTGGAGGCTGGCACTCAGCATCATCAGCAGCAGTCTTTTAGGGATGATTTACAGTCCCAAGAAACCAGTGGACTTGTACGTGGCTGGGAGGAGGTGGCTGCGGATCATGTCGTCCTTAGTGACCCAGAGGACTCCGGAGCGAATGCCTCAGCAAACCTACGCTGCATGGCCTCCCTGATCCTGCAAAGTCTGCGGAAGGATCCTCGTATTCTTCGGATCAAGGAGAGGGACCATTACTGGCTGGCCACTCTCCTTGATCCACGGTACAAGGGTAAGGTTGCGGACCTTATGTTACCGTCGCAGAGGGAGCAGAGGATGAGACAACTCCGGGAGGCCTTGCAGAAAGGTCTGTGCAACGCGTTCCCAGAGACTGGGAGGTTGCAAACTCCTGGTCCTGGACAACGAGTTGCTGAGGCTTCGGCCAGTCAAAGAAGGAGCGGTGGGGAAGGTGGCCGTCTGACCGATGCGTTCAGACAATTCTTTAGTCCGCAGCCCCAAAGTATGATCGGTTCCAGCAACCATCGCCAGCGTCTGATAAACATGGTGCAGGAATATCTAGGGGCAAGGTCAGACTTGGACACCTTCCCCACCGAAAATCCTCTGGCTTACTGGGTCTTGAGGATGGATCACTGGCCAGAGCTTGCACAGTATGCAATTGAGCTACTGGCCTGTCCTGCATCCAGCGTTCTTTCGGAACGCACATTCAGTGCTGCTGGAGGATTTGTCACGGATCACAGGGTGCGCCTGTCCACCGACTCGGTTGATCGACTGACTTTCATCAAGATGAACCAGTCTTGGATCACCACCAGCTACCACACACCTGATGCTGATATAACAGACTAATTGATTTTAACATGTCACATCCCTTCAAGACTGATGCTGATACTGAGTGCCTGTGCTGTTATGTTGACTGGCTATCCTCCTCCTCCGAGTCCTCAATGATACGATTGATGATGATAGCTTGTAAGATCATTTTTGTTTATGGGTGCCGCCACCAGTGCCTAACGCCCAATTTTTCAGCCCCTGTTTAACAGGGGCGTGTAATTACAATTTTTGAAGCAATACTTTGCAACAGGGCTCATTGCTGTGCTCCAAGTACAGTATCTGTGAGGAGTTGCAGTGTTGTGCCACCAGTGCCTAAGGCCCAATTTTTCAGCCCCTGTTTAACAGGGGCGTGTCATTACAATTTTTGAAGCAATACTTTGCAACAGGGCTCATTGCTGTGCTCCAAGTACAGTATCTGTGAGGAGTTGCAGTGTTGTGCCACCAGTGCCTAAGGCCCAATTTTTCAGCCCCTGTTTAACAGGGGCGTGTCATTACAATTTTTGAAGCAATACTTTGCAACAGGGCTCATTGCTGTGCTCCAAGTACAGTATCTGTGAGGGGTTGCAGTGTTGTGCCACCAGTGCCTAAGGCCCAATTTTTCAGCCCCTGTTCAACAGGGGCATGTAATTACAATTCTTGATCTAATAATTCACAGCAGGGCCCATTGCTGCACCCACCAAGAGTAACTGTCAGGGCTTACAGTGTTGTGGCACCAGCACCACCATCAAAGGCCCAATTTTTACTACCACTGTTCAACAATTATATGTAATTAAAATTCCTGATATAATAGTTGACAGCAGGGCGTTCCAGCACCAACCAAGAGTAACTGTGAGTGCTTACAGTGTTGTGCCAACACCAACAACTAAGGGGCCTATTTCTGCAGAGTATATACGGCAGGTCCCTACTTTCAAACATCCAACTTACAAACGACTCCTACTTGCAAACGCAAGAAGACAACAGGAAGTGAGAGGAAATCTACCACTAGGAAGGAAAATTCTCTCCTGTAAGAATAAATATGGGAGAAAGGTGTCTCCTCTGTACTGATGCTTTATCAGCAATCCTTGTTTCAAGAAAAAGACCACATTTCAAAAAGAGTTGTCATTGGGACGGAAAGTGAGGTGAAATGTTCTGAACAGGGGCACAGACAGCAAAACAAATGTTACAGGGGTGATGACCCTTACCTATGTTTTCCAAAAAGTTTAAAAATAGATTTTTGGTCTGGAGCTACACTTCAACAATGTACCTGTTCAAAATTACAAACAGACTCTACATAAGAACAAACCTACAGTCCCTGTCTTGTATGCACCGCCTGTATAGGGCTGTTCAGAGTATATAGGGCCTTTTTTATTTTATGTGCGGGGTTCCCCTTAATATCCATACAAGACCCAAAGGGGCTGGTAATGGGCTGGGGTAGGGGGGGGGTCATGGGGTAGCTATGCCATTTTTCTTAAAGAATTTCATCCATATTACCGGGACCAGACATTACATTAAAGCCGCAAGCAGTTTTAAATGGCTTTTTTTTCCTTTAGAAGTGTCATTTTGTGCAGGGACAGTTCTAAACACGGGAAACACATGGCACTTCACAGGCATACTTTAGACACCCCCCAGGTACGATATTTAAAGGAATATTTGACTTTTTTTTTTTCACTTTATGCATCATTAAAATGACTGCTCCCGAAAAACGACCGTTTTTAAAACTTCTTTTTGCATTGATACATGTCCCCTGGTGCAGAACCCGGGTTCCCAAACCCTTTTTAGGACAATAACATGCATAATAGTTGTTATAATTAGCACTTTAGAATTCGAACGTTCGCATCCATTGTATTTAATAGGGTTCTAATGTTCGTTCGAACTTTCGGTCCGTTCGCGGGTTCTGGTGCGAACCGAACCCGGGGGTGTTCGGCTCATCACTACCCACAGTACACAGAACATGGAAATGCAATTATTTTAGTAAATATAAACTGATAAAATATGATTTTTGTTCTCACCGTAAAATCCTTTTCTCTGAGTTCATGGACGGACACAGTTTCCTTCTTGACAAAATGGGCATTAGCCTTCATTCAGGAGTGACTAGGCAGAATGGGTTAAACATCAAAGCTGAACAGCCCCGCCCAGAGGGCAGTCCTACTGGCTATATCCCCTCATCCTGCACCCAGCAGCTCAGTTCATCAAAAAGCAGTACAAACTTAAAAAGGAGGAGTGGGTGCTGTGTCAGTCCATGAACTCAGAGAAAAGGATTTTACGGTGAGTACAAAAATCCGATTTCCTCTTTCTTTCATGGACGGACACAGCTTCCTTCTTGACAAAGTGGGATGTCCCAAAGCAGTGTCAAAAACGAGGGGTGGCAACAGCCTTCAAACAAACTTCACCCCAAAAAAAAACAGAGCTCCTCAACTGAGGAGTTGCAACTCTAAACAGCCACCTGACAAACTTTGCAGCCAAAAGAAGCATCCGAAGATGCACTTGCATCAACCTTGTAAAATTTCATTAAAGCGCAAACGGATGACCAGGTCGCCACCTTACACACCTGGGAAACAGACGCATGATGTCGGAAAGCCCAAGAGGCAACTATTGCCCTGGTTGAATGCGCCATGACAGGAAAGGGGGGCGCCCGACCCTTTATGGCGTAAGCCTGAATCACAATCTGTCGGATCCACCTCGATATGGTGGCCGACAAGACCGCCAGGCCCTCTTAAAACCAGCCACCGAAACAAACAGTGAGTCTGAACTCCGGAACGGAGCAGTAACAGACAAGTATACTCTCAGAGCTCGGACAACGTCCAAGGAATGCAACGCTGACTCCTTAGGATTCGACGGACGAGGACACAAGGATAGAAGTGAAATGGCGCTTGCTAAAAACAAATCCCTTTAATTAAAGTGCAACCAAGTGGGTATATAATAAAGTTAAAAAATATAAAGGCTAACTAGTCCGTGATGTGATAGCGTCATACACAATATATATATATAAAAGAATAATCCAATAAAGTGCTCCAATAATAAAGGCAAAAAATCCCATGCAATAGATCCCATGCAAAGGTATAAACAACTAATGTGAGTCAAGTAAAAAATACAAATCTTCTGTGCAAAAATAGATATCCGATACCAATGAAGTGCAAATAGTGAGTCTCTGTGTAGTCAAAAAATAAATGAATCAAGTATCCAAAAATACAATAAAAAAAAAAAGGAGTCTCTGTGCAGTCTAAAAAATATAAAATCCAAAGTAGGAGTGCAGAACAGATCCACCATCTGCAAGTGGCTAATCACATGCAGGTGCTTCTATCCAAGTGCCCACGTTTCCCCTAGCGTCTCACCTTGGCTGGCTTGTAAACAAGCCTCTTCAGTTGACCCAATGGCAGCAAGATTGAAATCCCTCAATGGCTATGGATCCCGGAGTGACCATGTGATTCCTCTGCATCAGTAAACTCTTTGGAGTGGGGCACTAGGTTCTCAGAAGTGAGATAAAACACAGGGGGGCTCCCATAGTGTGATGACATGTTTTAAATAAATATTTTGAACGGCAACACTTAAATCAATTACTGTTCAGACGCATGTAATCTCATACAAACATAGGCACTTCCGCTCTCGGCAGCTGGGCGGAAGTAATTTCACCACTGGCTCTCCTCCCTGGTCCCTTACGCGTTACGTGGCTGTACACACCACTTAATCATAGGGTACCCGATGATTAAGTGGTGTGTACAGACACGTAACGCGTAAGGGATCAGGGAGGAGAGCCAGTGGTGACATTACTTCTGCCCAGCGGCCGAGAACGGAAGTGCCTATGTTTGTATGAGATTACATGCGTATGTTGAACAGTAATTAATTGTGATTTCATTACTCATAATAATAATACTAAATTTAAAAATGTACTGCCAGAAATGTCAAAGTCCAGTAGGCCTCAAGGGTGATGTGAACTACTGCACTTGTGAACCTTTCAGAGAAGAACACATGAACACTAGGGATGAGCTCGGTGTTCGAGTCGAACATAGGTTCGAGTCGAACATCGGCTGTTCGCGCGTTCGGCGAACAACGAACGATTTGGGCCGTTCGCGCCAAATTCGAGTGACGCGAACGGCCCACAATACACTGCGCCATCGCAGTGTAATCCCGGCGCTGTGATTGGCCAAGCATGCACTGTGACCCTGCATGCTTGGCCAATCACAGCGCCGGCAGAGAGGAGAGCAATGATTGGCCACAGGCAGGATGCCTGTGGCCAATTATAGCTGAGGGGGTTTAGTACACGCCCCACACTATAAAAGGCCGCCAGCGCGGCGGCTTTGTGTAGTGTGTTCCGGACCAGGGAAAGTGAAGGATAGGCAGGGACAGTGTCAAATCTTGTCAAATCTATTCTTTGCTAAACCTTGTGTGTAGGGACAGAGAAGGATAGGCAGGGAGAGTGTCAGTGTCATGATCTTTGCTAAACCTTGTGTGCAGGGAGAGAGAAGCATAGGCAGGGGACAGTGTCAGTGTTGCTAAGCCTCCTGCACATTATACACCTGAAGTTAGCCCGTATTGCTGCTTTTTCCTGGTGTGTTACACCAACAGGATTTTGCAGCACTTACAGCGGGCGGAGTGTACCTCCTGACCATATTACACCTTAACTTAGCCTGTATTGCTGCTGTTTCCTGGTGTGTTACACCAACAGGATTTTGCGGCACTTACAGCGGGCGGAGTGTGCCTCCTGACCATATTACACCTTAACTTAGCCAGTATTGCTGCTTTTCCCATTTCCCTGCAGGCCATTAGAATGTCTGGAAGGCAAACAAGGAGAGGCAGACAGTCAGGAGCCAATAAAAGAGGGCAAGCAGGCTCTGTGTCTAGAGACAACAGTGCTGGTCGTGGACGTGGTGCATCGCCATCAACACGTGGCCATAGGACACGCTTGTCCTTCTTTTCGGCAGCTGGACGTGTTGAGCCGCATCATGCCGAAGACTTGGTAGAGTGGATGACCAAGCCCTCCTCATCCTCTCTCACCCAGGCTCAGGGTACTGGCAAAGCAGCTGCCAAAGCGTACTCTTCCCTGGTATCAATGTCATCATCAGTCACTCCTTCCCTAGACCAACCATGTCCTCCTGAGGAGTCCCCCGAACTGTTTGAGCACAGTGTTGGGTACATGCTCCAGGAGGATGCCCAGCGTTTTGAATGGTCTGATGATGATACCCAGCAAGAGGAAGGCAGTAGCGTGAGAGCAGAGAGAGGGGATGCTCAAGAAGGACACCAATCTGGCAGTCATGTTCCAGCAGCTGCAGCATACTGCCAGATTGGCTCCAGTGATGAGGAGGGAGGGGATGATGAGGTCACTGACTCCACGTGGGTGCCTAATAGAGAGGAGGAGGAGGAGGAGGATGAGGAGGATGAGGAGGATGAGGAGGAGGCACATCTCCAACGAGGCAGGATGCCCTCGGGGGGCCAGCGTAAGGGCAGCACACCGACGGAATCACACCGCAGAGCTCCGCCTGTGCAGGGCGCTGCCTCTGCCCGTTATTCAAAAAGTTCTTTGGTGTGGGCCTTTTTTGAGTCGAGTGCATCAGATCGCACAGCTGCTGTTTGCAACATATGTCTCAAGCGTATATCGCGTGGCCAAAACATCACCCACTTGGGCACCACATGCTTGACCAGACATATGTTGACCTGCCATGCAGCTCGTTGGCAAGCCTACCTTAAAGACCCACACCAAAGAACAAAGCTGACCTCTTCTTGCACCGCATCAGCTGGGATCTCCAACCCCTCTATACCTTCAGTCCTCTCTGAAACCTGCTCTGAGAGGAATGAAGGTGTAGAATTAGGTGTGTCACAGCCAAGTACTTGCGGGCACTCTGCTAGCAGTACACCAACGTCCGATTCTAGCAGGCAAATTTCCCTGCCCCAGCTGCTGGACCGTCGAAAGAAGTTCACTCCCAGCCATCCACATGCCCAGCGGTTGAATGCTAGCTTGGCTAAATTGCTAGTGCTTCAACTGCTGCCTTTTCAGTTGGTAGACTCGGCCCCCTTCCGTGAGTTTGTGCAATGTGCAGTTCCTCAGTGGCAGGTTCCCAAACGCCACTTTTTCTCACGGAAGGCGATTCCGGCTCTCTACCGGCATGTGGAAGGCAATGTCTTGGCCTCGCTGGACAGGGCGGCCAGTGGTAAGGTGCATATTACCGCTGACTCATGGTCCAGTGACACTGTACCTCTTGTCCACCTGTTGGAACATACGCTGCGTGGAATAATGGACAGGGCACTTGAGGCAGAACAGAGGCAGGAAGAGGAGGACTTCCTTGCCTCTCAAGGCCCCCTTTACCCAGACAGTGTTCCTTCTGTCCCACCCATCGCACAGGAAGAAGAGGAGGCTGAGGAGGAGGAGGATGATTGTGTCAGCATGGAGGTGGAGCCTGGCACTCAGCATCATCAGCAGCAGTCTTTTAGGGATAATTTACAATCCCAAGAAACCAGTGGACTTGTACATGGCTGGGAGGAGGTGGCTGCGGATCATGTCGTCCTTAGTGACCCAGAGGACTCCGGACTGAATGCCTCAGCTAACCTACGCTGCATGGCCTCCCTGATCCTGCAAAGTCTGCGGAAGGATCCTCGTATTCTTCGGATCAAGGAGAGGGACCATTACTGGCTGGCCACTCTCCTTGATCCACGGTACAAGGGTAAGGTTGCGGACCTTATCTTACCATCGCAGAGGGAGCAGAGGATGAGACAACTCCGGGAGGCCTTGCAGAAAGGTCTGTGCAACGCGTTCCCAGAGACTGGGAGGTTACAAACTCCTGGTCCTGGACAACGAGAGTTGCTGAGGCTTCGGTCAGTCAAAGAAGGAGCGGTGGGGAAGGTGGCCGTCTGACCAAAGCGTTCAGACAATTCTTTAGTCCGCAGCCCCAAGGTATGATCGGTTCCAGCAACCATCGCCAGCATCTGATATACATGGTGCAGGAATGCCTAGGGGCAAGGTCAGACTTGGACACCTTCCCCACCGAAAATCCTCTGGCTTACTGGGTCTTGAGGATGGATCACTGGCCAGAGCTTGCACAGTATGCAATTGAGCTACTGGCCTGTCCTGCATCCAGCGTTCTTTCAGAACGCACATTCAGTGCTGCTGGAGGATTTGTCACAGATCACAGGGTGCGCCTGTCCACCGACTCTGTTGATCGACTGACCTTCATAAAGATGAACCAGTCTTGGATCACCACCAGCTACCAAACACCTGAAGCTGATATAACAGACTAATTTATTTTCAAATGTCACATCCCTTCAAGACTGATGCTGAGAGACTGTCCTGTTATGTTGACTGACTATCCTCCTCCTCCTCAATGATCCGATTGACGATGATATCTTGGAAGAACATTTTTGTTTCTGGGTGCCGCCACCAGTGGCTAAGGCCCAATTTTTCAGCCCCTGTTTAACAGGGGTGTGTTATTACAATTTTTTATGCAATGCTTTGCAACAGGGCTCATTCCTGCACTCCAACTAGAGTATCTGGGAGTGGTTGCAGTGTCGTGGCACCAGCACCAGTGGCTAAAGCCCAATTTTTCAGCCCCTGTTTAACAGGGGCGTGTAATTACAATTTTTGATGCAATACTTTGCAACAGGGCTCATTGCTGTGCTCCAAGTACAGTATCTGTGAGGGGTTGCAGTGTTGTGGCACCAGTGCCTAAGGCTCAATTTTTCTGCCCCTGTTTAACAGGGGCATATAATTACAATTCTTGATCTAATAATTCACAGCAGGGCCCATTCCTGCGCCCACCAAGACTAACTGTGAGGCCTTACAGTGTTGTGTCAACACCACCACCACCAAAGGCCCAATTTTTCAGCCCCTGTTCAACAGGGGCATGCAATTACAATTCTTGATCTAATAATTCACAGCAGGGCCCATTCATGCGCCCACCAAGAGTAACTGTGAGGGCTCACAGTGTTGTGGCAACACCAACATGTAAGGGGCAAATTTCAGCTGAGTATATACGGCAGGCCCCTACTTTCAAACATCCAACTTACAAACGACTCCGCCTTGCAAACGGAAGGATACAACAGGAAGTGAGAGGAAATCTACCCCTAGGAAGGCAAATTCTCTCCTGTAAGAGTTAATATGGGAAAAAAAGTGTCTCCTCTCCACTGATTCTTCATCACCAATTCTTGTTTCAATAAAAATCCCAAATTTTCAAAAAACATTTGTCATTAGGACGGAAAGTGAGGTGAACTGTTCTGAACAGGTGCACACTGCACAGACAGCAAAACAAATGTTACAGGGGTGATAACCCTTACCTATGTTTTCCAAAAAGCTTAAAAATATAATTTTTGGCTGGAGCTACACTTAAACAATGTACCTGTTCAAAATTACAAACGGATTCTACATAAGAACAAACCTACAGTCCCTGTCTTGTATGCACCGCCTGTATACGGCTGTTCAGAGTATATAGGGCCTTTTTTATTTTGTGTGCGGGGCTCCCCTTAATATCCATACAAGACCCAAAGGGGCTGGTAATGGGCTGGGGTGGGGGGGGGGGGGGTGTGTGATGGGGTAGCTATGCCATTTTTCTTAAAGATTTTCATCCATATTACCGGGACCAGACATTACATTAAAGCCGCAAGCAGTTTTAAATGGCTTTTTTTCCTTTAGAAATGTAATTTTGTGCAGGGACAGTTCTAAACACGGGAAACACGTGGCACTTCACAGGCATACTTTAGACACCCCCCAGGTACGATATTTAAAGGAATATTTGACTTTTTTTTTTCACTTTAGGCATCATTAAAATGACTGCTCCAGAAAAACGGCAGTTTTTAAAACTTCTTTTTGCATTGATACATGTCCCCTGGTGCAGAACCCGGGTTCCCAAACCCTTTTTAGGACAATAACATGCATAATAGTCGTTATAATTAGCACTTTAGATTTCAAACATTCGCATCCATTGTATTTAATAGGGTTATAAAGTTCGTGCAAACTTTCGGTCCGTTCGCGGGTTCTGGTGCGAACCCGGGGGTGTTCGGCTCATCACTAATGAACACATGTTTTTCCAATATTCAATGGATCACCCATCTGTAATTTTTTACAAGCAGATGTTGGGACAGGGATTTTCCTGGACAATAGGGCCCCTTGTCACAAACCAGAATTTTTGTTATAGGCCATTGTCGAATAGACTCAGAAAAGCAACGCAAATAGGTGGATAAGCCTGAGAAGTTACTGTGACTAAAAGTTAAAACTAGAGCAAATACTCCCATTGTTTCAGAGGGTAAGATTGGCCCTTAGGCCTCGTACACACGGCCGAGATACTCGTTGAAAAAACCATGTCATTTTTTTCGACGAGATTCTTGGACAAGAAACTTGTCCCGGCCGAGTGTACACACGCTCATTTCAAAGAACCCGCGGTTCTTTGAAAGGAGTGTACGCGGTGACGTCATCGACTACGTCGAGCATGCGCTCGTTACATTCGATGCCGTCGCCGCCATCTTGGTCTACCCTACGTATGCCTAGGAAGCTACCGCGCATGCGTCGAATTCATTTCGAACATGCGCGGGCTTCCGGGAGGACAGGTAAGTGTACACACACTCACTTTTCTCGTCGAGAAACATGCCGAGGAGAATCTCGACGAGAAAATAGAGAGCAGGTTCTCTATTTTCTCAGAGGTTTCTTGTCGGTTTTCTCGACGAGAAACCCGATGGCAGCGTACACACGACCGATTTACTCGGCAAGACCTCTCTGCCAGCAAGTTTCTTGCTGGTTCTTGCCGAGAAAATCGGTCGTGTGTACGAGGCCTTAAAGTAAAGCAACCAGTTTACTCAGCTTGCTCCCCAAACAATGGCATCATAAACGCTGGTTAATTCTACAACCAAAATCTGATTTTAACAACCAGAGAAACATACAAACATCCAAGTTTTGTATACATTTTTCTTATATATCTGTATATATAGATATATGACCATAAGTGATGCCTATGCCATGTTCTCAGACATTTTAAGAAAACACCTGGATACATGTTACATTATAAATATGCATGATATTCAAAGTAAGAACATATATTGATACGTAATAAATAAGAATTATGTTTAGATTATCAATGACATTTTAGGTCATAGGGAAAAATATGATTTTAGTATCTGTTGACCTAGAGACTGTTAGAAGAATAAATATAGATACCAATGTGATTTTATAAATAGAAGTGTTTTAAAGAGTTTATTAGAAGCATGAATAACGTCAAATTGTGATTATAGAAAATAAAGGAACCTACGTTTAGAGATTAACACATATTCAAAATATATAGATAAATATTTTTGTGTAATATTGACATATAATCTGTACCCTGTTTAGAAAAAACAGCTTATAGATCTATTTTTAGACAGGAATATAAAACAAAATTTTGTTATGCAAATGAATCAAAAAGTATATTATATATACACACCGGATTACCAGAAGATAAATATCCATACATAGTCTTCCCAACAATACATAAATTGTACACATTCTGAAAATAGAATATATTAACTTAAAGAGTTAATGCCCCGGTGGTTGAAAGTGGTATTACTTGAGGACCCCAAAGTCCAGAAAACAATTAAAGTGGTGTTCCAGCCGAAATTAAATTTTTTAAATAAAAATACCCATAGAATACACAATTTTAATGTATTCTAGTAAAGTTAGTCCGTAAACTAAGGTCCGTTTTGTTAGGTTATTACAGCATTTAGATAGTATATAAACTAGAAATAGGCCGTGGCCATTTTAAGTCTGGGCATCTGAAGCCGAACAGTATCTCTTCCTGGATATCAGGCTTGCAAATCTCGCACAAGCAGTTTCAGTTTCATGTTACATTTTCTCTCCAGTTTCATAGCAAGTTGCTGCCCCCTATTTATGTAAACATCTCCTCCCCTCCAGTATGTACAAGCAATATTATTCTAGGAAAACAGAAATCTGTTGCTAAAGGTAAGAGCTTTAAAAATATCCTAATTGTAAACTAAATCATTTGTTTCTGTGCAGATATATCTACAACACACATATATATATATATATATATATATATATATATATATATATAATCTTATTATGTATATATATCTGCACAGAAACAAATGATTTAGTTTACAAATAGGATATTTTTAAAGCTCTTACCTTTAGCAGCAGATTTCTGTATTTGAAGGCGAGGGATGAGGGACGACAAGGCCGAAGGCGAGGGATGAGGGACGACAAGGCCGAAGGCGAGGGATGAGGGACGACAAGGCCGAAGGCGAGGGATGAGGGACGACAAGGCCGAAGGCGAGGGATGAGGGACGACAAGGCCGAAGGCGAGGGATGAGGGACGACAAGGCCGAAGGCGAGGGATGAGGGACGACAAGGCCGAAGGCGAGGGATGAGGGACGACAAGGCCGAAGGCGAGGGATGAGGGACGACAAGGCCGAAGGCGAGGGATGAGGGACGACAAGGCCGAAGGCGAGGGATGAGGGACGACAAGGCCGAAGGCGAGGGATGAGGGACGACAAGGCCGAAGGCGAGGGATGAGGGACGACAAGGCCGAAGGCGAGGGATGAGGGACGACAAGGCCGAAGGCGAGGGATGAGGGACGACAAGGCCAAAGGCGAGGGATGAGGGACGACAAGGCCAAAGGCGAGGGATGAGGGACGACAAGGCCAAAGGCGAGGGATGAGGGACGACAAGGCCAAAGGCGAGGGATGAGGGACGACAAGGCCAAAGGCGAGGGATGAGGGGTATATGTGTGTGTGTCAAATCACAGAATATTGCATCACCCCAGCACATCGAATCGCATGGGCCCACAGCACATTGCAACACCCCCAGCACATCGAATCGCATGGCCCACAGAACATTGCATAACCCCCAGCAAATTGAATCGCATCACCCCAGCACATCGAATCGCATCACCCCAGCACATCGAATTGCATGGCCCACAGAACATTGCATAACCCCCACAGAACATTGCATAACCCCCAGCACATCGAATCGCATCACTCACAGCACATCAAATCGCATGGCCCACAGAACATTGCATAACCCCCAGCAAATCAAATCGCATCACCCCAGCACATCGAAACACATGGGCCCACAGCACATTGCAACACCCCCAGCACATCGAATCGCATGGGCCCACAGCACATTGCAACACCCCCAGCACATCGAATCGCATGGGCCCACAGCACATTGCAACACCCCCAGCACATCGAATCGCATGGCCCACAGAACATTGCATCACCCCCAGCACGTCAAATCGCATCATTTACAGCACATTGCATCACCCCTAGCAAATCGAATTGCATCTAGCAGACATAGTACAGGAGATGGTCAGAGACTGCGGACATGATACAGGAGATGGTCAGAGACTGCAGCTCCTATGGACGTTAGTAGATAATGGCCGATTTGGCCCTCTCACCTGACCCAGCGATACAGCAACAACGGTTCATTTGATCAGGAGTCTGCTCACTCTGAATTGCCCATAGCGACTCCACTGGGTAGAGCCCAGATCTGTATTCTGGCAATGACTCCATTCCTTTCTCTGCCAGGGATGGCACCAGGCTGTGTGGCTTCCCCCCCCATTAGTACAGACCCCCAGAACAAGCCACCCCCCCTCCATTAATACTAACCCCCCAAGGACAAACCACCCCTCCATCATTAGTACTGACCCCCCCCCAGAACAAACCACCCCCCTCCATCATTAGTACTGACCACCCCCAGAACAAACCACCCCCTCCATCATTAGTACTGACCCCCCCAGAACAAACCACCCCCCTCCATCATTAGTACTGACCCCCCCAGAACAAACCACCCCCCTCCATCATTAGTACTGACCCCCACCAGAACATACCACCCCCCTCCATCATTAGTACTGCCCCCCCCCCCCCCCAAGAACAAACCACCCCCCTCCATCATTAGTACTGACCCCCCCCAGAACAAACCACCCCCCTCCATCATTAGTACTGACCCCCCCAGAACAAACCACCCCCCTCCATCATTAGTACTGACCCCCCCAGAACAAACCACCCCCTCCATCATTAGTACTGACCCCCCCAGAGCAAACCACCCCCCTCCATCATTAGTACTGACCCCACCCCCAGAACAAACCACCCCCCCTCCATCATTAGTACTGACCACCCCAGAACAAACCACCCCCCCTCCATCATTAGTACTGACCCCCCCCCAGAACAAACAACCCCCCTCCATCATTAGTACTGACCCCCCCCAGAACAAACCACCCCCCTCCATCATTAGTACTGACCCCCCAGAACAAAACCCCCTCCATCATTAGAACTGACCACCCCCCAGAACAAACCACCACCCCCCTCCATCATTAGTACTGAGCCCCCCAGAACAAACCACCCGCCTCCATCATTAGTACTGACCCCCCCAGAACAAACCACCCCCCTCCATCATTGGTACTGACCCCCCCAGAACAAACCACCCCCTCCATCATTAGTACTGACCCCCCCAGAACAAACCACCCCCCTCCATCATTAGTACTGACCCCCCCCAGAACAAACCACCCCCCTCCATCATTGGTACTGACCCCCCCAGAACAAACCACCCCCCTCCATCATTAGTACTGACCCCCCCAGAACAAACCACCCCCTCCATCATTAGTACTGACCCCCCAGAACAAACCCCCCCTCCATCATTAGTACTGACCACCCCCCTCCATCATTAGTACTGACCACCCCCCTCCATCATTAGTACTGACCCCCAGAACAAACCACCCCCCTCCATCATTAGTACTGACACCCCCCCAGAACAAACCACCCGCCTCCATCATTAGTACTGACCCCCCCAGAACAAACCACCCCCCTCCATCATTAGTACTGACCCCCCCAGAACAAACCACCCCCTCCATCATTAGTACTGACCCCCCCAGAACAAACCACCCCCCTCCATCATTAGTACTGACCCCCCCCAACAACAAACCAACCCCCTCCATCATTAGTACTGACCCCCCCAACAACAAACCACCCCCCTCCATCATTAGTACTGACCCCCCCAACAACAAACCACCCCCCTCCATCATTAGTACTGCCCCCCCAGAACAAACCACCCCCCTCCATCATTAGTACTGACCCCCCCAGAACAAAACCCCCTCCATCATTAGTACTGACCCCCCCCCAGAATAAACCACCACCCTCCATCATTAGTACTGACCCCACCCCCAGAACAAACCAGCCCCCCTCCATCATTAGTACTGACCCCCCCCAGAACAAACCACCCGCCGCCATCATTAGTACTGACCCCCCCAGAACAAACCACCCCCCTCCATCATTAGTACTGACCACCCCCCCTCCATCATTAGTACTGCCCCCCCAGAACAAACCACCCCCTCCATCATTAGTACTGACGCCCCCCAGAATAAACCACCCCCCTCCATCATTAGTACTGACCCCCCCATAACAAACCACCCCCCTCCATCATTGGTACTGACCCCCCCCAGAACAAACCACCCCCTCCATCATTAGTACTGACCCCACCCCCAGAACAAACCACCCCCCTCCATCATTAGTACTGACCCCACCCCCAGAACAAACCACCCCCTCCATCATTAGTACTGACTCCCCCAGAACAAACCACCCCCCTCCATCATTAGTACTGACCCCCCCACCCCAGAACAAACCACCCCCTCCATCATTAGTACTGACCCCCCCCCCCCAAAGAACAAACCCCCCCATCATTAGTACTGCCCCCCCCAGAACAAACCACCCACCTCCATCATTAGTACTGAACCCCCCAGAACAAACCACCCCCACTCCATCATTAGTACTGACCCCCCCAGAACAAACCACCCCCCTCCATCATTAGTACTGACCCCCCACCCCCCAGAACAAACCACCCCCCTCCATCATTAGTACAGACCCCACCCCCAGAACAAACCACCCCCCTCCATCATTAGTACTGACCACCCCCCTCCAACATTAGTACTGACCCCCCAGAACAAACCACCCCCCTCCATCATTAGTACTGACACCCCCCCAGAACAAACCACCCGCCTCCATCATTAGTACTGACCCCCCCAGAACAAACCACCCCCCTCCATCATTAGTACTGACCCCGCCAGAACAAACCACCCCCCTCCATCATTAGTACTGACCCCCCCAGAACAAACCACCCACCTCCATCATTAGTACTGACTACCCCCAGAACAAACCACCCACCTCCATCATTAGTACTGACTACCCCCAGAACAAACCACCCCCCTCCATTATTAGTACTGACCCCCCCAGAACAAACCACCCCCCTCCATCATTAGTACTGAACCCCCCACCCCAGAACAAACCACCCCCCTCCATCATTAGTACTGACCCCCCCAAGAACAAACCCCCCCATCATTAGTACTGACACCCCCAGAACAAACCACCCCCCCTCCATCATTAGTACTGACTCCTCCCAGAACAAACCACCCCCCCTCCATCATTAGTACTGACTCCCCCAAGAACAAACCACCCCCCTCCATCATTAGTACTGACCCCCCCAGAACAAACCACCCCCCTCCATCATTTGTACTGAACCCCCCCAGAACAAACCACCCCCCCCCATCATTAGTAGTGACCCCCCCAGAACAAACCACCCCCCTCCATCATTAGTACTGACCCCCCAGGACAAACCACCCCCCCTCCATCATTGGTACTGACCCCCCCCAGAACAAACCCCCCTCCATCATTAGTACTGACCCCCCCAGAACAAACCACCCCCCTCCATCATTAGTACTGACTACGCCCAGAACAAACCACCCCCCTCCATAATTAGTACTGACCCCCCCCCAGAACAAACCACCCCCCTCCATCATTAGTACTGACCCCCAGAACAAACCACCCCCCTCCATCATTAGTACTGACCCCCCCCACCCCAGAACAAACCACCCCCCTCCATCATTAGTACTGACCCCCCCCCCAAGAACAAACCCCCCATCATTAGTACTGACCCCCCCAGAACAAACCACCCCCCCTCCATCATTAGTACTGACTCCCCCCAGAACAAACCACCCCCCTCCATCATTAGTACAGAACCCCCCAGAACAAACCACCCCCCCTCCATCATTAGTACTGACCCCCCCAGAACAAACCACCCCCTCCATCATTAGTACTGACCCCCCACCCCCCAGAACAAACCACTCCCTCCATCATTAGTACTGCCCTCCCCCCAGAACAAACATCCCCCCCTCCATCATTAGTACTGACCCCCCCAAGAACAAACCACCCCCCCATCATTAGTAATGACCCCCCCTCCAGAACAAATCACCCCCTCCATCATTAGTACTGACCTCCCCCAGAACAAACCACCCCCCCTCCATCATTAGTACTGACCCCCCCAGAACAAACCACCCCACCTCCATCATTAGTACTACCCCCCCAGAACAAACCACCCCGCCTCCATCATTAGTACTGACCCCCCCAGAACAAACCACCCCCCTCCATCATTAGTACTGACCCCCCCCAGAACAAACCACCCCCCTCCATCATTGGTACTGACCCCCCCAGAACAAACCACCCCCCTCCATCATTAGTACTGACCCCCCCAGAACAAACCACCCCCTCCATCATTAGTACTGACCCCCCAGAACAAACCCCCCCTCCATCATTAGTACTGACCACCCCCCTCCATCATTAGTACTGACCACCCCCCTCCATCATTAGTACTGACCCCCAGAACAAACCAC
Organism: Rana muscosa; assembly: GCA_029206835.1. Classification (NCBI taxonomy): domain Eukaryota; kingdom Metazoa; phylum Chordata; class Amphibia; order Anura; family Ranidae; genus Rana; species Rana muscosa. The sequence continues at coordinate 934,212,979 of CM055118.1, read as the reverse complement.
CCCCCTCCATCATTAGTACTGACACCCCCCCAGAACAAACCACCCGCCTCCATCATTAGTACTGACCCCCCCAGAACAAACCACCCCCCTCCATCATTAGTACTGACCCCCCCAGAACAAACCACCCCCTCCATCATTAGTACTGACCCCCCCAGAACAAACCACCCCCCTCCATCATTAGTACTGACCCCCCCCAGAATAAACCACCCCCCTCCATCATTAGTACTGACACCCCCCCAGAACAAACCACCCGCCTCCATCATTAGTACTGACCCCCCAGAACAAACCACCCCCCTCCATCATTAGTACTGACCCCCCCCAGAACAAACCACCCCCCTCCATCATTAGTACTGACACCCCCCCCAGAACAAACCACCCGCCTCCATCATTAGTACTGACCCCCCCAGAACAAACCACCCGCCTCCATCATTAGTACTGACCCCCCCAGAACAAACCACCCCCCTCCATCATTAGTACTGACCCCCCCAGAACAAACCACCCCCTCCATCATTAGTACTGACCCCCCAGAACAAACCACCCCCCCTCCATCATTAGTACTGACCCCCCCAGAACAAACCACCCCCCTCCATCATTAGTACTGACACCCCCAGAACAAACCACCCCCTCCATCTTTAGTACTGACCCCCCCAGAACAAACCTCCCCCCTCCATCATTAGTACTGACCCCCCCCCCAGAAACCCCCCCTCCATCATTAGTACTGACCCCCCCAGAACAAACCACCCCCCTCCATCATTAGTACTGACACCCCCAGAACAAGCCACCCCCTCCATCATTAGTACTGACCCCCACCCCCCAGAACAAACCACCCCCCTCCATCATTAGTACTGCCCTCCCCCCAGAACAAACCACCCCCCTCCATCATTAGTACTGACCCCCCCCCCCCCCCAAGAACAAATCACCCACCCATCATTAGTACTGACCCCCCAGAACAAACCACCCCCCTCCATCATTAGTACTGACCCCCCTCCCCCCAGAACAAACGACCCCCCTCCATTAGTACAGAACCCCCAGAACAAGCCACCCCCCTCCATTAATACTGACCCCCCCCCCACCCCCCAAGGACAAACCACCCCCCCATCATTAGTACTGACCCCCCCAGAACAAACCACCCCCCTCCATCATTAGTACTGACCCCCCCAGAACAAACCACCCCCCTCCATCATTAGTACTGACCCCCCCCAACAACAAACCACCCCCCTCCATCATTAGTACTGCCCCCCCCAGAACAAACCACCCCCCTCCATCATTAGTACTGCCCCCCCCAGAACAAACCACCCCCCTCCATCATTAGTACTGACCCCCCCAGAACAAAACCCCCTCCATCATTAGTACTGACCCCCCCCCCAGAATAAACCACCACCCTCCATCATTAGTACTGACCCCCCCCAGAACAAACCACCCGCCGCCATCATTAGTACTGACCCCCCCAGAACAAACCACCCCCCTCCATCATTAGTACTGACCCCCCAGAACAAACCACCCCCTCCATCATTAGTACTGACCCCCCCAGAACAAACCACCCCCCCTCCATCATTAGTACTGACCCCCCCAGAACAAACCACCCCCCCTCCATCATTAGTACTGACCACCCCCCCTCCATCATTAGTACTGCCCCCCCAGAACAAACCACCCTCCTCCATCATTAGTACTGACGCCCCCCAGAATAAACCACCCCCCTCCATCATTAGTACTGACCCCCCCATAACAAACCACCCCCCTCCATCATTGGTACTGACCCCCCCAGAACAAACCACCCCCTCCATCATTAGTACTGACCCCCCCCAGAACAAACCACCCCCCTCCATCATTAGTACTGACCCCACCCCCAGAACAAACCACCCCCCTCCATCATTAGTACTGACCCCACCCCCAGAACAAACCACCCCCTCCATCATTAGTACTGACTCCCCCAGAACAAACCACCCCCCTCCATCATTAGTACTGACCCCCCCACCCCAGAACAAACCACCCCCTCCATCATTAGTACTGACCCCCCCCCCAAAGAACAAACCCCCCCATCATTAGTACTGCCCCCCCCAGAACAAACCACCCACCTCCATCATTAGTACTGAACCCCCCAGAACAAACCACCCCCACTCCATCATTAGTACTGACCCCCCCAGAACAAACCACCCCCCTCCATCATTAGTACTGACCCCCCACCCCCCAGAACAAACCACCCCCCTCCATCATTAGTACAGACCCCACCCCCAGAACAAACCACCCCCCTCCATCATTAGTACTGACCACCCCCCTCCAACATTAGTACTGACCCCCCAGAACAAACCACCCCCCTCCATCATTAGTACTGACACCCCCCCAGAACAAACCACCCGCCTCCATCATTAGTACTGACCCCCCCAGAACAAACCACCCCCCTCCATCATTAGTACTGACCCCGCCAGAACAAACCACCCCCCTCCATCATTAGTACTGACCCCCCCAGAACAAACCACCCACCTCCATCATTAGTACTGACTACCCCCAGAACAAACCACCCACCTCCATCATTAGTACTGACTACCCCCAGAACAAACCACCCCCCTCCATCATTAGTACTGACCCCCCCAGAACAAACCACCCCCCTCCATCATTAGTACTGAACCCCCCACCCCAGAACAAACCACCCCCCTCCATCATTAGTACTGACCCCCCCAAGAACAAACCCCCCCATCATTAGTACTGACACCCCCAGAACAAACCACCCCCCCTCCATCATTAGTACTGACTCCTCCCAGAACAAACCACCCCCCCTCCATCATTAGTACTGACTCCCCCAAGAACAAACCACCCCCCTCCATCATTAGTACTGACCCCCCCCAGAACAAACCACCCCCCTCCATCATTTGTACTGAACCCCCCCAGAACAAACCACCCCCCCCATCATTAGTAGTGACCCCCCCAGAACAAACCACCCCCCTCCATCATTAGTACTGACCCCCCCAGAACAAACCACCCCCCCCTCCATCATTGGTACTGACCCCCCCAGAACAAACCCCCCTCCATCATTAGTACTGACCCCCCCAGAACAAACCACCCCCCTCCATCATTAGTACTGACTACGCCCAGAACAAACCACCCCCCTCCATAATTAGTACTGACCCCCCCCAGAACAAACCACCCCCCTCCATCATTAGTACTGACCCCCAGAACAAACCACCCCCCTCCATCATTAGTACTGACCCCCCCCACCCCAGAACAAACCACCCCCCTCCATCATTAGTACTGACCCCCCCCCCAAGAACAAACCACCCCCCCTCCATCATTAGTACTGACTCCCCCCAGAACAAACCACCCCCCTCCATCATTAGTACAGAACCCCCCAGAACAAACCACCCCCCCTCCATCATTAGTACTGACCCCCCCAGAACAAACCACCCCCTCCATCATTAGTACTGACCCCCCACCCCCCAGAACAAACCACTCCCTCCATCATTAGTACTGCCCTCCCCCCAGAACAAACATCCCCCCCTCCATCATTAGTACTGACCCCCCCAAGAACAAACCACCCCCCCATCATTAGTAATGACCCCCCCTCCAGAACAAATCACCCCCTCCATCATTAGTACTGACCTCCCCCAGAACAAACCACCCCCCCTCCATCATTAGTACTGACCCTCCCCCAGAACAGACCACCCCCCCTCCATTAGTACTGACCCCCCCAGAACAAACCACCCCACCTCCATCATTAGTACTACCCCCCCAGAACAAACCACCCCCCCTCCATTAGTACTGACCCCCCCAGAACAAACCACCCCACCTCCATCATTAGTACTACCCCCCCTAGCAACATCATTGTGCGGCTGGTTACAGACAGCCGCTCCGATCTGCAGCTGTTTCGCTCTCCTCCTCTGACAGGAGGAGGGGGGAGGAGGGTGGGGGCTTCAGGCAGGGAACATGGTGGCGGCCGCGGTGATCGGCGGAGAGAGCCGCCTACGGACAAGGAGAGGAGAAGGAGGAGGGTGGGGAGCACTCTGGAGCTTCAGCGCCTCCACCTCTGCCTGGGGAAGTTATTCGGGAGAACACCGGTCACATCATCAGACAGTGCAGTGTGAGATGTGACAGGCTGAGGCTCGCTGGGTAGGGAGAGAGGAGCGGAGGAAGGTGGTCACACACACCAGGCGGACCGAGGGAGGGCAGGATGGGCGTGCCTTCATGAACATGGGAACGCGATGAGCCTCCTGGGATTGATGACAAGCATCTCCCAGGAGGCATAGTTAACACTGGATGTCGCGACTAGGATTGTGCGGCCGCGGCGGCAGATACAAACAGATGCAAATATAACAGAGTTTTTAAAAATAAAAATTGTAATATGCCATTTGTTATGCAGGGGACAGTACTAGAGAGGATGGAAGAAACTTCAAAAATAGGGTGGAGCTCTGCTTTAAGTTTTCAACCTATAGAGTCCAGACACTTTTGGACAGTAACTCCCACATCTGCAGCCACCAATGAGTTGAAGACACCCGTCCCTGGGCAGAACTTAGTATAATTTTTATAACCTTATTGTTCAGAGACAATATTTAAGCGAAGAAAAATGAGTTGAGAGGGACACTCAGAACACACACTCAGGGACCCACCCTGAGGGGCACACTGGGAGATCCAAACTCTCAGACAGACTGACACACATGCACCATGCATAAAGACATATTACACTCATGAAGATTCCTAGACACCCAATACCTGAAAGCCACGGCAGCCACCTTAACTCTGGTCACTTGCCAGTAGGAAATTGCCATTGTGGAATGGGTAATTATGCTATTTTTGATTTTATCTTGAATTGTTCTCAAAATTATTGAAGTATTGAATATTCTGCAATTATGACTTATTTTCATTAACCAACAACTGGTAGATGTTTTTTGTAAAGATTCAATTTTTCATTATATTTTTTTTTGTCACCAATATTGGAACTATGCAAACGTCCAATTTATTTCACATTGTTAACCACTTACTTACCTGCAGTATAGTAACGGTTAGATGTGTGAAATACAGCCGCTGTTTCATTGTCAAATATATAAAGGTTGTTGAACCTTTTGAGAATTTATCATGACAGCATTATGTTTAAGGGACTGTATGCCCATTTTGCGGGTAATTTTATTGATTTTGAAGTCGTTCATGTAATGGAATTGGTATTTTAATTTCATGTAAATATTTGCTTTTTGTCAACCAATAAATGTAGCTATTTTGTATGATCACACGTTTCCGTGAATAAGTTTCACATTATAGACTGTCATATAGGTTGTATTGTATTCCAAAATATCTTTAGTTAAAAAGAACTTTAATATTGGGTGGGCAAACTGTCCCTTGATAAGCACAACAAATTGATGCAAGTGTTTCCATGTTTTAAATAAATATTTTGAATGGCATCACACTATGGGAGCCCCCCGGTGTTTTATCTCACTTCTGAGAACCTAGTGCCCCACTCCAAAGAGTTTACTGATGCAGAGGAATCACATGGTCACTCTGGGATCCATACCCATTGAGGGATATCAATCTTGCTGAGGAGCTGCATCCGCCATTGGGTCAACAGAAGAACTTGTTTACAAGCCAGCCAAGGTGAGAGGCTGGGGAAAATGTGGGCACTTGGATTAGAGCACTTGGATAGAAGCACCTGCATGTGATTAGCCACTTGCAGATGGTGGATCTGTTCTGCACTACTACTTTGGATTTTATATTTTTTATGCTGCACAGACACTTTTATTGTATTTTGATACTCGATTCATTTATTTTTGGACTACACAGAGACTATTTGCACTTTATTGGTATCAGATATCAATTTTTGCACAGGAGATTTGTATTTTTTACTGAGACTCACATTTGTTGTTTATACCTTTGCATGGGATCTATTGCATGGGATTTTTTGCCTTTATTATTGGAGAACTTTATTGGATTGTTTTATACATATTGTGTATGATGCCATCACATCACAGACTATTTAGCCTTTATATTTTTTAACTTAATTATATACCCACTTGGTTGCACTTTAATTAAAAGGGATTTGTTTTTAGCAAGCGTCATTACACCCCCCCATTTTCACATGTTTGTTGGTGTGTGAACACCTTTTAGTTGTGGCAGCTGCTTAGTTCATTAGTTATAAGATTTGGTCTTTATCCTGGTTTGCGCATCAATTACCCCCCATTTTAACAAGGATGGAAGTACAACGTCATTGAGATGGAAGGCCGAAACAATCTTAGGCAGAAAAGAAGGCTACGGAGGCAGCACCACCTTATCCTTGTGGAAGATCAGATAGGGAGCCTTGCATGACAAGGCTGCCAGCTCAGAACCCGTCTGATGCAACAGCCACCAAAAATACCACTTTCTGAGAAAGTTTCAACAAGGGAATTTCCCTAATGTTCCCAAACTGTGGCTTCTGAAGCACCGAGAAGACCAGATTAAAGTCCCACGGAGGTAGTGGAGGACAGACTGGAGGGGCCACGTGCTGAACCCCCTGTACAAATGTTCTCACTAGAGTGAGCCGCCAGGGGTCTTGAGCAAAGACAGCCAGGGCAGATATCTGCCCCTTAAAATCGTACTTCGAGTAAGCTTTTGGTCCGTCCACGCTGTAAGAACAGCAGGGCTCTGGAAACCAAATAAGTACGCGGATTCCACCTCATTTTCTCACAAATGGATATGTAGGCCTTCCAAGTGCGATAGTAAATTTTCCTAGAGGATAACTTCCGAGCCCTCCTCATGGTAGAAATCAATGAATCTGACAGGCCCCGGCCCCTTAGCACCTGGCTTTCAATAGCCATGCCGTTAAAGCCAGTGACTAAAGCAGGATGGCGTATCGGACCTTGCGACAGCAGGTCCTCTCGTAGCGGCAGACGCCAAGGGACGTCTGCTACTAGGCGCACTAGGTTGGCGTACCAGGGACGCTAAGGCCAACCCGGAGCAATTAGGATCATTGGAATCCACTCTGCGAAGCAGATGAGAAAGGAGCTTCAGAGGAGAGAAGGCATAGCCAATACTGACTCAACGGTGCCACCAACGCATCTGTTGTGTGTGCCCATGGGTCTCTTGACCTGGCCAAACCTCAATACCTTCCGCTTGAGTCGAGAAGCCAGGAGATCTACGTCCGGCTCGTTCCATCTTTGGCAAAGGCGCTGAAACACATCCGGGTGTAGAGACCATTCTCCTTGTTGGTCCAGCATCTGGCGACTCAGGAAGTCCGCCTGCCAGTTTTCTATGCCCGGAATGTGTACAGCCCACACGCTCCTTTCTGACCACCTGTACGAGATCTGACCGGGTTGTTTCCTCCGTCTCTACGAGCTCGGAGATTACCCTGAACACATTTAACACGTACGCAGTAGTTTAATTCTTACAAAAAAAAACAACAAAAAGATGTGCATAAACCAGCCTACACAATGTTACATCTTATGTTGAGCATGAGGCTTCTCACAGAATGTACTATAAACAAGGTTGTTTATGAGACTCTAAACAGAATGTACCAAAACAATATCCAAGCAGAAATAATATTAGAAGCGTATTAACATCACTTTGGGGAATTGCATATTATGTGATAACTAGAAACTACTGAGACAATATCTGTGCAAAGGACAATTTATACAAAGTAAGCTATTTCATCTTAAGATGGATGCCAACTACAAAATGGAGTCAAATTGGTTCATATTCCTTCAGTAAAGCACCAACAAACTTTTAGGGACCTAAAAAACCTTCTGTGGTTTGTCCCATTCCTTGTATAAAAGCTTGTCTAGATAAGACGTACAGGGAAACACCTTAGCAGTGCGGGGCGGCTTACGGAACCCGAAATGGACTGACGCCTCTGCCGTTTCTGCCAGCTCCTCTATCTTTAGAGTATCTCGCACTGCGGTGATAAGATCACCTCTATCAGAGCCTTTTCGCATGCTGACCCGGACCCATCCTCACTGTCCGACCGGCCACGGTCTGCATCCTCTAACGCGTCATAACCAGGGCCATGAGCCGTAGCTGGGCCCGGCTCCGCATCAGAGTTGTCCCCAGAAGATCGCAGGGGCAGGGGGAGGGGGCGCTTTTTACCCTCCCTGCCTTGTTCCCACGCGCCGCTTCCACCTTGGCAACAAAAGCCTTCAGGATGCCGACATAGCGACTGACACAGCGGGTGCAGGGGCACCAGATGCCAATTCAGGTGTATCAGGGGGAGAAGCGTCTGCTTCTGATGCCATGCTGACCCACGCACCTAAAACAAACTCCAGTCAAGGAACCAACAGCCCACCCTCCTAGCTGCCACAGAGATGAGGGGATCCCCCCAGAGGACTTACCACCCTAGAACAGTCACCGCACAGCTGCCTTCCGTCCTGATTGAGATGCTCTCTCTACAGCTGCCTGTGTCAGTTTGACCCTCCGCAGCATGTATCTGTTGATTCGGGCTGTTCAAATGCACACTAGAGGCCAAAAGACCATGGACCACAAGAAAATGGCCGCCGAGCCTCAGAAGCCATAACAGGCGTGGACCATAAAAAAATGGCTGCCAACAGCATGGGGGGAGAAACACACGTAAGCAAACACTCTTAATGGCAGCCCACAAACACCCCCTAAGCGGACCTACAGCGCAGTTGCCGCCATAGATGGAGTCCCCCCAGGTGAAACCCCGGCCCCCAGCCCAGCTCACAGAGCCCAGGGAGGAGGGAAGGGAGGGAGGAAGTCTGACACACCGCTACACTGATCTCTGGAAAGAGCTTCCGGCGGAGGCTTTTTACCACGTGATCAGCCGTGTCCAATCACGGCTGATCACGATGTAAACAGGAAGAGCCGTTGATCGGCTATTCCTAACTCGCGTCTGACAGACGCAAGTAGAGGAGAACCGATCGGCGGCTCTGACAGGGGGGGTTCGCGCTGATTGTTTATCAGCGCAGCCCCCCCTCGGATACCCACACTAGACCACCAGGATGCCGCCCAGGACCACCAGGGAAGCCCCAAGCATGTGGATGGGCAGGCAAGTCCCCCATGGCCATCCACATGTACAAATACATAAAAAACATATGCTCATCAGTGCCCACAAATGGGCACTGACTGGCACCATCATGGCACCACAATGTGTGATGCCCAGCAATGCCAGCCACCAGTGTCATCCGTGCCACCTCATCGGTGCCACTTCATCGGTACCCATCAATGTCACCTTATCAGTGCCGCCTTATCAGTGCCCATCATTGAAGTAGAAAAGGTACTTATTTACATAAAAAATCAACAGAAACAAAGAAAAACTTTTTTTTTTTCAAAATTTTCGCTCTTTTATTTGTTGTGCAAAAAATAAAAATCGCAGAGGCGATCAAATACCACCGAAAGAAAGCTCTATTTGTGGGAACAAAATGATAAAAAATTTGTTTTGGGTACAGTGTAGCATGATCGCGCAATTGTCATTCAAATTGAGACAGCACTGAAATTTTAAAATTGGCTTGGGCAGGAAGGTGTATAAGTGCATGGTATTGAAGTGGTTAAAGGTAAGTGTTTGTCAAAAACCCCCAAAAAATTAAGTGCAATTGCCAATTACATGGCCGCCTGCAAAACTTTGCGGCCAAAACAGGCATCAGCCAATGCACTGACATCTATCTGGTAGAACTTTGTAAAAAGTGTGAACAGACGACCAGTAGCCACTTTACTTGAGCGACAGACGCTTGATGTCGGAAGGCCCAAGAGATTCCAATTGCCCTGGTGGAATGGGCCGTGACCGGAAAGGGGGGCACCTGCCTCTTCAAGGCGCAGGCCTGAACCACAATCTGTCGGATCCACCTGGAAATGGTGGCCGACGAGACCGCCATGCCTTGTTTCAGGCCACCTACTAAAACAAACAGATTGACTTCCGAAAGGGAGCCGTGGCAAACAAATATACCCTCAAAGCTCGGACCACGTCCAAGGAATGGAGGGCCACCTCCTTAGGATGTGTCGGTTTAGGGCACAGAGATGGTAATACAAAGTCTTCAATGATGTGGAACGCCGAAACCACCTTCGGTAGAAAAGAAGGTTGCGGACGCAACACCACCTTATCCTTATGGATAACCAGATAAGGTGACTTGCAAGACAAGGCCGCCAGTTCCGAAACCCTCCTGGCCGATGTAAAGGCCACTAGAAAGACCACTTTCTGGGCAAGAGGAAGGAATCTCTCTGGTATCCTCAAACAGCGGCTTTTGGAGCGCCGATAACACCAGGTTCAGATCCCACGGTGGCAACGGTGGACGCACCGGAAGGAACTACATGCCAAACCCACTGAACAAAGGTGCTCACTAGGAGAGTGAGATGCCAGGGGTCACTGAAAAAAGACAGCCAAGGTTGATATGTGTCCTTTAATGGTGCTTAAAAACATTCTGATCTACTCCTCGCTGCAGAAACAGCAGGATCCTAGATATGGAATAAGAGCGCAGACGCCATCCTTTCTCCTCGCACAGAGGTGTAGGCCTTCCAGGTACGACGATATATCTTCCGAGAAGATTTCCATGCTTTCAACATAGTTGAAATCACAGAGTCTGATAGGCCCCGATTCCTTAGCACCTGGCTCTCAGCAGCCATGCCGTTAAAACCAGCGGTGGGAAAGCAGGATGGAGAACCGGACCTCAAGACAACAGGTCCTCTCGTAATGGCAGTCACCAGGGGGGCGTCACCAGGCGCACTAGGTCTGCGTACCAGGGACGCCAAGGCCAATCTGGGGAAATCAGAATTATTGGAATCCACTTGGCCTCCACTCTGTGGAGCGGACGTGGTAGTATCTTGAGCGGAGGAAAAGGCATAGATCAGTTGGCACTGACCCCACGGAGCCACCAGCACGTCTGCCCAAGGATCTCTTGTCCTGGACACGAACCTTGGCACCTTCCAATTGAGACTGGAAGCCAGGAGATCCACGTCTGGTGTGCCCCGTCACAGTAGCCTGAAAACCTCCAGATGCAGTACCCATTCTCCTGGGTCCAGCATCTGGTGACTTAGGTAGTTTAATAAAATAAAAATAGTGTACCTGCGCTTAAGATGTAGTGCAAGGGTGTGACACCTCGCAGTGAACAAAATAAATAAATGTGAAGAGCTGCAGCCCCCCTAATGGGACCTTTAAAAAAGATCCTAACAGTAAAGAAGTATATTTAATTGGGGTATGGCGCTGCTCCCTAACCCTAATGAAAGGGTCAGTAATCCTAAGTGATTGCTAAATGCTCAAAAGTAAATTGTAAATAATATATACTACAAAAAGTGAACAATTATAATCAGTCCACCTTTCAACAATGGTGTTGACACTAGATGCATGAAACCAACATCACCATCAAATACACCACGGTGAACATAGAGACACCCAGAAACAAAGTGTAGTGTCAAACTAATTATATGTTAGTATACAAAAAATACAAGACTGTATCATTAAGACCACAGTTTGGTGCAATACCATCTATACACATTGATAAGATCCAAATGTGATAAGTGCACGTTAGCTCCAGATAGAAGCTCCAATCTGCAGCTGCAGATACCTATCTCTGCCAGATAGCAACACAGTCCAAAATTAGTATGCACACAGACAGTAAAAAACAGTCTTCTTCATAAAATTCAAAAGTAAACGTTCTGCTCTTCATTTAGATGTCAGTGTCCCCCACATGTGTCCCCACTCACCAGATCCTTTAACCCCTACAGGGGTAAACAGCTCAAAGGGATATCCGGATCACACGTCCACAGGGGAGATATCAGCTGGGCTAGTTCTTCCTATAATTTGTGAAGTTCCATGGAAGGGAGGATTCCCAATTACCTCATAGGTGCAGACAAAAAGAGAGAGAGGCTTCCATAGTGCAGATGAAAAAAACTTCCGGCTGTATTAAAAAAATATATTTAAAAACATACAATGCAGCAAAGTCTGCAATAGACAAGCTACACGCCAAAGGAACAAACAAAAATAAATATGAACAGCACAGCAGTACTCAATTTGGTCAGTACCAGCTGGTAACGCTGCATGCGTTACAAATGCGTTCCAGCAGTACTTCCGGATCAGCGTGGTATGCGTATGACGTAGCTCCGCCTTACGCGTTTCGTCATAGGACTTCGTCTAGAGGCGGTCCTATGATGAAACGCGTAAGGCGGAGCTACGTCATACGCATACCACGCTGATCCGGAAGTACTGCTGGAACGCATTTGCAACGCATGCAGCGTTACCAGCTGGTACTGACCAAATTGAGGACTGCTGTGCTGTTCATTTTTATTTTTGTTTGTTCCTTTGGCGTGTAGCTTGTCTATTGCAGACTTTGCTGCATTGTATGTTTTTAAATATATTTTTTTAAGAAAGCCGGAAGTTTTTTTCATCTGCACTATGGAAGCCTCTCTCTCTTTTTGTCTGCACCTATGAGGTAATTGGGAATCCTCCCTTCCATGGAACTTCACAAATTATAGGAAGAACTAGCCCAGCTGATATCTCCCCTGTGGACGTGTGATCCGGATATCCCTTTGAGCTGTTTACCCCTGTAGGGGTTAAAGGATCTGGTGAGTGGGGACACATGTGGGGGACACTGACATCTAAATGAAGAGCAGAACGTTTACTTTTGAATTTTATGAAGAAGACTGTTTTTTACTGTCTGTGTGCATACTAATTTTGGACTGTGTTGCTATCTGGCAGAGATAGGTATCTGCAGATTGGAGCTTCTATCTGGAGCTAACGTGCACTTATCACATTTGGATCTTATCAATGTGTATAGATGTATTGCACTAAACTGTGGTCTTAATGATACAGTCTTGTATTTTTTGTATACTAACCTATAATTAGTTTGACACTACACTTTGTTTCTGGGTGTCTCTATGTTCACCGTGGTGTATCTGATGGTGATGTTGGTTTCATGCATCTAGTGTCAACACCATTGTTGAAAGGTGGACTGATTATAATTGTTCACTTTTTGTAGTATATATTATTTACAATTTACTTTTGAGCATTTAGCAATCACTTAGGATTACTGACCCTTTCATTAGGGTTAGGGAGCAGCGCCATACCCCAATTAAATATACTTCTTTACTTATGTAGTTTGCCTGCCAGTTCACCACTCCCGGGATGTAAATGGCCACTAGGGCCAGTACATGTTGCTCTGCCCACTGAAGAATGTGAGCGACCTCCCATGCAGTGGCTGAGCTTCTTGTTCCACCTTGATTGACATATGCCACTGCCGTGGCGTCGTCTGACTGGAACCTGATCGGGCGCCCTCGGAGTCTCATTGACCATGTGGAGAGGCATAGCCTGATCGCTCGTAGCTCGAGCACATTGATCGCTAACTTGGATTCCTCCGACCAGAGGCCCTGGGACGACTGTACTCCCATTACTCCACCCCAGCCAGTCAGGCTGGCGTCCATTGTGATCACTGTCCAACATAGAGGTAGGAACGCTTTCCTGGACCGAAGTCCCGGGGATCTCAGCCACCAGAGCAGGGAGTCCCTGTCTGACTGGCTCACCTGAATCTGCTGATCCAGGGATAGCGTAGATTTGTCCCATTTTGTCAAGATCTTCTTTTGCAAGACTCGTGTAAAACTGGGCATACGGCACTGCCTCGAAGGAGGCCACCATAAGCCCCAGGACTCGCATGCAGAAGCGTAGCGACGACCACCTGCGGCTCATCAACAGTTTTACCACGGCTCTGAGAGTCTGCAGATTGTCTGGAAGGAGAAACACTCTCGCTTCCATGGAGTCCAGCAGTAAGCCTAGGTACGCCAAACGCTGAGTCAGTATGAGCACTGACTTTTTTAGGTTCAACAGCCACCCAAAATCCTGCAGGGTCTGCATGGTGATCGCCACAGTCTCCTTTAATTCTGAGAGGGAAGATGCTCTCAGGAGGAGACAGTCTAGGTAGCCTACGATCGTCATCCCGCGTTGTCGCAGCAGCGCCAGAACTGGAGCCAATACCATGGTAAAGACTCGTAGGGCTGATGTCAAGCCAAAGGGGAGAGCCACAAACTGGTAGTGGGCATCCCCAACAGCAAATCGCATAACTTCTGATGCCGAAGGCATATGGGTATGTGCAGGTACGCATCCTGGATGTCCAAGGACGCCAGGAAGTCCCCTTGATGGAGTGCAGCAACTACTGAGCCAACTGATTCCATTCTGAACCTCTGTACTTTCACAAAGCAATTGAGGGCTTTTAGGTCCTAGATTGTAGTTCCCAAAAAGGAAAGGGTACGTCCAAACAGATTGGAGTAGAACCCCTGGATTATTTCCGGCTCCGGAACAGGTACTATCACCCCATGACTCAGGTCCCTTACTGCCCCCATGAGGGCCTCCCAGCGAGCCGGGATTACGGGTATGCTGGAGGGGAAGAATCTGTTTGGTGGCCAAGAGAGGAACGCTACCCTGTAGCCAGAGGAAACCAGTTTGCAGACCCATTGGCCGGACAGCCGAGAGGCCCACCGGGCTGCAAACTCCCGAAGGCGACCCCCCCCCACCCGTGAGATGGGCGGGGGGGGCAAACCTTCATGCGGTAGCACTTTTGCTCGCAGGCTTGTGGTTCCAGTGACGCTTTTGTCCTTCAGAGGTCGTCCTGTCGGGCTTGGGACGTTTAGCCGAAGCTGAGGGATGAAAAAAGCAGGTTGAGTGGAAAATGAGGACCCTTGCCTACGGCGTGGCTCCTTAGCCATCCTGGCCAGTGGGAGTAAGGTACTCTTCCCACCGGAGGCATTCTTAAGGTCATCCAACAAGGCTCCAAAGTCGTTCGCCAAGGAAGGGTAGATCCGTCAGGGCTTTTTTAGATGACTGGTCTGCAGACCAGCATTTTAGCCAAATCAAGTGCCTCAGCACCACTGCCGACACAGAATCCCTGGATAACAGAGGGAGGGTATCCAGGGCCGCGTCACAAATGTACATAAGGCCTTGCACTAACTGGTCTGCTAGGTCCACGCAGACAGGGGAAGCCTGTTCCCCCAATACGCGGTGCAAAAGTTTTGCCCATTCGGTCAGTGTCTGACACAAGTGCGGAGGCCAGTACTGGTCGCATTGCTGACCCCACAACCGTAAATAAGGAACGGGCCACTGCCTCAGCCTTCCTGTTCGTGGGATCCTTAAAGGCAGGAGTCCCCTCTACCGGGATTGTGGTTACTTTATTTAAACCTGGATACAGGGGACCACGACCGGAGGACCCAACCATTTTTTTTGAAGAAGGCTCTCCTCAAAGGGGTAACACACCACCATATAGTTTGGGACCGAAAAGATCCATTGCGGTCGCCCCCCATTCCTTGTAGAAGTAACAAAAAAATAAAAATTGTAGCGCTAATAATGTATCAAAAAATACCTAACACCCAAGTGAATGAATGAAAAAAGCAATGAGTAATAGTGTCAGTCCAAAAATCAACACATATGGTGTGTACGAATACAAAAAAAGTCACTGATGAGTGTTTCTCAAGTGAATCAAATAAACAATCCCAAGTGAACTGTGATTTTACAGCAAATCTTGATAAAGTGACTATAAGATGACCACCACCAGATTAAGTAGAGGCTTACCGGAATGAGTGGACCCGATAAACATACGTCTATGGGGTCAACTCAAGCTTTGTGTATATCCCTGTAGAGGTAGAATCCTCAGCTGGGAGTCGCACAAGTAGATATTCCACGACTCAAAGCAGGTAATTGAAATGCATCTCCAAACAATCAGCACAACGAGGGGGGCCCAGGGTGCAACCGTATCAAAATAAGGAAAAAGAAAGAGGGCACATAGCGTAATATAGTCTAAATACTTTTAATAATGTACGTAGGAACACTTACATCACATCAGTAGAAAAGCGCCTTGAATGCATCAGTGGCAGCAGTGGAGTCACCTGACGCGTTTCGCAATAAATTGCATTGTCTGGGGTCACATTCCTTGTATATTAAACTTATCGAAATAAGTCAGATACGGAAACACCTTAGGTGTACGGGCTGGCTTTCAGGACCCAAAAGGGACCACTACTTAGTAGAGGAATCTGCCGTATCTCGAATCTTCAGGGTATCATGCACAGCTGTGATAAGTGCTCCAACTAGCGCTTTGTCGCGCGCGGACCGGGACTCATCCTCACTGTCCGATCGGTCCTTGTCAGTGTCATCTGAAACAGAGCAGGGGTCCCCAGCCTCAGCGGGGCCCGAGTCTGCGTAAGACTCTCCCCGGAGGACAGAGGGCGCTTTTTACCACCTTTGTGCCCACGCACCGCCTCCATCTTGGCAACAAATGAGTTAAGGACTGCCGACAAAGTGTCCAAAGGCACTGCACCTTCTGCAGACGAACAGGTTGCAATTGCCTGGATTTCGAGGAAAGAAACATTAGTTTCTGAAGCCATGCTGACCCACCCTGTCTGCCACCTGTTGGGGACTTAGGACAGTGAATGGTCCCACCCTCCTAACTGCTGCAGGCTGAGGGGCCCCCACCCCAGGACTCACCACCCTGACAGAGTTCCGCGCCATCCAGCTAGGTGTGCCTGTGTCCGCTCCCAGGTATCTGAGAGGAAACCGCGCTGTTCTGAGCCTCAGGGATCAGTGCTGGGCCTAAAAAGCGTGCTAAGCTACAAAATGGCCGCCGAGCGTCCAGTATAAAAGGACATAAATCACAGCGAAAATGGCTGCCAAACTACAGAAAAATGGTTCTAAACCATGCGGTCCCCCTGGTCACACCAAAAATGGCTGCCAAACTGTATGCAGAGAGAGTGAAAAAGGCAGAGGAAATGGCAGCAGACAGCGCTACAGCGATCAGCATATTAGACCTCCAGACACCCAGGGGAGAGACAACAGACACCCAGGGCACAGCCACCTAGCGCAGCCCCCCACCCAAGGTGAGAGCCCCCCAGGGGGCCCATGTCTATGTGGGGCACACACCGCTCAGCAGCCCATGCAGCATCCCCACAGGGGGGGGGAGATAGGGACAGGGAGAGAAGAGAGGGAGGAGAGGGACCCCCGAATCGACCTCTCAGGGAATGCCCAGCTGCTCAGCTCCACCAAGGCAGGGAGAGCTGTACTTATCATTCCATCACAGACCCACTCTCTGATCAGTACGGGGTGGCTGCTGGCCCGTCACACTGATGCAGACATCAGTAGCCCGGTCATGTGTGCCCCAGAGCATTGTGCTCACCGGCCACCCCTGGAGTATGAGGGGCATGTCGTGGCCAACCCAGCACGGAGCTCTGGTCTGCACACGCTCACTGGCCAGGCTGGGGAGACTACAAGGATAAAAAGGTATCCAGCCTGTCACCCAGCCGGCTGTTGATGACAGATCCCAGGATCTTAATCTTGCACAAAAAGCAAAAACTTCTGCAGAAAAAATCCACGGACCGATGGGCCCGCAGGGTTCCTAGGTCCTTCACTAGGCAGAAAAAAACTGAGGCTGCAGAATGCAGGCTGGGGAAGTTGTTACTGAAGGGACCGCCCCTTGGGCGGAACTAGAAAGTTCTGTTTTTTTGTACATGTTAACATGTTCTGCCTATTCCTCTCCTGAAGGTGGCTTAACAACCCGATGGTCTAAAGCAGGGATCCTCAAACTACGGCCCTCCAGCTTTTGCGGAACTACAAATCCCATGAAGCATTGCAAAACTCTGACATTCACAGACATGACTAGGCATGATAGGAATTGAATTCCTGAACACCTGGAGGGCCATAGTTTGATACCCCTGGTCTAAAGTAAAGGAGCTGTGTCAGTCAGTTAACGTAAGAGAAATACCTTTCCTCATCAGCAGTATAAAGCAGTCTTGTAAATTCTAGCAGTGTCCAGCCAAGCACTGGTTAAAGCTTGGAGGAGGAATTTTCGGACTGCCCTTTGAGGCTGCAGGAACCCTGACCCTCTGCTGATCACATGGACTCTCCCAAGAAAAAAAAAACCCCTCTCTAGCAATACATACCAAACTGAGCATGTGCAGCCTGACTCCATAGACTTATCAGGAAATTATCAGGGGACAGTGGAAGGTGGGGAGGATCAGAGGAGACAGGATCATACATTTTTTACACAATGCAGAGGATTAACCCCTTAGGTTCCACAAGGAGTATAACAAGCATGCTTTACTACATAAACAGACTGATTTTACTGTTGCGAGTTTAGGAACACTAAATTTTAAACCCAACTCCAGCTTCTGCCTCCCCCTGTTTGCTGCATTCTATCCAACAGAAATGTAGGACTTATTTTCCCTCTCAAAGTCATACAGATATACCCACTGTCTACGATCACATTTTTTGTTCGTGGGAGGAAATCCAATCAATCAATGGGAAAATGCATAAAATCCCTGCAGTCAAAAGTACTAGTGGGGACTGAACCCAGGATCACAAAGCTACAGGGTTACATTGCTTAGCACCAATCCTATGTTTTTAGTACAAGCCATTTAGATTTTATGTGGTGACAGCAGATCTATTTCTAAGATTTTAAGTTAGGAGGGTTTTTTTTCCCCCTGTAGAAAATGGTGACTGTGAACCCTAGGAAAATTAAATGTATAATCTAAATAGTTAAGAACAGCAATGCGCAATCTGAGTGTAGTAGTGAACAGATTTATTGTGGTAAAGAGACAAATGTCAACTCACATTGTGACAGTTAAAATCAGGCTCATCATATAGCAAGAGCTTCAGATGGACTGTCTCATAACAGGGAACCGCAGACCAAGATAGGAATACTAGGTGAATGGATACACCTGCAGTACCAAGAGAACACACCAGGGGGTGCTGCACCTGGTGCATTGAGATCAGCGGAAAGTTACCCTGAACGCTCCAATTGGGCTCTATGAACTTTTTGCTGTTCTGCATAGACATTTAGGTACACAAAACACTTATTGCGAGATAAATGGTACCCAAATGAATACACCCTCCCTATGCACCACCACTGCGTTTGTGAAGTGAAATAAAAAAAAAAAAAAAAAAAAGCAGGCATTGTGTTTTTTTTAGATTTGACACTATTTTACAATACTTATTGCGCTATATACCCCATTACTATTTGCATAATTTAAACAACGCATACAATAAAATATGTCATATTGTGGCCACGTGTTAATAAAACACACAGCGATACCTTGCTTCTTCCTGTAGCTTCCTTGCACTTTCCTTCTCAAGTCTTTGCAGTATAATACTATTTATTTCCTGTTTATTCAACATGTACAGTCTATTAAGCAGACACTTTGCTGAAATACAAGAATATATGTCAGTGAACACATGGGAACCTTTACAAGTAATAAGAGTACAACTTAAAGTGAATGTAAACCCAAATGTTTTATTTAGGCTTGTAACTTGTACAGAATAGGATTTCATGTCATCTGTGCCCAGTCTTGCCTCGAAGAGTTAATCCAGCTCTGAGCAATTCTCTGATCTATTTTCAGCGAGATTTAAACAGACACAATGGGAATCAATTCTTCCCCCATGCTGTGAATGACAGGTGGTTTACATATGTCATGCAGAAGCCTGAGAGAGGCATTATGTGTAATTCTCATCCCCTCATTTCTTCTCCAGCTCTCCCAGGATTGGCTGCTCCACCCCTCAGCATGAATGGGCATGCTGAAGTCATGTGGTGACTTTTCTGGGTTTGGACTGGATGTTACTTATGATAGAAGTTCAGTGTAAGAAATACACAGGAGAAAATGCATGCTGACAAGGGGAGTGTAGAGGTGGGCGGGGAGTCTACTGACATCACGACTCCACCCACCGAGCTCCAGACAACAGATGCACCCACAGAATCGGCAGTTTTTCGGGTCTCATAACAGTCAGAGGGGAGACATTTGAAAGGTAAGGATACATGCAGGAGGCATGTATATCCTTATAGATCAGCACTATGGCAGTAGTTTAGAAAGGATGAGTGGGTTTACATCCACTTTAAAGCGATATCAAACTATTTTTATTTTCTGTTATCTTTTGAAGAATGTATCACACTTACCATTATCTGCTGAATTCTTTAAACAAATCACAATTTTAAGAAGAAGAAGTCCCTTCTCACTAAGAGGTATCCAATAATTTGGTTTAATTGGGAAATTGTCTAATCGCCATCCTCCAACAGGTGGGGCACCAGGAAACCGCTCTTTCTTCATTGAACTGTATAAAGTAAGGACAAAAAAAAAAAAAACCTTTGGATGCAAATTAGAAATGTGATTCATGCATTTAGTCAGACATGCAATACCCCTCAGTCTATTGCTTGTGAGTCACATGTTGTCCTCAACATATATGCAAGCAGTATATTCTTTGCAGTAGCAGCCTACCTGTCTGTGCAATGGATTATAGGATTCCCTTAACCATGAGTTCAAGGAACATCAAAAAAATATATTTAAAAATATTGTCTGTTTGATCTTGTCAGAGTAAAAAAAGACTAGGCAAATTCCAAGCGGTGTGTGTCATCTCTGCTCAATAGAAGTCAGATGTTTGATTGATTTCTGTTAAAGGGGCACGCTAGAAAGCTTTTCCCCAGTCAGCAGCTGCAGCCACTGGTCAGTGTATTGTGACAGCAGCAGATTCCACCCTCAGAAGGCTATGTTTCGGCATGCGGGGGGGGGGGCTATGGCTGGTTCCTCCATTTTCTGTTTTGGTGGATGGCAGAAGCCGCTGTCTGTATGGGAAAAACTAACCGTTGATGGCCAGCAGTATTCAACAGAAAAGAAAACATTTGTTATATTGCAGCTTGCCAATCCTTAGATGTACAGGATTGCGACAAACCATTTAGCCCTAACAGGGGTTCTTACAACCGTCAGCTTTTATTTTATTTTTCAGTAAAACCTGTATCCCAAAAGGAATAAAAAAAAACTTTGCTGTAACTGCTTATAAATTGTTAGCTGGAGGTTGGTTTCAATTTCTGTGTATTTAAATCTGCTAGTACATCTAATGCCCTCCCAATCTACCGTTATAGACACATAAACGCACATTAACGCATTAGACTCCATACGGGATAGATTAATACAATTCCAAATCGTACATAAAGCCTATTTCACTAGGCTTGATGTGATGAATTCCTCCCACTCAGAATGTTGGAGGTATGGAGACTCCCAGGGAGATTTTACACACATTTGTTGGTCTTGCCCGGAAATCAGGAGTTATTGGTCAAATAACCAGTACTAAATAAGCATATAGCAGTATCAGTCCCTCTAGTCATGGAGGTGTGCATATTGGGACTTGTAGACAATCTACTCCATACCAGAGCAGAAAAAACCCTTGTCAGCCTCCTGCTATTCTATGCAAGAAAGGCCATTACCCTACATTGGAAGAAACAAGCCCCTCCCCATCCATTTTCTTCTGGAAAAAAACTATTACAAATTATTTACCACTCTATAAGGACACCTACGCAAACAGAGGATGTGCCATCAAATATGACGAAGTATGGGCCAAGTGGCTGGCAGACCCTACCACAGCCTCTTAGATACAAACAGTATAGCCTAGAGTTGCATTGCTAGTTTTTGTGTTGAATTTGAATGCATTGGAGTGGGTGTGAGTCGGGTTATTTACATGTATTGTTACTGCCACCTAATGGTGAAGGCTACTAGATCAAATCGTTGATTCTCTGATGAAGTCCCTGATTACATAATTTATAACACACATTGGTTATCACACACCCCTGTGTGAGAAACATGATTTCTTTGGATGTATTCTTCCAATTGTTGTCTTGTCCGTTTCTTGTGCTTAAAAAAACTAAGTAAAAAGTTTTTAAAAAACAAAAAACGCCCTCCCAGCAGACTGACAATGCTGATATACAAAAGGTGTGTATTGTTGCTTCATCCAGAGCGTAGGCACTCGATTGCAGGGGGTGTGTTACTGGCATAGGTGTGCACCCCAATGCTCAAAACACATTTCTTTCTCTGCAGCCGCACGGGACAGTGAATAAATGGGAAGTGCTCTGTGCTGAGTAGCTTCCTGTTCATTCACAAACCGACGCATAGTAAACAGTTTACTATGCTTCGGTTATGAATGTACATCGTGAGTTACTGTTCATATAGAAAAGGAAGGGGCTGGTAAATGACATATCAACTAGCCCCTTCCCCCTCTCTCCATCCTGAAACATCCTCCGCAGCAGCCGGGGGAGAGGGGGGGGGCAACACAGGGGAAAATTGGCACCACACAGTGATTAGGCACACGCCTATGTTTACTGGTTAGGTCACAAGGAGAAAACAGGAGGGGGAAAAAGCCTAAAAAAGAAAACAAATACAGCCATCACATCTCATGATTGGCAAGCAGAAATAGATTACATTTTTGGTTTGGAGTTTAATACTGCTTAAGGTCTAACAGGCTGATAAAGACCTAGGAGGAGTGTGGGACTCTACTATAGAGTACAGTAGATAAAAATAGAGTTTATATAGATTTAACAGAGGAAATTCACCTAGTCATTTTGATGACAAGAGCACTACATAAAAAGGAATTACCTTGTTTAAAAGTGACAGAATCAAAATTCATTTGTAAAAGGGGTCACAATATGTGACATAGTACAAAGTATATATAACAGCTGTAGCAACAAGGAATATGAAATACATTAACAGGCACCAGTTTTGAGGTATAAAAATTATTGAGAAAGGCTAAAAAGACCTTTGGTTTAACTTTTCTTGTTTAATAACTTTTCTTGTAATAAATTAAAGTTGTTTGTTCATTTTCAACATACATTATAAAAAAAAAGTGACACCTGGTGTTGCTTTGCTAAAGGCAAATAAGCTGTTCATTTTGCAAGGGCACTTTCCCCAGAGCTTAGTGAATGTGGTGAAATTTTACTTTGCAAAGATTACCCAATCACATACAAATAAAAAACAAAACAGCATTTTGCCTTCACATGATAGGATTATGAAAGTCAGCAGAGCAATACCCCATTCTCCAAGCTCTGCGGGGAATTCCCTTTCAAAGCCAAACCTACCTTGCAAAGTAACAGTTTATTTGCCTTTAGTAAATCACCCACTGATACTTAGTAGACAAAATTTCCAGTGTTTGGTTATTAGCCAAAATATTCAAAGATGTGACACTGTAATCAGATTGATATACAACCAATATTTTTACTTGTTGATATAGCAGCACAATCTGATCTAATCTGTTAGAGGAAATGTATACATGAACTATTACTCATACCTTTGTGATAGCTTTCTCCAGGGTACCGACATAAACATCTGCACTTAAAGGGGTTGTAAAGGTAAAAAAATTTTTTCCTAAATAGCTGCCTTTACCTTAGTGCAGTATTCTTTCACTTACCTCATCCTTCCATTTTACTTTTAAATGTCCTTATTTCTTCTGAGAAATCCTCACTTCCTGTTCTTCTGTCTGTAACTCCACACA
Source organism: Rana muscosa (assembly GCA_029206835.1). NCBI lineage: Eukaryota > Metazoa > Chordata > Amphibia > Anura > Ranidae > Rana > Rana muscosa. The sequence continues at coordinate 934,189,818 of CM055118.1, read as the reverse complement.
GTAATGCGAGGCTTTCTTCCTGGTGTGGAGTGTGGTGATTGCCCCCTTCCTTGGACTACAGGAGAGTCAGGACGCCCACTAACACACAGCTCCTTTCTCTATCTGCAATGTAGAGAGCGCCCAGACTCTCCTGTAGTCCAAGGGAGGGGGCGAACACGACACTCCACACCAGGAAGAAAGCCTCGCATTACTGTGTGGAGTTACAGACAGAAGAACAGGAAGTGAGGATTTCTCAGAAGAAATAAAGACATTTAAAAGCAAAATCGAAGGATGAGGTAAGTGAAGGAGGACTGCACTAAGGTAAAGGAAGCTATTTAGGAAAAAAAAATTGTACCTTTACAACCCCTTTAATGTCACTGGAGTCTGCTGTGCAATTCTCATAGCGTTCGCAACCATTTGTTGCACTTCTGGATGGATCAGCAGTCACCTCCTCTACTTTGTAATACAAAGATATAGAACATGTATACATCATATCTGCATATATCTATACATTATATATCTATATATAAAAAGTCTCCCTTTATTAGCAAAAGTGCTCATAGAGGTGCCAAGGATGTTAGACCACTTGATATGTGTTGGGGGCAGCCTGATCCACACATCTGTTTTTACAGCGAAATGACCCTTGATGTCCTCAGACAGAGTCTGCATAGTAGTATAGCAGGAAAGGGCTTATCTCTAGCCCACCTGCTGTGCGAGAAGCTTCAAAGAGGTTGATGACAATGGACTGTCATGCCAGGTATGGCAGGACAATCATTAACAAGACAAGAATCATGAAAGTGCAGCGATTGGTCGAGAGATAGACGGGCGGGCAAGGGGAAGGAGCTCGAATGAGTGAGTTCTGTAAAAAGGGTTCGTAACACAAAGCTCGGTCTATTCCCTTTTTGACTGCAAGGACCTCTGTTATCTGGCTGGGACCTTGCTCTGAAGGCCATTTTTGGGCCTAAGACATGTGGCCTGCAGAAGCCTACAGAGGCCTAGTTCTCTATTACATCTGGGAGCTCAGCAAGCAGGACTTTGCCTCGAGGAGAGAATAAGTATCATTTTCATGCGTACTGTTGATATAAGCTGTATAGATATATGTTGTTAGTATGTAACATTCCTACTTTTAGGAAATAAATGTAATTTCTTTTACTAAGCAACTGTGTCTGTTTTCATAATAACATTGTACCATCAGGCCTAGAATTCTCTTAAGGGTAAGACTAGCAAACAAGGGACACATACAATACATAGATGCAATAGTTATAGATTATAGAATATATATAATATTGCATAGTTCTACAACATTTGGCACCCTATAGGACTGGGGGATTTATTCCTACACAGAGTTCACAAACCCTAATGTATTTTTGTTTGAGTCCGTTAAGCTAAGAAGTCCTCAAATAACCCAGAACCGAACTGAAAGTTCTATGAAATTTCATCAAGTGAGCGGACGTGCAAAACCTGGTGGAATTATTTGTGGTTGATATGAGTATATATGTTAAACGTTTGTTGTATTGTTAATGCGCGTTAGGCCTGTAGCCAGTCAATCACACATCTTTGCCGAAAAAGTGGGGGAAATATTTTTTAAAAACAAAAACAATCAAACAAAAAAAATAATGAAATCTTTAATTTTTTTATTACGTTTTTTATGAAGTTTTAGGATACTCTGAGGAAAAAAAATTTACTTTTTTGAAATATTTTTATTTATTTTAGTTTTTTTTTTAGGTTTTTTTAAATGAAAATTTTTAATTTTTTTTTACATTTTTATATTAATTAAAAAAATAAAAAAATAAATATATATATATATATATATATATTTTTTTTTTTAAGCTTTTAATTTTTTTTTACCCACGTGCTGTTCCTATAGAAGTTCAAGGTGGCCGGCAATTTAAAAGGAGAGCACTGATGAAGACTGTGCTCAGTAGAACTACAAGTGACACATTTTAAATGGCTCTGTAGCAGTTTTTTTGGTCCGTGTCCATTGTAAGCAGCGGTTGTAAAGATAGGTAAAATTACCGTAAACAACTTTATCTGTAGATCTGTGGCTGTTTGTGTGTATTGTCTAAGCAGCTGTTCAGTGTAGCTAGAGGCAGATTTTGCATACCAATGGACATGCAAAAGTTTAATTGTTTTGAATGATATCAGGTAACAGTGGTAATGAATGAAGAATACTGAATGCTAGAAGAGAGTGTTTTTTTTGTATTCGTGAGTTGTAAGAGCTAAAGATAATTGAGTTTGGCTCATTACTCAGTGCAGTGTTGGAACGTTAGTACAGGCATACCCCGCTTTTAAGTACACAACGGGACCAGAGCATGTATGTAAAACGAAAATGTACTTAAAGTGAAGCAATACTTTTTTTCACTTATAAATGCATGCACTGCATTGCAATAGTCATTTACAAGCATAACTGATATAAATAATGCATTGATAACTAAAATAAACACAATATTAAAAGAAAAATTGTAAGCTTACCCCCATCTCATTGTTGTCGCAAGGCCAAAGCAGCTGAGAGAATTTATTGTAGTAGGAAGGGTGAAGGCATACAGGTATCTTCTGTTTCACTAGTCAAATCTTCAAAGGCGAGACGCTTTCTTGCTGGCGAATTGGGTGTACTACAAGAAGAAATCGGAGTAGGATCAGGACTTGATGGTGATGTCAGAGCTGGAAATGGACTGTCAGGTATGCAGGTATCTTTAGTTTCACAAGTCAAGTCTTCAAAAACGAGGCGCTTTCTTGCTGGAGAATTGGGTGTACTACAAGTAGCAATAAGAGCAGGACGTGGTGGTGATGTCAGAGCTGGAAACGGACTGTCAGTTGATGATGATCTGGGATCCAAATTACTATCAGTCAATGTTGATGATCTGCGTGCTGATGGACTTTTAGAAAAGTACGTTTCTATGGAGGTTTGAAGTGTAGCTCTCTTTTTCTCCCTGTAGATTTCTTTGTAACAGGCATAAGCCCCTGAAATGTTAGCATTGACTTTGGAACTTCTTTCAAAATCCCTATCATGCTTTTCAAATATAGCCATGGCGCTATCAAGATGACGGAAAGCTTCAAAGAGAATTTTTGTAGTTAAACCTTCAGGCTGTTCAATGATCTCAACCCCATCCTGCACATCTTCTTCTCTCTCCTCTTCAAGTTCTAGAAGATCTTCATTGCTGAGGGGCTCAGTGTGGGATGCAAGCAGTTCAGCAACATCTTCTGGTTCCACTTCCAGCTCTAACTGCCTTGCCATTTCTACAATATTTTCAGTAACAGTAGCCACATGATCTTCAAAGCCTTCGGAATCATCAACTAACTGTGGGCATAATTTTTTCCAGGCCCTTTTCATTGTGGTTTCCTTTATGTCATTCCAAGCATCTCTTACAGTTTTAATGCAATCCAAGATGTTGTAGCTTTTCCAGAATTTGGATAGGACTTCTTTACCTTCTCCTTCTTCTTTGTCTATCGCTGCAATACACTTACTGAATGTTCTTTTTAAGTAGTTTAACTTGAAGGCAGCAATGACACATTGATCCATTGGCTGCAGTAGTGAGGTGGTATTTGGTGGTAGGAAATGCACTCGAATGTTAGGGTTCAGCTCATCTAGTGTTCGAGGGTGTCCAGGGGCATTATCAACAAGCAGCAAAATGTGGAAAGGGATGTTGTTGTCCTTGCAATAGGCTCTCACCTCTGGAACAAAGCAGGTGTCAAACCAATCTTCAAAAAGGGCTGCAGTAACCCATGCTTTTTTGTTAGCTCTCCAATGCACTGGAAGTCTAGTTTTAACGTAGTTTTTTAAAGCTCTTGGATTTTGCCATCTGTAAATTAGCAAAGGCTTTAGCTTTAAGGTACCAGAAGCATTGCCACCTAACAGAAGGGTTATTCTATCTTTAGCTGCCTTGTACCCTGGCATTAATCTTTCCTGTATTGCGATGAAGGTTCTTGCAGGCATCTTCTTCCAGAATAGCCCAGTCTCATCCACATTAAAAATCTGATCCATGGAGTAGCCTCCATCTTGAATAATTTTGGCAAGATCGCTTGGATAGCTTTCTGCAGCCTTATGATCTGCAGCAGCTGCCTCTCCTTGTACTTTAATGTTATGTAGGTTAGACCTTTTCTTGAACCTATCAAACCATCCACGGCTTGCAGAAAATTCTGCATCCTTTGCTGCCTCGCCTTTCTTAGCCTTCAGGTCATTGAAAAGGCTTAAGGCTTTAGTTTGTATAATTACCTGGTTGATGGGAACATGACGTGTAGTCTGATTTTCTATCCAAAGTAGTAAGAGTCTTTCCATGTCTGCAACAATGCTATCCCTTTTTCGAATTGTTGTTGTGTTAACAGGTGTAGCACTCTTAATTTCTGCAAGAATTTTTTCTCTGTTTTTCATGACAGTGTTAACTGTAGTCCGAGGGTAGCCTAGCCTTCGGCCTATTTCAGCTTGAGTTACACCTTCATCATACAATTTAATAATTTTAGCCTTCATATCCAAGGTAATTGATTTACGGCTTTTTTTGGTACTATCTGCCATTGTTTAATGCGTACTGTACCTGTAACAATCAAAAGAATACTGTAAATACTGTACAGTACTGTAGAAGTTCCTAAAATATGTACTGTAACTGTATTTTAGAGGGTCAGGGGCTGTAATGAGGGGGTCAGGGCCTATAGTGGGGGGCTATACAGTACTGTACAGTACAGTACTCCACTTACGTTTATGCAGACTGCAATGCTGGGCTGGCTGGCAAGCAATTGTGGACCTCTGGGCTGGCAGGTAACACTGGGCTGGCTGGCTGGCAGGCACTTCTGCACAACGCTTGGCTGGCTGGCGGGCACCTCTGGGCCTCGGTGCTGGCTGGTGGGCACAGCACGTACACGATGGGTACCTGTAACAATAAAAAGAACAAATACTGTACAGTACTGTATGTAGAAGTTTTTTTTAGAGGGTCAGGGGATGTAGTGGGGGGGGTCAGGGCCTGTAGGGGGCTACACTCTACTTACGTTTATGCAGACTGCAATTCTGGGCTGGCTGGCGAGCAACTCTGGGCTGGCGGGCAATGCTGGTCTGGCTGGCGGGCACTTCTGGGCAATGCTGTGCTGGCTGGCGGGCACCTCTGGGCTGGCAGGCACGATAGGTACCTGTACCAAGAACAGTGGGGGGGGTCCAGGGCCTGTAGTGAGGGGGTCCAGGGCCTGTAGTGAGGGGGTCCACGTCCTGTACGTAGTAGGGGTCCAGGGCCTGTAGTGAGGGGTCCAGGGCCGGTAGTGAGGGGTCCAGGGCCGGTAGTGAGGGGTCCAGGGCCGGTAGTGAGGGATCCAGGGCCGGTGGTGAGGGGTTCAGGGCCTGTAAAGGGGGGTCCAGGGCCGGTAGTGGGGGATCAGGGCAAATAGAGGGCTATACAGGTACAGTACTGAAGACTTCTTACGTTTATGCAGACTGTGGCTGGGCCTCTGAGGCGACAGGCAATGCTGGCTGGCTTGCTGGTAACTCTGGGCTGGCGCGCAGGAACTTTGTCTCTTCCCTCACAACTCCGGGCGGCAGCTCCGCCTCTTCCAGGTCATAGTTCTGCTGCGCGCCGCGGGAATTTCCGGAATGTCCGTACTTGCGAGGCACTTTACGTACACTCGCATGGCATGTCCGTACTTGCGAGGCACTTTACGTACACTCGCGGGGCATGTCCGTACTCGCGAGTGTACGTAAAGTGAGTGTCCGTAAAGCGGGGTATGCCTGTACTAATAGAATTGTGTATTGGTGGATTGTATAGTTGTGAAATGGAACTTGTGTATACGTATGTTAAAAAGTATGCCTCTGCCAGTTATCATTCATGTACAGATGAGCCTCTTAAAAACCAGTCTAATGTGCTTTTGTCTCAGTGTCAGCAACAGAATGCCAGATTATTGGGTAAAAAAGTTAAAAAAAAAGTGAAGAAAGAAAGATTAGCAAATTAAATTGCAGTGTTGCTCAGAATTAAATTTATATCTGAGCAAATGGGAGAGAAGTGGGAATCAGAGAGAAAACATCTCGGGGAGGACAGAGAAAGTCAGTGAAAACCTTCTAAAGATTGCAACGGCCTCCAGTAGTGAGATGGATGAATTGCAGGTAAAAATAGTCAGTTTGTCAGGAAGGAACACTGAGCTAAAAGAGCAGATTTATAGGTGCAGCATGGACTGTGAAATGAAGAGCAAACTTTTAGAATCATTGCAAATAAAGTTGTCAGAGATAGAAGAGTTGGTTATATCTTTCAAAAGAAAATTGGCAAATGCAGACTCCCAGCTTCTTACTAAAGAGCAATGTATGGTACCGCTCAATGAGCACAAAGGAACATGTCAATTGGCAGATATCTGCACAGTCAGTAAGGAAAAGCGCCGTGATGAAACACAGTCAGATATTGCACCTATAGCTGCAAATCAGAATAACCGTTTGATTACAATCGAAGAGAGACTTACTTTGTGCCAGATTCTGGGTGAATTTAACACCCTGGAGTCACAAGTGAGTCTGTCCAATAAATTTGAGGCTTTAGTGCTTAAATTCCATTTGAGTAATGAGGATGCATGCTCTCTTCTAAAAGCATGGCTACCAGGACCTTTGGTAGGCCAGTTATCTGCACGGGTTAATGATAACTTAGCAGATGCAGAGGTGCGGAGGAAAGAATTGCAGCATATTGTGGACAGTCGTGATAATGGTATGATTGATTTACAACGAATGAAATTTAGGAGAGATGACCCAATATTGTTCTGCAGTGAGTATCTTGCATTGTATACGAAAGTGCTCAACTGTCCTGACTTATTGGAGGATGATGCAAGTTTCATATACTCATTGGCCGATAAGTGTTATGTAAGCTATCCCACTAGAATGGCTCTGAGGAATGCTAGAGCCTACCAAAATTTTGTCAATATCCTGCGAGACTTCTGTCAAGAGTCCAGTTATAGGGAATACGGGTCAAAGGCAGCTGCAGATACTAGTGATCGTATTGATTCTGGAGTCGATTTAGGGGAGACGTCTGATGAGTCCATCGCTAGTGATTACTCCTCTGACGATGAAAGTGTAAAGTCTGTTCAGATTAATGTTATGCAACAATGTGAGTCTCCGTCGCCTTATGCTCAGAGAAGGACCCATGCTGGGAGACCAACCCTTAAATGTTTTCTATGTAAAAGAGGGGGGGTCACATCGCCAGATATTGTTGGGCAGCAAATAATGACATCAAAAAAAGATCTCAACACCCCAAAACGACCCCAAGGCATTACGAAATGTATTCAGTGAGATGGGGTAGCAATAGGCATAGGGGCCGTAATACTCAAGACAGGAAAGGCATTATTATGAAAAATGGAGGGAGCCACATGTTCATTCAAATATAGCAATGGGGGGAAACAATGGTAGCAGCCCTTAGGGAGCTGCAGGGATGGTGAGAATTTTCTGGTTAATGTTTCTTTGCTATGAATAAGATGCGAGTTACAGAGGTTCGCCCTTCAGGTTTGGAATATTATAGAGGACCTTGATATGTATATATTTTCGAGGATAGGTCGCAGGATCGTTATTTTGTTTTTAAAGTACTCTTAGTTTCATTTTTTTTTTAATAACATTCCAATGTTTGCCCCCCTGGGCTAATCTACGATTCTGGCTTGTATGTAATTGGACGCAAATGGCATGGCCATTTTTCCTGACTAATATGGCAAATGTTCCCCTAACATTACAATTAATGGGAAAATGCTTGGGGGACTTAAAAAGTCAATTGTTTCGATAATTGTGTGTAATAACCATCTTTGTGTTTGTTTGTTTTTCTAGAGACCAGGGAAGAAGTTAAACTGGTTTGGATACTAATGTTTGTGTTTTGTTTGCAGATCCTTCAAAGTGAAAACAACAGTGAGCAAATTTTGCAGAGCAGGGGTTAGGTTTTCACATGGTACCATGAGCTCATTAATTAGAAATTGTTTGCAAACAATGAAAAAAAAATAAACAATAGTCAGACATTAAGTAAAGAGTTACAAATGAAGTTACAAATGTTGGGATGAAGTACAGATGTTTTTTTTGTTTTCCCATTAACTAATTCTCTTCCAGATCGGAATGAGCACTTACTCCCCTCATGAGGAAAGTCCATGGATGTCTTTAATTAAAGTTGAGTGTTTGTCGTTGTTTGATGATGGTTGTCTTGCCATGTTGTTGTGTGTTGATGGGCAGATTTTTAATTTTTTGATTTATTGATTTTCATTTTTTCAAAGAAAAAGAAATGTTTTTGTTTACATTTTTTTTTTAGTTTTAATATTTTCTCATTCATTTTCTTTCATTTTTGTCTTTGTAATTTTTTTTTAGTATTTTTTTATTTTTTATTAATTATTTTTAATTTTGGATTTTTTTTTATTATTTTTTTTTTACTTTCCATTTATTTTTTTTTGTATTATTTTCAGTGTTTTTTTATATTGTTTCATCCATTTTATTTTTGGTTTGGTTCAGGTGGAATAAATTGTTAGGTTTAATCCACCTGAAAAGGGGGTCATTAGCAACTGACTAGGTGGTCATTGACTATGTCCTCAATTAGCAGCTGACTACATTTTGTCTAGGACAAGAGCTGGTAGGAAGCCATTTTGGCTAGTTTGTTTTTCTTTTCATTCAGGTGGGAAAAGTTCCAAAGGTTTAGGATTTATCCACCTGAAAGGCAGAGTAGTGCATAGATCTGAAAGTACAGATAATGCATTCTCTTTTTGAATGCTTAAAATGTTGAATTTTTGAGAAGCAACGTTCACATTCATCTTTTATTTTAAATAAATTTTAGATTTTTGCTCGTACCATGGGGATCCATTTTAGAGTGGCTTCATCCTAAAGGAATCATAGTTGTTTTGGTAATTTGTTCAGAAGTCAGGAATACTAAATTTCTGTGTTAGTAGATATTATGGATAAGAATTTGATTCTGCTCTTGTTCTCAACTTACAGAATCTTGATGGAGCGAGATTGGAGAGGATTCTGGAACAGAGATGAAAGGTGTTCATCTGGTTGGCATTTTGTCTGTGCCGTACCACACTGAAAATTTGTTCTTATAAACGTTCAGAAGAGAAAAGATTCAGATTAATACTTGAAATATAAGGTTTCTTTTTCTTATGGACAATTTTTGCGCTGATACTGAATCTGAAGGACTTTGCCCAGCAACAAGACTTGTGAAACATTTTGCCAAAGTCTCTCCTGTCATTTATGAATGCAAACGGACTATGAATACAAATGCAATGGGTTGGAGGTTGGGGAAGGAATATAACCTATCCAATCGTTCAGAACAAGAGATGTAATATATGTTTTTTCCTTTTTATCATAGGAGGAGGAATCGAAAGAAGGAAACGTTTTTAATGTGTGACATACATTGACATAACTGAATATGGGACAGGTACCTAGGAGGTTGACGCTTATGCATAAAAGTGTCTGGTACCAGGTGACACATCAATGGGGTGAAAACTTCCTCGTAGGGGTGGTGTCTCAATCTTAGCAGTCCTATAGAGAAGCGCTCGGTTAGTGGACATGTGGGACACCAGAACCGGACATGTAGGAGATACACCTAATTGATGTCTCACCTGAGAGGTTTGAAACCCTGCACAGGTAATGCCAGTGACTACACACAGGATTATGCTCCGTTGAACAAAGGGAATAAACACTGGTTACCAGGGCACAGTATACCTTCACCACATGGCGCTTCAGCATCTCATAGTGGTTGATAAAAACCTGTATCCCTATATGTACTGAATCAGTGGCTTGCTCCCAGAGATATGTGGAACGCTTATTTCTGAAGAGTAACCCGAAAGAGGGGGGGATGTATTCAGCAATATATTGGGGGAATAGGAGCTGGGATGGGTGTTAGTGGAGTGGACATCGATCTCCTAGGGGACAAACTCTCACCCATAGCTTCAGACAGCAGGCGGGGCTTTGTCACTCAGAGAGATCGGTGCTCCCCCTTTGATAACATTCAACAAAGTCGCATAAATATCCAGTGTAAAGTGGCTCAAGATTTTGTCAACCATGGTGAGAGTTCGTTGAGAGTGTGAGATGGTATGGGACAGATATATGTCATTGGCTCTGGCATGCACACAGGGGCAGGTGGAGTTATCGACCAGCATCTCTATCTACACTATCTCTACATGAGGGGCAGTGGCCTGATGAGTTAGCATCACCGCTCAGTAAGACTTTGCCAAAACACAGCGCTTACACTAATCCAAAGTGGTGGTGGAATGCCTGGATGGGCTGTACTGGTTTGGATTGTGAAAGGTTTTGTGCTGTATGATCCCATATACAGAAGTGCAGACTCGGTCTGTATATTTTGTGGCATCAATGGGCTTACTGACTGGGGATTCTATCTTGTTGCATTTGTGGCTAAGTGACCCACATGTGATCAGGGAATACGGAAGCTGGGGGCAGGTTGATATTTCCCTCTGTCGGAAGCAGAACCACGATGTCCTTTGCATACCAGGTCAATACACGGTACTCTGTGTTCTGGATGGAGAGATCATTGCTGGGAAGGAAGCACCTGGGTATTATTTAGGACATAGACTAGTTTGTTTCTTTGTCCTAGAGGATACCGATGTAGCGTTAGTCATGGAACTAGGGTATTTCTTGAACCTAACAGTAGGTAGGGGTGCATGAGATGCCCTGGGCATGGGAACTGAAATCCAGACACAAGGATGAAATTTTGTGGGTTTTGTTATTGTTTGAGATTTATATGTGTTGTTAGACTCAAAACGTATATAGGAAGCTCTCCCGCTTATCTATGCAAGTTGAGGGACAAATTGACAATAGGGTCTCTTCGTACAAATTAGAGACTTTGTTGCCAATTTAGCTCACTGATGCACCGCAGACAGGCTAAGTTGCGGTAGGAAAGACCACTGTGAGCAAGCTTGCCCAATCCCGACCTGTATAGGAGGATGGGAGCGGAAGGCGTAGTTGGATAGATAATATATATATATATGCGTATATTATGATAATGGGTTGATTGATGTCATGGTATAGTGTGATAAAAAAATATATATTAGGCTAGTAATATGGCCAAATATGGTCCTCCTCGAGGCTCTGTATCTGGAAGCTGGTTGAGTTGTTGCTCTGAGTGTGTGCGGGTGAATGGTGAGTGAATGGATACCCCTTGCCGGTACTATACCCCGTCGTGAAGATGTCAAGAAGAAGAAGATACAGAACAGTGACAGGGAAGCTGTTACGGAAGATTGATATTGGTGTGTCACCCAGTAGCAAAGCAGCACGTGTGGGGAAACACAGCACGTTAAGACCGTTATGGACTGTTCTATAGGAGCTGGTTCTGAAGCGTATGTTAAGAGGCGAAACACTGTAAAAACATTATGGACTGTTCCAGAGGTACTGGTTCTGAAGCACATGTTGGAAGATAATTATGGACTGTTCCACAGGGGCTGTTTCTGAGGTGCATGGTGAAAACGCAACACATGAAGACAGTTAAGGGCCATATGTATTGTTCAATGGGAGCCATGTCTGAAGGGTGATATGTGCCCTTTAGGCGCAAAGCGGCATATGTTGAGGGCAGCCTGGTCCAAACATCTGTTTTTACAGCGAAATGACACTTGATGTCCTCAGACAGAGTCTGCATAGTAGTATAGCAGGAAAGGGCTGATCTCTAGGCCACCTGTTGTGCGAGAAGCTTCAAAGAGGTTTACAATGGACTGTCATGCCAGGACAATCACTAACAAGACAAGAATCATGAAAGTGCAGCGATTGGTCGAGAGAGAGACTGGAAGGGGAAGGAGCTCGAATGAGTGAGTTTTGTAAATAGGGTTCGTAACACAGAGCTCGGTCTATTCCCTTTTTGACTGCAAGGACCTCTGTTATCTGGCTGGGACCTTGCTCTGAAGGCCATTTTTGGGCCTAAGACATGTGGCCTGCAGAAGCCTACAAATTCTGGGAGCTCAGCAAGCAGGACCTTTGCCTCGAGGAGAGAATAAGTATCATTTTCATTAGTACTGTTGTTGTAGACTGTATATGATGTTACATTTATTCCTCTGAAAATAGGAAACATTGTAATATGACTTGATTTACAAAGCAACTGTGTTTGTCTTTATACTATCATATAATATACAGTATATCTTTAGGCCTAACATGCTCTGATAGGCTAAACTAGCAAGCAAGGGACTATACAAATAATACATAGATGCGATAGTTATATGTTATAGATGAATAGTGTATAAATATTGCATATTTTACAACAATATGAATAAATGTTGAGCTAACAGGACCTTTAAAATTAAAACCATGCCTATTAAAACTACTAGGAACAAGAAGGTTGCTCATTACACCTCAGTTCCTATTGGAATAGGCCAGGGGTCTTCAAACTTTCTAAACAAAGGGCCAGAGTATGGCTATTGGAAGTAAAAAAATGTCCTAACATCAGCGGGAGGAATAGTGCCCCACCCTTGGCGGCCGCGGGAGGAATAGTGCCCCACCCTTGGCGGCCGCGGGAGGAATAGTACATGAAATATCATGTGCACATGTGTTTTTCATCTTGTAATAAGCAAATCCATAAGTTGAAGGGAGATACTAATACTATTCACAACACACTCTGGTCATCTTAAAGTGATTGTTATTTTAACAAAAAAATGAGACTTTACAAACATGTTATACTTACCTGCTCTGTCTAGTGTGCACAGAGCAGCCCAGATCCTCCTCTTCTCGGGTCCCTCCCTCCTGTTCAGAGCTCCCACAGCAAGCAACTTGCTACAGGGGCACAGACATGGAGCTATACAGCATGGCCCGCCCCCTTTCTTTACTCATTGGCTCACTGGCTTTGATTGACAGCTAATGGCGCTGTGCTGCTGTCTCAGCCAATGAGGAGGAGAGTCCAGGACAGCGGAGTCTCTCGTACAATATCGCTGGATCTAGATGGAGCTCATGTAAGCATTAGGAGGGCTGCTGCACACAGATTTTTTTTTTCTAAATGCATTAAGATAAAACCTACCTTTACAACCTTTTCAAGGCTACATTCACATTTGAGCGGTTTTTTAAAGCATTTTTAAAAGTTTTTTTTAGCAGATTAGCAAATATTTTAGGCATTTATTTAGGAGTTCTTGCTGTGGCCAATAGAAACCCGTGGAAGGCGTGGAATTATGCTAGTAAAAAAGGAGCTGCTATTTGAGCTGAAAACACCTGAAAAAATGCTTGTAAAAAATAAAAAAAAAGTACATTTCTAGCTGTTCAGGCATTTTCCATTGAAGTCTGTGTGGCAAGAATGCTCAAATCTGCCTGAAAAGTAGCTCATGCACCTTGTTGAGCGACAGGGGTTTTGCTACAGACAAAAACACTCAAATGTTAAAAACGGCCATTGAAATGAATGGGCTTTTGCGTTATTGAGCGTCGAGGTTATGGTTTGTATTGAGTGCTCCAGAACCCCAAGCTACTGTGTTGCAAGCATGCAGGATTACCGGCAAAATGGAATGAAGTAGGCAGGTGCAGTACAACAATACCGAGATGAAAAACTAAACGACCCTGTAGGTAGCCTGTTTTCCATGTGTGCATCTCAAGACATAGGCTGCGTTTGCACAGGCGATTAGCCTTGATGCAAATCCCAGTGGCAAAAATCTATTGATTCCTGCGCTCTGTGTGTACACCCAGCTACGATCCCCACAGACAACCACTAGCTGTGCAAACAGGCACGAATCGCTGCGGCGGCTGACGGCCTGTCATTGCACTGTACAAGCTTGGAGGCACAGCTGTTCATTTCAGCCACAGGAATCAGTAAAATATACACTGTGGCTAAACACCTGTGCGAATGCAGCCTTATTGTTCAATTTTCTAGGGAACATATGTTTTAAAAAAAACAGACAAGCTTATCCACGCTTGGAAAAGATAGGTAAAAAACTTAATTGCACTAAAAAATAACATGCAGCACTACAGTACATAATTATAGCAGCCAGCAAAAAAAAGTCAATTTGATCTTTAACTACAATAAAAAAATCTAAGTATGCAGCGCTAAAACTTTCTAGCAAGTCCAAATATACTGTAATACGATAATTCAAACTAGTGCATCCATATACAGGTCCTTCTCAAAAAATTAGCATATTGTGATAAAGTTCATTATTTTCTGTAATGTACTGATAAACATTAGACTTTCATATATTTTAGATTCATTACACACAACTGAAGTAGTTCAAGCCTTTTCTTGTTTTAATATTGATGATTTTGGCATACAGCTCATGAAAACCCAAAAATCCTATCTCAAAAAATTAGCATATTTCATCCGACCAATAAAAGAAAAGTGTTTTTAATACAAAAAAAGTCAACCTTCAAATAATTATGTTCAGTTATGCACTCAATACTTGGTAGGGAATCCTTTTGCAGAAATGACTGCTTCAATGCGGCGTGGCATGGAGGCAACCAGCCTGTGGCACTGCTGAGGTGTTATGGAGGCCCAGGATGCTTCGATAGCGGCCTTAAGCTCATCCAGAGTGTTGGGTCTTGCGTCTCTCAACTTTCTCTTCCCAATATCCCACAGATTCTCTATGAGGTTCAGGTCAGGAGAGTTGGCAGGCCAATTGAGCACAGTAATACCATGGTCAGTAAACCATTTACCAGTGGTTTTGGCACTGAGCAGGTGCCAGGTCGTGCTGAAAAATGAAATCTTCATCTCCATAAAGCTTTTCAGCAGATGGAAGCATGAAGTGCTCCAAAATCTCCTGATAGCTAGCTGCATTGACCCTGCCCTTGATAAAACACAGTGGACCAACACCAGCAGCTGACATGGCACCCCAGACCATCACTGACTGTGGGTACTTGACACTGGACTTCAGGCATTTTGGCATTTCCCTCTCCCCAGTCTTCCTCCAGACTCTGGCACCTTGATTTCTGAATGTACTTTGGACCACTGAGCAACAGTCCAGTGCTGCTTCTCTGTAGCCCAGGTCAGGCGCTTCTGCCGCTGTTTCTGGTTCAAAAGTGGCTTGACCTGGGGAATGCGGCACCTGTAGCCCATTTCCTGCACACGCCTGTTCACAGTGGCTCTGGATGTTTCTACTCCAGACTCAGTCCACTGCTTCCGCAGGTCCTCCAAGGTCTGGAATCGGTCCTTCTCCACAATCTTCTTCAGGGTCCAGTCACCTCTTCTCGTTGTGCAGCGTTTTCTGCCACACTTTTTCCTTCCCACAGACTTCCCACTGAGGTGCCTTGATACAGCACTCTGGGAACAGCCTATTCGTTCAGAAATTTCTTTCTGTGTCTTACCCTCTTGCTTGAGGGTGTCAATGATGGCCTTCTGGACAGCAGTCAGGTCGGCAGTCTTACCCATGATTGCGGTTTTGAGTAATGAACCAGGCTGGGAGTTTTTAAAAGCCTCAGGAATCTTTTGCAGGTGTTTAGAGTTAATTAGTTGATTCAGATGATTAGGTTAATAGCTCGTTTAGAGAACCTTTTCATGATATGCTAATTTTTTGAGATAGGAATTTTGGGTTGTCATGAGCTGTATGCCAAAATCATCAATATTAAAACAAGAAAAGGCTTGAACTACTTCAAGTTGTGTTTAACGAATCTAAAATATATGAAAGTCTAATGTTTATCAGTACATTACAGAAAATAATGAACTTTATCACAATATGCTAATTTTTTGAGAAGGACCTGTAAGTGTGAAACAGAGAAGCCCAACACCATCTTTAGATGTGATAGAAGACAGCACAAGACACCCAAGTGTTCAAGCCACTTACCAGATATAAGAGACCCTCAAATTACTCAAAAGATATAGTATGCAGATCTCCCAATCACTCCAATTCCAGGACTCAATTAGCCAACAAATGGCCAACACAAAATCAACAGGCATATGATAGACATCTTCTCATAAAAATAGAGAAGCCTCCATAGTGTAATAAGTTCGATAAAACCAAAGTTGATAAAAAAAAATGGAAACTCACATGTATATTGAAGTAACAGCGCTTGTTTCAAACCAAAAAGATGGCCACGGCGTGCAGCATGCTGACGTCATGCCGTAGGTTCCGCCTTACACATTTCATCACAAATTTATGTCAAAGGCATGACGGCAAGACAGAAGCACGCTATAAATACCGGCAGAAAACAGGAAATAAGCTTGCGTTCCAAATGCCGGAAGTAGCAGGAGTGTGCCTAGTTCTTCTGGAGTCTTTTCAGGCCCCACCCACATATGGAGTGATTGGGGGATCTGCATACTCAATCTTTTGAGCATTTATGACTAGGATTGAGCTGACACCTGGATGTTCGGGTTCGGCCGAACTTTGTAAAAAAGTTAGAGTTCAGGACCCGAACTTGACCCCGAACCCCATTGAAGTCAATGGGGACCTGAACTTTTGAGGACTAAAATGGCTCTAAAATAGTAATGGAAGGGGCTAGAGGGCTACAAATGGCAGAAAAATGTTAAGAGCATGGCAAGTGCTCTGCAAACAAATGTGGATAGGGAAATAATAACTTAACATAAAAAAATATATATATTCTTGACCAAGGAGGACGAGGTCCATATGGAGTAGGAGGTTCAGGTGGCGGTGGATGTGGCGGTGTAGGTGGAAGCGGCGGTGGAGGACGACGAGGTAGCCAACATAAAAAAAAAACAATGGCTGGGTAAGGACGGTATACATGTCTATTCTGCACAAGGTACGGACAAGTCCTGTGGGATCCATACCTGGTTCATTTTAATGAATGTGAGCTTGTCCTTGGCTCTGGACAGGCGGCTGCGCTTGTCTGCGATAACGCCCCCTGCCGTGCTAAATACACGTTCAGATAATACACTGGCTGCAGGACAGGCCAGCACCTCCAAGGCGTAAAGGGCAAGCTCAGGCCATGTGCCCAATCTGGAGACCCAGAAGTTGAAGGGGGCAGACCCATCATTCAGTACGTGTAGGCGTGTGCACACATACTGCTTTACCATGTTGGTGAAATGCTGCCTCCTGCCAAGACATTCCATATTAGCTGGTGGTGCTGGTTGTTGTGGCGTGCCGACAAAGCTTTTCCACATTTCGGCCATTCTAACCCTGCCTTCTGAGCTGCTGGCGGTGCCCCGGCAGCGTTGGCGACCTCTTCCTCCTCCTCTGCCTTCACCTTGTGCTTCCACTGTGCCCCCGCTGTCAGGTGGGAATGCCACCACTCCAGTGAGGGAATTAAGGACGGTACGTTCTTGTAACGGGGATCCAGCAGCGTGGCCACCCAGTAATCAGCACCTGTTAGAATGTGGGCATCTCGGCGGTCATTGCGGAGACACTGCAGCATGTAATCGCTCATGTGTGCCAGGCTGCCCAGAGGCAACGAAAAGCTGTCCTCTGTGGGAGGTGTATTGTCTGTGTCCTCTGTAACCCCCCCAGCCACACACCAGTGATGGCCATGAGCTGGTCTGGGTGCCACCCTGCTGTGAACATGGTTCCTCCATCTCCTCCTCATCCTCCACCTCGGCATCCTCCAGAACTGTGCCCTTGCTGGACAATTGTGTACCTGCCGTTTGTTGGTGCAGGAACCCTCGGAGCCACTTGTGAATGACTGCCCTGAAAGCCTTGGAAATTATTCTCACTCCTCCTCCTTCTCTTCCTCCTGTGCCAAATCCTCTTCCATCATCGCCAAAAGCGTTTTTATAAGGAGGCATAGAACTGGGATAAAAACGCTGAGAACGGCGTCATTGGCACTGGCCATGTTGGTGGAGTACTCGAAACAGCGCAACAAGGCACACAGGTCTCGCATGGAGGCCCAGTTATTGGTGGTGACGTGGTGCTGTTCCGCAGAGCGACTCACGCGTGCGTGCTGCAGCTGAAACTCCACTATCGCCTGCTGCTGCTCGCACAGTCTGGCCAGCATGTGCAAGGTGGAGATCCACCTTGTGGGCACATCACATATGAGGCAGTGAGCGGGAAGGCCGAAGTTACGCTACAGCGCTGACAGGCGAGCAGCAGCTCTGGTATAACAGGGAATTTTTAAGGAACCCCTGCACCACCACATTCAGCACATGCGCCAGGCAAGGGATGTGCGTCAAACCGGCTAGGCCCAGAGCTGCTACGAGATTTCGCCCATTATCACACACCACCAGGCCGGGCTTGAGGCTCACTGCCACCAACCACTCATCGATCTGTTGTTCGATGTCCCTCCACAACTCCTGCGCGGTGTGGCGTTCTTCCCCCAAAACAGGAAAGTTTTAAAACTGCCTGCTGTCGTTCACCACCAACTTCAGCACAGCCAGGGGTAAAGGTGTTACGCTGACCGGATGAGGAGGCGGTAGAGGATGAGGAAGCGGAGTAGGAGGAGTTAGCAACAGGAGGCAAACTGAAGCACCCTGCAATCCTCGGTGGTGGAAGGACATGCGCCAAACTGCTATCCACCTCAGCCCCAACCGCCACTGCATTTACACATGGAGATATAACGTCCCTGACCGTGCTTACTGGTCCACGTATCTGTAGTTAATTGGACCTTGCCACAGATGGCGTTGCGCAGTGCACACCCGATTTTGTCCCCCACTTGGTTGTGCAGGGAAGGGATGGCTCGCCTGGAAAAGTAGTGGCGGCTGGGCACGACGTACTGTGGGACAGCCAATGCCATCAGGCTTTTAAAACTCTGCGTCTCCACCAGACGGAATGACATCATTTCAAAGGCCAGGAATTTTGCAATGCTGGCATTCAGGGCCAGGGATCGCAGGTGGGTAGGGGGGGGTACTTCCTCTTCCGCTCCAGTGTTTGGGAGATAGAGAGCTGAACGCTTCCATGGGACATTGTGGAGATGGTTGGTGACCCAGGTGGCAGTGTTGCTGGCAGATGCTCTGTTTGCGGGTTGGCAGGTGCCACTGTCACTACAGAGGTAGATGAAGAGGCCAAGACTGCAGCAGAAGAGGAAGCAGGAGGAGCCAGAGACCTTTCTTGGTTTTGAGGAGTCTACTCCACTGCAGCTCGTGCTTTGCACTTAGATGCCTGGCAATGCAGGTTGTGCTCAGGTTGAGAACGTTTACGCCTCGCTTCAGGCTCTGATTGCACAGCGTGCAAACCACTCGTGTCTCGTCATCAGCACATTGTCTGAAGAATTGCCATGCTAGGGAACTCCTTGGACCTGGCTTTGGTGTGCTCGGTCCCTTGCAGCATTGGGCAGTAGCAGGCGTACTGTCTAGGGGACGGACGCTCCCCTTTTGCACCCTGCTCCCTCTTCTGCTGTGCTGGTGGCTCTGTGCCACCACCGCCTCTTCCTCCGAACTACACAGGTCACCTGCATGACGTTGATTCCATGTGGGGTCGAGGACCTCATCGTCCTCCACATCATCTTCCACCCAGTCTTCACCCCTGCCCTCCTTGTCGGTCTGCACAATTGCGAAAGCATCAGCAGTTGGCACCTGTGTTTCTTCATCATCCGAGACGTGCTGCGAGGGTCCTCCCATGTACTCATCATGAAACATAAGTGGTTGGGCATCGGTGCACTCAATCTCTTCCACTTCTGGGGCAGGGCTCGGTGGATGGCCCTGGGAAATCCTGCTAACAGTCATCAAAAAGCAGGAGACTGCTGCATGACTTGGGGCTCAGACTGCTTGGCTGATTTGCAAGGGGGTGAGGTGAAAGACTGATGGACATCGGCTGCAGGTGCCAACTCTGATCTTTCGGCAGTAGACTGGGTGGGAGACAATGTGAAGGAACTGGAGGCACTGTCAGCAACCCAATCTACTATCGCCTGTACTTGTCCTGGCCTCAACATTCGTAGACCCGCATTAGGCCCGACCAAATACCGCTGCAGGCTCTGTCGCCTACTCGCACCTGAGGAAGGTGTTTCACTTGTGCGTGTAGCTGGCACAGATCAACCATGTCCTCTCCCTGCAACAAGAGCTCCACCAGCAGCACCACGTCCCTTATTTGACGGTCTCCTCATATTTTTCAAATTTAGGATCTTGCCCTAAATGGGTGTTTTTTGAATAGCAGAATAGGAGAACAGTATCTAAAGGGTGTATCTCACAGTAACATATGCAGTGCTGGGGCACTGAGCTTGCATAAAATGCCCGCCGAAGACAACCTAACAGACGGATAAAAGTTATCTATTCTCTGGCACTGGGCTCAGGGCAGGTTAAAAAGATTGTGCACTGCACCCACACAACAAAAGCAAGGTAGATTGCTGAGTAATTTGATTTCTGAATCAGGACTCCTATCTAATTCTCTCCCTCAAAGCAGCAGCAACCTTTCCCTACACTATCTAAAGCAGAGTGGCTTGCTGTGCTTTGTGCCTCTAGCTTATATAGAGGCTGGGTCACATACTGCACTGGCCAATCACAGCCATGCCATTAGTAGGCATGGCTGTGATGGCTTCTAAGGACACACAAGTTAAACAAATGTTGATTGGCTGCAGCTTTTTAAAATGCGCCATTACATTGCTGAACACCGAACATACACCAAATTGTTCGGGTCTGGTACGAACCCAAACTTTACAGTTCGGGTTCGCTCAACCCTATTTATGACCACTCTATAATTTGAGGGTCTTTGATATCTGGTAAGCAGCTTGGCTTGATCACCTACTGTAGGTGGCGAGTAGGGATGAGCTTCGAGTTCGAGTCAAACTCACGTTCGACTCGAACAATGCCTGTTAACCTGTTCTTCTTGTTGAACCTGGATGACAATAAATTTTATGTCCAGGGTACCCTTTCTCTGGCAAAAGTCGGGGTGTAGAGGTCATTGTCTTGAGAGCAATTGTTGACGGCTCCAGAGAACTGCCTGCCAATTCTCCATTTCATGTAATGAAGATTGACAATAGGCAAGACACAAGCTCCTATGCCCAAGCCAGAACATGGTTCACTTCCTTCTGGCTGCGTGATTTTTAGTTCCTCCTTGGTAAACAAAGTAAATCACTGGTGTGGCATTGTCAGATTGTACTCTGACAGAACAATCCTGCAACCTTAACGCCCAGGCCCCAGACGTGCCATCCGTAGCTCTAGAATGTTGACGGATAAGGCTCACTTGGAGCTTGACCACATCCCCTGGGCACTGGTCTCTTCCAGGCCTGGCCTCAATCCCTAGAAGCCAGCCTTCGTAGCTGCCACCTCCCAGGTAACAGGCATGAAGGATCTTCCTTTCTGCCAATCTTTTGGTTAAGAACCGCCAACTAAGACTCCAGCGTATCCCTAGGACCAGACCCTTTGGATAATGCTAGGTTAGGATCAAATTACTCCAGGCTGACAGAATAATGTTTATAGCAGGTTTTGAAAGAAACTGAGCATAAGGAACCGCTTTGAATGAAGCCACCATCTTCCCTAGCACCTTAAGCAAAAAGGCAAATGTAAGGAACTCTTCCTTGCCTTGACCACATAGACCAGCTTTCTTATCGCGCTGCCTTTGTCTGAGGCAAAAACCTCTCCTTTTTGGGCTGCGTCCCACACATTCCAAGCTTCTTAGTGAACGCAAGAATGTACTTGTAGACTGGGATCCGAACCCAGCAGTCCCAGATACTTAACCATCCTGGACACACTTAGGTCCAGCATATGCAAATGGTTCCCCATATGTGTATGTGGCAAGAGTTAAAGTCATATGCCTCTATGGAAGCGTGCGTTCATTGAAGCATGAATTCATACAAATATGATTTAGGCACAGCATAAAAAAAAAGCGTTTGCTGTATACACGCATACATATAGCACGTGTGATATGGAACGGGCATCTTGCAAGCAAGCATGCGTTTGAGAACGTGTTATGCCACGTACTCGTGCAGACACGTATTCCTACAGTATGTTAACACAAGGAATCCTGTATAATTAAGGAAACTTCTATTATTATGCCTCATTATGAAACCATGCAACTTTAGGCGATCATGTATCCTTATGCGAATCAGCATCTTTTATGCGATCCAGCAACTTTATGCAATCAAGCATCTTTATACGACTTTAGGCCTCTCTGTGAAAACAAGCGCCTCTGTGTGATCACACGAGTCCTTGATTACCCAAGGATACTTGATCAGGCATCCTTGTGTGATCCAGCATCTTTATGCAAGCATCTTTATGCAATTTTAGGCATTTCTGTGCAAACAAGCCTCTCCGTGCGATTTAAGCACTTTAATATTATTAAGCATCCTTGTGCGACTATGTAAAAAACATGTAATCCATACAAACAGAAACATGTATTTTTATGTGATCAACAAACATGTTCTGTTACTTGTCTTTTTACCCCACATGCATTTTGTACATTCCAAACTTATGTATTTTATGCCAACATGTGGTATGGTAAAGAGGAAGTTATCCTTTGTAGACGTGTGTTTCCGCAATCATGCAATATAGCTGTTGTGCGTTAGCAACGTGCACCAGCAACAGTGCATCCCAGCAGTTGTGCATTTGGCTAGCCTGAAGCCAGCATCAGGATGAGGATCCTGTGGCGGTTTTCCTAGCAACCTATACTCCGACTAGAGTTTTTAGGAGGAGAAAATAAAACAACAGCTTATGCGGGTGCCCAACCAGCAGAATAAACTGTTGCAGTAATGGATGGAGTGGGAAGGTACAAGCAACCTAGGAGTTTTTTTTTTTTTAAAACCCAAGGAGGAGACATAGGCTTTAGCTGACTAGGCCAAGTTATATGCAGTATGAATCTCTGAAAAAGACTGCAGCTGCAACTCCAGAGCTTGCGAGGCTTCTGATACCTCTGCCTCGTTAGCCTGCACCTGTTCCCTGTCCTCTGACGGTGAACTTTCAACCTCAGGACTTGTAATCCACTTGTTTGAGGATTTAGAGCAGGGAAAGGGGCACACCCCGGTTTCTGCTTTCAGTGAGGAAGCTTCAATATAGCGATTAACCTCTTATAGACCAACAAATGTCAGCCTTTAGCTTCTTAGGATTCTTTAGTCCCAGAGCCCTTAGAATGCATAGTCCCAAGCTCAAAGCCAAGGTACTGGCAGCCAAATTGCACCCATTACTGAGCTATAGTCCAGCGTACTAGCTGCTATGAAAGTCAGTCAGGTGTAAAGCTAATGTGCCTTGGGGATGCCTGCATCACTGCCTTCTGTATGCCAATCACATTACTAGTTTGTTAGCACTGCCACCAACTACTAAGCCACACTCCTGTGTCCATCCTATCGCCTGGGTGTCTCCTAGAGACTGTTCTTTAAAGGCAGAGTACGCTCCAGCACATGCGCAGAAGCGAGCCGGGGACACAGAACGTTCTTACGCCAAGCTCCGCAACCTCCGTCACTCGTTCCCCATATCTACGGCAAAAACACGCGCGTATACGTGCCCGGATCACTGTCTGCCTGGAGAGGAAGGAGGAGGGAGGAGGGAGGCCGAGAGCTCTGCGAGCTGCAGCTGGACCAGCGAATGTCATGGCAAGTAGTCCTTAGTGGCAGTAATAGGCAGTTGGACTCTTGGAGAGGTTATGTAAAAAACGCACTTCCATACTGCCCAAGGCATACACTTGAAACAAGGTAAAGCCTCATGTTTAGACATTTGGAGGGGCGTGAGCACCCTCTAGTGGCACAATGTACTACAACAATGTCCAAAATAAAACCAAACAAAATGTATTTCAGGTTTAACTGGTCTAGGCATTAAGTCTTACAGCAGGAAGTCAAAACCACATAGGTTAGTTACAGGCAAGGAACACATTAGCTTGAAGGTTCCCTGATGAACCAAGTTCGTCAGGGACCTTCACTTGACTTTGCACGCCGCAGGACACTGTTAGGAACAGTTAGCCCAAACTTCGCCCCTCTCGGCGGGCAAATGTCAGCCGACCTTCAGGGACCGGGGTCCTACTGAAAGGAACACCACTCCCCTGGACCTGTACAGCACCCTGCCAGAAAACTCTTGGTATTGGGTCTGACCAGAGTACTGGAATCCAGGATCCAGCTCTCCTAATAGGCAATTACAGGCAAAAACCTTGTGCTTCGGATACGAGGCGCCAGGTACCATCCATTTTGGCCCAAGGCACTTTGGATGGATCTGGTCTTTATGGAGGCTATTTAAATCCAGCATGGATCCCTCCAGTGGAGCTCCCCAGAGCACATCTTCACTCGTGACCAACACCTTAGACACTGATGAAAAAAACTGAGGTACTCCCAGTATGGGAGGGGTTATATAGGGAGGGAACTTCCTGTCTAATTGATTACATCAGTGTCCAGCACCTGAAGGTGGAATATAACCCACATAGTAATTACTAAGCTCTGTGTCCCGTGATATACGATAAAGAAATCTTGTTTATGCTTTTACAGAACACTTAGCTTTTACACTGTGCTCTTCATCTGTCTGAGCTGAGGACATATCATCTGCTCCTACTTCTATGTCGTTGGGAACCTCTGCCATTGCTATGATAGGATTCATTAAATATCAAGTGTTATTTTATTAGTAGCAGCAGAATGTTGTACCGTGTTAGCCACTGGCTACTTCAATTGATTTGCCAGACTAATACATTCATAGTGGTGTTATAACTTTTTGAAGACCTGGTTTGTAAATTGTAATACGTAAAATTGAATTATGGTTATTGTATACCTTAGGTAACAAAAGATTCTATAGAAAAGAAACGTACCACTCAAAGCTGTGGATACTCCAAATCGCTGCTCCCGCCCTGTTATACACACAGGTGCTGGCTCTGCACTAATGCATGGGAAGAAAAAAGCCCTGGACTGCCACACTCTGTATAGACAGTTTTGTTTTTCAAAAATTGTATATAAAATTAATCCATGAATCCAAAGCAACCAAAATGAACAGTGGTCATGCAGGGGTGGTTGGCTAACGCGTTTCACGTCAATATTAGACGCTTACTCCTAGCTAAAAGATTCTAGAGAAAATGTTTAAATGACTTTGCAATTGTAAAGAGAACATTTACAAATACTGGCTGTAGTCTAGACTTTCTTTATATTAACTGGAGAAAATACATTATGACCAGGGGCCATATTTTATAATTACCTAAAGTGTATCTGCTGCATACAAACAGCCTTTTTTTTGGACTAAACTAATATTCATCACCTGGCAATTTTAATAGAATTAGCTAGAATGTGGGCCATTCATTTCCTCTCTCCAAAAGCAATCCTGACTTGCGCTACATTTAACCACTTCAGCCCCGGAGGATTTGGCTGCCAAATGACTGGGCCACTTGTTGCAATTCAGCACTGCGTCACTTTAACTGACAATTGCGCGGTCGTGCGACGTGGCTCCCAAACAAAATTGATGTCTTTTTTTCCCACAAATAGAGCTTTCTTTTGGTGGTATTTGATCACCTCTACGGTTTTAATTTTTTGCGCTAGACAAAAATTAGAGCCACAATTTTGAGATAAAAGCACATTTTTCTAATTTTTGCTATAATAAATATCCCCCCCCCAAAAAAATATAAATATATAATGCTTTAGTTTAGGCCGATACGTACTCTTCTACATATTTTTTATAATTTTTTTTTAACCAAAAATATCGCAGTAAGCGTTTAGTAATTGGTTTGCGCAAAAGTTATAGCGTCTACAAAATATGGGATAGTCGTATGGCATTTTTATTAATTATTTGTTTTACTAGTTATGGCGGCGATCTGCAATTTTTATCATGACTGCGACATTATGGCAGACACTTGACGCTATTTTGGGACCATTGTCATGTATACAGCGATCAGTGCTAGAAAAATGCAGTGATTACTGTGCAAATGACACTGGCAGGGAAGGGGTTAACCACTAGGGGGCAAGGAAGGGGCCAAGTGTCCTAGGGAGCGAGTCTGTGTGGGGGCTGGGCTACATGTGACACGACACTGATCGCTGCTACCGATGACAGAGCAGACGATCAGTGTCCTGTCACTAGGCAGAACAGGGAAATGCCTTGTTTACACAGGCATCCCCTTGTTCTGCAGCTCCATGACACGATCACGGGACACCGGTGGACAGAGTCTGCGGGTCCCACGGGCATGAAGATCGCGGCAGGGGCGTGCGTGCCCACATGCCGTCAAATTTAAAGGGACGTATATATACGCTCATTTGCCTGCCCATGCCATTCTGCCGACGTAAATGTTCGTGCAGCGGTAGGCAAGTGGTTAAATAGTTCCTTTCAAGTTGATTGGCTACATACTCGTATACTACTTTTGTAGGGTTCATAAAAATAGGCATAACAATCTCTTGCTGTTTGCAGCGGGTGGATTAAGAAAGAAAAAATAGGATTTTTTACTCACAGTAAAATCGTTTTCTCTGAGTTCATGGCCAGACACAGCTTCCTATTGACATAGTGGGACGTCCCAAAGCAGCGTCAAAACAAAACGAGGGGTGGCAACAGCATAAAAGTAAACTTCACCCCAAACACAAAACAGCACTCCAACAGAGGGGGTTGCAGCTCTAAACAGCCACCTGCAAAACTTTGCGGTCGAAAGAGGCATCCGAAGATGCACCTACAACAACTTTGTAGAATTTAGTGAAAGTGTGAGCGGACGACCAAGTCGCCTCTTTACATAATTGGGAGACAGACACTTGATGTCGGAAAGCCCAAGAGGCACCTATTGCTTGACCCTTTAAGGCGTAAGCCTGGATTACCATCTGTCGGATCCACCTAGAGATGGTGGCGGATGAAACTGCTAGGCCCTTCTTGGGACCAGCCACTGAAACGAACAGCGAGTCTGACTTCCGGAACGAGGAAGTAGAAGATAGGTATACTCTCAAAGCTCGGACAACGTCCAAGGAATGAAACGCAGACTCCTTAGGATTCGACGGATGAGGACAAAAGGATGGAAGTACAATCTCTTCATTGAGATGAAAAGCCAGGGGTTGCTGAAAAAAAGACAGCCAGGGCAGATATCGGTCCCTTAACCGTACTTAGGGAAAGCCTTTGGTCCACCCCATGCTGTAGAAACAGCAGGATACGGGAAACCAAAGAAGTACACGGATGCCATTTAATTTCCTCACACATGGAAATGTAGGCCCTCCAAGATGATAAACCCTCGTAGAGGACGGCTTCCGAGCACTTATAGTAGAGATTACTAAATCTGATAGGCCCCGGTCTCAGTACCTGGTTATCAATAGCCATGCCATTAAAGCCAGTGACTAAAGCAGGATGGAGTATGGGACCATGCGATAAAAAGTCCTTCCGTAGAGCTAGGCGCCAGGGGACGTCTGCTACCAGACGTACTAGATTGGCGTACCAAGGATGCTGAGGCCAATCTTTAGCGATCAGAATCATTGGAATTCCCTCTGCCTCCACTCTGCGTTGCAGATGAGGAAGGAGCCTCATGGGAGGGAAGGCATAGATTAGCCGATACTGACCCCACAATGTTACCAACGCATCCGTTGCGTCTGCCCATGTGTCCTTTGACGGGTCCACAAACCTCAATACCTTACGATTGAGTCGGGACGCCAGAAGATCTTTTGTCTGGCGTGCCCCATCTTTGGCAGAGGAGCTGGAACACATCCGGGTGCAAAGACCACTCTCCCTGGTCCAGCCTTTGGCGACTCAGGTAGTCTGCCTGCCAGTTCTCCACACGGCCGACAGTGCCAGTACACTCCTTTCTGCCCACCTCAGGATGCGAACGACCTCCGATGCTGCAGCTGAGCTTCTTGTTCCTCCTTGACGATTGACATATGCCACTGCTGTGGCGTTGTCTGACTGGATCCTGACTGGCCACCCTTGCAGCCTTTGAGACCATCTGAAAAGGCACAGCCTGATCGCCTGAATCTCCAGGACAATGATCAGCAGGCGGGATTCCTCTGGGGTCCAGCGACCTTGCATCGATTGAACACCCCAGACTCCCCCCCCCCCCCCAACCTGTAAGGCTGGCGTCCGTCGTGATCACTATCCAGTACACAGAAATAAATTACCTCCCGGCTAGCAGAGCCAGTAATGTCAGCCACCATACCAGAGATCTGACTAGGTGGCTTACCCGGATTTGATAATCCAGAGATGATGTGCATCTGTTCCATCTGGACAGAACTTCCTTCTGTAACACCCAAGTGTGATATTAAGCATATGGGACCGCCTCGAAGGAGGCCATTATGAGGCCCAAAACTTACATGCAAAAACAGAGTGATGACCAACTCTTGGATGTCAGCTGCAGCACTGCAGCCCGAAGGGTCTGCAACTTTTCCACAGGGAGGAATACTCTTGTGAATGAGGATGTAGCGCTAACAGTGAAAAAGAGGCCAAAAAATTGGTCTCAAAGTAAAACTTAATGTGGATAAAAAAACACAATGAAGCAAGTCCACAAAGTGTCCATAAACAAATATCCGTGATGAAAACAAATGGTATCTGAAGCCACACGTGAAACAATATGGATCATAACAACTTCTGAGGGTGAAGAGAGAAACCACCCTTACCGGAACAGGTGGATCTGGGGATCAAGGCAGATCAAACAGGCATGGAAAAGACTCGATGGTGATTGCCCTCTGCTTGTTTGTAGGCTAGATCATATGAATCTCCGGCGACAACTTCCTGGCAGGTTACCCGGCTTGGAAGCAGACTCAGGACTCAAACACGATCTCCATAGGACATCAGATGGGACAGACAACACCTTGGATCCGGGGAAAATAGTTCTTCCCAGAATGACAAATCGCACATAAGGAGAGAACTTCAGCTCAATCAACCGACCATAGGAAGAAATAAGAAAAAGGGCTCCGATAGTGCAGGTCAATGCGGATTTATTAAAACCGACAAAGTAAAAGTGATCACAAAAGCATAAAAAAACATTAAAAAGGGCAGTAAGCAGAGTGGTGAGAGCAAGCCCCGAAGAGTTTCTTACTAATGTACTTCAACAGGGGCATCAACCAACTCCTTCCACTGCCAAACATTTATAATAAACACTCATGATCTAACATAATAATTAGCCAATCAGAGGGATAATTGGTACCTAGATAGGATTGGAGAGAAACGTCACCTGATCATTGGTGGGCAGTCATCTCCAATGCCAACCAAATCACAATCACCTAGATTGACAATCTTCCCAGAAAGCGACAAATGAAAGGCAGACCTACAAACGAGCAGACATGCTGCCCAATGAGGGACTCCAAAACAGCCCGCCAAAATGAAAAAAGGGGGAAGAGACATGCGGCGGTAAACACCCACATGTTCCTCCCCGTAGTTCTTTGGCCAGGCTCAAAGTCTCACTAAATGGCCTCCAATAGCAAACATCATAATAATTTGCAAGGAAGAAAAGGGGAAGGTGTGTGGCGATCAACACCCCCACCTCCATCCACATTGGCTATCCAATGAAGTTAATGTCATATGTTGCGGTGATCTGTAAACTAGTTATGCTGCACTGCATAAGCACATCGCTCAGTCAAGCCCTGCTCTGTCACCTATCGTCATAATAGTGTCCTGCCGCGATCTCATCTTAACGTGATGATCGCAGCAATCACAACAAACACTGCAGGCAGTAAGTAGAACCAGAGTGAGGCTTGGATCGCACAGGTTCCCCCCATCTTTCTGGGATGGGTGGGAACCCGGTCCGTCCTCTAAGAGTGACGCGCATAGCCGCAAATGGGCATGCGCAGACAACGTGTGCGTCGAGCGGCGCGTGACCCAGCGACGCCCACCAACGTCGTAAACGTCACATGGTCACGCAGCGGCAGACGCCACAATGGGGAAGACAATGATTAAATTACTTCCCTAAAGAACTACCAAAATATTTAAAACAGGGGGAAGCAGAACACCTCAACTCCCTGAAGATAAAACATTGATACGATTCAACTGTGCACTGAACCTGCCAATGCAAACTAAATGGCTGATAGACAAAAAAAAAAAAAAAAAAAAAAAAACTATCGTCAGCACCATCTAGTGGGTAAAAAAAAAAAAAAAGAGAGTAAACATTCTTGATCCCTAAAACCTATGAAGGTATATAGAATGAGAGACTAGAAATGTGATAGCTGTCTACAAAAAAGAGACACCTCTCGGAAAATCAAAAAGCGCAGGGAGGGGGTGGAAAGGGAGGAGAAGAGCCCAAAAATAGTGCGGAAAGGAGGACACATACAACCCAAAAAAAAGGGGAGAGGGGAAAGGGAAAACCCTCATGGTTTAAATTTTAATTTTGCACAAGTAGTGAAATATTTCATTTGGTAGATCTTTGATGTAACAGTAGACTGAAAAGTCTCACTCTTAAGTCTACCACTAATGTTGTGCAAGCAAACATGACACCTACGACAGGGAAAATAGCCCTTACAATTTTGAAAAAACAACACTCGTTTTGGGGGGGGGGGGATCAATGATGTTAGGTGCAATGTCACCCTGAACAGACCGAGCTCCTCTAAAGATCACTCCTGCATGCTCAGGCAATACGGCACCAATGAGTCCATCACTCCGTAAGACACCCCAATGTCTCTTGAGTATTTCTTTTATCTGCCGGGAGTGAATAGAATAAGTGGTGAAAAAAGACCACTTAAACCTATCATTTGGAGTTTTTTTTTTTTTTTTTAGGGGCAACCTCCAGCAAAGAATATCGATCGATTTCTTTGTCTAAATCACTAGGTGGATACCTCTTTCGATGAAACTACCCCTCAAGACAGCGGCCTGTGAGGCGAAATCGCTCACTTTAGAGCAGTTCCTCCACAAGAACTGACTCCGTGGAACCGACCTAAGCCACTGGGGGTGGTGGCAGCTGTCCAGAGGGATGTACCCATTGCGGTCAGTAGGCTTAAAAAAAGGTGATGAATTCTAACTTGGGATCCACCACTTTGATTTCTAAATCAAGAAAGTGAACCGATGTACAGCTAGCTTCATAGCTCAGCTTGATGCCCCATTCATTGGCATTGAGCGAGACCATGTAGTCTGACACACGGTCTCCCTTCCATAGGAGGAGGATGTCTATGTAACGAGCCCACAGAACCAACTCGAGGCTCCTGTGGGCATAGACGACATCCTCCTCCCACTTGGCCATAAATAAATTGGCCAAGATGGGGGGAAATTTAGCCCCCATAGCCACACCCTTGGTCTGTAAATAAAAACTATTCTGGAACCAGAAATAGTTGTGGGTAGTGGCGAACTTCAAAAGCTGCATGATGAAGTTACGTTTGTCATTTGGCAGGGTGACACTTTGAGACAGATAATACTCAACTGCCTCAAACCCCAAATCATGGGGTATACACGTATAAAGGGCGGCTACATCTGCAGTAACGAGAATCATGACATCCTGGAAGTCCATGGTTTGCAGCGACCTGATGGTATCTCCTGTGTCTTTCAAATAGGAGGGCATGACTGACCAAAGGCTGCAGGTAGAAATCAATGTATTTCCCTATCCTTTGGCCGTAAAATCGAGTCGATCACACTAACTATGGGATGGCCAGGGGGAATACTCTTGCCTCTGAGGAATCCAGAATCAACCCCAGATAGACTAGGCGTTGTCGGAACCAAAACAGACTTTTGCGTGTTTAGTACCCAACCACAGTCGGAGAGTCTGACAGGTTATGGACACGCTTATCTCTTTTTTTTTTATCAAATATTCTTTATTTTCCTTTTTTCCACATAACAAATCATACATACACTATTTCAGTACATCACATTGAGCATGTATAAAAGACCATATAAACCCACCTTGTCCCCACTACACAACTGTATTCCCACTCTCCCATACATACATTTCCTACACCCACCCTTAACGTGGTCCCCCTCTCTATCCACTTTTTCCACATTTTATTAAATTTGTGTTTGTTTCCTTTCTTTTTATATATAAATTCTTCTTTTGCTACTGTATCATCCATCACTATCCTCCACTATCTCATTGTAGGGGGACTTTCGGCTTGCCATTTCTGAGCAATTATTTTCCTGCCCTGGAACAGACATCTTGTTATTGTTATCCGTTCGTCTACTGACAGTCCCTCTTCTTCTAGGAGACCCAATACACATAGTCTGGCTTCTGGGCGAAAGGAGGTCTCAAACACCATATTTATCCTTTCTACTATTTGCTTCCAGTATTGGTATAACTTGGGACAGCTCCAGACCATGTGTATTAAATCTCCCCTATTGTCCCCACATCTCTGACAACTCGAATCCAACCTCCTACCAAATTGAAACATCCTTTGGGGAGTATGATAACTCTGTATAACAGGTAGAGTTGGGATATTGTTTGAGAGGGTGAAAGTGACACTTTGGGTCCTATCGCTACTATTTGCTCCCATTGTTTCTGCGAAAGTGGGCCCACATCTCTCTCCCATTTAACCTTATTTTTATTAACCAGAATCCCTCCCTGATCAGCCCTTTCTAGAGATCCGTATATGTCAGAGATGACCCCTCTAGAGGTCTCTGCGTCTACTAATTTACATAAGATGGGCATGTCGTTCCATTCTGGTGGGCTCTGTCCAAATTGTGCGTTCAGCGCGTGTCTGATTTGCAAGTATCTATAAAAGTATCTATTTGGGACTGCGTACTCTATTTCTTGAAATGATTTTATTCTTTCTTTCTTATAGAGTTGCGCCAGCAAGTGTATTCCCGCTCTATCCCACTCCTCAACCCTACCCATGACTGAGTTCTTGCAGATTGCTGTTATCCCATATAGGTGAGAATTCAGAAAATCCCTTATATCCCATGATCTTCTTAACCTCTTTCCAGCTCTTTACCATTAATTGGGCCGTGGGGCCTTTAGAGCAGAAAGAGTCCGCCTCCACTGCCTCTACTACTGTATCATGGCATGTGTCATTCAAAATTAACCCCTTTTTTTCTCTTTCTGCCCTTCGGTTACTGCCACTCATGTGCTGCATCTGAGCAGCTAAAAAGTAGTATCTAGGGTTCGGGAGGTCCAGTCCCCCCTTCTCTTTTGGTTGTTGTAGGGCACAGAGACATATCCTTGCTGCTCCATTCCTCCAAATCAATTCCCTGAACACGCTGTCTATTTTCTTAAACCACTGTCTGGGGATCCATACTGGAGAATTATGGAGGATATATAAAACTTGTGGCATCCAAACCATTTTTATCAAGTTGGTCCTACCAACTACTGAAAGTGGAAGCTTATTCCACACCCGACATTTTTGCCTGAGCTTTGCCAGAAAGGGTAGTAAGTTTCCGGTTATATATTGCTTCGGGTCCTTTGTTATATTAAAGTGGAAGTAAACCCTCCTATCATTTTCAGCAAAGGAAGCTGCCATCTTGGCCTCTGTTTAAGCTTCAACTGCCATGATGCTGCACATGTGATCAGTTATGACACCAGCCATTGGATGGTGTGACAGTTTGGTTGAGAGCACAACCAATGTGACAGTTAGAATTTCCGGCATGCCGGGAATGTAACTGTTTTTTTA
Organism: Rana muscosa; assembly: GCA_029206835.1. NCBI lineage: Eukaryota > Metazoa > Chordata > Amphibia > Anura > Ranidae > Rana > Rana muscosa. Next base: position 934,156,787 of record CM055118.1, on the reverse strand, counting down.
AACTATTAAATCGTTGGGTTTACTTCCGCTTTAATTCCTAGGTATCTTATTTGGGACTCCACCTTCACTTGTTCTATCTCTCCCATCGATGGGTCTATCGGTAGGAGAGCTGATTTTTCCCAATTGATTGTTAACCCAGAGAACTTTCCAAATTCCCCTATTATGTTTATTGCACCTACCAGTGAAGCTTGCGTGTCCCCTAGGAAGAGCAATATATCATCCGCATACATAGCTATTTTCTCTTCCCCCAGTCTCCTCTTGAAACCCTTTATTCCCGGATCTGTCCTTATAGCACTGGCCAATGGTTCCATGGCGAGGGCGAAAAGCGGGGGCGACAAGGGGCATCCCTGTCTTGTCCCCCTCGCCAATTGGAACCAGTCTGAGCATTCTCCGTTTATCCTTACCCTCGCTCTAGGATTTTTGTATAATATTTTAATCCATTGGATAAAGTTAGGACCAAAATGGTACTCTGCCAGAGTTTTCCATAGGAAATGCCACTCAAGGCTGTCAAATGCCTTGGCTGCATCCAAGGACAATATCGCTCTGGACCCCTCTGTTTCCGTCTGCAGCTGGGTATTTAAAAATACTCTTCTTATATTGGAGCAGGTAGACCTACCTGGGATAAATCCCGTCTGGTCCATATGTACCAAACTTGGGATTATCCTATTTAACCTCCTTGCCAGGGTTTTAGCCAGGATTTTTTCATCTGCACATAAAAGAGATATTGGTCTATATGAGTCTGTCTCCATATGATCTTTCCCTTCCTTTAATAATCTAATAATTGTCGCTTCTGTCATAGACAGGGGTAACTGCCCTTCTTTCGCTGCCCAGTTGAAAACCTCCAGGAGTCTTGGGAGCAACACCTCACCAAAGGTTTTGTATATTTCTATTGGTAGGCCATCCGGCCCCGGGGCATTTTGGCCTGCCATCTCCTTTATTACTATTTGTAACCCCTCCAGTGTGAGCGGTGCCTCCAAGCTCTCCCTGTCTTCCTCTGATAGCCGAGGGATCTGTAAGCCCTTAAAAAAGGCTGCCATCTCCCTCTCTATATTGCCATTTGTTGTACTACTATACAGACTCTGATAATATTTTTTTAAAGGTCTCTTATTTCCGATGTACCTCTCTCCTGACTTCCCCCTCCTCATCTCTTATCACCGGAATGACCGATGGGGGGGCCCCCACCCTAGCTATTAGGGCCAGGATTCGCCCCACTCTCTCACCCTCCCCATAGAAATTCTGCTTCTGGAATAATTTTTTATTTTTCGCCTTACTTATTACTATTGTTTGATACTCTCCGTGACACGAACCATTCTGCATGATTTTCTTGGGTTGGATTTCTTATATAATTGAACTCTGAACTAAACACTTTTTCTCTCCCTGCAGTTTCCTTAGCATGTGATTGTTTTTTAACTACTGATACTTTTTGAATTAATATTCCCCGTAAGAATGCTTTCAGCGCATCCCAAATCACTCCTATTGAGGCTGATCCAGTATTTGTTGTTACAAATTCTTTCAGGCTGTCACATATTCCCCCCAGGTCCCCAATTACTTCCAACCAGAATGGGTTCATCTTCCAGTCCCCTCTACCATGCCCCTTATCCAACTTTATTTCAAATATTACTGGGGAGTGATCTGAGATGCTTCTTGATTCATATACCACCTCCCCCACCTCTTCTAGTGCCTCCTCGTTATAAAGTACGAGGTCTATTCTGGACAGGGTACCGTGCATCCTTGAGTGACAGGAGAATTGTTTTTCCCCCGGGTGTCTCCTCCGCCACACGTCTGTCAAACCCACCTCCTCACAAAATTGAGGCAGAGGGCTGGCAGACGAATGTCCTGCGGGGGCACCCGCCGGGAACCTATCTATTCCTTTATCCATAGTCATTAAAATCCCACGCCACTATAACTGGGACCCCCACCTTATCCATAACAAACTCTATTAATGCCCAAAGGACTAGGGTTTCAAATGGGGTGGGGATATATATATTTGCCACCACATATTCTTTTGTTTCTATCCAACAATGGAGAAACACGTAACGTCCCTTAGGATCTGTCTTGCTCTGTCTGCAGGAGAACACTGCACTCGAATCTATCAAAACACTCACGCCCCTTGAATAGGAAGTGTGTATAGAATGGTACTGTGTTTTGTATTTCCTGTGTTTTAGTATCTTAATAGTCTCCCCGTCCAAATGCGTCTCCTGCAGACACAGCATTTTGATGTCATTCATTTCTGCTGTTGAGAAAATCACCTGTCTCTTAGTTGGATCTTTTACCCCCCGGACATTCCATGAACACACTTTCATACTTTTACCTGGTTTTGGGGTTCTCTTCCCATCCTCCCTTCTATCCGTCATCTACCCCTTTAAGGACTACTCTTATCTTTATGCCTCCCATCTTGCCAAAATGTGCCGTTAATACTATTTGCTCAGGAAATTGTGTTTTTAGTGAATCTCCCCCCCCCCTTCTAGTGCCCAAATCAAACATACTTTCCCGCCCGCCCCTTCCACTCCCTGCCCCCCGCCCTTCTTGGGGCCCAAATAGAGGGCTTCTAATGTGACCGCATCCTACCTTTGAGGTGAGACCTCTCCCTACTACTCCTCTTATTATGTGCTTTAGTGTTTTAAGTGTATCAATCTTTCTTACACACTTTTTACATGCATTATATTTTGTCTTCTTTTCCCTCCACCATTGTACCGCTCCCCTCAAAAAATACTGAGTGTACACTTTCACAACCCTTCCCTTCTACCCACCCCCCTCCCACTCCCATGTTGCATAGAAAAAATCCTTTCCTTTTTCCCCGTTGTGCAAAAAAACAAAAAAAAACACAAGGGGAGAAGGAGAGAAAAAAAAAAAAAGAAAAAAAAAAAAAGGGGGAAACAATTTCCCTTAAGTTTCTGTACAAGTTTCCGCTTCCTCCTCTCCCTCCCTCCTCCCCTCCTTCCCCCTCTTCCAACAAAAAAAAAAAAAAAGAAGAGGTAGACTGAGAAAAGTGTTACTAAATTTCTTTGTGTGTTTACTACTCATTTCCACCCTGCTGTGGTTCTCCTTTTGTGTTCATCCAAGATGTCAACTCGGCGGGTGTATTATAAAACGTATTTTCCCCATTCGCAGTTATCCTTAAAGGTGCTGGATAGAACATTGCATATCTAATTCCTTTTTGCTGAAGTCTGTGTTTACACTCGGTAAATTTAGCTCTCGGTCTCTGCAATTCGGAGGAGAAATCCGCATATATTGATATTCTTGCACCGTTAACTTGTATATTTTTCATCTTTCTTGCCTTTTGGAGAAAGGTACTTTTATCTGTAAAGTGTAAGAGTTTAATGAGCATAGGTCTCGGTCGACCTCCCTCAGCCGGCGCCCTAAAGGGGACTCTACGGGCCCATTCAATTGAAAAGTATTTTGATAGGCAGTCCTTACCAAATACTCCTATTAGCCAGTCTTCCATAAATTCAGTAGGGCAGTTACCTTCACTTTTCTCGGGGAGGCCTAGTACTCTTATATTTTTCCTTCGTAACCTGTTTTCCATATCATCGATTTTATTAATACACATGTTCAATTGTTCTCTCATTGTTTCCATCTCCGTTACCATAGGGCTAACATCATCCTCGACCTGGCTTAACCTCTCCTCCAAAGCGGAGGTCCTCACGCCAATCCCCTGCACATCTTGCTTTAATACTGACATATCTTCCTTTATCTCCCGCAGCTGGCCAAATATTTCAGACAGTGAGGATTTGCAGCTGTTAATTGTGGAAAAGATCTCTCTCATAGAGGGTTCACCCTCCGGTATTAATCCTATATTTGGCTCTGCCAGACTGCCCGATACTTTCCCCTTAGGCCCTGTACCCCCTGCCACCTTTCCAGGTGTCGCTATAGTTATCTGGCCTAGACTCTTCCGCTGGGGGTTCAGTTGTTGAGACCCTTGTCCCTTTGTAGGTGTACAGCTTGCTGTACATGCCGGGACGTGCCCAAACTTTTACAGTTTAGCCGCGGCTGCTGCCTGGCTTGCTTTAGCCCCCCTGGTTGACTGTGCCTGGGGTTGAGACTGAGGCTGTTGCTGTATGCCTGCACTTGACCCGTCCTTGGAGGTGTTCCTGGTTAGGGATGGGCCCGGTGCTCGATTCGAACCCATGTTCGAATCGAGCATCGGGCGTTCGCTCGCTCGTCGAGCCCAGAACTATTTGGGCCGTTCGCATCACATTCGTGTGATGCGAGCGGCCCCGCAATGCATTGCGGCCGGCGCGGCCGGCGCAGTGCATTGCTGGCTGATGATTGGCCAAGCATGCACTGTGACCCCGCATGCTTGGCCAATCACAGCGCCCGAAACTCGGAGAGCAATAATTGGCTACAGGCAGGACGGCTGTAGCCAATTACAGCTCAGGGGCTTTAGTACACGCCCCACCATTTAAAAGGCCGCCACGCCATCGGCCCCGGTCACATGAGTTCCGGCTTTAGGAGAGATTAGTCTGCTGATTCTGTCTTTGCTTGATACTGAAAGATTTGCTCTTCTTTGCTAAACCATTGGCTATTTCTTTGCTAAACCATTGCTACCTAAGTCATTGATCGTTCATTGCTGCTGATTGCACAGTTAGTGTGTTATTAGCTGCTGCTGGGGATTAGTCTGGTGCGTGCTTACTGTTAGTACAGTATTGCAGTAGTACCAACCGCAGTGCTGTTAGCACAGCATTGCACCCCAACAGCACCCATAGGACTTCTAGTGTGTTAGTGGCAGCAAACAGAGCTCCTATATTTTCTTCTCAGCAGCACCCATAGGACTTCTAGTGTGTTAGTGGCAGCAAACAGAGCTCCTATATTTTCTTCTCAGCAGCACCCATAGGACTTCTAGTGTGTTAGTGGCAGCAAACAGAGCTCCTATATTTTCTTCTCAGCAGCACCCATAGGACTTCTAGTGTGTTAGTGGCATCACACAGAGCTCCTATATTTTCTTCTCAGCAGCACCCATAGGACTTCTAGTGTGTTAGTGGCAGCAAACAGAGCTCCTATATTTTCTTCTCAGCAGCACCCATAGGACTTCTAGTGTGTTAGTGGCAGCAAACAGAGCTCCTATATTTTCTTGTCAGCAGCACACATAGTACCTATAGTGTGTTAGTGTCAGCACCCATAGGACCTACAGTGTGTTGTGAGCACACATAGGAGTTCTATTTTTTATACTATATACACTACCGACTACAATGGCTGGAAGACCGCCAAGGAGAGGCAGAGCGTGCCGAGGCAAGAACACAGGGCAGGCAGGCTCTGTTTCTAGAGACAACAGTGCTGGCCGTGGACGTGGTCGTGCATCGTCATCAGCACGTGGCCATGGGACACGCTTGTCTTTGTTTTCGGCAGCTGGACATGTGGAGCCGCATCATGCCGAAGGCTTGGTAGAATGGATGACCAAGCCCTCCTCATCCTCCTCATCCTCTCTCACCCAGGCTCAGGGTACTGGCAGAGCAGCTGCCAACGCGTACTCAATGGCATCATCAGCCACCCCTTCCCTAGACCCACCATGTCCTCCTGAGGAGTCCCCCGAACTGTTTGAGCACAGTGTTGGGTACATGCTCCAGGAGGATGCCCAACGATTCGAAGGCTCGGATGATGATACCCAGCTTGAGGAAGTCAGTAGTGTGCGCGCAGAGAGAGGGGATGCTGAAGGACAGCAATCTGGCAGTAGTGTTCCACCAGCTGCAGCTTACTGCCAGGTTTGCTCTAGTGGTGAAGAGGGAGGGGATGATGAGGTCACTGACTCCACGTGGGTGCCTGAAGGGAGAGAGGAGGAGGAGGAGGAGGATGCAGCGTCACATGTCCAACGAGGCAGGATGCCCCCTGGAGGCCAGCTAGAGGCCAGCACAGCAACTGTACCACACCGCAGAGCTCCGCCTGTGCAGGGCGCTGCCTCTGCACGTTATCACAAAAGTTCTTTGGTGTGGGCCTTTTTTGAGACGAGTGCATCAGATCGCACCACTGCTATTTGCAATATTTGTCTCAAGCGTATCTCGCGTGGCCAAAACATCAGCCGCTTGGGCACCACAAGCATGAGCAGACATATGTCGACCTGCCATGCAGCTCGTTGGCAAGCACACATAAAAGACCCACACCAAAGAACAAAGCGGACCTCTCCTTGCTCCTCATCAGCTGGGATCTCCATCCCCACTATATCTTCAGTCCTCTCTGAAAGCTGCTCTGAGAGGACTGAAGGTGTAGAATTAGGTGTGTCACAACCAAGTACTTGCAGTACACCGACGTCCGATTGTAGCAGGCAAATTTCCCTGCCCCAGCTGCTGGACCGTCGAAAGAAGTATACTCCCAGCCATCCACATGCCCAGCGGTTGAATGCTAGCTTGGCTAAATTGCTAGCACTTCAACTGCTGCCTTTTCAGTTGATAGACTCGGCCCCCTTCCGTGAGTTTGTTCAATGTGCGGTTCCTCAGTGGCAGGTTCCCAAACGCCACTTTTTCTCACGGAAGGCGATTCCGTCTCTCTACTGGCATGTGGAAGGCAATGTCCATGCCTCGCTGGACAGGGCGGTCAGCGGTAAGGTGCATATTACCGCTGACTCATGGTCCAGCAGGCATGGACAGGGACGTTATCTTTCTTTCACGGCCCATTGGGTCACTCTATTGGTAGCTGGGAGGGATGCAGGACAAGGTGCAGTAGTGTTGGAGGTTGTTCCGCCACCACGCCTCCAAAATGCTACTACTGGTTGTGACACACCTCTCTCCTCCACCCCCTCCTCTTCTTCTTCCTCCATGTCCTCTTCGAGTGCTCTGTCCTCGGAACCAGCGGTGCTCCGTAGGCGTACAAGGGGCTACGCGAGTACGCAGGCAAAAAGATGCCATGCCGTGCTTGCGCTGGTGTGTTTGGGGGACAGGAGCCACACTGGGCCAGAGGTTCTGGCAGCTCTGCAGGGGCAGGCCGAGAGGTGGTTGACGCCACGCCAGCTTAAGCCAGGAATGGTCGTTTCTGATAATGGCACCAACCTCCTCTCCGCCCTGCGACAGGGGCAGCTCACCCATGTGCCCTGTATGGCTCACGTCCTCAACCTGGTGGTGCAGCGGTTCTTGGGCAGGTTCCCAGGCTTACAGGATGTCCTGAGGCAGGCCAGGAAAGTCTGTGTGCATTTCCGCCGATCTTATAATGCCAGTGCTCGGCTGACTGAGCTGCAAAAGGAGCTGAACCTGCCCAAGAACCGCCTAATATGTGACATGCCCACCAGGTGGAACTCAACGTTGGCCATGCTGCAGCGACTGCACACGCAGCAGAGGGCCATCAATGAGTACCTTTGCGACTACGGCACCAGGACAGGGTCAGGGGAGCTTGGCTTTTTTTCCCCACGCCAGTGGAGCATGATCAGGGATGCATGCACTGTCCTCTCACCATTTGAGGAGGCCACGAGGATGGTGAGCAGTGACAGTGCATGCATCAGTGACACTGTACCTCTTGTCCACCTGTTGGAGCATACGCTGCGTGGGATAATGGACAGGGCACTTGAGGCAGAACAGAGGCAGGAAGAGGAGGACTTCCTTGTCTCTCAAGGCCCCCTTTATCCAGACAATGTTCCTTCTGTCCCACCCATCACACAGGAAGAGGAGGAGGAGGAGGAGGAGGAGGAGGATTATGTGAGCATGGAGGTTGAGCCTGGCACTCAGCATCAGCAGCAGCAGTCTTTTAGGGATGATGTACAGTCCCAACAAACCAGTGGACTTGTACGTGGCTGGGAGGAGGTGGCTGGCGATCATGTCATCCTCAGTGACCCAGAAGACTCCGGACCGAATGCCTCAGCTAACCTACGCTGCATGGCCTCCCTGATCCTGCAAAGCCTGCGGAAGGATCCTCGTGTTCTTCGGATCAAGGAGAGTGACCATTACTGGCTGGCCACTCTCCTTGATCCACGGTACAAGGGTAAGGTTGCGGACCTTATCTTGCCGTCGCAGAGGGAGCAGAGGATGAGACATCTCAGGGAGGCCTTGCAGAAAGGTCTGTGCAACGCGTTCCCAGAAACTGGGAGGTTACAAACTCCTGGTCCTGGACGACAAGTTGCTGAGGCTTCGGTCAGTAGCAGAAGGAGCGGTGGGGAAGGTGGACGTCTGACCGATGCGTTCAGACAATTTTTTAGTCCGCAGCCCCAAGGTATGATCGGTTCCAGCAACCATCGCCAGCGTCTGATATACATGGTGCAGGAATACCTAGGGGCAAGGTCAGACTTGGACACCTTTCCCACCGAAAATCCTCTGGCTTACTGGGTCCTGAGGATGGATCACTGGCCAGAGCTTGCACAGTATGCAATTGAGCTACTGGCCTGTCCTGCATCCAGCGTTCTTTCCGAACGCACATTCAGTGCTGCTGGAGGATTTGTCACCGATCATAGGGTGCGCCTGTCCACCGACTCGGTTGATCGACTGACCTTCATAAAAATGAATCAGTCTTGGATCACCACCAGCTACCAGACACCTGAAGCGGATATAACGGAATAATTTATAATGTCACATCCCTTCAAGACTGCCTATGCTGATGCTGAGTGACTGTCCTGTTATGTTCACTGACTATCCTCTTCCTCCTCCTCAATGATCCATGCCACCACACCAGTGCCTAAGGCACAATTTTTCAGCCCCTGTATAACAGGGGCGTGTAATTACAATTTTTTAAAAAGATGCTTCGCAACAGGTGTGCCTGCTGTGCTCAGAGTACAGTATCTGTGAGGGGTTGCAGTGTTGTGGCACCAGCACCAGTGCCTAAGGCACAATTTTTCAGCCCCTGTTGGGGCGTGTAATTACAATTTTTAGGCAATGCTTTGCAACAGGTCTCATTGCTGTGCTCAGAGTACAGTATCTGTGAGGGGTTGCAGTGTTGTGGCACCAGCACCAGTGCCTAAGGCACAATTTTTCAGCCCCTGTATAACAGGGGCGTGTAATTAATTTTTTTTAAAAAGATGCTTCGCAACAGGTGTGACTGCTGTGCTCAGAGTACAGTATCTGTGAGGGGTTGCAGTGTTGTGGCACCAGCACCAGTGCCTAAGGCACAATTTTTCAGCCCCTGTTGGGGCGTGTAATTACAATTTTTAGGCAATGCTTTGCAACAGGTCTCATTGCTGTGCTCAGAGTACAGTATCTGTGAGGGGTTGCAGTGTTGTGGCACCAGCACCAGTGCCTAAGGCACAATTTTTCAGCCCCTGTATAACAGGGGCGTGTAATTACAATTTTTTAAAAAGATGCTTCGCAACAGGTGTGACTGCTGTGCTCCAAGTACAGTATCTGTGAGGGGTTGCAGTGTTGTGGCACCAGCACCAATGCCTAAGGCACAATTTTTCAGCCCCTGTTTAACAGGGGCGTGTAATTACAAATCTTGATCTAATAGTTCACAGCAGGGCCCATTCCTGCGCCCACCAAGAGTAACTATGAGGGCCTACAGTCTTGTGGCAACACCGTCCACCACCACCACCAAAGGCCCAATTTTTCTGCCCTGTTCAACAGGTGCATGCAATTACAAATCTTGATCTAATAACTCACAGCAGGGCCCATTCCTGCACCCACCAAGAGTAACTGTGAGGGCTTACAGTCTTGTGGCAACACCGTCCACCACCACCACCACCACCACCAAAGGCCCAATTTTTCTGCCCGGTTCAACAGGTGCATGCAAGTACAAATCTTGATCTATTAACTCACAGCAGGGCCCATTCCTGTGCCCACCAGTCTTGTGGCTACACCAACATCTAATAGGGCAAATTTCTGCAGAGTATATACGGCAGGCCCCTACTTTCAAACATCCAACTTACAAACGACTCCTACTTGCAAACGGCAAGAGAAAACAGGAAGTGAGAGGAAATCTACCCCTAGGAAGGAAAATTCTATCCTGTTAGATTTAATTTGGGAAAAAGGTATCTCCTCTCTACTGATGCTTTATCACCAATCCTTGTTTCAATTAAAACCCCACTTTTCCAAAAACATTTGTCATTGGGACGGAAAGTGAGGTGACATGTTCTGAACAGATGTGCAAAGACAGCAAATGTTACAGGGGTGATAACCCCTCCCTATGTTCTCCAAAAAGCTTAAAAATTGATTTTTTTGGGATGTAGCTACACTTCATAATGTACCTGTTCAGATTCTACTTAAGAACAAACCTACAGTCCATGTCTTGTTTGCACCACCTATATACTGCTGTTCAGAGTATATAGGGTTGTAGGTATAGGGTTTTATTTTGGGTGCGGGGTCCCCCTTAGTATCCATACAAGACCCAAAGGGGCTGGGGTGGGGGGGGGGGTGATGGGGTAGCCATGCCATTTTTCTCAAGGATTTTCAGCCATATGGCGGCCAGGACAAGACATGACATTAAAGCCGCAAGTGGTTTTAAATGGCTTCTTTTTTTCCTTTACAAATGTCATTTTGTGCAAGGACAGTTCTAAACACGGGAAACACATGCCACTTCACAGGCATACTTTAGACACCCCCCAGGTACCATATTTAAAGGAAAATTTCACTTTTTTTTTTTTCACTTTATGCATCATTAAAATGACTGCTCCCGAAAAAACTTTAGTTTTTAAAATTTCTTTTTGCATTGATATATGTCCCCTGGGGCAGGACCCGGGTCCCCAAACCTGTTTTATAACATTAACATGCATATTGGCCGTTGTAATTAGCAATTTTGATTTCGAACGTTCGCGTCCATTATAACGAATAGGGTTCGAAAATTTGCGCGAACTTTCGGTCCGTTCGAAGGTTCTGGTGCGAACCGAACCCGGGGGTGTTCGGCTCATCCCTATTCCTGGTCATCACCGATAGCGTGCTCGGCATTTTTTCCCCCCTATAAATATGCTTTTATAAGAATACTATGAGGGTACTGTTATATAAAACTTTCCCCTTTCGGCAACTTCCAGTGTTCCCCGCACACTATCCCTCTGCGGGCTCCGGTGACCAGGCAGTCCCCTATGAAGCAGTCCACCTTCCTCCAGCCTCCTCCACACTAAGAAAATAGGGAGTCACTGTTGATACTATTGTTCCCAGTATATTCCGCATGCCCGGGGCTTTAAGTTTTAAACATCCAAAAAAAAAAGTCCGCTCACCTCAGGCTCCAGAATTGCAAAGCCCGGTGTGCCTTAATGATGCCTCCTTGTGCATGGATAGCTGGGTGACTGGATGGCTGTAACAGGCTCGCAGCAGGGCGGCAGGGTTCCGATAACAGGCGGCCCAGACCGCTAATGCTTCAGGCTGCAGATAGCAAGCGCGCGGTTGCCGGCATGTATTCCTGTATCCTCACGGGTGCGCACACTGCCACCTATCCTCCGTGCAGCTCCGCTCTCCAATCTTCGGATTTCCAGGCACCCGGTTTCCGGGGGGGGGGGGGGGTCAGCCGACCAGTCCCACTCACATCGCCGCCACTCCTCTCCTACTTTCTCCGTCCATTCCCACAATCACAGTGCAACATGGGAGCGAGGTACGGGGGCCGGGTTGCTACGGCCTCTCACCTCAACATCCGGTCACGCCCGCCAGTTTCCTACCCACGCTTATCTCTAATTCTGAGCTTGAAGAGGCCTTAAAGGGGTTGTAAAGGTTTGTTTTTTGTTTTCTAAATAGGTTCCTTTAAGCTAGTGCATTGTTGGTTCACTTACCTTTTCCTTATATTTCCCTTCTAAATGTTTTTTTTCTTTGTTTCCTTTGTCTGAATTTCTCACTTCCTGTTCCTCCTCAGTAAGCTGTTCAGTAAGCTGTTATGGCTGACTCCACACCACTCGGATGATGGTGTGAAGTTTAGTGAGGAGAAACAGGGAGTGAGAAATTCAGACAAAGAAAAAAAACATTTAGAAGGTAAATAGAAGGAAAAGGTAAGTGAACCAACAATGCACTAGCTTAAAGGAACCTATTTGGAAAATAAAAAACGAACCTTTACAACCCCTTTAAGAAGAAGGTCGTCCAAGTATCCCACGATAGCGATGCCCCTCTGTCTTAGGAGGGACAGAATCGGGGTGAGCACCTTGGTGAATGTCCTGGGTGCCGAAGCAAGGCCAAACGGGAAGGCCACAAACTGATAGTGGTCCTCCCCGATAGGGAATCACAGAAACCTCTGGTGTCTGGAGTATATGGGGACATGCAAGTATGCATCCTTGATGTCCAAGGATGCCAGAAAGTCCCCCGGATGGAGAGCAGTGACTACAGATCGAACCGACTCCATCTGGAATCTTTCACAAAGTAATTTAGGGCCCCCGAGCTCAAGGACAGGACAAACCCCATCCTTCTTTGGCACTAGGAACAGATTCGAGTAAAAACCCTGAAATCTTTCCTGCTCTGGAACTGCAATGACCACCCTGCAATCCAGCAGACCCTGGTCCGCCCTGTACAGGGCCTCCAGACAGGTCGTATGTAGCTGGAGGTTGAAGGGAATGAATCTCTCCGGTGGACAAGAGAAATTCTATCTTGTAGCCTGAGGAGATCACTTTGCAAACCCACCGGATGGCGATCAGAGATGTCCACTGAGTCGCGAATTCGTGAAGACGTGCCCCCCACCCGAGAGATGGGTGGGGGTAGACCTTCATGCGGACACAGATTTGTCTGCAGGCTTGTTGGGTTTGTGGGGCCAAGGACGCGTCTTTCCTTGAGCAGGCGCTTTGTCGGTCTGGGGTCTTTTCCCTGTTGCCCTGTGCGGACGAAAAAAACGCTTGCGTGCAGTAAAGGAAGGACCTTGCCCCTGGCCTGGCCCCTTACCCTTCTTGGTTTGAGGAAGCAAAGTGCTCTTACCTCGTGTGGCATCCTTGATGTCATCCAGAGAGGCTCCAAAAAGTCTGTCGCCCTTAAAAGGACAGATCCAACAGGGCTTTCTTGGAAGCCTGGTCCACAGACCAGCCTTTTAGCCAGATCAGGTGGCGTATTGCTACCGCAAAAACCGAAGCTTTAGACCGCAAGGGAATAGTATCCATGTCTGACTCGCAGACAAACTTAAGACCCTGTACCAACTGGACGGCCAAAGTTATTTCATCAGGAGGAGCCGGTCGCTCCTTTAACCCCTGGAGTAGCAATTTTTCCCTCTCAGTAAGTGTCTGAGACACGAAGGCCCCGGCCAATGCCAGGCGCATGGCTGAGCCTACCACTGAGTATAGGTAGTGAGCGCTTCAGCCTTCTTATCCACAGGGTCCTTGAAAACAGGAGCCCCTTCCACTGGAATTGTGGTAGCGCTATTAAGTCTGGACACCAGAGGGTCCACAATCGGGGAGAGGTCCATCTTTTCATAAAACTCTCCTCAAAGGGGTACCGTACTGCAAAATTATTTGGGGATGTAAAAACCCTTAGTGGGTTTTCCCACTCCTTGTACAAGAGCTTATCAAAATAAGACACAAGGAAACCCTTTAGCAGTGCGGGCAGGTTTACGGAACCCAAAGGAGACTGGTCTATGCTGCTTCTGCAGCATTCTCCAATTTTAGTGAATCCCGCACTGCCGTAATAAGGTCAGATACCAATGCCTTATCGCGTACTGACCTGGAGTCATCCTCACTGTCCAGTCGGTCATGGTCTGCAGTCTCTGATGCATCAGAATCCAGGCCATAAGCCATAGCTGGGCCTGGTTCTACATCAGATTTATCCCCAGAAGATTGCAGGGGACGGGGGCGTTTACTACCCCCCCGTGTTCCCGTGTGCTGCTTCCACCCTGGCAAAAAAGGCCTCTAGGATTGCCGACATAGCGTCCACAGATACATCAGGGGCACCAGCCGCTAAATCAGGTGTTTCAGGGGAAAAACCATCTGCTTCAGACGCCATGCTGACCCACTTGCTGAGACCCACAGGGCTCCAGGCAAGGTACCCTCCTAGCTGATACAGAGATGCAGGGTTTTTCCCAAAGGACTCACCACCCTTGGAACGGTACCCCTACTGCTGCCGTGTGTTCCGCCTGTGATACTATCCCACCGCTGCTGTGTCAGCCTGATTCTTATGAGCGTTTCCTGTGTGAATTTGCGCCAGTGAAAATGCACCTTAGAGGCCGGAGACTACCGCAAAATGGCTGCCAAGCAGCTGTATGGAAACAATGTGGGCGGTATATACATGCAGGCGTGAATCCTAAGAAACATGGCCGATGAACAGTCGATAGAGGCCAAAACGGGTGCGAACCACTAGAAAATGGCCGCCGGTCACTAGAGGCCAAAACAGGCATGGACCACCGCAAAATGGCTGCCGACAGCAAAATGACATCTTTTAAAATGACAAACACAGTGCAGCCCACTCCAGATGGAGCCCCCCCAGGTGACCCCCAGCAACCTTAGCTCAGAGCCCAGGGAGGAGGGAAGGCAGGGAGAGAAGAAAGGGGCCACAACCACTTACTTGATCTTTCCAGGAATGTCCAGCCAAGTCACCCTGCCGAAGCAGGGGAGCTATTTAGCTTTCCTGCGTGGATCATGCTGGAAGACATTCCGGACAGATTATCCGCGCACGGAGGTGACTGTCGGCCAGGCATGCTGTGATTGAACCCTAGGGAACGATCGTATGCATGCCCTGGAGCGCTAGCTCACCGGACAGGCTACTGCGACTCGGCCGTAGGGTCAGCTGAAGCTGAGCGGTCTGATGCAGGCCCTGGAGCGTAGGCTCAGCGGCCAACTGTAGAGTGACAGACATGTCATGGAAAACCCAGCACGTAGCTAGGGTCGGCACACGCTTGATGGCGGAAACTGGGGGGACAAGGATCGAGGACCCAGCCTGTCACCCAGTTGATCGAAGATCGCAGCAACCAAAAAAATTTTAATTTCCCCCCAGACCAATGGGCCCAAAGGGAGCCATGTCCTACTCCTTGCTAGACAGAAAAAATAATTATCTGCGAGATGCAGATAGATGGGATATACCCAGAGGGTCCTCCCCCTGAGCGGTACTGTAGAAGGTGTGCTGCACTTTTTACAAGTTTTTTTGCCTAGTCACTCCTAAATAACGGATAATATCCACTATGTCAATAGGAAGAGTGACGGTCCATGAAAGAGTAAGTAAGATTGAGGAGTCATCCTGCACAACACAATAGTCAGGGAACAAAGACATAGAAGTTACTAAACTTGTAATCTAGACGTTTTAGTATCTCAGTAAATTCTGTATACAGTATTGTATATTTCTCCCAATTAGTAAATGCTTTGTTATGACAAGTGGTTTGATTTAAATTAAAGAACCATTGTCACAAAAACTATACTAAAACGGTGTGTGGTAAATACAGGTAATGATGGTATTAAAGTAACTAAACGATATTCTTATACTTAATGACCTTGTAATCTTTTGATCAAATTGTTTCTTACGGTGTTTTCTCCCTCCATATAATGTCCTCCATGATCTTCCAAACCTATTTTTTTTACCCTCATTTATGTTTGTTTAGAACACCTAGTGCATTGCTCTATGCACACTACAAATCTCAGTCCATAATTGTTAGTCCATCTCAGAAGCTTAATTTGTTCTCCATGGTCCCACTGTATGTAGGAATGTAGCATCCTCTAACAGAAGGTTGGATCACAGCACAAAAAACTGAAAAGGCATTTGGAAATTTGGAGGCGGCTAAGAGCAATAGAAGATACTTTTGTGAGGCAAAGTGTTACAAAACCCAGGACCCTGCATTCACTATATCTGGTCTCCCACAGTAAACAGAACATGGAAATGTAATAATTTTAGTAAATATTAACAGCTAAATAAGCTTTTATCAGCAGTATACAGCAGTCTTGTGACTTCTATTAATGACACACAAGCTCTGGTTAAAGCTTTTAGGGGGCGCTTTCATTCTGCTGACTGTTTTATGAGCCTGCTTGACACTTTCTCTGGACTGCTAATAGGCCCTGTACCGATCACATGCACCCTTACACAAATAAATAAAATAAACCTCTAGCAATAGGAAGAGGTAAGCAGGTAAAAAAAAAAAAGCTTGGACAGAGGGGTGGCGGAGAGGGAGACCCTGTACAAATCATTAGTAAGACCTCAGTTTTGGGCACTAGTTCTTAAAAGAGAAGGCAACCAAACTGATAAGAGGAATAGAGGAGCTCAGCCATGAGGAAAGATTAGAGGAACTATATCTATTCCCTCTTGAGAAGGAGATTAAGGGGGAATATGATCAACATGTACAAATACATAAGTGGTCCATATAGTGAACTTGGCGTTATTCACTTTAAGGTCATCAGAGGACAAGGGGGCACTCTTTACGTCTAGAGGAAAAAAGATTTCTTCTCGAAATACGGAAAGGTTTCTTCACAGTAAGAGATGTGAAAATGTGGAACAGACTCCCTGCAGAGGTGGTTCTGGCCAGCTCAGTAGATTGCTTTAAGAAAAGCCTGGATATTTTCCTAAATGTACATAATATAACTGGGTACTGACATTTATAGATAAAGTTGATCATGGGAAAATCCAATTGCCTCTCGGGGGATCAGTAAGGAATTTTTTCCCCTGCTGTAGCAAATTGGAGCATGCTTTGCTGGGGGTTTTTTTTGCCTTCCTCTGGATCAACTGTGGGTATAGAATTGTCTATATGGGATTGTATTTTTTAGTTTTTTTTGGATGAACTTGATGGACTTTACCTAACTATGTAATACACACCAAATTGAGCATGTGCAGATTGCCCTCCAAGGCTCTGTACTATCAGCAGATGAGTTGGGGACAATGCAAGAGGGAGAGGTTCAGAGAAGGAAGGATCAAACAGCCTTTTTGCACAATGCAGAGGCTTAATCCCTTAGGTTCCACAGTGAGTATAACAAACAAGCTTTTCGGCATAAACCGACCGATTTTGCTGTTGTGGGTTTAGTAACACTTTAAAGTGGTTGTAAACCCACTATTTATTTTTTATTTTTTCCCATCGACCTGTAAGAGAAAGGCATAATGAGCTATGACTAGCATAATAGCTCATTATGCATCATTTACCTTAGATCGGGGCCCCCGAAGCCGTCCTCGTCTCCCTCTTCAGCCGCATTCATCGCTGCGGCGATAGCCGGAAGGTTACTTCCGGCTATCGCCGCTGCAGCCAATCACAGCGCCGCTCCGGCACTGTGATTGGCCGGAGCGGCGAAGACGTGACTCCGCGCATGCGCGCGCCAGCCATCGAAATCGGCTACGTTGTCAAATGTTGCGACCTAGCCGAATTTGTGAATGGGGTTAACCCCATGCGCATGATGTCAGCGTCGCCGCATTTAAATGCAAATATCTCCTTAACCGTGTAGGTTAAGGAGATATTTCATGCACCTACAGGTAAGCCTTAATCTAGGCTTACCTGTAGGTGTTTATAAAGTGGGTTTACAACCACTTTAAGAATACATACTTGATTACAATGTTTTTTAACCAGTTCAGCTCTTTTGCACATACTATGTATGTCCACAGAGTGAACTGTTAATCACAAGCTGAGGGCTGCTACTTTAGCCATTGGCTTGTTCAGCTGGCTCCATGCATCAAAGAGAAAGTATTGCAGAGGCTGTATAACTGCTGACCACTGTCACAGAGTGAGCGGTTAGTTTTCCTCGGGCCTGCCTGCAGCCAGTGTTTGAAAACCTCCAGAGCTGACCTGGTTTCTGGGGTAGCCAGAAAAAAGTCCTTAGTTCTCCCCATTAAGCAACTGTCCACACCAACTGAAAAGTCCAACTTCTTATTTATTCTTAAGGGCAATAGTCTCTTAGAGAGCAGACAGTTTGAGACAAACACGGATCAGATAAAGTGGGAGGAGGTCCAGGCACAATCTTAATTTAGGGTTTCTCCTGTTCTGGTTTGCACGAACAGGCTTGGCGCGTGGTCCCTGCCACGGACCACAAGGTTGGTCACTGCCACTGACCTGGTGAATAGTTTCAAGTCACTGACCTGGTGTGCGTAGTCACTGCCACTATGACAAAGAACGCGCACTTCCTTCTTTGAGTAACTTGGCCCCTTTTTAGGATAAGAACATCCCTCCGGAGAGTTACCAGAGGCCCCCTCTGTTACGACTCTGCGCTGGGTCTTCAGAAAGGGTCACCTCCCTGGCCTCCTCGAACCTGGATATGGGTCCCCTCGCAAGGCAGATCCCTGGGAGCCTCGATCCTTAGCGGACCCCAGCCAAAGGTTGCTGGGTTCCAGGCCCTCGCCAAAGTACCTCACCCCAGACTGAAGGTGTCTGGGATGGAAACAGCAGCTCCGTCTTCAGGCCTAGGGCACCCGGAGGCGAGACACACCCAGGCCTGAGGTGTCTGGGCGCGGAACCAACGACCGACCCCTCTGGAAGATGGCCGCCCCATTTTATATCCTCTCCCGACAGGCACAGCAGGTTTCCCCCCCCCATGCCGTACTGCTGCCGAGAGGGGACAAGAAAAGGCACAACCCTGTACCACGGTTCAACACGGGCCCATGGCAACAGTGCCACCTATAGGCCCCAGGGAACTGCACATCAGTACCATCTCCAGGGACAAAAATGGTCCATGAAACCTAACAATTAGTGCATCTGAGCCTAGTTACCACTCAGATGCTCCCCCTAAATATGACACCCCGCTACACATTATTTTTGTAAAAGTGGCCCTATAAGGATTAGAAACAATGATTTATCAGAGTAAATCAGAGGTCACTGTGTGTACACGTGGAACATGGCTTTCTTTACAAACCGCTATCCATTTTGCAAGTCATTACTTATAAATATGCAAACTTAGACTTCTTGGAAATATCTATTTAGGATATTTCTAACAGTAAACATTCTTTGCATCATCATTTACATACAGCCTAATATCTTTGTTGAAAAGATTCATCTGCACTGGATTCTAAAGCATCCTAGATTCTTGCTGTATATATGTGGCTCTTCCATACACTCTGGTAGATAGAAAACTGAACACCTACAGATTCCTCCCTATAAAGTGGCAATACCCAATAAGAATAAATGTAAACCCCTTTCAGAAGCACAGTGGTGTCCTATAGATCCCATGTCATTTCAATGTACATACCTTGTTCTTTAAGCAATTTCTCTTGCTGCAGCTTTAATTTCACAGCTTCTATAGCTTTCTCAGTAGCTTCTTCATGGGCTTTTTCAAGAGCACTTTGTTTTGTTTCCTCCATATGTGGTAAAATCAGCACAGACATTTCAAAGACCTAGAAGATGTATGTTGGTTTAAAAAATATATATATATATATATATATATATATATATATATATATATATATATATATATATATATATATATATATATATATATATATATAATGAAGTTGCTACATATGCGGACAACTTACTCTTTGACGTAATGAAACCTAGAATTACCCTTACAAATCTTTTATAGGAAATAAAATTGGGCTAATTGTCAAACTACAAAATAAACTTAAAAAATCAGAGGTTCTCAAAGTTTTTTTCTCAAAAGACACTGATAATTATGATGAAACCCTATTTCCATTAAATACTTTGGAAACCATATCCTAGCAGACCTTACACATCCAATGGAATTACATTTTCTTCCATTACTTTAGTCTGGAAGGAGTCACAATGCTGAAAACAACCAACATTCATATGGTTTGGTTGATGTAATATATTAAATTATCATGGATAAGGTCACGTCACCTCCTACAGACACTACCAGTGTCACTACCTACCTTGTAACCGTTCCAGTTTCCTAAATTTATGTGGAATGATGATTCCCCCACACTCAGTAAAAATATCATATTTCTTTCTACGTTAAAAGGCAGAATGGGTTCTCAGACCCAATATTTTATCATAAAGTGACATACTTTAGGCAGGCTTATTGACTGGTGTAGATAGAAAACTTAACAGTGGATAGTAGAACTTTAATATAACCTGTAACGGGAGGGCCCGGGGAACCCAGAATCTCTTAGAAAGTATGAGATACCCTTGCTTCAGCTTCCCCAATGCCTCTTATGTGTAAACCACCCTGTGTCCCTAATAGGGGCACAGGGTGAATGAGAACCCCACCATGATCTGTGATAGCCATATCCAATACTGTATATACATGGCACATATTGGGTTAATACTGTGTGTGGGCTGTTTATGTAATACTTGATGCGATGGTGTGTGATTACATTCTATTGTCCATTGTGGCTTGTGGGAATTAAGCCTGTAATTATAGGTTGTGGAACTAGCAGACAGACAGGTTAATTGAAGAGATGCTGATGTGTCACCTGTCTGCTTGTGTAATGTTAATGAACCTCAAATATGCTACAGATCCTTTCATTGTGTGAAGTCCTTTGATAATGTGGATTGGGAGACAAAAGCTAGCCTAAAAGGTCATATGTCTGAGTCATCAAGCTGTAGTTAAGTAGATCATGTAAATTAGCTGGTCAAAGATGTATGGTGAGAGAAAA
The DNA here is from genome assembly GCA_029206835.1 of Rana muscosa. Lineage (NCBI taxonomy): Eukaryota > Metazoa > Chordata > Amphibia > Anura > Ranidae > Rana > Rana muscosa. Next base: position 934,136,550 of record CM055118.1, on the reverse strand, counting down.
TAATAAACTCCCCTCTATGTGTATAAAAGTTGCAATGTTTTCAATAAAGCAGTCTATTTTGGAAAGATACAGAGCGTTTTGTCTCGTTCTTTTGGAAGGAATAATTCCTACGGGAAGTGGTCGCCTGACTGCGGAGGATCGGCAGCGAATGTGTGTCCAGGAGAGGGAAGGTATCTAAACGGCGTTACCCCCTTTCATATTTGGGGTGCCGTTACATAACCTATCCCCCTTTGCCCTTACAGATTCCCTCTAGATGTCAGAAGCCGAACTTTCTATCCCTTAAAAAACATCCTTTTATAGGAACTACCTTAAAGCAGAACCTCTATCCTAAAGGGAAGTTCCACTTCTCTGCCTCCTCCTTCTCCTCTCCAAATTTTGGACACTTACATTTTTGTAAGGGGGGGGGGGGGGATTGGGTACCTGGTTTTGGAAAACCATATCCCAGGTACCCACCCCCACTGCCTAGGCAATCCAAATGCAAGTTCACCCCCCTACTGCCCGTAGCCTCTTGGGACATGTTAAATGTCCCGGGAGGCTGCGGGCCCTTTACAGGGCTCAGCGCGGCTCACACATGCAAAGTGGGGAACTGCCTGTGAAGCTGAAAGGTGTCAGTCGGCTTCCCACAGCTAGTATGGCAGCGCTGGGGAACTATAGCCTGAGTAAGCAGCCAAAAGGTGTACACATGCTGCAGCAGGAATTAAGCCCCCTGTTGCTTTTGGTGGGTGCTACCATGTGCCAATCGGGACCCATTCAAGTAAATGCTCCACTCTGCAAGCACCCTACAACTGCATTCTTCTGCAGGGTCCAAGAGGTTAAAGCAGGTTGTGAGAAAGCAACACAACGCTGCCTGCTTTTACCCCTTTGTTTGCTGTACTGCACAAGGTTGCAGGGCACTTGTCAAGCGGCTTCATTCACTTGAATGGGTCATGCTTGGCAGGCGCTACACCCACCAACCATGACAGGGTGTATAACTCCTGCTGCGACTGCAACGTGTACACCCCTGGCCACTGCAACTAAAAGGGGTGCGGTTAGGGAGGGGGTGGTAAAAACATTTTTTAACTGGTTTTACCATCCCCCAAAATGCAAATGCAAATGTATATGAACCCTTACTGTTCTGAGCCCCCTATAAGGCTGCTTTCACACTGGTGTGCTGCGGTTTATCTGTACCACGGGTTCAGCACAGTGCATCTGAATTTCATGGGTTAGCTGTGCTTTGCTTTAGACTCCTATTATATTTTGCAGGTGTGGTGTACTTTCCAAAAGTGCACAAAAAAACTGCATTCAGGCGTTTTGCGCTTTCAGAAAGAGCACAAAACCCACAGGATACAAGTCTACGGCTAAGCACAGAAAACCCACAGAAAAGCTGCAGGTACACTGCACTAGCGGTGTGTGTTAACCACGGTGCATCAGTGTGAAAGTAGCTCCATACTATTATGACCGGTGTATTGCTTCCCACTGACCTGAAGATCTTTTTTGCTGCTGCTGGCACCATTTTTTAGACCACTAGACGGGATAAGAGATGGAGTTGGTATCACTCTGCATTGGACAGGAGTCGCCACTACAGAGGAGGCATCAGCTTATCTTGCTCCCTACTACAGCTCCAACTTTACAAGTAGTCCCTCTGCATTGCACCATTTATTGCACTGGAATGGCAGGTTAGGAAGCACAAACCGCGATCTACCAGTCACCTGGCAAAGATCTATGGGTTGCTGACCCCACGCTATAAAGCATCCCTTGAGTGACAGTCTTCTGATGCTGCCAAAACCACATACAGGTCTGCTGTCTCAAGGGTTTTTAAATTTCCACACAAGGAAGGTGTTTTCCATACAAGTACTGCAACATGCATAATATACATTTAATGGACATAACATTTCAGTTACTAGGACACTTTGACATTTTTTTTTTTCAGGGTGGGGGAGTTGGTACCCAGTTATGCGGGACCATTCATGCAGCGGCTTATGCATGCACAGAGTGAACCCAGCTGTGCGGCTGCTAGCAGTCAAAAATACTGAACAACCTCTTCAAGTACTGTATGTTCCAAGTATGCCACAGATGTAAAAGTAGTGTTAGATATATCACTTTCTTTGCACTGCTAAATAAACAGATTTTTTTTTTACATTTAAATATCACATATACTCGCCTTTCCTGAATATTTTTTGGCTAGTAAAGTACAAACGGTGGTTTTCCCTGAAGACTTTGGCCCCATGACAGCAACTTTACAAGAAGGCAGAGGCGTAGGAGGAATGGACGAGGATTCTGCATGAACTTTTTAGGCCCCTTTCACACGGGAGGGATTTGTGAAGATCCGCCCCGTGAACCTTTGCTTGCTCAGCGGGGATGGCTCTGCTTATCCCCGCTAAGCTGGCGGATGACAAGGCGGTCCCTGCACACTGAAAAAAAAAATAGGATTTTCCTCCATCTGCAGAAACGGGGGATTGCGGACACGGAGGAGATCGGTTGTCAGCGGCGGATGTTCAACCGCTGACACCCGCGATCTCATAGGGACCAATGTATGTCCCTTTTTCATCCGTAAACGGACAGATGAAAAAGCGGACATACGGTCCTTACGTGTGAAAGGGGCCTAAATCGATTCCTCACAGGATATTACATACATTTTATCTAGAAAACTGAAATAAACAGATACAATAGAAATGTTGATGCAATAATTGAAAATAAAGCAACATTGTAAACTTTTTAGCTTGAAACTCACCTAACAGCAAACTCTGGTAACCCTTTCTGTATATAGCCTTCTTTCAGAGCCACAGGTCACAGTGTGTCCCCATCTGCTTCTACGCCACCTATATCTTGGAGCGATTATATGGTAACCTGAATGGGTCCGCAACAGCTCATCCTATAAATTAAAGCACGGTTTTTAGTTTATACTATGAAATGTCGATCTCATGACCTTGCAAGATGTCAGTTTTGAGGCTAGCTAAAAAGCACAATCCTTCTATCCTAACGCTAGCCCAGTCTCTGCTTCTAATTTTATTTAATATGCCAAAACAAATTCAGCTACCATAATTTGATAGGACAATAGCTCCATGTCTATGTTAATACAACCTGAGATCATTCAAAGTTTTAGGTTCATGTTTGAGGTCACAAAATCACAGTGAATACATACAACATACAAGGTTACCATACTGACCTTTCTGACATTTAAGAATTGGCGTTTTCTTTATGGTACCTTAGACTAAAGCCCATTTGTTGCCATAAACCAGCCCCTGAAATCAGAAGGCCCTGAATGCAGGGAATTCTAATTGCAAAATGGAGTAAGCTACTCAATGCAGAGTGGCAGTGAGTCTTTAGCTCTGGAACATTGTGGCATGGCATCATGAGGCTCTCCACAGGACTTAGAGCCTTCACAAAGATAAGTGCAACTGAACACCAGTGCCAGGCAGGCTGTGAAGGTGTGCTTTTAAAATCCTACTCACACCAATGATAAAAATCTATTCCTCCCGTTGACACCAACAATGGGGTACTATCTATTAATCACTCCCACTGATAGACATTTATTACTCTTAATGACCACCAACATAAGGGTGTTTTTCTTTTATTTCCACTGATCCCCGATGCAGGAGACAATGAACTGACCCTTTGCGTAAAAAGTTGAAAGCCCCTTGACTTACACCATCCAGCCCTTCTATTGACTCTTCTTCTTCAGGGTTGTAGAGTTTAATCACCACAGCTCCATGACGCAGACCTAGATATTCCAGACGAGCCAACAGACTACAACATAAATTAGGAAAGAAAACATAATATGTAGGGAACAGGGAAGTTTTCACCAATCTGAAGCTAATAAACTGAGGAATGGGTATCAGGCCAAAAGAAGCCATTCATGCTTTAGATACACTATGGAAAAGAATAGTAGCCAAGCCCTGATGATGTCACTATGTCAAACATCATCATTCCACATGGAAAGACATGGTGATGGTTCCCACCTAGAAACTGCCCTTTCTAGCTGGAATAAAGTTGTTTGACATAATATAACAATGAATTCCAGTTATTTATTTTTTTAAATATTGCAAGTGGACCTTTAGTATGATAATCCATTAAACAAGACACTAAAGGAGTATTTTCCAAAACAGTCTTCATGTACCATATCAATGCATGTTTTCCAGTTTTCTGCACAGAATCATGTGCTATAACGGGGCTCATTTACTAAAACTCGAGAGTGCAGCTCTGCATAGAAACCAATCAGCTTGCAGGTCTTATTGTCAAAGCTTAATTGAAAAAGCTGCAGTTGGAAGCTGATTGGCTACCATGCACAACTGCACCAGATTATTCACTCTCCGGTTTTAGTAAATCAACCCCAATGAATGCCCTGCTTCTAAAATGTTAGAATTACAACAGATGTGCTCCTGTCTTGAAGTCTAGAAAACAAGTTATTACCCATTAACAAATTTTCCAGGACGGCGTACAGAGAGATGGGCTCCTCCCACCTAGCACAGGAAACACATGATCCACATTATAAAAAGACAGCCCACAGGCAGTAACTCCTCAGTATTAATAACCGAAGGCACAGATAAAACAATAAAAAACTCTTATTAGTGCAACCAGTTTAGGATATTAGACTTAGAAAAACAAGGGAGGGAACTGACGCTGTCCTGGAAGATTCCTGGAAAATGGGTTAACAGGTAACTCCTTTTGTTTTCCCAAATCATCTTCCAGGACGGCTTACAGAGAGGACAAAAATAGAACAACCTGATCAGGGTGGGACCACAGCTTTAAACACCTTCCTCCCTACAGCCTGTTTCTGGTTAGAGAACAGGCCTGGTCGGGAATGTTTATGAAGGTTTGGAAGCTGGACCCGGATGCAGTCTTACAGATCTGGGGAGAAGCGCTGACCTTTCTAGCCAAAGAAATGGCCCCTTCTCTGTTTGAATGAGCTTTGATGTTTTTCCAGGGAAAACAGCAATGATGCCTGGTAGGCTTCCATCATTGCATATTTCCTTGTGATAGTAATATTTTGACGTCTTCTTGCCTTTATCTGGGATACAGAACAAGCAAAACTAGAGGTTGATCTCCAATCTTTAGATCTCATCCTACACAATGAGATACACATGGACATTTACATAATAGGCCCTAGTAATTATCCAGCGAGATTTATCCATCCATATTCAAAACGCATATGCCCATACCGATGATTAGTGATGAGCCGAACACCCCCGGGTTCGGTTCGCACCAGAACCCGCGAACGGACCGAACGTTCGTACGAACATTAGAACCCTATTAAATACAATGGATGCGAACGTTCAAATTCTAAAGTGCTAATTATAACGACTATTATGCATGTTATTGTCCTAAAAAGGGTTTGGGAACCCAGGTTCTGCACCAGGGGACATGTATCAATGCAAAAATAAGTTTTAAAAACGGTCGTTTTTCGGGAGCAGTCATTTTAATGATGCATAAAGTGAAAAAAAAAGTCAAATATTCCTTTAAATATCGTACCTGGGGGGTGTCTAAAGTATGCCTGTGAAGTGCCACGTGTTTCCCGTGTTTAGAACTGTCCCTGCACAAAATGACACTTCTGAAGGAAAAAAAAGCCATTTAAAACTGCTTGCGGCTTTAATGTAATGTCTGGTCCCGGCAATATGGATGAAAATCTTTAAGAAAAATGGCATAGCTACCCCATGACCCCCCCCCCCCCCACCCCAGCCCATTACCAGCCCCTTTGGGTCTTGTATGGATATTAAGGGGAACACCGCACACAAAATAAAAAAAGGCCCTATATACTCTGAACAGCCGTATACAGGCGGTGCATACAAGACAGGGACTGTAGGTTTGTTCTTATGTAGAATCTGTTTGTAATTTTGAACAGGTACATTGTTTAAGTGTAGCTCCAGCCCAAAAATCTATTTTTAAACTTTTTGGAAAACATAGGTAAGGGTTATCACCCCTGTAACATTTGTTTTGCTGTCTGTGCCCCTGTTCAGAACATTTCACCTCACTTTCCGTCCCAATGACAACTGTTTTTGAAATGTGGTGTTTTTCTTGAAACAAGGATTGGTGATAAAGCATCAGTACAGAGGAGACACCTTTCTCCCATATTAATTCTTACAGGAGAGAATTTTCCTTCCTAGGGGTAGATTTCCTCTCACTTCCTGTTGTCTTCTTGCGTTTGCAAGTAGGAGTCGTTTGTAAGTTGGATGTTTGAAAGTAGGGACCTGCCGTATATACTCTGCAGAAATAGGCCCCTTAGTTGTTGGTGTTGGCACAACACTGTAAGCACTCACAGTTACTCTTGGTTGGTGCTGGAACGCCCTGCTGTCAACTATTATATCAGGAATTGTAATTACATATAAATTGTTGAACAGTGGTAGTAAAAATTGGGCCTTTGATGGTGGTGCTGGTGCCACAACACTGTAAGCCCTGACAGTTACTCTTGGTGGGTGCAGGAATGGGCCCTGCCGTGAATTATTAGATCAAGAATTGTATTTACATGCCCCTTTTGAACAGGGGCTGAAAAATTGGGCCTTTCGTGGTGGTGGTGGTGGCGTTGCCACAACACTGTAAGCCCTCAGAGTTACTCTTGGTGGGTGCAGCAATGGGCCCTGCTGTGAATTATTAGATCAAGAATTGTAATTACATGCCCCTGTTGAACAGGGGCTGAAAAATTGGGCCTTAGGCACTGGTGGCACAACACTGCAACCCCTCACAGATACTGTACTTGGAGCACAGCAATGAGCCCTGTTGCAAAGTATTGCTTCAAAAATTGTAATTACACGCCCCTGTTAAACAGGGGCTGAAAAATTGGGCCTTAGCCACTGGTGGCGGCACCCATAAACAAAAATGATCTTCCAAGCTATCATCATCAATCGTATCATTGAGGACTCGGAGGAGGAGGATAGCCAGTCAACATAACAGCACAGGCACTCAGCATCAGCATTAGTCTTGAAGGAATGTGACATGTTAAAATCAATTAGTCTGTTATATCAGCATCAGGTGTGTGGTAGCTGGTGGTGATCCAAGACTGGTTCATCTTGATGAAAGTCAGTCGATCAACCGAGTCGGTGGACACCCTGTGATCCGTGACAAATCCTCCAGCAGCACTGAATGTGCGTTCCGAAAGAACGCTGGATGCAGGACAGGCCAGTAGCTCAATTGCATACTGTGCAAGCTCTGGCCAGTGATCCATCCTCAAGACCCAGTAAGCCAGAGGATTTTTGGTGGGGAAGGTGTCCAAGTCTGACCTTGCCCCTAGATATTCCTGCACCATGTTTATCAGACGCTGGCGATGGTTGCTGGAACCGATCATACTTTGGGGCTGCGGACTAAAGAATTGTCTGAACGCATCGGTCAGACGGCCACCTTCCCCACCGCTCCTTCTTTGACTGGCCGAAGCCTCAGCAACTCGTTGTCCAGGACCAGGAGTTTGTAACCTCCCAGTCTCTGGGAACGCGTTGCACAGACCTTTCTGCAAGGCCTCCCGGAGTTGTCTCATCCTCTGCTCCCTCTGCGACGGTAACATAAGGTCCGCAACCTTACCCTTGTACCGTGGATCAAGGAGAGTGGCCAGCCAGTAATGGTCCCTCTCCTTGATCCGAAGAATACGAGGATCCTTCCGCAGACTTTGCAGGATCAGGGAGGCCATGCAGCGTAGGTTAGCTGAGGCATTCGGTCCGGAGTCCTCTGGGTCACTAAGGACGACATGATCCGCAGCCACCTCCTCCCAGCCACGTACAAGTCCACTGGTTTCTTGGGACTGTAAATCATCCCTAAAAGACTGCTGCTGATGATGCTGAGTGCCAGCCTCCACCTCCATGCTGACACAATCCTCCTCCTCCTCCTCCTCTTCCTGTGCGATGGGTGGGACAGAAGGAACACTGTCTGGGTAAAGGGGGCCTTGAGAGGCAAGGAAGTCCTCCTCTTCCTGCCTCTGTTCTGCCTCAAGTGCCCTGTCCATTATTCCACGCAGCGTGTGCTCCAACAGGTGGACAAGAGGTACAGTGTCACTGATGCATGCACTGTCACTGCTCACCATCCTCGTGGCCTCCTCAAAAGGTGCCAGGACAGTGCATGCATCCCTGATCATGCCCCACTGGCGTGGAGAAAAAAAACCAAGCTCCCCTGACCCTGTCCTGGCGCCGTAGTCGCACAGGTACTCATTGATGGCCCTCTGCTGCGTGTGCAGCCGCTGCAGCATGGCCAACGTTGGAGTTCCACCTGGTGGGCATGTCACATATAAGGCGGTTCTTGGGCAGGTTCAACTCCTTTTGCAGCTCAGCCAGGCGAGCACTGGCATTATAAGATCTGCGGAAATGCACACAGACTTTCCTGGCCTGCCTCAGGACATCCTGTAAGCCCGGGTACCTGCCCAAGAACCACTGCACCACCAGGTTAAGGACGTGAGCCACACAGGGCACATGGGTCAGTTGTCCCTGTCGGAGGGCGGAGAGGAGGTTGGTGCCATTGTCGCAAACCACCATTCCTGGCTTAAGCTGGCGTGGCGTCAACCACCTCTCGGCCTGGCCCTGCAGAGCAGACAGGACCTCTGCCCCAGTGTGGCTTCTGTCCCCCAAACACACCAGCGCAAGCACGGCATGGCATCTTTTTGCCTGCGTACTTGCGTAGCCCCTTGAACGGCTACGGAGCACTGCTGGTTCAGAGGACAAAGCACAGGAAGAGGCCATGGAGGAAGAATTAGAGGAGGGGGTGGAGGAGAGAGGTGTGTCACAACCACTAGTAGCATTTTGTAGGCGTGGCGGTGGAACAACCTCCAACACTACTGCACCTTGTCCTGCATCCTTCCCAGCTGCCAAAAGAGTGACCCAATGGGCCGTGAAAGAAAGGTAACGTCCCTGTCCATGCCTGCTGGACCATGAGTCAGCGGTAATATGCACCTTACCGCTGACCGCCCTGTCCAGCGAGGCCAAGACATTGCCTTCCACATGCCGGTAGAGAGCCGGAATAGCCCTCCGTGAGAAAAAGTGGCGTTTGGGAACCTGCCACTGAGGAACCGCACATTGCACAAACTCACGGAAGGGGGCCGAGTCTACCAACTGAAAAGGCAGCAGTTGAAGCGCTAGCAATTTAGCCAAGCTAGCATTCAACCGCTGGGAGTGAACTTCTTTCGACGGTCCAGCAGCTGGGGCAGGGAAATTAGCCTGCTAGAATCGGACGTCGGTGTACTGCTAGCAGAGTGGCCGCAAGTACTTGGCTGTGACACACCTAATTCTACACCTTCATTCCTCTCAGTGCATGTTTCAGAGAGGACTGAAGTTATAGTGGGGTTGGAGATCCCAGCTGATGTGGTGCAAGGAGAGGTCCGCTTTGTTCTTTGGTGTGGGTCTTTGAGGTAGACTTGCCAACGAGCTGCATGGCAGGTCAACATATGTCTGGTCAGGCATGTGGTACCCAAGCGGCTGATGTTTTGGCCACGCGATATACGCTTGAGACATATGTTGCAAACAGCAGCTGTGCGATCTGATGCAATAGCCTCAAAAAAGCCCCACAACAAAGAACTTTTTGAATGACGGGCAGAGGCAGCGCCCTGCACAGGCGGAGCTCTGCGGTGTGATTCCGTCGGTGTACTGCCCTTACGCTGGCCACCAAAGGGCATCCTGCCTCGTTGGAGATGTGCCTCCTCCTCATCCTCCTCCTCCTCCTCTCTCCTATTAGGCACCCATGTGGAGTCAGTGACCTCATCATCCCCTCCCTCCTCATCACTGGAGCCAATCTGGCAGTATGCTGCAGCTGCTGGAACATGACTGCCAGATTGGTGTCCTTCTTGAGCATCCCCTCTGTCTGCTCTCACGCTACTGCCTTCCTGTAGCTGGGTTTCATCATCAGACCCTTCGAAACGCTGGGCATCCTCCTGGAGCATGTACCCAACACTGTGCTCAAACAGTTCGGGGGACTCCTCAGGAGGACATGGTGGGTCTAGGGAAGGAGTGACTGATGATGAGTCTGACATTGATACCAGGGAAGAGGACGCTTTGGCAGCTGCTTTGCCAGTACCCTGAGCCTGGGTGAGAGAGGATGAGGAGGAGGAGGAGGAGGAGGAGGAGGGCTTGGTCATCCACTCTACCAAGTCTTCGGCATGATGTGGCTCAACATGTCCAGCTGCCGAAAAGAAGGACAAGCGTGTCCCATGGCCATGTGCTGATGACAATGCACCGCGTCCACGTCCAGCACTGTTGCCCCCAGACACAGAGCCTGCTTGCCCTCTTTTATTGCCTCCTGACTGTCTGCCTCTCCTTGTTTGCCTTCCAGACATTCTAATGGATGGCCTGCAGGGAGATGGGAAAAAAGCAATAAGGGCTACCTTCAGGTGTCCTTCTCTGTCCCTTTACTTAAGGATTTCTAAATATGGTTGAGGATGATTGCTTTCGCACAGAATAGCACAATGACAATTTCCCTGACTGTCCAAAAAACAAGGATTTCAAAGATGGTTGATGAGGAATGCTTTAGCACAGTATAGCACAAGGAGAATTTCCCTCACTGTCCTTCCCTGTCCCTACAAACAAGGATTAGCACAGTAAAACACACTGACACTCTCCCTACCTATCCTTCTCTTTCCCTAAACTAAAGGAATCCAGGTTAAGCAAGAAAAAAAAAATGTCACTGTCCCTGCCTATGCTTCTCTTTCCCTGCTCCGTTACACACTACACTAGGCCGCCGTGCTGGCGGCCTTTTATAGTGTGGGGCGTGTACTAAACACCCTCAGCAATAATTGGCCACAGGCATCCTGCCTGTGGCCAATCATTGCTCTCCTCGCTGCCGGCGCTGTGATTGGCCAAGCATGCGGGGTCACAGTGCATGCTTGGCCAATCACAGCGCCTGGATGACACTGCGATGGCGTAGTGCATTGTGGGCCGTTCGCGTCACTCGAATTAGGCGCGAACGGCCCAAATCGTTCGATCTTCGTCGAACGATCGAACAGCCGATGTTTGAGTCGAACGTATGTTCGACTCGAACACCGAGCTCATCCCTACCGATGATCAGTCTCCCCTTTAAATGCTGGTATGGCAGCTATGAGTGTCTGGAAAGGAACTGGCCAAAAATGAACCTGGCAAATTCATGAATGACAGGAGCTCTGCCCAAAGTTGATAGAGCTCATAAGGGCACATTGTGATGCTGGTGGCAAGTTATGCAGATCACTACTCCAGAAGATTGAGCCTGTAGTAGAAAAACATTTACTTTGACTTGCTACAGCTCTTCTAAAAGGAAGGCTGTAATAGAAAGATGCAATGATGTATTTAACATACAGAATACTGAACCTATACATACCCAGTCAGGTATAGGAATCAGACCTAGCAAGATATGAACCCACATCTACCAGGCCATATTCCTGCCCATTAGTGCTGTAAGTAACGCATCACAAGGAGCTTTCTGCATTTACACCACCAGTCATACAAGTTTTATACTGCTGTATAAACCCTAGAAAAGATTATAGGGCTCAGTGATACAATCGATAGAACTTTACATATTCAACTACAATGTCAAAGTGAATGTAAACCCGATTCGTGAAATTTGAGCTGGGAACATATGTCTGCAGTGTTTTATCACCTCTCTTCAAAGCACTAAGTCCGGTAGAGGTTTTCCTGCTCCGTTCTTCCGTTATCCGGATAACTTCTGACAAGTTCTTTGTCAACTGAGATAAAAGCAGCCAAAGTATTGTGTTGTGGAAGGATGCTATAAATAGATTAGCAGAGTGCTTAACTATTCAACGAACAGCTCTGAAAGTCTCTACCTATGGAGGAAAAGGTGTGTATGCCTTTCCTCCAATCAGCTGTCTTGGCTGTATGCTCTGACAACACTTCGTCATAGGCGTGCCGACGGGGTGTGCCAGGTGTGCCTGGGCACACTCTAATGTATATCCCAAGATCTGCTGTAATATGCTGCAAGAGAGAGTGTATAGCACGCTGCCCGTTTCACATGGAGCAGTCATGGAGGCTTGTAACAGCAGCTCATTGTGTGAAACTAATGTAATGTCACTGCTTGCAGATGCAGAGACAATCTGTCAGTTCTCGGAGGTGATGTCGGGGGTGGGCGGGACCAAACACCTACCAAACCAGCCAACAGGATAGGGGCTGGGCGGGCTGCTCCGTGTAAGTGGCTCCGTCCCCTTTTAAAGCAGCCCAATCATTGGCTTATGTTTGGTCCCACCCTCTCCCGAAATCACTGCCGCTTTTAACAGCTCCTCTCTCTGCAAGCATTTACATGGGGAGTTGAACTCTGCAGACAGGCACATTGTCCATGGGGTGCCGGCCTGATAGGGCACAACTGAAATCCGTTATTTATTAATGGCACATGCCGATCTTTAGTATAATAGGTAATCACCACACTACTATTTACAATAAACTATTGGCGGTAAATTAAAAAAGTTTCAGTAAAAGGCTTGCTGCTAAGCACTGTGTGTTCCCAATCCACAAAAAAAAAAAAAGTAGTGCTAACTTAATAATCAATCAATAACTTAAATAATGGTGGAACCCTCTAATGTATGGAAATCTCAAACTTTATTACCACAATACCGGTCTCTGTGATATGCAACGTCGCATATAATACAAACTTTTTTTTTTTTCGACATCAAAAATTAAACTTAGCAGGGATGGTGGAAACCCCTCCTATAGATATTTGCCATACAATTTAACTTCAAGTGCAACAACTTTTTAGATGGGAGGTTCCCACCATTATAGCACTTTGGGATTTTTTTGTGTTTTGTTACACTTAATTTTATATGTTTTAGTTATAATGCAAATTTTTGCACTTGAAGTTAATTTTCCACCACCCTTGCCAATTCCATGTCGTTATGGAACAGGAAGGGGCCATCCCCAAACTATTCCCACAAAGTTGGGAGCATGACATTTTCCAAATTGTCTTGGTATGCTGACGCCAAGCCCAACCCCTGAAAAAACAACCCAACATAATCCCCCCTACACCAAATGATTTGGACCAGTGCACAAAACATGGTTTCATAAAGACATGGATGAGCGAGTTTGGGGTGGAGGAACTTGACTGGCCTTCTCATTAAAGTGGAGAATGTGAGCCAGGCCTTCTCATCCAACATCAGTGCCTGACCTCACAAATGAACTTCTGGAAGAATGGTCAAACATTCCCATAGACACACTCTTAAACCTTGCGGACAGCCTTCCCAGAAGAATTGAAGCTGTTATAGCTGCAAAGGGTGGGCCAACTCAATCTTGAACCTTACAGACTAAGACTGGGACGTCAGTTCATGTGTATAGGCAGGGGTCCCAATAATTCTGGTAATTTAGCGTATGTATGTATGTATTTAGCGTATGTATGTATTTAGCGTATGTATGTGTAGCGATACCTCCAACTAAGGAGGCCGCAGAATTAGATTTTGGGCCCTGAGTGCAGCTCCGCCAACCCCCGGCAATAGGCTCTATCCCCTTCTGGCACAGCTAGTACTAACAATCAATGATATGTCCTATGCAATAGAATAACTAAGCAAGGACACAGTAATGAATTGTAATAGGTAAAGTGTTTTACTCATCAATTCTCAATATGAATAAAAGGGGTAACAATCACAGTTCTAAACAATCACTCCTAAGGGCAGCGTCCTGCCACTCTAACACACTATATAGTAACACACGCTACAAGTGCGCCATACGGGCGACCGTTAACTAAGTGCCCTATGGCGCAGCAATCAAACACGCTAGAATCCCCACCAGGCCTGGTTCTAATATTTAGCTTAGTCCTTCTTTCTTCCCCGGCAGGTCTGTAATGGTGGTGCACTTAAACAGAGTATAACTTTGTAATCCAAGGGGTATGAAAATAACTTGTAGGCCACGGCAGTCTATAGGCCTATACACAGCAACAGTATCTAAGCTGGGCTTATGCCCTCTCACCCGCCGGACTACGGATCCAGTCCGGGAAAACCTCCACTGGCCGTGTCACACACTCTCGATCTCTCCAACGATCGGGTCCCCGATCCGACAAGGCGGTAGCTCACAAAGTCAGATGCCACCCAGGCTCGCAGAGGGGAGGATGGAAGGCTCTTCGGTGCAGAGCAAGGCCTCAGGCCTTGCCCCTCCGACACATCCGCACAGGAGGATCCGTCCGTGAAGTCTCGTGTCGCCAAAGAGGCCGAGCCCGGCCCCGCCTCTTCCTTTTATAACCCCTCCCATGAGTCTCTGCGGTGGAACGTCACAACAAGAATGGGGTTATGGGTAATGTAGTTTCTTCCCAATATAGGGGAACACCCCGCTACATATGTATTTAGCGTATGTATGTATGTATGTATGTATGTATGTATGTATGTATGTATGTATGTATGTATGTATGTATGTATGTATGTATGTATGTATATATATATATATATATATATATATATATATATATATATATATATATATATATAGCGATACCTTCAGCTAAGAGGGCCGCAGTATTTAGTTTGGGCCCTGAAAACAGCTCCGCCAACCCCCGGCAATTTACTTGACCCGCTCTGGCACAGTTAGTCTAGGGTAATATTATATGTCTTATGCTCTATGGTTGAATTCAGACACCAATGCAATAATAAAGAATAACGGGTTTACTTTCTCTTGGCATAAAATATAATCAACAGTTTTAACAGTTCACATGAATATGGTTGCAGAGCCCAACAAAAAATGACACACTATAGTTAGTAAGATATGGCGCACACGCGCCACGTGTAACAGTACTTCACTATGCGCCCTATGGCGCAGCAACTAGGTAAACTATCTGACTGGCCAGGCCCGACCCTACAACTCAGTTTCTAGAAGGCAAATTCTTCACATGCAAGTCTTTAAACGGTGGTGCACATTTCAGGAACACATTTGTAATCCAAAAAGGGGGGGGATAAAAGTACCAACAAGAAACACTTCGCTAGAGATCCGACTGACTCAGTTCTGCTGTGGATCTCTAGTTAGGAACTTAAATATGAACTGGTGGGCCACGGCAGTCTGTAGGCCTAACAACAGGGTACAGTGTATGGATTGAGCAGGTGCTCGCTCACCCCCCTGGACGCGATCCCAGTCCAGAAACTTCCACCTGCTGTGTCTCCCCACACAGCGTCTGCAGCGGTCGGGTCTCCAATCCAACCACGGTTGAAGACGACGAAGTCAGATGCCACCCAGGCTCGCAGTAGGGTGGAAGGCTCTTCGGTAGCGGCGCAAGGCCCCAGGCTTCAGGCCTTGCACACCAGCAGGTCCGCACAGGAGGATCTCTCTGCTGAAGTCTCGTGTCCCAAAGAGGCCGAGCTTGGCCTCGCCTCCTCCTTATAAACCTCCACTCATGAGCCTCTGCGGTGACAACATTGCACCCTGGGTGCCAAGGGGGGTTCTGGGAAAGGTAGTCCTAGGAGTCTTAAAGGAGACCCCGCTACATACATATACACGCGCACACACACACACACACACACACACACACACACATATATGTTTGAGCTTTGGGGTGCACACCCTAATGCAATAGGCCGTGCACGCAGAATAAGGAGAGAAACGCTTTTTAAAGAATATATAAAGCTCAAGACAGCAGATATGCACGAAAAGCCAATGCAGGGATTTTTTATTTTTAATAAAGGACTTTTCCAAGGTGTTTGTGTTTTTTTTACATTTTTTCTACACTTTCTTCGTGAAATGGTAGGGGTACAATGTACCCCTTACCAATTCACATAGGGGGGGCGGGATCTGGGGGTCCCCTTTGTTAAAGGGGTCTTCCAGATTCCGATAAGACCCCTGCCCACAGACCCCCACAACCACCGGGCAAGGGTTGTGGGGATGAAGCCCTTGTCCCCATCAACATGGGGACATCCTCCCCATGTTGAGGGCATGTACGGTTCAGAAGGGGGGGGCACTCTTACCCCCCTCTTTTCCTGCGGCCTGCCAGGTTGCCTGCTCAGATAAAGGGTCTGGTATGGATTTTGGGGGGAACTCTGAGCCATTTTTTTATTTTTAATTTGTGGCAGGGTTCCCCTTAATACCCATACCAGACCTGAAGGGCATGGTAATTGAATTTGGGGGGACCCCCACGCTTTTTTTTTATCAATGACTTTTCTATGTATTGCCGGGAGCCAAGAATTCATTATAGCCGCAAGTGAGTTTTAAATGACTTTTTTCCCTTCAGAAATTACACTTTGTGCAGGGACAGTTCTAAGCACGGGAAACAAGCGCGACTTTACATGCATACTATACACACACCCTAGGTACGAAATTTAAAGTAATATTTCACTTTTATTGTTTCACTTTAAGCATTATTAAAATCACTGCTCCCGAAAAAACTGCTGTTTTTAAAACTTTTTTTTGCATTGATACATGTCCCCTGGGGCAGGACCCGGGTCCCTAAACACTTTTTATGACAATAACTTGCATGTAAGCCTTTAAAATTAGCACATTAGATTTCTCCCATAGACTTTTAGAATTTGCCGCAAACACCCCAAATTGTTCGCTGTTCGGCGAACAGGCAATGTTCGAGTCGAACATGAGTTTGACTCGAACTCAAAGCTTATCCCTATTGTCCAGTCCTACTTCCTTGTGGACCACCATTTTTTGCAGTTGCACCAGCCGCCCTTTCATTTCTAATCGCTCCTTCCTTCCCAATAGGTTTTTTATTGTTATTATCGGTAGATTGAGCCTCGGTGGTGATGGGTTCACCGCCCTCTTTAATCATTTCTTCCTTGCCAATGCTAGATACTTGCCATGCGTATATACCATTGGTTTGGAAATCATTTGAGTCACGCAAATATTTTCCAATTTTTCCAATTTCTTCTTCATACTATTATTAAAATCTTTTACTTGATTATCCTTTACAGATTCAAATGTAGCCTGTATTGTGTTTATTTTTTGATTCACAATTCCTAGTTTAATATGCTTCCTTCTTAAAACCAGAGCCTGGAGCTCTCTCCCCATTCTATTAAAAAATTCTAGCCATTCATCCATATACTTTTGTTCTGTGAGGCCATCCTGAGGGGAACTTCCCACTTCAGGCTTCTAAAAATAAGGTTCTCTTTTTCATAGTGTTTAAAGGTGAATATGTCCCACCATGTTTTAATTTGTTTCTCGAAGAGATTCTCTAGAGATTTCAAAGTCCCTGAAACATCTTCCTCACAATCAGTCATTACTTAATTGGTGGAAAAAACACTTTCAAGATTCATCTGCCTATTAGACTGAAAATTAATAGCGTCCATGGCTGCAATAGGTTACACGGCTGCTGTGACCCGGTGCTCAGGAGGGGGTGAGAGACCTACACCAAGCGTACACCTTGGGTCCGCCGCAACAGCAAATCACTGCAGTGCCATCTTACACTTTTTCTGCTTGCTGTGATTGATTTAAGGCTGGTTTTATTTTCATATCATGTGAGTGCAATATTTGAAGTGTGGTTGTGTATTTTGATAAATTTGGTCGTTACTATTTTACACTATTGGAGCCCCTTTTCATTTTTACATGTATGGAATATCCTGTGTTGACACACAAGCTTTCAATTGATGGTCTTTCACCCGGACACGAGAGTGGGAGGCATATACAGCTGGTGAGTGCATTTTCAAAGGGGAGCTGATACGTGCACGGTGTGGTGGAAGATATTCTCTATTAAGAAGACTACATCTCTCCTTTTTGGAATATTTCTCTTCTTTGGAACATTGTTTCACTTTATGGACGATTGTTTTTTAATTTTATCACATGTCACATGGGGTACAATTTGATTAACACTGTCACTAGTGAATGCCATTATATTAGTTTAGTTATTTTTTTTATTAGCGCTACATATTTTCCTATTTTTCACTTGAGTATTTTTAGACTTAAGTAGTCCGCTTGCCAGTTTTCTACTCCCGGAATGTATACGGCCGATAGAGCCGCCATGCTCCGTTCTGCCCACCGCAGGATGTGAGCGACCTCCGATGCTGCAGCCGAGCTTCTTGTTCCTCCTTGATGGTTGACATACACCACCGCCGTGGCATTGTCCGACTGGATCCTGAATAGACGCCCCTGTAGCCTCTGACCATGTGGAAAGGCACTGCCTGATCGCCCGAATTTCCAGCACATTTAACGGCAGGCGGGATTCTTCCTGCGTCCAGCGACCTTGTGTCAACTGAAAACCCCAAACTCCCCCCAACCGGTCAGGCTGGCATCCATCGTGATTGATTACCGTCCAGTGAAAGGGAAGGAACGACTTTCCGGACTGAAGGGCCAGAGATCTCAGCCACCAAACCAGGGAAGACCCAACTAGTTGGCTCACCCGGATTTGACAATCCGAGACAACGGAAACTTGTCCCACTTGGACATGATCTCCTTCTGCAAGACTCGAATATGGAATAGAGCATATGGTACTGCCTCAAAAGAGGCTACCATGAGACCCAGGACTCGCTTGCAAAAGCGCAGAGACGACCACCTGCGGGATGCCAACAGCTTCACCGCCACCTGAATAATCTTCAATTTTTTCAAAGGAAGAAAAACTCTAGCCTCTGAGAAGTCCAGATTCTAGCGCAGGTATTCCAGGTGCTGAGTTGGCACCAACACCGACTTCTGGAGGTTCAGAACCCAACCAAATTCTTGAAGGGTCCGATTGGCAATCACCACATCCTCCTCCAATTCTGAGTCTGAAGCAGCTCTAAGGAGGTTGTCCAGGTAGCCCACAATAGTGATTCCTCACTGTCTCAGCAAGGCCAGAATCAGGGCGAGCACCTTGGTGAAAACCCTTGGTGTCGATGCCAGGCCAAAAGGGAGAGCCACAAAATTGGTAGTGATCATCCGATTGCAACGCGCAGAAATCTGATGCCTGACATACGGGGACATGCAAGTATGCGTCCCTATGTCCAAGGACGCCAGAAAATCCCCCCGGGACACAGAAGAGAGAATCCTCATGGAATGACTTCTGCCTACAGGGGGGTGTAGCTGAACATGGTAGAGTGAAATGCTGTGTGCTGGAGATCTGACAGTGCTCTCCTGAAAAACATCTAGATCTGACCGGGAAGTTAAGCGGCTTATGCCGGGGCGTGCAAGGAAGACAAGAGGGCCGAGTACTTCCACTCATTCGTATGCCACTCGTTTGCAGGAGCAAACGAAAAACAGCGTCAGACCGAGTCCACGGAGTGGCAGAGCACGCTCAGAGTGCAACACTGAGTGTAACACGGATGGCGGTAAAGATCCACGACATGAAGGAGCGGGGGAGGGAGCCTTCGACATCACGGCACAGCACCACGGCTAAGAGGCAAGCAGAGTGAGGCAATACCCTCAGCGTTTTAGATGTCGGATACACCGACCCAGAGAATGTCTGACAGTGATCCACAGGTATGCCTTTCAAAAGTACAGGGCACAGATATAAGAGACCTGGGGGGGGGGGAGCAGGACCTTGGGAAATTGATAGGCGCTCTCCCCACTAAGGACGTCATTCAAATGATAATGAGTATGTGGCTGGGTCCTCCGCGAGAGAAAATTGGAGAGATACGGTCAAATGCAGAAGTGTTAGATAAAAAGTTGCATAGCTGTGTAATATCACAAGGTTTGGCGGACACACACAGACCTGATGGAGGAAAAGATTAAGGCACATCAGACTGATTGCATTGCAATTACAGGCAGAAGAAAATTAAAACAGAAGCAGAAGGAACAATGTACGTATTAAAGGGGTTCCAGAAACTGTGACAACAGTAGAACAGAGAAATTATGATGGCCATCTTTAACCACCTCAATACTGGGCACTTAAACCCCGTTCCTTCCCAGACCAATTTTCAGTGCTCTCGCACTTTGAATCACAATAATTCAGTCATGCTACACTGTACCCAAATGAAATTTTTATCATTTTGTTCACACAAATAGAGCTTTCTTTTGGTGGTATTTATTCACAATTTCATTTAAAAAAAATTGCGAAATAAGCTAAAAAAGCAAATATTTTGAAAAAACACAAAATTTTCTACTTTCCGTTTTAAAAGAAATCCCCAAAAAATCTAATTTCGGAGAAAATTTAGGCCAAAATGTATTCTGCTACATGTCTTTGGTAAAAAAAAATCCTGATAAGTGTATGATAATTGGTTTGTGTGAAAGTTTTAGAGTCTACAAAACTAAGCTACGCATTATTGCAAATTGATCAATCCTAATGCATTGATGGCCTATCATTTCTTGAGGCCCTAAAATGTCAGGACAGTACAAATACCCCCTTTTTGGAAAGAAGACAGTCGGAGGTATTTAGTAAGAGGCATCGTGAATTTTTTGAAGTTGCAATTTTTTTCCCACAATGCCTTGGAATAGATATATATATATTTTTCTCTTTCTTCACAAAGTTGTCAATTTAGAATATCTTTCTAACACATAGTATGTACATAGCAAAAATAACACCCCAAAATACATTCTGCTACTCGTCCTGAGTATGGCGATACCCCATGTGTGAGACTTTACCACAGCCTGGCCATATACAGAGGCCCAAAATGCAAGTAGCACCTTCAGGCTTCTAACACATAGCATGTACACACCAAGAATTACACCCAAAAATACATTCTGCTGAGCAAAAGGTAATAAAAAAAAAGGCTCACCTATGGTTTTAGCAGGCAGGAATACCGTTCCAGAGCAGTCAAAGCATTGGTCCAGACAGCCAAAGGAAATGTCCAGGAATTGTCTAGGCAGCAGACCGATATGGAAACGTATGAACATGGTCCATGGTTTAGCAGGCAGTTCAGGTAACAGTCAGAGGCATGGCCAGTTCAGGTGGCAGGCAGAGGCATGGCCAGTTCAGGTAAGACCTAAGGACAAGTGTAGAGGCTTCTTCCCACCCAAATCTCTACGAAGCCTCCGAGTCTCCAGACCCTAATCCGAGAAAACCAAAACCCGGAGAACAACATTGACTCCCCTCAAATATGTGAGACCCCTGTGCTGTACTCAAATGATCAGTTTAGGCAAAAAGCATGGTCATTTAACAGACCGAGGTCAATTCACGTTGAAGGCAGACACATGGTTGTCAGAGGCATAGTCGAAAACAGTCCAGGTCATTCACAGAAATGGCAGATGGTGGAAACTGGAAAAAAAATCATCTTTACTAATAGTTTAGTAAAGTATGATAGCTCTGAAAGCACTTTCCAATACAAAGGCCTGGCTGGGAGGGACATTGGGGACAGTAGTATCGGGAGTCACGACAAATTCCTCTACTTGAACACACACGACACTTTTTGAGGTTTGCGACCTGTTTGGGTAAGAGGGAGGATTTCGGAAAAGTGCCTTTCATGGAGTCTGGCTACTGCATCGGAGCGAATTAGTTGAGGGGCTTGGCCATGGGGATAGAGAAGGGCTTTGATCGTGTCTTCTTGGAATTTTAGAGAGGTTAGGGAACTTTGGGTGCACTTAGAAAAAATTATATAAGAATTGAACAGGGCTAGTTGCATCAAATAAATGGCAACTTTTTTGTACCAAAACAGTGATTTCTTGGTGGCCAAGTAGGGCTGCATCATCTGGTCGTTCATATCCACCCCCCCATGTAAAGATTATAGTCATGCACACATTTTGGCTTCTGGACCTCTTCTTCTCTGCAGTTCCACCAAGGTGTCATCATGCATTGTGGAAAGGATGTAGACATCTCTTTTTTTGTCTCTCCACTTTAATGCTAGGACCTCTTCAGTCCGCATACTGGCCATTTCCCCGTTTCAATTTCTTGGTACCCAATCTCTGTGGAAAGCCTTTACGGTTGGTCCGTGCAGTCCCACAGGCCACAGTTTTCTTTTGGTACAGATGGCGAAAAAGTGGGAGACTTGAATAAAAATTGTCTACATATAGATTGTAACCTTTGCCAAGTAATGGTTCAATCAGCTGCCAGACAATTTTGCCACTTGTTTCCATGTAGGTAGGGCATCCAGGGGGGTTTAGCTGTGTCTTTTCCCTCATAAATTTTAAAATCATGTGTAACCCGTGGCCCTGTCACATGCCTTATAAAATTTTACCCCACGTCTGGCTCTTTTACTGGGGAGGTATTGCTTTATTCCAAGTATTCCTGTGAAGTGTACTAATGATTCATCTACACATATATTTACATCAGGGGTAAACATCTGCTTGAAGGTGGCGCCAAAAAAATTGATTAGGGGCCGAATTTTGAATAGTTTATCATAATTGGGATGATTTCGAGGGAGGCATTGGGCATTGTCGTTGAAGTGTAGAAACCGCATTATCTCGTAACAGGTTATTTTCATAAAAGATGAATAGATTGGCATGTGGTAGATAGGTCGGGTAGACCAGTAGGAATGGAGTTCATTTTCTTGTCAGCCCCATGATGAGGGTTAGGCAAAGGAAAATTTTTAATTCTTTCACGGTGAGGGGTTTCCAAACAAAAGGACGGGCATAGGAAGAATTTGGATTGTTGGCTATATGTTGACTGGCGTATAGATTACACTGCTGCACAACGTAGGTTAGGATATCATCAGTAAAAAATAAGTAAAAATAATAAATCGGTAGTATTTTCCGACTGTATCTGAGGGCCTGGCTGGGCTGTAAAAGGGGGAATGACAGGTTCTACTGACTTATCAGGCAGCCATGTTGGATACAGTAGAAGATCGGAGAGGCTAGTATGGGCCCTGCCTCGTTGTTGATGGGACGCCCTGTTGCTAGCATTTGGCCTATCCTCTAGGTTAGTTGCATAACTGCTGGTGGATGCCTGCCTATCCTGGCGTGCTGCGCTGCTGGTGGATGCCTGCGCTGCTGGTGGATGCCTGCACCTGCTCATAACTCCTGATCTCACTTGTTAGGATTCTATCCTCAGTTTCTATTTCAGAGCCACTACTTGCCTCTGAATAATATTCACTATCCGATTCTGACAGAGTTCCCCGCTACTCTTGTCCGATATACCCTGGGGTATCTGGAGAGCCTCCTCGCTGCTATAGAATCGTTTAGCCATGGGGGCAGATGTGCCAGACGTTGGCAGGCAGATGTTTACTGGTATAACAGGTGTTTTCACTGTTTTGGGGGACACTGTTTTGGGGACACTAGCTGGGTGATCAGTGGGTAAACAGCAGACAAACAGCTAAAAACTCACTGATCTCCCGGCTGCAGCACAGATGGTCTCTTCCTCTCCTCACTGACATGCTCTGTGTGAGGAGGGGAAGAGATGAGCAGTTACAACTGCTCTGTGTTTACATTACATCTGTGATTGGACAGCCGTCATGTCATCAGGAGGGCCAATCACATGGCCCTCCTGACGTGCACACCTTTCCTGTCTCTGGGGTGCACAGGCAGATCGGGATCACGCGGGCACGTGGCAGCGCGATCCCCTCACAAATGCCAGTCCCCCCCCTCTTTGTTTACATCGCGATGGCTGTGATTAGACACAGCCATCGTGCCTATCAGGAGGGCAAATCACAATGCCTTCCTGCTGTTCCGAGATGCGGCGTGTCCGTGGGACACGTGCATCGGGATTGTGCACGCGCGACCCTCGCGATCCCGCTCCTTCTGAGGGACGTTCAGGAACATCCACTCAGAAGGAGAGAGCACCCACCCGGCCGTATATGTACAGTGGCCGGGTGGGAAGTGGTTAATAAAATATTGGACAGTCCCCCTGACACTCAGATTGAATTGGATTGAGTGCATAGGATCCCTACAGTATGTAACCCTGCGCAGATAATCCTGAGAGATATTTTAGGCAGAGTGCATTTTTCAGGATTGAGGTGATAATGAAAGCAGCATGGAAAAAAGGATCAGTAGAATTTAATAACGAGGAAAATAGGATTTGTTACTCACCGTAAAATCCTTTTCTCTGAGTTAATGGACCGACACAGCTTCTCTATTGACAAAGTGGGTATTATCCGTTAATTAGGAGTGACTAGGCAGAAAAAAAAAAAAAAAAAAAACTTGTAAAAATGTTGCATCACACCCTCTGGATATATCCCCTTAGTCTGCATCTCGCAGATCAGTTTGTCAAAAAGCAGTACAAACTTAAAAAGGAGGGGTGGGTGCTGTGTCGGTCCATGAAACTCAGAGAAAAGGATTTTACGGTGAGTAAAAAATCCCATTTACTCTTTCGTTCATGGACCGATCCAGCTTCTCCATTGACAAAGTGGGACGTCCCAAAGCAGTGTCAGAAAAAACGAGGGGTGGTAACAGCATAAAAGTAAACTTCACCCCAAACACAAAACAGCACTCCTCCACGGAGGAGTTGCAACTCTAAACAGCCACATGCAATATCTTGCGGCCGAAGGAAGCATCTGAAGATGCACACACCTTAACTTGTAAAGTTTAGTGAAAGTGTGAACGGACGAGCAGGTCGCCGCCCTACAAACCTGACGAAAACAGACGCTTGATGCTCTCGGAGCTCGGACGGCATCCAAAATACACAACGCCGTTTCCTTAGGATTCGACGGATGAGGACACAAGGATGGCAGTACAATGCCTTCCTTGATGGAAGGTCAACAGACTTTAGGAAGAAGGCTGCGGACGCAGCACCACCTATCCTTGTGAAAAATCAGATAAGGAACCCTGCATGACAAGGCTGCCGGCTCAGAAAACCGTCTTACTGACGCAACACCAAAAGGCATCTATTGCCCTGGTTGAATGCGCCGGAATGGAGGCACCTGACCCTTCATGGCGTAAGCCTGATCACAATCTGTCGGATCCACTTAGAATGGTGCCCGACGAAACCGCTGGGCCCTACTGGGGACCAGCCACTGGAAAATAAACAGAGCCTGGATTCTGGAACGGAGCAGTATTAGACAAGCATTCTCTCCGAGTTTGGACCACGTCCAAGAATGTAGCGTTGTCTCCCTAGGATTCGACATATGAGGACACAAGGATGGCAGCACAATGTCTTCCTTGAGAAGGAAAGTCGAACACGACTTCTAGGAAGAAAAGGCTGCGGACGCAGCACCACCTTATCCTTGTGGAAGATCAGATAGGGAGGCTTGCATGACAAAGCTGCCCGCTCCGAAACCCATCTTAGAGGGCCTAACAACCACAAAGAGGACCACTTTCTTAAAGTGTCAACAAGGGAATCTCCCTGATGTTCTAAAACAGTGGTTTCTGAGACACTTAGGAGGCCATGCCATTGAAGCCATAGCCTGCAAGCAGGATGGCATATGGGACCCTGCTCCAGCAGGTCCTCTCGTAGTGGTAGATGCCAAAAGGACGTCTGCTTCACAAGCCCCGCAGGAGGTAGTGGAGGGCGGGCCGGAGGGGCCACCTGCCGAACCCACTGTACAAACGTTCTCACTAGAGAGTGAGCCACCAGGGGTCGTTGAAAGGACAGCCAGGGCAGATACCTGCCCCTTAATTATACTTAAAGAAAAACTCTGGAACCAATTAAGTATGCGGATGCCACCTCATTTCCTCACAAATGGATGTGTAGGTCTTCCAAGTGCAACGGTAAATCTTCGTAGGGGATGATTTCCGAGCACTCCTCATGGTAGAGATCACCAAGTCTGACAAGTCCCAGTCTCTTAGCACCTGGCTCTCAAGCCATGCCCTCAAGCCAGTGACTGTAAAACAGAAAGCGTTTGGACCTTGCGACAACAGGCCCTTCCTTAGCGGTAGCTGCCAACAAGGAGTCTGCTACCAGATGCACTAGATCAGCGTACCAAGGACACCGAAGCCAATTCAGAGCAATTGGGACCATTGTAATCCTCAGTTTCCAATCTGTGAAGCAGATGAGGAAGGAGTTTCCAAGTTAGAAGCCATAGATTAGTCGGTATTGACTCCATAGTGCGATCAACGCATCTGTCGTGTTTGCCCATGGGTCACTTGACCTGGCCACAACCTCAATACCTTCCGATTGGATCGAGAAGTAAGGAGATATACGACTGGAGTGTTTCCCCTCTGGTAAGGGAGCCCCTTAGGAGGTAAGCAACCTCCGATGCTGCAGCAGAGTTGCTTGCTCCTCGATGATTGACACACGCCACAACTGTTGTGTTTGTCCGACTGGATTCTGACTGAACGCCCTTGTAGCCTCTGAGACCATGTGGAGAGGCAAAGCCAGATCCCCGACCTTCAGGCCAATGATCTGCAATGGGATTCCTCCGGAGTCCAGTGACCCAGGTTGAATGAGCTCTTCAGACTCATCTGCAACCAGGAAGACAGGCGTCCACCGTGACCACTATCCAGTAAAAGGAAGGAACAACTTCCCAGACAGAATGCCAGTGAAGTCGGCCACCAACTAGGGAAGCCCTGTTCAGGTGGCTCACCCGGATCTGATAATCCAGGGATGAAGGGCACTTGACCCTTCAGGAGAGTGTTACCTTCTGTAACACTCGTGTGTGTGAAATAGTGCCTATGGTACCGCCTCGAAGAAGGCTACCATAAGGCTCAGGACTCGCCTGCAAAGGTGGCATGACAACCCCTCCTTGGGATGTCAACTACCGCACCGCAACAGGTCTGCAACTTTCCCCTAGGGGGAAAAAAACTTGCCCCTCTGAGGAGTCCAGAATCAACCCTAGATATACTAGGAGTTGGGATGGTACCAATACTGACTTCTGAGTGTTCAGCACCCAACCAAGTATCGGAGGGTCTGACAAGTTATAGACCCGCTCACTTCTGAATTTAAGTTTGAAGTGGCCCTCAGAAGAAGATCGTCCACTTTGCCCATAATAGTGATGCCAAGCTGTCTTAGTAGGGCCAGAATTGTGGCAAGCACCTTCGTGAACACCCCTGGTGCTGATGCCAGGCCAAAGGGGAGAGCCAACATTGGTAGTAGTCTTCCCCGGCCGCCAACACAGACATCTGATGCCTGGTGCATCTGGAGACATGCAGCATGCGTCCTTGATGATCAAGGATGCCGGAAAATCCCCTGCATGGAGGGCAGCAACAACGGAGCGAGCCAACTCCTTTCCGGAATCTTTGTACTTTCACAAAGCAGTTAAGGTTAAGAGGGAAACAACTGTTCGGTAGGCAAGCCAGGTGGGCTTGCAAACCCAGGGACGCTTCTGTCCCTCAGCAGGCTCTTTATCGGCCTGGGGTTGTTTACTTGCCGCACGAGGCGGATGAAGGAACCGCTTGTATGCGGTGAAGGATGGCCCTAGCCTATGGCATGGCTCCTTACCCTTATTTGGATTGCCGAAGCAATGTGCTCTTACCTCCTGTGGCATCTTAAATGTCATCCAGCGAGGCCCCAAAAAAGTATTTTGCCCTAAAAAGGGCAGATCCAACAGGGCCTTCTTGGAAGATTGGTCCGCAGACCAGCACCTTAGTCAGATCAGGTGGCGTAGCGCCACCGCATAAACTGAGGCTCAAGACAGCAAGGGGATAGTATCCATGTCTGACTTGCAGACAGACTCAAGGCCCTGTATTAACTGGTCGGCCATAGCCATCTCGTACAGAGGAGCCTCCCGTGCTTTTAACACTTGGAGTAGGTACCTTGCCTACTCAGAAAGTGTCTGAAAACAGACAAACCCCAGCCAATGCTGGACGTACCTCTGAGCCCCCCACTTTTTATAGGTAGCGAGTGTAGACAGGAGACCTGAAGACAGGAGCCCCCTCCACTGGAATCATGGTAACTTGTTAAGTCTGGACACAGGGTGGGGTCCACTATCGGGGGGAGAGGTCCATCTTTTAAAAAGGAACTCTCCAAGGGGTACCGAACCGCCCAAAAATACAAAAATCATTTAGGGCTGAAAGGAAAAAACCTCAGTGGGTTTTCCCACTCCTTGTACAAGAGCTTATTAATATAAGACACACAAGGAAACACCTTAGCAGTGCGGGGCTTGGCTTTAGGGAACCCAAAAAGGGGACCGGTGTCTCTGCTGCTTCCGCAGCATTCTCTATTCTTAGCGTACTCTGCACTGCAGTCATAGGTCAGATACCAAAGCCTTTTTGCGTGCCGACCTGGACTTGGAGCATTCTCACTGTCCGACAGGTCACGGTCTGCAGTCTCTGATGCATCATAATCCGGGTCATGAGCCATAGATGGACTTGGTTCTGCATCAGAATTATCCCTAGAAGATTGCAGGGCATAGGGGCGTTTACTACCCCCTGTATTACCGTGTGCTGCTTCCACCCTGGCAGCAAAAGCCTCTAGGATTGCCGACATAGTGCCCATAGACACATCAGAGGAACCAGCTGCTAAATCTGGTGTTTCAGGGGAAAAACCTCTGGCTCAGACGCCATGCTGACCACGCGCTGACACCCAAATGGCTCCGGGCAAGATAGCAATAGGCCACCCTCCTAGCTGATCAGAGATGCCGAGTCACCCAGAGGACTCGCCACCCTTGGATCGGTACCCGCTATGCTGCCGGGTGCTGCGCCTGTGATGCTATCCCACTGCTGCTGTGTCAGTCTGATAGGTTATCAGCGCTTCCTATGTAAATTGTTGCGCCAGTGTAATGCACCCTAAAGGCCGGAGACTATCGCAACATGGCCGCCAATTGGCTGTATGGAACATGTGGGCTCCAAGAAAATGGCTGCCGAGCCGAACAGAGGCAAAAGCAGCTGCGGACCCCAAAAAGATGGCCGCCGAGTGGCGGTAAACACATACAGTGTGAATCCTACGAAACATGGCCGCCGAACAGTCGATAGAGGCCAAGCAGGTGCGGACCACAAGAAAATGGCCGCCAAGCAGCAATATATACATATAGGCGCAAAACTACAATAAAATGCCCGCCGGGCAGTCACTAGAGGCCGAAACAGGTATGGACCACCGCAAAATGGCCGCCGACAGCATGGAAGGGGAAGAAGCACACACAGGTAATCAGAAATGACATCTTTTAAATGCATAGTTACAGCCAGCCCCGCACCAGATGGAACCCCTTAGGTGACCCCCAGCAACCTTACTCCGAGCCCAGGGAGGATGGTAGGCAGGGAGAGAAGACAGAAAAGGGGCCACAACCACTTACTTGAATTCTCCAGGAATGTCCAGCCAAGTCACCCTGCCGCAGGGGAGCTACTTACCTATTCCTGCATGTCTCATGCTGGAAGACATTCCAAAACAGATCATCCGCGCACGGAAGTTGACTGTCGGCCAGGCATGCTGTGATTGGACACTGAGGAGCCATCATATGTATGCCCTGGAGCACGACACTCACCGAACAGGCTACTGCGACTCAGCCGTAAGGTCAGCCTTAGCTGAGCGGTCCGATGCAGGCCCTGGAGCGTAGGCTCACCGGCCACCCGTGGAGCGACGGGCATGTCGTGGAAAACCCAGAGCGTAGCTAGGGTCGGCACACGCTTGATGGCCAAAACTGGGGAGACTACAAGGATCCAGCCTGTCACCCAGTCGGCAGTTGATCGAAGATCGCAGGAAACAACAAATGTAGCAAAAAAATAAAAAAATAATAATAATAATAATAAAAATAATAATAATAATAAAAAAAATATATTATATATATATATATATATATATATATATATATATATATAATCTCTTTTTTCCTCGGACCAATGGGCCCGAAGGATATACCCGGGGGGCCTGCCCCCTGGGCGGGACTGTAGAAGGTGTGATGCAGGGACTGTAGAAGGTGTGATGCAACACTTTTTACAAGTTTTTCTGCCTAGTCACTCCTAATTAACGGATAATACCCACTTTGTCAATAGAGAAGCTGTGTCGGTCCATGGACGAAAGAGTAAGGGGTGTCTCATAGATGGGGGTACCCGATTTCCCTGATAAAGAAGATGGACGTCTTTAATCTATATGATCCAGAACAGTTGCCAGAGTTATTTCAGTTTTTGGGATCGGAGGCCTTTGAAGTACCTAATTGGATAGATTTAACTGTAGCAACAGAGAAAGGATCAGCCCAGCAGAGGAAATATCTAAGATCAGAAGAGAGGTTCAGCTCAGTCTGAGTACAACAGGTCATTGAATAACCCTATAAGCCTGGCTAATAGACAAAACTTGTTTTTCTTGAAGGAGATCTGTTCCAATCGCCCTTTTTCTTTTTGTGGCTCTCCTGTTGCTTTTTTTATTAGCTGTTGCCCCAGGGGAGCGGAGATGGATTTCCCTCCCTCGCCTCATCCTCTTCGGACTTTGGGGGGGATTTTTTTTTTTTTTTTTTTGGAGGTTTGTTTTTGAGTGGTTACTGGGCACTAAATGTTCAAATGTCAATTAAATTGTAATCTGGGGTAGGGGTAGAGGTATATAAATGGGGAAAAGGAGGGAGGGGTTCATGGAGGGAGGGGTTCATGGAGGGAGGGAGTGTTTACGGAGGGGGGAGTGGAAGGAAGAGATGTTTACGGTTAATGAAGAGAAAAACACTATTAACACTATAATTGGTGAACTAGGAGAGAGAGGCAGGGGAGATGTCCTTAGTCCCCCGCTTTTTTTTTGTGTTTTTTTGGAGGTAGGAAGGAAGGGTGAAGAGGGAAACGAAGCACAGGATAAGATGCTCGTTTTTTTGAGACCTCCCAAGTATAATATTGGCCAACCAATATCTGCAAGAGAGTAGGGGGGAGGGTGGAAGGGGAAGGCTAGATATCCCTACTGCTATACCTCTTAATCACAATCTTTTTTTTCTTGATTTTTATGACACATTAGCAAGGGGGTTAGGGTTTTTATTATTTTTTTTTGACTCCTGTTTTGTTTTTCTCTGGAATAGGAAGGGAAGGAGGGGCACCAAGTGGTTAAAATATACAGTGGGTACGGAAAGTATTCAGACCCCCTTACATTTTTCACTCTGTTATATTGCAGCCATTTGCTAAAATAATTTAAGTTCATTTTTTCCCTCATTAATGTAAACACATAGCACCCCATATTGACAGAAAAACACAGAATTGAAATTTTTGCAGATTTATTAAAAAAGACAAACTGAAATATCACATGGTCCTAAGTATTCAGACCCTTTGCTCTGTATTTAGTATTTGCACCCTTTTGATCCAATACAGCAATGAGTCTTTATGGGAAAGATGCAACAAGTTTTTCACACCTGGATTTGGGGATCTCTGCCATTCCTCCTTGCAGATCCTCTCCAGTTCAGTCAGGTTGGATGGTAAACGTTGGTGGACAGACATTTTTAGGTCTCGCCAGAGATGCTCAACTGGGTTTAAGTCAGGGCTAAGGCTGGGCCATTCAAGAACAGTCAGAGTTGTTGTGAAGTCACTCCGTTATTTTAGCTGTGTGCTTAGGGTCATTGTCTTGTTGGAAGGTAAACCTTCAGCCCAGTCTGAGGTCCTGAGTACTCTGGAGAAGGCTTTCGTCCAAGATATCCCTGTACTTGGCCGTATTCATCTTTCCCTCGATTGCAACCAGGCATCCTAATCCCTGCAGCTGAAAAACACCCCCACAGCATGCTTCACTGTTGGAACTGTATTGGACAGGCGATGAGCAGTGGCTGGTTTTCTCCACACAATGCTTAGAAGGCAAAAAAGTTCTATCTTGGTCTCAGACTAGAGAATCTTATTTCTCACCATCTTGGAGTCCTTCAGGTGTTTTTTTTTAGCAAACTCCATTTGGGCTTTCATGCGTCTTGCACTGAGGAGACGCTTCCGTCGGGCCACTATGCCATAAAACCCCGACTGGTGGAGGGCTGCAGTGATGGTTGACTTTCTACTAATTTCTCCCATCTCCCGACTGCATCTCTGGAGCTCAGCCACAGTGATCTTTGGGTTCTTTACCACTCACCAAGGCTCTTCTCCCCCGATAGCCCAGTTTGGCCAGATGGCCAGCTCTAGGAAAGGTTCTGGCCATCCCAAACGTCTTCCATTTAAGGATTATGGAGGCCACTGTGCTCTTAGGAACCTGAAGTGCAGCAGAATTTTTTTTATAACCTTGGCAAGATCTGTGCCTTGCCACAATTCTGCCTGAGCTCTTCAGGCAGTTCCTTTGACCTCATGACTCATTTGCTCTGACATGCACTGTGAGCTGAAAGGTCTTATACAGTGGGGCAATAAAATATTTAGCCACCAATTGTGCAAGTTCTCCCACTTAAAGATGAGAGCCCTGTAATTGTCATCGGTATACCTCAACTATGAGAGACAAAATGTGGAAACAAATCCAGACAATCACATTGTCTGATTTGGAAAGAATTTGCAAACTATGGTGAAAAATAAGTATTTGGTCAATATCAAAAGTTCATCTCAATACTTTGTTCTATATCTGTGGTTGGCAATGACAGAGGTCAAACATTTTCTGCAAGTCTTCACAAGGTTGTCACACACATGGTGTGTATGTATGTATGCTGGCCCATTCCTCCATGCAGATCTCCTCTAGAGCAGTGATGTTTTGGTGCAGTCGCTGGAAAACAGACTCAACTTCCTCCAAAGGTTTTCTATGGGGTTGAGATCTGGAGACTGGCTAGGCCACTCCAGGACCTTGAAATGCTTCTTACGAAGCCACTCCATTGCCCGGGCAGTGTGTTTGGGATCATTGTCATGCTGAAAGACCCAGCCACGTTTCATCTTCAATGCCCTTGCTGATGGGAGGTTTGCACTCAAGATCTCACAATACATGGCCCCATTCATTCTCTTTCATGTACACGGATCAGTCGTCCTGTTCCCTTTACAGATTAACAGCCCCAAAGCATGATGTTGCCACCCCCATGCTTCATTGTAGGTATGGTGTTCTTTGGTTGCAACTCAGCATTTTCTTTCCTCCAAACACGAGTTGTGTTTCTACCAAAAAGATCTACTTTGGTTTCATCTGACCATATGACATTCTCCCAATCCTCTTCTGGATCATCCAAATGCTCTCTAGCAAACCTCAGACGGGCCCGGACATGTACTGGCTTAAGCAGGGGGACACGTCTGGCACTGCAGGATCTGAGTACCTGGCGGCGTAGTGCGTTACGTTGGTCCCAGCTCTCTGCAGGTCATCCACTGGGTCCCCCCATGTGGTTCTGGGATTGTTGCTCACCGTTCTTGTGATCATTTTGACCCCACGGGGTGAGATCTTGCGTGGAGCCCCAGATCGAGGGAGATTATCAGTGGTCTTGTATGTCTTCCATTTTCTAATTATTGCTCCCACAGTTAATTTCTTCACACCAAGCTGCTTGCCTATTGCAGATTCAGGTCTACAATTTTGTTCACCATAGTGAAGTTTGGAGTGTGACTGTTTGAACTTGTTATCAGTTTAAGACACCTGTCCACAACCTCAAAAAGGTGCCATTAATACAGGTAATGAGTGCAGGACTAAGGAGCCTCTTAAAGAAGATACAGGTCTGTGAGCTAGAAATCTTGCTTGTTTGTAGGTGACCAAATACTTATTTTCCACCATAATTTGCAAATAATTTCTTTCCAAATCAGACAATGTGATTTTCTGGATTTTTTTCCACATTTGGAATGATGACAATTACAGGCCTCATCTTTTTAAGTGGGAAAACTTGCACAATTGGTGGCTGACTAAATACTTTTTTGCCCAACTGTATAGACAGGTGTGTGGCTTTCCTAATGAAAAACAATCAGTATAATCAAACACAGCTGGACTTAAATAAAAGGTGTAGAACCAGCTCAAGGATGATCAGAAGAAATTGACACTCCTATAACTGCTGTCCAAGCAAAGGGTCTAAATTCTTAGGACCATATATTTTCAGTTTCTTTTTTAATAAATCTGCAAAAATGTAAATTCTGTGTTTTTCTGTCAATATGGGGTGCTGTGTGTACATTGAGGGACAAAAATGAACTTAAATGATTTTAGCAAATGGCTGCAATATAACAAAGTGAAAAATTTAAGGGGGTCTGAATACTTTCTGTACCCACTGTATATATTTATTTTGTATTTAATTTTTTGAATTTATAATTCTTTTTTTAGGGGGGGAGGGGGAAGAGGGAGGGGGAGCATGGACTCCTCTCTAGAAGGGAATCGTATATACCTGCATGTAAGGTAGATATGTACGGGAGAAATTATAAGAGGGAGGAGCCCGACTAGAAGGGCGTGATAAAAAAATGATTAAATAGGATTTTTGTACTCACCATAAAATCCGTTTCTGACGTCCATGGACTGACACAGATCATACTTTAACACGTGGGTATATGTCCCTGCTCGCAGGAGAAGATCTAGGCAGAATATTAGATGTTAGAAACATTCTAGAACAAACCAGAGCTGAACAGCCCCGCCCAGGGGGGCGGTCCCTCCAGACATAACCCTCCTACCTGCAGCCAGCAGCCTCAGTTCGTAACAAAGCAGTACAAACCTTGAATGGTGGGTGCTGTGTCAGTCCATGGACGTCAAATTAACGGATTTTACGGTGAGTACAAAAATCCTATTTTCTCTTATCGTCCATGGACTGACAGCTCTAATACTGAAACATGTGGGACGTCCCAAAGCAGTATCAGAAGAGGGTGGGAGCAGTAGTAAAGGAAAAACCAAACTTCTCCAAACAAGCAGAGCTCCTCAACAGAGGAGTTGCAACATTAAACAGCGGCCTGCAACACTGTGCAGCCGAAGGAAGCATCCGAAGATGCAGCCACATCAACCTTATAGAACTTAGAAAAGGTATGAACGGACGACCAGGTCGCTGCCTTGCACACTTATGCAACCGACGCTTTATGTCAGAAAGCCCAGGAAGCACCAATTGCCCTGGTGGAAAGCGCTGTAACCGGAAAGGGAGGCACCCGCCCCTTAAGGGCATAGGCCTGTATGACGGTCTGTCTTATCCACCTAGAAGCGGGGGCAGATGACACCGCTTGGCCCTGTGTTGGACCAGAGACAAACAGTGAGTCAGACTTCCGATAAAAGCAGTAGCCGCCAGGTACACCCGTAAGGCTCGCACCACATCCAAAGTGTGAAGCACAAACCCACTGGGATGCGATTGGTGAGGGCACAAGGATGGAAGGACAACGTCCTCAAGGTGAAAAGCCGAAACCACCTTTGGAAGGAAAGACGGTCACGCGCGCAACACCGCCTTATCCTTACTGAGGACCAGGCAAGGCGACTTGCATGACAGAACCGCCAACTCAGACACCCGGCCAACAGAAGGAAGCAATGGCCACTAAGAAAGCCACCTTCTGAGACAGTCAAGAGAGGAATATCTCTGATATTTTCAAAGGGATGTTCTTGGAGAACCGAGATACAACAAATTGAGATCCCGAGGAGGGAGAGGAGGCTTGAGAGGGGGATCGCATGGCGAACCTCCCTGCTTAAAAGGTGCTAATCAAGGAATGGCCCGGTAGCGGTCGTTGAAAAAGACCGCCCGGGCCAAAATCTGACCCTCGATGGTACGCAAGGCCAGCTTTTGGGTCACACCACGCTGTAAGAACAGCAAAATCCTGGGAACGGAATACGTCCGTGGACACCAATCAAGCACCTGGCACATAGTGATGTAAGTCTTCCAGGTACGGTGATAGATCTTTCTGGAGGAAGATTTCCGTGCCCACAACATAGAGGAGATGACCAAATCCAAGAGACCTCAGTCCCTCAGCACCTGGCTTTCAACAGCCATGCCACTAAAGCCAAGGACTATAAAGCAGGATGAAGTATGGGACCACGAGACAGAAGATCCAGCCAAATGGGCATTCGCCAAGGAACGTCTACGAATAGCCGAACTAGATCGGCGTACCAATGTCGCCGTTCTGGAGCAATGAGGATCACTGGTATGGCCTCAGCCCCTACTCTGCGAAGCAGGCGAGGCAACAGTAGCGGAGGGTAAACATACATCAGGTGATACTGCCCCCGTGGGCCACCAACGCGTCTGCCCAGGGATCCCTGGACCTGGCCACGAATCGCAACACCTTGCGAGTGAGGAGAGGCCAGAAGGTCCACATCCGGTGCCCCACCTCCGATAAAGGAGGTGAAAACACCTCCGGATGTAAGGACCGTTCCCCTGGAATGCACACGGTCGACAGGACCGTCCTGCAGCGGGATGGGTATGATAATCCCAAAGAGACCCCGCAATGTATCGGATAAGTGAGGCCCCGGCTTACGGGGGGGGGGGGGGGCTCAATTGTTGGCCAAGAAAGGCAACCTGATAGAGCTTCCCTAGAAACTCGGTGAGTGGACCAGTAACTCAGCCTCTACAAGTGGCGCAGACCCACACGGGACACAGAGACCCTAGAGGCTAAAGCAGTTGCAGTGCACCTGCTGGTCGACTGATTGATGAAGCAGAGGCTTTTGCCCAGTCATTGAGCTTCAGAAACACCAGAGACGCAGCGACTACTGGGCGTAACACTAACCTGAGCATGGCGAACAGTCCAAGCTAGCGCTCCCGATCACCACCGAAGGGCAGGTGGAAGGTGGTACCCCGAGACCAGGGATCCCTATGACAATGCTCCATCCAGCAGCTACTCCATTGATAAGTGCCGATTGTACAAACACATAGTTTATACTGTGTATTGCGTCAAAACGCACAATTAGGAAACCCCCTCAGCCACAAAGAGCATAGTACAACCACATACGGCGTATGTAGTTTAGTATGTGTGGATAAACATATTAAAACACGTTTATACTGTGCCAGCAACGAAGGCGCACACATCATTGGGCCTGGGTGGAAACCAGCCACGCAAACTGCGTACACAACCGTGTAGGCATGTTAGCATGCGAACAAACAATTGCACGTTTATGCTGTGCATAGCGCTGAAAATGCGCACAACATTGGAGCGCGGGGGAAAAACCAGAGCACACCGGATGAAACCCACGCAGACTGCATACGCATACTTTGTACTATAGCATGTGTGATAAACATTAACACCTTAAGCCCCGGACCATTT
The DNA here is from genome assembly GCA_029206835.1 of Rana muscosa. Lineage (NCBI taxonomy): Eukaryota > Metazoa > Chordata > Amphibia > Anura > Ranidae > Rana > Rana muscosa. The sequence continues at coordinate 934,100,113 of CM055118.1, read as the reverse complement.
TGTAGCTAAAGGACCAGAGGCGTTTTCAGAATTTTTGCACTGCGCTGCTTTAACTAGAAATTGTGCGGACATGCAATGTTATACCCAAACGAAATTTGCGTCCTTTTCTTCCCACAAATAGAGCTTTCTTTTAATGGTATTTGATTGCCTCTGTGATTTTTATTTTTTGCAATATAAACGGAAAAAGACTGAAAATTTTGAAAGAAATATATTTTCTACTTTTTGTTATAAGAAAAATCGAATAAACTCAATTTTAGTCATACATTTAGGCCAAAATTTATTCAGACACATGTCTTTAGTAAAAAAAATGTCAATAAGCGTATATTTATTGGTTTGCGCAAAAGTTATAGTGTTTACAAACTAGGGTACATTTTCTGGAATTTACACAGCTTTAAATTTATTCCTGCCTATCTCATTTCTTGAGGTGCTAAAATGGCAGGGCAGTACAAAAACCCCCCAAATGACCCCATTTTGGAAAGTAGACACCCCAAGGAAATTGCTGAGAGGCATGTTGAGCCCATTGAATATTTTTTTTTGCCCCAAGTGATTGAATAATGACAAAAAAAAAAAAAATGTACAAAAAGTTGTCACTAAATGATATATTGCTCAAACATGCCATGGTTATATGTGGAATTGCACCCCAAAATACATTCTGCTGCTTCTCCTGAGTACGGGGATACCACATGTGTGGGACTTTTTGAGAGCCTAGCCGCGTACGGGGCCCCGAAAACCGAGCACCGCCTTCAGGATTTCTAAGGGCACAAATTTTTGATTTCACTCCTCACTACCTATCACAGTTTACAAGGCCATAAAATGCCTAAATAGCACAAAACCCCCCCAAATTACCCCATTTTGGAAAGTAGACACCCCAAGCTATTTGCTGAGAGGCATGGTGAGTATTTTACAGCTCTCATTTGTTTTTGAAAATTAAGAAAGACATTATTTTTTTTTCTTTTTTCAATTTTCAAAACTTTGACAAAAAGCGAGATCTGCAAAATACTCAACATACCTCTCAGCAAATAGCTTGGGGTGTCTACTTTCCAAAATGGGGTCATTTGGGGGGGTTTTGTGCCATCTGGGCATTCCATGGCCTCCGAAACTGTGTTAGGCAGTGAGGAGTGAAATCAAAAATTTACACACACAGAAATCCTGAAGGCGGTGCTTGGTTTTCGGGGTCCGGTACGCGGCTAGGCTCCCAAAATGTCTCACACATGTGGTATCCCCGTACTCAGGAGAAGCAACAGAATGTATTTCGGGGTGCAATTCCACATATAACCATGGCATGTTTGAGCAATATAGCATTTAGTGACAACTTTTTGTACATTTTTATTTTTTATTTTCTTTTTGTCATTCAATCACTTGGGACAAAAAAAAAAAAAATATTCAATGGGCTCAACATGCCTTTCAGCAAATAGCTTGGGGTGTCTACTTTCCAAAATTGGGTCATTTGGGGGGGGGGGGGGGTTTGAACTGTCCTGGCATTTTATACACAACATTAGGAAGCTTACATCCCACTCTTCTAACCACTTGAAGACAAAGCCCTTTCTGACACTTTGTTAACATGAAAACATTTTTTTTTTTTTGCAAGAAAATTATGTTGAACCCCCAAACATTATATATTTTTTTTAAAGCAAAGGCCGTGCAGATTAAAATAGTGGATGTTGCATTTTTTTTCCACAAAGAATTTGCGCAGCGATTTTTCAAACGCATTTTTTGGGGGAAAAAAAACACACTTTTAATTTTAATGCACTAAAACACACTATATTGCCCAAATGTTTGATGAAATAAAAAAGATGATCTTAGGCCGAGTACATGGATACCAAACACGACATGCTTTAAAATTGCGCACAAACGCTGGGCGGCGACTAACTACATTCATTTTTAAAAGCATTTAAAAGCCTTTACAGGTTACCACGTTAGATTTACAGAGGAGGTCTACTGCTAAAATGACTGCCCTCGATCTGACCTTCATGGTGATACATCACATGCATGATGCAATTGATGTTTACATATGACGCTAGACCGATGCTTGCGTTCGCCTTTGCGCAAGAGCAGGGGGGACAGCGGTGCTTTTTTTTAATTATTATTTATTTTGCTTTTTTAGCTTATTTTTAAACTGTTCCTTCCATATATTTTTTTTTTTTACCATTTTTATTGTTATCACAGGGAATGTAAATATCCCCTATGATAGCAATAGGTAGTGACAGGTACTTTTTTTTGAAAAAAAATTGGGGGTTAGACCCTAGATCTTTCCTCTGCCCTCAAAGCATCTGACCACACCAAGATCGGTGTGATAAAATGCTTTCCCAATGGCGCTGTTTATATCCGGGGGGGGGGGGGGACATTCCCTCCCACTGCTTGTAAAAGCAGTCTAGAGGCTAATTATCTGCTAGAATTGCTTTTACATGAAAGCCGGCCGCAGGCTGAAAAGAATGATACCAAGATGATACCTAAACCCGCAGGCATCATTCTGGTATAAACATTCAAAGTCCAGCAACATACCAGTACGTTGCTGGTCCTTGTTGGACATGTATTGTAATCTTTTTTTTCATGCAGCCTGTTGGCTGAATGAAAAAAAGATTGATCGGTGGGTATGCCCACCATTATTATACCTCCCTTCATCCACCCACTTCTAATGATGGGCATACATGCACCATTTATATATGCCGAAGCATGTGGGCATCCTCCCGCAAAAAAGTTAAACCGCGTACACACGGTCTGACTTTTCCACGCCTCCGTCAGGAATTTCGACCGTATGTACGTGGCATAAAAGGTTATGCTGCGTACACACGGTCAGAATTTTCCACGGGCAAGCCTCCGTCGGAATTTCGACCGTATGTACGCGGCATTAGGAGCAAAAATCTCATTCTGGAATTTTAGAAGAGATAAAGTCCCGCATGAAGCTCTGTATAGCACATGAGCATTCAGCAAAGCCAACTGGAATAAGGATAGAGACACTTTTTTGTACCAGCGTCTCGTCTTACGGTCAATAGACCGGGCCCCGCTAGCAAAAGAGTTGGAAGAAGATAGCGGTGGCCCGGCAGAAGAAAGAACCGGAGAGCGCGGCGACGACACCGGAGACCCCCGAAGTCGGAAGAAGACCCCCGGAGCTGTGCAATAAAATTATTTAAAAAAAACTGTGTTGTGTTTTTATTGCGATTTTGTTGTACCCCATACTCATTCACATAGGGTGGGGGGGGCCGGGATCTGGGGCCCCCTTATTAAAGGGGGCTCCCGGATTCCGATAAGCCCCCTGCCCACAGACCGACAACCAATGGCCAGGGTTGTCGGGAAGAGGCCCTGTCCTCATCAACATGGGGGCAGGGTGCTTTGGGGTGGGGGGACCGCAGGTCGCCCCCCTGCCCCAGAGCACCAAACCCCCCATGTTGAGGGCATGCGGCCTGGTACGGTTCAGGAGGGAGGGGGGCCACTCTCTCATCCCCCCCCCTCTTCCCCTGCGGCCTGCCAGGTTGCGTGCTCGGATAAGGGTCTGGTTTGGATTTTGAGGGGGACCCCCACGCCGTTTTTTCGGCGTAGGGTTCCCCTTCAAATCCAGACCAGATATAAGGGCCTGGTATGCTCCTGGAGGGGGAACCCACGCCGGTTTTTTCTTTAAAAATTGGCGTGGAGTTCCCGCTCAGGATTCATACCAAAACGCAGTGCCTGGTATTGGCGGGAATCCACGTCGGATCCCGTTCAATACAGAGTCGAGTCTCCCTCTCGCTATTGCAGCGAGCGCGACACGTGTCGCCACCCTGTTGCCGAGACCTCGGCACTCCTGTCGCCGAGAATCTCGGCGATGGGAGCGCGATAGATATACAATATCGGCGGCACCTACTGTACCTAGGGAGTGTGTATAGTATTCCTGTAAAGTAGCGTTTGTTTCCCGTGCTTAGAACTGTCCCTGCACAAAGTATCATTTCTGAAGGAAAAAAGTCATTTAAAAGCACTCGTGGCTATCATGAATTGTTGGCTGCCGGCAATACAGAGAAAAGACATTGATAAAAAAATAAAATGCGTGGTGGTCACCCCAAATATCCACACCAAACCCTTTATCCGAGCATGCAACCTAGCAGGCCGCAGGAAAAGAGGGGACGAGAGAGCGCCCCCCCTCCTGAACCGTACCAGGCCCCATGCCCTCAACATAGGGAGGATGCTTTGGGGGTCTGTGACCCCTCAAAACACCATGTCACCATGTTGATGGGGACAAGGGCCTCATCCCCACAACCCTTGCCCGGTGGTTGTTGGGGCTTATCGGAATCTGGAAGACCCTTTTAACAAAGGGGACCCCCAGATCTCGCCCCCCCTATGTGAATTGGTAAGGGGTACATTGTACCCCTACCATTTCACAAAGAAAGTGTAAAAAATTGTATAAACACAGACACCGTTGGAAAAAGTCCTTTATTAAAACTAAAAAAAAAACTAAAAAAAATAATGATTCCAGTGGTGGTAATCCACTCTCGGTATCCTGCGATGGATGCTCCCCTCTCCATCCAGGTCCAGGCTCCAGCGATATGTCAAGGCGCCATTCCCAGAGACACCCTGGGAATGACGCAGCTTCAGCCAGTGACATCTCTTATGTAGCTGAGGGCGGGGCCACCCGTCACGTGACCCTGTCCCCCTCAGACACAAGGGGAAACCCGGGCTTCCCCAGTGACGTGCATGTGACCCCGTCCCTCTGATGCAACGGAAACCTGCGTTACATCAGAGGGGGCGGGGTCACCCACACATCACTGGGAAAGCCCGGGTTTCCCCTTGCGTCTGAGGGTGACGGGGTCACGTGATGGGTGAACCCGCACTCAGCTACATAAGAGATGTCACTGGCTGAAGCCGCGTCATTCCCGGGGTGTCTCTGGGAATGGTGCAGGATGCACTGCGCTTGACATCTCATCGCTGGAGCCTGGACCTGGATGGAGAGGAGATCATCCACCGCTGGACCCCGAAGAGGAGAGCATCCATCGCAGGATACCGACAGCGTTGGAGTGGAGACCGAGAGTGGATTACCACCGCTGGAATTTTTAATTATTTTTTTAAGGACTTTTGCCAACAGTGTCTGTTTTTTACAAAAAATGTACACTTTCTTTGTGAAATAGTAGGGGTACTTACCAATTCACACAGAAGGGCTGGGATCTTTTGTTAAAGGGGTCTTCCAGATTCCGGGACGCCCCCCCACAACCACCGGGAAAGGGTTGTGGGGATGAGGCCCTTGTCCCCATCAACATGGTGACATGGAGCTTTGAGGGGGTCACAGACCCCCAAAGCATCCTCCCCACGTTGAGGGAATGTGGCCTGGTACGGTTCAGGAGGGGGGGCGCTCACCCCCCCTTTTTTCCTGCAGCCTGCAAGGTTGCGTGCTCGGATAAAGGGTCTGGTATGGATTTTTGGGGGGAACTCCACAACATTTTTAAAAAAAAAATAGGCATGGAGTTTCCTTTAAAATCCATACCAGAACTGAAAGGCCTGGTAATTGAATTTGGGGTGACGCCACACTTTTTTTCTTTTATCAATGACTTTTCTCTGTATTGCCGGGAGCCGACAATTCATTATAGCCTCTAGTGCTTTTAAAGGACTTTTTTTCCCTTTTGAAATGACACTTTGTGCAGGGACAGTTCTAAGCACAGGAAACAAGCGCTACTTTACAGGCATACTTTACACACTCCTTAGGTACAAAATTTAAAGAAATGGATGCATGCGTGGAGTCTAGCAGTGCGATCATGCAGCGCTGGAGAGCCAATATTTCCACATAACCCGCAAGTGTTTGGACATACCCACGGGGTTAAGCTAGTACCCGGGACTATTCTGGTCAGTTTGTGGTGGAAATTATGACTTTGGGAGGAGGCCGTGCAAAGTTAAAGAATCCCCTCATGAAGGACGAAGGGGAAAACTGCAGCTAAAATGGCACCTCCCCCCTCTTCATACACAGTCTCTATGCCAGGGATATGCAATTAGCGGACCTCCAGCTGTTGCAAAACTACAAGTCCCATCATGCCTCTGGGTGTCATGCTTGTGGCTGTCAGAGTCCTGCTATGCCTCATGGTACTTGTAGTTCTGCAACAGCTGGAGGTCCGCTAATTGCATATCCCTGCTCTATGCGCTCTCACAGACAAAGCCTGACACAACCTGACTCCCCAGCTGCTTCTGACAGTGAACTATTTACCTCACAAGACCCCATACAGATTTCTCATGCAACTCCAGCTGTATTAAAGCAATTTGAACACATGTTGAACAAAGCCTTAAAACAAACATCAGATCAAATTACAGCTAATCTTACCAGAGAAATAAGAGAACTTGGCAAGCGCACAGCAACACTAGAACTTAAAGCGGAGGTACAGCTTTTTTTTTTTTTTTTTTAACTCAGCAGCTACTAACAGTGTAGCTGCTGACTTTTAATAAGGACACTTGGCTGTCCTTCTCGCCCGCGATGTCAGTCCTGCCACGGCGATGGATCGCTGCTGCCAGGCTCCCGGCTCCTCCATCCTGACTAAAGGAAACAGGCTGTGAAGCCTTACGGCTTCACTGCCCATTTGCCACTCGCACGGCGCTTTGTGAATGGGCGGCTTGCCTTCTGGGATACACACCGTTCCCAGAAGGCAGAGCGCCCCATTCACAAGAAGAGGAAACGGAAGTTCTCAATCCGAGGACAAGGAAGAGGCACAGCAGAAGGCAGATTAGGGCACTTCCGCATAGCAACAGGCATTTCAGGTGAGTATATTTTTTTTTTCTATTATTTTTTTGGGGGATTTTTTTTATGCATTTTTTTTTCTGGGTGGACCTACGCTTTAAAGCAGATGATTTGTAAAACATCTCTTGAACACTCTGGAAATAGAGAACCTCAAAGAAAAAAAAAAACTTATTTCTTCAAACCAAACTTGAAGACCATGAGAATAGGGCCAGAAGGTCTAACCTACGTATCAGGGGAATTAATGTATCACTGACCTACAATCCACCATAACTGCTTTGTTCCAGGAATTGCAACCAGCCATTCCTATTGAGAGGTTAGAATTTAACAGGATCCACCGAGCCCTGGCTGCAAAAAACCTGATGGCCCCCCACGTGATATAATAGTGAAATTACATTTTTATCGCACAAAAGGAACAGCTCCTAGCATCTGCCAGGGACAAAAAGCAGCTCAATTTCCATGGCAATGGCTTTCAATTATTTTCTGACTTGTCCCAGATAACAATTGCAAAAAGGCGAGCAATGAAGCCCTTTCTCCTGGAATTACAGCGCCACAACATCATCCATCAGTGGGGGTTCCCATTTTGCCTACGCTTTGCCTACAAAGGGAAGAAATACACCTGTAGATCCTTTGATGAACTCCAGCAAACCCTCTTAGCCCTTTATCTCATGGAATCAGTCCCACAAAATACCCCAACCCTCAGGAGATCAACATCTTTCATCCGCAGGAAACCCTTCCCATCCCAACCTGAAAAATGGTACCCATCCAACTCACAAGAGAGGTCGCTACACATCACCTCCTCAGGAACGAAATGATTCTATGGACTGAAGGATGCTCCTATAACTGTGAACTTGACTTTTTTCACCCTTTCTAGTCTTTCTAAAGAATCTCAGGGCTTCACCTTATCCCTTTTAGTTCTCCAATTCAAGACGCTACATCCCGTTTCCCTTTTTGTCCTCCAGATTTGCATGCTCAACATTTACTTTCAATCCTCTTTCAGTTGACTCACCGTTTACAAATTATAATCATAGTTTTAAGTTCTTTGCTTAACCCATTGCATGCACAGTGTGTTTTTTTTTATTTATCTTTTAAATATTTTAATTGTTTTTTTTTTTATCCTGGATAATTTTTGTCCCAAGTAATAGACATAACTAAGGTCTTTTGGCATTCATAAAAAGTATCATGACCAAAGGTCCCATTCGTTTTAAATTTTATGACTTTGCTAACCGCTAGCCTATTAGGAAGTTTTAAGGTAGTTTTGGCACTGTAATTTTAGGAATTCCTCTCTACCTTTCCTGGTAGATCCTTCTGTTATACCCTTAGTGTTAACTGATCCAGTTTTCACCCCCCAAATCCCTTAATCACTCCCTTAGCACATCTTACTTCCATACCAGGAAACCCTGGGGTAGTCAGATGCCATTCTCTTATTTCCCATTTCCACTGTTGCCCCCTTTTTAACGAATTATAGTTAACTTTAATCGTTTTCATTATAAGTCGTGTGGTTTACAGTTATGTACATTAATAAGAAGCTTTCATTAGAAAGCTCTCCTCCCACGAACGGGAGATCCGTGCGCCCTATTTTGCCTCCCTCATTCAGCCACATAATAATATGTGGAAGTCCGACGGAAGCACCCTTTACCTGAGGGCGATTTTTGTCCCCACTCACGGGATATGCTTGAATGTGTTATTCTGTTGAAATACTTATTTTCTCTAACCATTTCTGTTTTATTTATTTTCCTCAGTACTCACCTCTATTCCTTTTCTCTCCTCTTCCTTTAAGTCCACCTGGATTGTATCAATTGCCTCGAGCAGGCCAATTATAGGCAAGTCTTTTATCTACTCAGCTACCATGGCACCACTAAACAACCTGTCCCTGAATGTCCAGGGACTCAACATCCCCCAAAAACGTACCAAGGTCTTGCGCACATTTCATGCCAGAAAGGCGCATATAGTTTGCCTACAAGAGACGCATTTCACGAACTCTTCTACACCTAAATTTATGTCCCACTTTTATCTGCAAATCTTTACAGCTTCGGCTACCTCTAGGCAACGTGGTACCCTTATAGCCTTTCACCGCTCTACTCCATTTTCCCTCCAATCTCAAATTAAAGACCCAGAAGGACGCTACTTAATTCTCATAGGCTATATATTATGGACACTGAAATTACTGTCGTTTCATACTATGCGCCTAATAAGCAACCAAACCCGTTTATGTCACACCTACTACAGGTTGTGAATGACCACAAAACAGGAACAGTCATACTTTGTGGAGATTCCAATCAGGTCCTCCTCCCATTTCTAGATAAATCCCCGTACAACCACCCCACAATACATCCAAATTGTCTTTTTCCCCCCAATTTCTTTCCAAATATAATTTAGTAGACACATGGAGAGAATGTAATCCCACAAAAAATGTAGATATTCATACTACTCCCACCCTCAAACACTCTCACGGTTTGACCACATATTTCTAACTATCGGTATGATCCCTGAAATAATCACAGCAGAGATAATTCCCATCCCATGGTCCGACCACAATGCAGTAATTACTTCTATTAAATCAGCACTACCCAAAAGCCATGACTCAACTTGGAATCTCCCTGTTACGTACCTGCCGGATGAGCCTGACGTGCAGTGGGAAGGCTTCTCGTACAACCCCAGCTCAAGGGCCACCGATGTTGCAACAGTGGCTGCAAGAGCCTGGCGGTGTATGGGTGCCTGGTTCGTCTTTGGTCTTGTCAGTTCAGCTGGTGCAGCAGTGAACAGTTAGCAGGCTGGTAGGTGCACTGGCTGGGGAGACACTGAATACATAGTCAGACAAGCCGGGTTTGGTAAACGATCAGATGTAGGTATAGACGACAGGCAGAGAATGGTCAGGATACAGGCAAAGTTCAGCAACAGGAAATCAAGCAGTGTAGAGCTGAGCGTGGTTACAAGGCAGGCCGGGGTCAGGATAACAGATCAATCGTAGTCAAACAAGCCGGGTCAAACACAGGAAACAGATCACAGGAAGACACTGGAACAGGTATGAACTGCAGATCAGGCAGCGAAGACACAGTGCTGCTGAGGTCTTTAAATAATGCAGCCTGTTGCCAATCACTGAAATCAGTCTGCACTATTAACCCTTAGGTGGCAGATCCATGACACGCCCAGACACTTTGCTCAAGCACCCATCTTCCCGTCAAACCATTTTACAAGCCATAAAAGATTACCCATTACTCAATACCAGCCCCGATATTAATACCCTAACATTTTAGGAAGCACACAAGCCAGTAATACGTAATACAAACATCAGCCATATTTAAACATGAACGGAAAACCCTTGCTCGTAAACTGGAATCTGAGTTTAATGCTGCCTTTTTATCCCACCAAGACAATCCATCACCACTAACAAAATCTCGCTTAGACAAACGTGTCGCATGACTTATTTTTGACCGAAGCAGTTGAAAAATCTTAAACATTCAAAACATAATTATTTTAAGAATTCCAATAAATCGGGAACCTACCTAGCACGCACGCTTAACTCTTTAAGCAAACCATTTAAACCAATTTGTTTAAAATTGGCAAAAGATGTTTTCACGAGTAACCCTATCAAAATAGTCCAGAGATTTCATTCCCACTTAACCTCGCTATATACTTCACCCACCACCTTCGATCCAAAATTAGCAGACGCTTTCTTCTGACATTAATCTACCAGAACTCTCCCTTAACCAAAAGAATGTCTTAGAAGAAAAAATTACACCAGAGGATGTCACCAATGTCATCAAAGACCTAAAGCTAAAAGACCAGGTCCGGATGGATACTCGGCTTTATATTATAGAACCTTCGCAGAAACTTTATCACCGATCTTAGCTGAAGCCTTTAACGTACTACTGGAAGGAAAGTCCTTTAGACAAGAAACATTAACAGCCATTGTTTGCATGATCCCCAAACTTCCCCCTGATGACACTTTATGTACAAATTACCGCCCAATTTCGCTTTTAAATCTAGATAATCAAAATTCTAGCTAAAATCTTAGCCAACAGATTAAACACTATAATACTGAAACTCATCCACAAAGATCAAGTGGGTTTCATGCCAACACGCCAAGCGGGCGATAATGTCCGCCGGGCAGTATTACTAGAACAAATAGCTAAAGCTTGGCATATACCCTCTTGTTTTCTATCTCTTGATTTAAAAAAGGCTTTGGATTCTGTATCATGGCCTTACCTACGCTATACATTACAAAAATGGGGCTTTGGTCCCCACTTTTTGACCTGGATTGAGGCACTCTATAACAAACCCATTGCATACGTCAAATATGCAGGTTACAAATCTAGTCCATTTAATATAGAAAGAGGAACTCGCCAGGGATGCCCACTTTCCCCCCTTTTATTCGCCTTTTAGTGCAACCATTAGCCCAACGAATACGTTCTGACACGACAATCACAGGTATAGAAACTGCTTGATATCAACACAAAACCGACGATTACTTACCGATAACGGTGTTTCTACGAAACCTTCCAGGACGGCACCACATGAGAGATGATAGGCTCCACCCAACAGGAAACACAATTAGTTCACAGATGTTTATAAGGCCCCACCTTATCCCTTGTCCCTCAGTAGTTGTAAAGTAATACTCCCACTAGAACACAAGGGCTATTCAACATCTTAAGTACTTACCACTTAGTGTGTACATACTCCTCCACCCATAACAGGGCGGGAAGTAGGCCTGCCGTCCTGGAAGGTTTCGTAGAAACACCGTTATCGGTAAGTAACAGTCGGTTTTCTCACCTCACCTTCCAAGACCGCACCACATGAGTATAATAAAGGAATCCACAGGCCTACCTTAGGGTGGGACCACTGCCTGTAACACCTTTCGACCGAAGGCAAGGTCTTGCTGTAATAGGACCACCACACCGTAGTGCTTCAGGATGGTGTCTTGTCTGGACCAGGTGGCTGCATTGCGGATCTGTTCCCAGGAGGCCCCTGCTTTCTCAGCCCATGAGGTAGCTAGGGCTCTAGTTGATTGCGCCTTCAACTTTTCTGGTGCGGGCATGCCTGCACTTTTGTACGCTAAATTAATGGCTTGCCTTATCCACCTGAAGACTGAGGACTTTGATGCTTGGAGTCCCTTTCTACTTCCGGAAAACAAAATTAAGAGATGATTAGACCTTCTAAAATCCTTAACGCTCTGTAAAGACAGAGGCATCTCCCGACGTCTAGACAATGGAATCTTTCTTCCCCTTCATTCCTATTATTCTCCTAGGAACTCATCACCTGAGTTCTGTGGAACGCTGACGACACCTTAGGTAGATCGAATCATCAAACCAGATCCGTTGCATCAGGTAGGATCATTACAAAAGGTTCCTTGATAGAGAGGCCCTGCAGGTCTCCTACTCTCCTGGCAGTAGTGATTGCCAGTAGAAAGGCTAACTTAATGGTCAAAAATGTAGATGAAATTTCTTCTAATGGTTCAAAAGGGTGACTAGATAAACGCCCATGGACTTCAGAGAAAAGGGTTTTACAGTGAGTACAAAAATCCTATTTTCTCTTTCATCCATGGACGGACACAGCTTCCTTATATTCTTGACAGTAGGGATGGCCCAAAGCAGTGTCAAAAAAACGAGGGGTGGGAACAGCAATCAAACAAACTTCACCACAAAACAAACAGAGCTCCTCAACGGAGGAGTTGCAACCTTAAACAGCCGCCTGTAAAACCTTGCGGCCGAAGGAAGCAGACGCATGCACATCAACCTTGTAAAACTTAGTGAAAGTGAATGGACGACCAGGTCGCCGCTTAAAACACCTGTGAGACAGACGCTTGATGTCGGAAAGCCCAGGAGGCACCAATTGCCCTGGTCGAATGTGCTGACAGGAACAGGAGGCGCTTTTAGAGCATAAGCCTGAATCACGATCTGTCTGATCCACCGAGAAATGTTGGCCAACGAAAAGGCCAGGCCTTTCTTTGGACCAGTCACCGATACCAACAGTGAGTCTTACCTCCGAAAGAGCCGTAGCAGAGCTCGGATCACATCCAAGGAACGCAACCTCTTTGGGATGCGACGGCCGAGGACACAAGGATGGAAGTACAATGTCCTCATTTAGATAGAAAGCCAAAACCACCTTCGGAAGAAAAGAAGGCTGCGGGCGTAGCACCGCTTTATCCTTATGGAGGATCAAGTAGGGAGACTTGCAAGACAAGGCCGCCAATTCAAAAACCCTCCTGACTGATGTAATGGCCACCAGAAAGGCAAATTTCTGAGAGTGTCAAAAAGGAGGGATCTCTCTGATGTTCTCAAATGGAGCTTTCTGAAGTACCGAAAGCACCAGATTCAAATCCCACGGAGGCAGTGGTGGTCGAACCGGAGGAGCCACATGTCGAACCAGGATATGAGCCGCCAAGGGTCGTTGAAAGAAAACAGCCAAGGCTGAAATCTGCCCCTTAATGGTGCTTAGGGCAAGTTTTTGATCCATTCCATGCTGTACAAACAGCACAATCCTGGATACCGAATATGCCCAGACACGCCACCCCATCTCCTCACACAGAGATGTAGGCCTTCCACGTGCGATGATAAATCTTCAGAGAAGAGGACTTCCATGCCCTCAGCATGGTGGAGGGCATGGTGGAAATTACTGAATCAGACAGGCCTCAGTCCCTCAGTACCTGACTTTCAACAGCCATGTCGTTAAAACCAGCGACTAAAGCAGGATGAAGTATAGGACCTTGCAATAGAAGGTCCTCTCGCATCGGCAGTCGCCAAGGGACATCCTCCACCAGGTGTACGAGGTCAGCCTACCAGGGACACCGAGGCCAATCTGGAGCAGACGAGGAAGACGTTTCGGGGGGGGGGAGGCATAAATTAGCCCATCCTGTCCCCACGGAGCCACCAACGCATCTGTTGCGTCCTCCCAAGGATCTTTTGACCTGGCCACAAACCTCAATACCTTCCGATTGAGTCGAGAAGCCCGGAGATCCACGTCTGGCGTGCCCCATCTCAGGCAAAGGAGTCAAAACATATCCGGATGTAGCGACCATTCTCCTTGGTCCAGCATCTGGCGACTTAGGTAGTCCGCTTGCCAGTTTTCTACGCCCGGAATGTATATGGCCGAGAGCCAGCACTCTCCATTCTGCCCACTACAGAATGTGAGCGACCTCCGATGCTGCAGCCGAGCTTCTTGTTCCTCCTTGATGGTTGACATACGACACCACTGTGGCGTTGTCAGACTGGATCCTGACTGGACGCCCCTGTAGCCTCTGACCATGTGGAAAGGCACTGCCTGATAGCTCAAAGCTCCAGCACATTTATCGGCAGGCAGGATTCTTCCTGCGTCCAGCCAACTTGTGTCGAATGAACACCCCAAACCCCCCCCTAACCGGTCAGGCTGGCGTCCATCGTGATTACCATCCAGTGAAAGGGAAGGAACGACTTTCCGGACTGAAGGGCCGGAGATCTCAGCCACCAGACCAGGGAAGCCTTGACTAGTTGGCTCACCCGGATTCGACAATCCAGGGACAACAGAGATTTGTCCCATTTGGACAAGATCTCCTCCTGAAAAACTTGTGTGGAATTGAGCATACAGTACCATCTCGAAGGAGGCTACCATGAGACCCAGGACTCGCATGCAAAAGAGCAGCAATCACCACCTGTGGGATGCCAACAGCTTCACTGCATCCCAGAGAGTCTGCAAATTTTCTAAAAAGGAGAAAAACCCTCGCCTCTGAGGAGTCCAGAATCAAGCCCAGGTACTCCAGGCACTGAGTCAGCACCGACACCGACTTCTGGAAGTTCAGTAACCTAACTGAGGGTCTGACTAGCTATAGCCACATCCTCCTAATTCTGAGTCTGAAGCTGCTCTCAGGAGATCGTCCAAGTAGCCCATGATAGCGATTCCTCGCTGTCTCAGCAAGGCCATAATCGGGGCAAGCACCTTGGTGAAGACCCTTGGTGCCAATGCCAGGCCAAAAAAGGGAGAGCAACAAATTGGTAGTGGTCATCCCCGACCGCAAAGCGCAGAAACCTATGATACCTGACAAATATGGGGACATGCAAGTATGCGTCCTTGATGTCCAAGGATGCCAGAAAGTCCCCCGAATAGAGTGCAGCGACCACAGAGCAAACTGATTCCATCTTCGTACCTTTACAAAAGGTGTTGAGGGCCTCAAGGTCCAGGATTGGACAGAGCCCGTCCTTCTTTGGGACTACAAACAGATTGGGATAGAATCCCTGAAACCTTTCCAGTAGCGGCACAGGTACTATTAGCGCCTCAACAGGTCCAGCACTGCCTCAAATAGAGCATCCCAACGAGCATCAGAAGATGAAGATTCAAGGGAAAGAATCTGTTTGGGTGGACAAGAAAATCTCTAGTACCCTGAGGAAACCACTTCGCAAACCCACTGGTCGGAAAGCAGAGAGGCCCATCAAGCTGCAAACTCGCGAAGGTGACCCCACCACCCGAGAGTCAGGCGGGGGCAAACCTTCATGCTGTAGCAGGCTTGTTTGGCTTGCGAACCCAGGGACGCTTTGGTCCCTCAACTGGCCCCTTGTCAGCCTGGGAACGCTTAGCTGTGAGCCCAGACTGATGGAAAAACGCTTCTGAGCGGAAAAGGAGGGCCCTGGCCTACGGCGTGGCTCCTTAGCTTCTCCGGATTACGGGAGGAGTGTGCTCTTACCCCCAGTGACATTCTTAATAATGTTGTCATTATTGCCAAATAGCCTCTCTCCCTGGAACGGCAAATCCGTCAGAGCCTTCTTGGAAGTCTGGTCTACGGACCGGCATTTTGGCCAAATCCGGCAACGCAGTACCACAGCAGATGCTGAGGCTCTGGAAATCAAGGGAGCTGTATCCAGGGCTGCATCACAGACATACTTAAGGCCATGCACCAACTGGTCGGCCAGTTCCACAGACCGGGAAAGCATGCCGCTTCTCCAACTCACGGTGCAACAATTTTGCCCATTCTCTAAGTGTCTGACAGCAGGGCCGCGCCAATATTGGCCGTAATGCTGACCCCAGCATGGTGAACATGGACTGGGCCACCGCTTCAAACCTCCCATCTGCAGGATCCTTAAATGCAGGGGTCCTCTACACCGGAATCGTGGTCATCTTGTTCAACCTGGATACCGGGGGGTCCACAACCAGAGGAAATACCCATTTTTCAAGGAGGCTCGCCTCAAAAGGATGACTGACCGCCATGCGTTTTGGGACCAAAAAAGTCCTCTGTGGTCGTTCCCATTCTTTGTCTATAAACTTATCAAAATAAGTTATGTAAGGAAACACCTCAGCAGTGCGGGTCGGCTTGTGGGACCCAAAAGGGACAGACACCTCAGCAGATGCCCCGGCTGTATCCTCCAGCTTGAGGGTTTCCCACACTGCAGTGATAAGTGCTCCAACAAGCGCCTTGTCTTGCACTGACCCAGACACGGAGTCGTCCTCACTGTCCAAATGGTCCTAGTCCGCATCCTCTGACACTTCAGAACAGGGGCCCTGTGTCATATCCAGGCCTGAGTCAGAGCTTTCCCCAGAAGATGGTGGGGGGGAGGGAGCGTTTTTTACCCCCCCTTACGCCCACACACCACTTCCACCCTGACAACAAGGGATTCCAGGATCGCCGACAAAGCGTCCACAGGTACCGGGGCACTGGTCGCTACCACAGGAATGTCTGGGGAAGAAGCGCCAGCTTCTGGCGCCATGCTGACCCGCTCACTTGACAGCCACTCAGGGACTAAAGTCAAGGTACACAAAAAAGGCCCACCCTCCTTGCTGCCACAGACCGAGGGGTTCCCCAGAGGACTCACCGCCCTGACCCAGGCACTGCTCAGCGCTGCGGTTCGCTCCAACTCCTGCACAGTGTGTGCCTGAGGTGTCTCCGAGGTGATCTGTGCCGTTTGCGCCATTCAGAATGACAATTCCAGCTCTAGAGGCCAAAACCAATGCTAGAGCCACAAAAATATGGCTGCCTCAGGAAAAAAAAGTGTGAGCTACAAGAAAATGGCCGCTAGCTGTATTAGCATTAGAAACAAGCTACAAGAAGATGGCGCATCCAAAATGACACAGATCGCGAGGTAAAAATGTAAAGGCCACAAAAACGCAGGGCCTCCAAGCGGAGGCTCCCCAAATGGCAGACCACCCACACTAAGAGCGGACCAGGGACACACCGCGCAGCCCCCAGCCAGGACCCAGAGCCCCCCCCTCAGGGACCCCACAGTAAGGTACACAGCAGGCCCAGCAATGCATGGGGAGCAGGGAAATGACAGGGAGAGGGGAAAGGGAGGGCGAGAACCCCTAATACACCACCCCAGGAATGCCCAGCTGTTCCATCCTGCCCAGAAAACCTGAACCTTATTTTCCTTGTCCCGCGGGGACTGCTGGCACGTTCCTGACAGACCCATCACTGAGCAGTACGGAGTGGCTGTTGGCCACGGCCCACTGTGACTCGGACAGTAGTAGCCCAGTCATATGTGAGCCCCGGAGCATACAAGCTCATCGCCCACCCCTGGAGCAAACGTGGCATGTTGTGGCCGACCCAGCGGGTAGCTAAAGGTCTGCTCGCGCTCGATGGCCGGACTGGGGAGACTACAAGGATCTATAATATCAAGCCTGTCACCCAGCTGGCAGTTGATAGTAGTTCTCAGGATCAAAAAAGTAAAGATAAAAAAAAAGTTCTCCAGGACCAATGGGTCCCTAGGGAGCCAGGTCCTTCTACACTAGGCAGAAAAAAAAAACTAAGCTGAGCTGATGAATGCAGGGTGAGGGGTTATGATTAGAGGGACTGCCCCCTGGGTGGGGCTGTTCAGCTTTGCTATAGTTACATGTTTTTAAATATCTAACATGTCTGCCTAGTCCTCTCCTAATAGACAAACCATAACCCTAACGTCAAGAATATAAGGAAGCTCTGTCCGTCCATGGACGAATATTTTTTTCTCAAAACAGTGTTCCACATGAAAAACATGTTCCAAGAAATTTTTTATTTATGTAGGCATATTAGTCACGGGGTTATATTCAAGCTGACAGATGCATGCTCGCATTGTTGATTTTGACCTGGTCATCTAGAAATCAGGGACCTCTGGTCAGGTTTGACGAGTATTGCCAGACATTGCAACACACTTATTGCTTGATTTTATTAATTGTAATGTACTAAAAAGATAGTGCCTGGAAAAATACACAGATCGAGTCTTAACAGTGGAATGCTTTACCACCTCATTAAATATTTTATATGTAATTTTCACCAGTGTGCATTATATTTTAAGTCATTGGCCGGGTGAAGGAAGGTTGCACCACTTTTCTCCTAATGTTGATAAGTGCAGGTTTGAATTAGATATATTGCTGTAATATACTGTACATTTAGACTACTTCAAGCAGAGTTGGCAACCTACGGTCCGTGGGCTGCACCAAAACCAGAGGTGCGGCGGCTGTGTAATGTAAAGGGGTCCAGAGGTGCAGGGACAGTCACAATCATGTCATCCTCCGCTACCTGGTGCAAGCCAGGATCAGTATAATCCCAACACGTACCATGCTATTGCTAGAGACAATTAATAAAATTCTAGCTACGAGTCCAATCATTGTAATATTAGTTATATTATAGTTTATTTTCTTATTTTCTTCAGCAAATCACAATGCCAAAAAATGTAAAAAAAAAAAATCACTGAAAGGTGAATGCCGAATGTCCCAAGACACTTGGGCAGAACATTTTTTTTTACAGAACACCTTGGCAAGCTAATATGCCATGTAGGTGTTGCTGTGAACATGGAGATCAACCTCAGGCGAAACAGAGACTAAACATCCAAGACTTTGTGAATTTAGTGGGCAGAAAAAATTATTTTTTCATCATAATTAATTGTAAAATCCTTTTCTTTGAGTACATCATGGACACTGGTAGACCAAAGTTTTTAGACAGGAAGTGATCCCCCATATAACCCCCTCCCATACAGGAAGCACATCAGTTTTGTAGCAAGCACTGAATCCTCAAAAAAGATAGGAGGGACCCTCTGTGTCCCATGATGTACTAAAAGAAAAAGGCATCTTACAGGTAAGTATGATGAAAAAAAAATACATATATATATATTTTTCATACATCATGGGACACCGAGTCAGGCCAATATTCATTACCTGCTGGGAAGTCCAAGAGCAATAGCCTTGAGGGGAGGGAGACACCCTGACAAACAGCAGCCATCAGTTTTAATACAACAGCCAGCAGAACACTGCTCGGATCTCCACAGATCTAGACAAATAAACCTTGACTGCCCAGACAACATCCAAAGAATGCAGTCTCTTCTGCCCAACGAGGCGGAGAGAAAAATAAGAAAAAATAATGTCCCGATTTAAATAAAAGGCTGACACCACATTTGGCTAAAAGGATGGAATAGGTCATAACACGACCCTGTCGTGGTGAAGGATTAAATGCGGTTCCCTGCATGACAGGGCCGCCAATTCCGACACCCTCCTAGCCGAGGTGATGGCCATCAGGAAGGCTAGCTTGCGTGACAGCAAGTCTAATGAAATTTCCTTTAAGTGGTTGTAAACCCCCCCCCCCGGCCTTTTTTTTATACAACCTGCAAATTAAGACATAATGAGCTAGTATGCATAGCATACTAGCTCATTATGAATCACTTACCTGAGATCGAAGCCCCCGAAGCGGTGCTCGGACACCTCCGTCGCCATCTCGCTCCCCTCTGCCTTCCGTGTATCGCTGCTCCGGCGCTGTGATTGGCCCCGGAGCGGCGATGACGTCACACGCATGCGCACTCGGGCCAGCTAACTCCATTCAGAAATCCGGCTACTAAGCTGGGCCGCTAGTGCGCATGCGCGTGACGACAATGGCGCCGGTTTTAAATGCAAATATCTCCTTAACTGTGTAGGTTAAGGAGATATTTCATGCACCTACAGGTAAGACTTAATCTAGGCTTACCTGTAGTTTGTTTACAAAGTGGGTTTACAACCACTTTAATAGGTTCAAATGTTTGTTTCTGTAACAGACAACACCAAGTTCAAGTCCCAAGGACACATAGGTGACCTAAGGGGGGGGGGGGGGAAGTAAGTGAGTTGCCCCTTGAATACAGGTTTGGATCAGTGAATGGGAAGCTAAAGGCCTTTGGAAGAATAGTGATAGGGCCAAAACTTGACCTCCGATTGTACTCAAAGCCAATTTGATTTCTACAGCTGACTGTAGAAAAGAGCATTCTCCCAATCAAGTATTTCCGTGGATGCCATTTTTTGGCTTCACACCAAGCAATAAGTCTTACAGACCTTATGCTAGATCTTCCTAGTGACAGCTTTTCTAGCATTTCACTAGGGTAGACACCACTGGTCCCGAGATGCCACAGTCCCTTAACACCCTGGCTTCAATAGCCATGCCATCAAATTTAGAGACTGTAAATTGGGGTGAAATATAGGACCCCAAGACAGATCGGGGCGCAGTGGAAGCGTCCATGGCCCGTCTATTGTTAGTCTCACAATCTACGGGAACCAAGGCCTTGTGGGCCAGGCTGGTGCCACCAGAATGACTTGAACCCCCTCTTTCCGAATCCTGCACAACAAATGTAGAAGGAGAGGGACCAGAGGGAAAGCATAAACCAGGGAGTATTGGCTCCATGGAGCATCTGCTCCGATTGCCAGAGGATCTCTTGTTCAGGACACAAACTGCTGTAGCTTGTTGAACCTGGATGGCAGTAGGTCGACCTCTGGCCATCCCCAAAGTTGGCCAACTTCCTGGAACCCCCCCTGGGTTTAGGGACCATTCCTCCGGGTAGATCTGCTGGCGGCTGATATAATTCTGCCTTCCAGTTCTCTACTCTGGGGATATGTCCCTCTGCCCAGGCTAGTCTGTAGTTCGTCTCCTTCAGAGCTGAACGAATCCTGGTACCGCCTTGGTGGTTTACATGGGCCACTGCAGTGGCATTGTTGGACTGAACCCCGATAGGGTAGTCCTGAAGCTCTAGCTGTAGGGCCAGTGGCACTGCCAGCAACTCCAGGACGTTGATGGGCAGGATCTGTCCTTGACCATTTCCCTTGAGCCCCTCCAGGGTCGCTCCTCAGCCTGAGAGACAGGCATCTGTAGTCCGTACTCTCCAAGTTACCGGGAGGAAGGATCTTGCCTTTCACATGTTCTGATCCTGCAACCACCAGTTTAGGCTTAAAACGTGCCTGAGGAGATAAGCACATTGGATAATCTAGGGCTTGTCCTCTCCTGTTCCAAGCCAACAAGCTGTCTTGTTGATAGGCCTGGAATGGAACTGGGCATAGGGCACCGCCTCAAAGGAAGATACCCCTGATTCATTAGGGCACAGATCCCTGCGGGTGACAAGAACACTCTTGCTTGGACCGTATCTAGGATCAGACCTAAATACTTTAGACCTTGAGCTGGTCAAGGTTGACCCTTCGGTATTTATGATTCAGCCTAAGCTTTCCAATACCGCACTGTACATGTTATGCTCTGTTATAGAGCCTGTAGTGAGTGATCTCTGAGCAGGTGGTCGTCCAGCTACCCGAGCACCAGCATACCTTGGGCCCTTAAAAAGACAGTACTGGTGCTAGGACCTTTGTGAACACCCAGGGAGCTGTAGCAAGCCCAAAGTGTATAGTCAAACTGAAAAAGCCGTTTCTCTACTGCAAGTCGCAGGAACCTCTGATGAGGCTGAAAGATGTGTAAATACGCATCCTTTATATCGATGGAGGCTAAAAAGGTGTTCCATCTGGAATGAGGCTACAACTGAGCGGACAAACTGCATGCAAAAGGACTGGATTAGTCGATACTGATTCAGGGATCTCAGGTCCAAAAAAATAAATGGGCCCTGAGACCCCCGTTTGGTTTTTAACCAGTTCCCGACTGGCTCCTGTACATTTATGTCGGCAGAATGGCACGGCTCGGCAAAGCAACGTATATTTACATCACATTGAAATTCCCGCCAGCGGCGCACTGGAGCTCCGTGGCCGTGCCCGGACTATGTTTGCCAGTGTCCCGCGATCGGGTCACAGCTGCAGAACTGGGGAGAGGCAAGTGTAAAAACATGCATCTCACCGTTCTGCCTAGTGACACTGTCATTGATCGTCTGTTGCCTGTGATTGGGAACAGCGATCAGTGACTTGTCACTTGTAGGCACACCCACTAACAGTTAGAAGCGCTCCCTAGGTCACACTTAACCCCTTCAGCGCCACCTAGTAGTTAACCCCTTCACTGCCATTTTCACAATAATCAGTGCATATTTAGAGCACCGATTGCTGTAAAAATGACAATGGTCCCAAAAATGTGTCAAAAGTGTCAGATGTGTCTGCCATAATGTCGCAGTCACGCAAAAAATAAAATCACTGATCGCCATTACTAGCGAAAAAAAAATATATTAACCACTTGACCACTGGGCACTTAAACCCCCTTAATAACCAGACCAATTTTCAGCTTTCGGTGCTCTCACATTTTGAATGACAATTACTCAGTCATACAACACTGTACCCATATGAAATTTTTGTCCTTTTTTTCACACAAATAGAGCTTTCTTTTGGTGGTATTTAATCACTGTTGGGTTTTTTATTTTTTGTGCTATAAGAGAAAAAAGACTGAAAATTTTGTAAAAAAATGATTTTTTTTTCGTTTGTTATAAAATTTTGCAAATTACTATTTTTTCTTCATAAATTTTGGCCAAAATTTATACTGCTACATATCTTTGGTAAAAATAAGTACAAATTGGTGGATATTATTTGGTCGTTGTGAAAGTTATAGAGTCCACAAGCTATGGTGCCAATATCTGAAAATTTATCACACCTGAAGTACTGACGGCCTATCTCAATTCTTGAGACCCTAGCATGCCAGAAAAGTACAAATACCCCCCAAATGACCCCTTTTTGGAAAGAAGACATTCCAAGGTATTCAGAAAGAGACATTGTGAGTTTTTTGAAGTTGTCATTTTTTCCCACAATTCTTTGCAAAATCAAGATTTTTTTTTTCTCTTTTTTTTTTTTCACAAAATTGTCATATTAGCAGGTTATTTCTCACACACAGCAGAATGTGTTTTGGGGTGTAATTTGTGGAATGCATATGCTATTACTCCCAAGTATGGCGATACCACATGTGTGAGACTTTTACACAGCGTGGCCACATACAGAGGCCCAACATGCAGGGAGCACCTTCAGGCGTTCTGGAGCACCAAGGCCAATTCTGACATTTCTCTCCTACATGTAAAAATCATCATTTATTTGCTAGAAAATTACATAGAACCCCAAAACATTATATATGTTTTTTTAGCAAAGACCTTAGAGAATATAATGGTGGTTGTTGCAACTTTTTATCTTGCACGATATTTGCGCAGCAATTTTTTTAACGCGTTTTTTACGGAAAAAAATGTTTTGTGCTTAAAAAAAAACAAAAAAAAAAAAACAGTAAAGTTAGCCCAATGTTTTTGCATAATGTGAAAGACGAAGTTACGCCGAGTAAATAGATACCTAACATGTCGCCCTTAAAAATTGCACACACTCGTGGAATGGCGCCAAACTTCGCTACTTAAAAAATCCCCATAGGCGACGCTTTAAATATTTTTACTGGTTACATGTTTTGAGTTACAGAGGAGGTCTAGGGCCAAAATGATTGCTCTCGCTCTAACGTTCGCAGAGATACCTCACATGTGTGGTTTGAAAACCGTTTTCATATGTGGGCGGGACTTACGTATGCATTCGCTTCTGTATGCGAGCTCATGGGGACAGGGGCGCTTTAAAAAAAAAAAAAAAAAAAAAAATTATTCTTCATTTTACTTTATTTATTTTTAGTTTGACATGTTTTTCCGCCCTAAACATTTTTTTTATCACTTTTATACCTATTACAAGGAACGTAAACATCCCTTGTAATAGGAATATGGCATGACAGGTCCTCTTTACAGTGAGATATGGGGGGGGGGGGTGTCAATAAGACCCCACATCTCACCTCTAGGCTGGGAAGCCTGAAAAAAATACAAAAAAAAAAAACAACAATCCTGGCTTTGATCGTAGCGGTGAGTCGGTAGAAGCACCGGAGGGCGGCGGGGGGGGGGGGACATCCCCTCTCGCCTCCCGTAAGAATGATCAAGCGGCGGAACAGCCGCTATGATTGTTCTTATGGTGTAGGGAATCGCCGGCTGAAAAAGCTGATATCTGAATGATGCCTGTAGCTGCTCCCATCATTCAGATATCCCCGCACAAAGTCAAGGACGTCATATGACGGCCGGAGGGCGGGAAGTGGTTATTGCGGAGTATTGCCGGGCATTGCGGAGTATTGCGGACTATGGCAGGGTATTGCGGTGTATGGCAGGGTATTGCGGTGTATGGCAGGGTATTGCGCAGAGTATTGTGGAGGGTATTGCAGAGTATTTTGCAGGGTATTGCAGAGTATTTTGCAGGGTATTGCAGAGTATTTTGCAGGGTATTGCAGAGTATTTTGCAGGGTATTGCAGAGTATTTTGCAGGGTATTGCAGAGTATTTTGCAGGGTATTGCAGAGTATTTTGCAGGGTATTGCAGAGTATTGCACCAGGGTATTGCAGAGTATTGCACCAGGGTATTGCACCAGGGTATTGCAGAGTATTGCACCAGGGTATTTTGCAGAGTATTGCACCAGGGTATTTTGCAGAGTATTGCACCAGGGTATTTTGCAGAGTATTGGCAGGGTATAGCACAGGGATGGCTGAGCAGGGATGGATGGATGGCTGGATCTGTGACTGCAATTGTCACAGATCCAGCCCACAGTGCTGCTGCTGCCATCCGCTCCCTCCCCCTCCCCTCTCACACTGTACCGATCGGTACAGAGAGGGGAGGGAGGAGCCGGCGTCATCAAATGACGCCGGTCTGTTTACAAGTGATTGCTCCGTCATTTGACGGAGCGATCACGTGGTAAACGGCCGCTATCAGCGGCGATTTACCGCGATTCGTGATCCGCCGGGTCCTCTGGACCCGGCGGTCACGGAGTTTCCCGTGTGCGCGCCCCAGGGGGCACGCGGGAGCGCGATTCTGGGAGGACGTTATATAACGTCCTCCCAGAGTTAAGCAACCACCTTGTCGACGTTATTTGTCGGCAGGTGGTTGTTAAGTGGTTAAATAAAAATGCCATAAAAAACTATCCCCTATTTTGGAGACGCTATAACTTTTGTGCAAACCAATCAATAAACACTTATATATTCATATTTTTGGTAAAAATCGCAATATCGGCCTAAACGGAGGAAAAAAATTGTTTATATATTTTTGGGGGATAAAGCAAAAAAAAAAATGGGTTTTTTTCAAAATTGTCGCTCTATTTTTGTTTATAGCGCAAAAAAAAAAAATCGCAGAGATGATCAAATACCAAAAGAAAGCTCTGTTTGTGGGGAAGGACGTCAATTTTGTTTGGAAGCCACGTCGCACAACTGCGCAATTGTCAAAGCGACACAGTGCCGAATCGCAAAAAATGCTCTGGTCTTTAGTCAGGGAAATGGTCCGGGGCTGAAGTGGTTAACCATAAAACGGGTTCGCTCCTTTGGATACAGGAACCTTTACAATAACTCCTTGATGCACTAAATGTAGTGCCTGAAGCAAAAAACATTTTCCAGATCCAGGGGAGCGCTGGATCTTAAAAACCGGAGGGAAAACCCACCACAACTCCAGCCTGTAACCGCGGAATATAAATTGAGGTGACCCACTCCTCCTGAACTATTGCTCTCCAAAATGTCCGCAAAATGCAGCAGCCCTTCCTCCACCCAATAGAGTGGGGGCGTCTCCTAAAAAGGAGGGCCTGGTGCTGGATTTAGAAGAATCTTGGACCAAGGGCTTTTCTGGCCCTGCCCATGGCTCTAGTGCCCCGTTGGCGGCAAACTGCCTTAGCGCTGACACATTTGAGGAAGCAGTCCCTGAAGTGTTAATCAAGGGACGCCTGGTGCTTTTCTTCACAGGAAGTAGAAAAACTTTCCTCCGCCTTTTGAATATATCCGTCCAAATGATCACTAATAAAACGTTCCCCCTGAAAAGGGAAACCTGCCAATAGCTTTTCATAAAGAAGCTCAGCTGACCAGTTCTTAAGCCACAAAAGTCTGTGCACCTGTAGAGACAAGTGAGCTAATGAAAATCCTGCTGTATCGAATCCCTTTTAAAAAAAAGGCAACAGCAAAACACAGCGCTCAAGGAATCTGTCTTACTTTGAGGCAGATCCTCCTCCTGGTTGGGCATATCGGGCTGTCTGACCTGATCCTTTACGGACTGGCATATACCAACAGCTGGCTGAATAGCTGAACTGGCCAAAGAAAGGAAGCTTTTTATAAGGACTCCAATTTCTTGTCATCAAGGTCCTGCAAGCCCCGTGCATTATCCACCGTATAAGTTAAGTTCTTGTTTAAGGAGGCGACAACT
The DNA here is from genome assembly GCA_029206835.1 of Rana muscosa. NCBI lineage: Eukaryota > Metazoa > Chordata > Amphibia > Anura > Ranidae > Rana > Rana muscosa. The sequence goes on along the minus strand of CM055118.1, from coordinate 934,074,124 downwards.
AGGCTACGGCTGGCATGCTCCATTTCTTAATGAACCTTTGATCCATGGGATGTAAGGGAAAACCTCTTAAGAGGAACAAAATCCTGCCAGGATATTCCCAATCCGCATACACAGCCTGTTCCAGCAGGGGGTGCAGGGGGAAAGCCTGTGCGGCCAGAAGAGGCCTCAGGGATCCCAAGAGGACCAGGGGGGCTCAGTCACCTCTGCTTTACGAGGCAACTTAAAGGCAGAACAAACTATTTAGGTCAGAGTCAGGATGAAAGCCTCTGCGCTGAGAGGCAGGCATCTACTGATCTTCCTTTGTCCAGATTGCTTGGAAGCACACTCATCTACCGGGCACTACACTGAATCCTGAGCCTTTTTGCTCTTCCCCATTCCTGCTCCAAACTAGGAGACTTTAGAGAAGGGAATCGGTCACGCTTCCTGCCACCCTGCGGGATGCAATCGTGCCAGCAATCCTGTGCTCTAACCAGTCTAGGTCAGTTCATCCTTAGCGACAAAGGGTGAAGCAGCAGCATTGACTGTGTGCACAATACCAGATAGGTGCAGCGGCTCAGATTGGCCAGAAGCCTCTGGTCTTTCAGGGGATGCAACACCAGGGATATGACAGATTCATCAGGAACTACTAATGACAAGCCACAAAAAAAAAAAAACAGCTAGCCCAAAACTCCCGCGTATGGTCACCGCACACAGCCAAGTCTTTAGCTAGCTTGACTGATTCTTTCCATCACTGGGACACTTGGAAACTAAGGGCCAAATCTTCACCCTTCACGGTGGGCTCCTGTCACTAGGGCCTTCAAGAACTGGGAAATGCCATAGCGTCCAGGATTTCCACTCCGCAGGGTCCAGCGCCTGAAGGTCACTTACAGGCGCATCTCTCCCATCTGTGTCCTTTTCCTCTAGCTTACAGGCAAAATCTTGCTGGATCTCAAATCTTTGTGAGACTCGGCTACCATTGATCTAGGTCTGAAAACCTGTGTCAAACCTGTGTCAAAATGAATCCAATCAGTCAATCCCTTGATTCATTTTTGCAACAGTTTGTGGGAATAGAGACCTGGAGCTCAGAGAGCTCACACTGTGCCATCCACCTTGCAGAGACTGGTAAAAAAAAAACTGATGTGCTTCCTGTATGAAAGGGGTTATATAGGGGATCACTTCCCATCTAAAGACTTTGGTCTTCCAGGGTCCATTCACCTAATGATGAAGTATAACCCAACAGGTAATGAATATTAGCCTGACTGTGCCCCATGATGTATGAAAAAGAAAACCATCTTAATGTGCAGCAAGGCAGTTTTTACTTTACGCCAGCATCAGTGGCCGGGTGTCACAAGGAAAGGGTCCGAGACATGCTGGAGCTGCATGAGAGCAATGGAGAGGGCAAGTATAAGTTGAACTAAATTACTGCAGGGAAGAAGGGGGGGGGAATGGGTGAGAGACCCTGCAGCGATGCCTGAGTCTAGAGGAAGTGAACCTGCATGCTCCCTCCAAGTGAACTGGCTTCGTATTACTGAAGAACCGTTCAGAGTGAGGTAAACCTGTACTGTTATTACTGTTAGGATTATTATCTTCATTTATTAGCAGGTGAATGCGGCTCTCCATGCATTCACATACACTGAATCCGGTCTTTAAGTGGAACAAGGTTGCTGACCCCTGACAGGCTCACTTAAAGCAGAAGATGGGATTTCGTTTTGGCATGCATCATTGTCACAGGGTCCCCAGAGCATTAATTTTCAAACCAACCATCCAACCTACCAGGTTAAATTTACATCAGTAAATTTGAAATTGTATTGGTTAATGGGTATGGCAGGACACTTTGCAAATTTCTTATTGCCTTGTTAAAACACAAAAATGATACTTTAATATGAAAAACATTTGTTTGGTTGATTTGCAGGTTACGGTTTACTTTGTAAAATTAACTCCAGACAAACCGCTCTACTTAGTTAAAAGACATACTGTAGATGTGAACTGTTTTACCTGTGAAATAATCTACAATTGCTATATGACATTTACCTTTTGTTCGTTGGAACCATCACTTGGAAAGTCTATATATTATAGGTCTAAGGCCTCATTTACACAATATATGCATAACAACTGATGGAAAAACATTACGTTTTGATTTGCATAGAATATTTTGGGTTTGTTCACACCATGTGCATTGACGTGTCTTTTTCTAACAAGGTTTCTTGCAAGAACACAAAAAAAACATTCTATGTGTCCTGGGAGTTTTGCATATAAACAATACACACAATGCCAGTGTTGTGGTTTGAAGAGGGTACAATTGTTCTCTGTACCCTTGCCGAGACAGGTGCAAAAAAAGCGCACGTCTCTGCCTATTGTATGAACAAGGCCTTAAAGCGGTTGTATACCCGCATTTTTTTTTACACCTGTAAAGGAAAAGGCATAATGAGCTTGTATGCACAGCATACAAGCTCATTATGAAATACTTACCTTAGAACGAGGCGTCGGCTTCCCTCCCGGTCCACGCCGAGGCAGCTGACATTATGCCTCGGTGTGTCTTCCGGGTATTGCGGCTCCAGCGCTGTGAGTGGCTGGAGCCGCGATTCGTCACTCCTGTGCATGCGTGCAGGAGACTGCTTTCCGGCAAGGTCCGGCATCCGCCGGGCCTTCAGCCGAGAATCCCCTGTGCGCATGCGCCACTGCAGTCAGTGGCACAGTGCAAAGGGAATATCTCCTAAACCGTAAAAGTTTAGGAGATATTTCTTTTACCTACAGGTAAGCCTTAGTATAGGCTTACCTGTAGGTAAAAGTAAAAGAAAAAAAAAAAAAAAAAGAAGGACTATACAACTGCTTTAAAGAGGCTTTTATCTAAACTGCATACAGCTGGTTTAGGCCTTTTGCTTTATCAGTTAAAAATCTTTGAAGTATTGCATCAGGCATTCTCAACCTATTGACACTAGAGCAATGTTATCACATCATTTGGCATATTCTTTTAATACAAATGACATCCCTTTCCTGAAAATAGGAAAACAAAAAACCTCCCTCTCACTTAAGTATAACAAAAGAATTGTTCCACGCAGTAGGAGTCATCTTCCCTTCCATAACTGCATTAAACATTGTAACCATCCAATGGCAGAACCTTAAAAGTCAGAATAATCTGTTCCCTATGTTGTTCAAATTCTTTCGTAACACACTTTCTCCTTTTTTTATACCAACACATTCCAACTGCTCCAGTCTGCATGACACCTTCCTACATGAGTTCATAACCCTTACCTTAGAATTCGATACTTGGATTTTGGAACTTGAAACTCTGAATTTTGAACTCAGAATTCGGATTTATGTTAGACATGCATTGTTTGCCTTTAAATAATTGTGTCCCTTTCTCACCCCCTACCTAGGAGATGCTCTGTGTAGCTAGTCACACCCCCCTTTCTTTGTGCCTTTCGTTTCTGTACTGAGCACATGTAGTTGCTGGAGCTAGACATTCTATGATTTTTTTTTTACCTATCTGATGTTCATCTGTGAAGATCTACAAGATGTAATTTGGATTAAATCACTGTCTGCCAATGCTGCAGAGATTGTAAGTTATAGCTATCTCACTAAAACTGGAGCGGTTAGAGATGACACTTGCGGTGTTTAGATTGAGGAAAAATTACAAAAACTTAGAATTTGGAGCTTGGAATTTAGAATTAGGAACTCAGAATTTGAAACTTAAAATTTGACCTTAAGAGCCATTGTGCTTTGTGACATTGTCACCACCAAATCAGTACATTTAAAAAGCTAAAGAAACTGCCTTTATTTACTCAAAGTAGTTGATGGATTAGCCTTCCATCAAGATAGGGGGGATTGCTTTGACTAGAACTCAAAGTGCACACCTCAGACTTGCATGCATCATTAAACTTTTAAGCTTCAAATACCATATTTGTTTTTTATTCTTGGGTGCAGGTATTTTATAACACACCTCTTTGTATTGCAAATGCATATAATAAAGCACACAGAGGCATTACCTCCACAGGGCGTAAGTGTCTTTGTAAAGTCGTATACGCTCATTAACATTTTCAGGGAAGTCCTCTGGTCTATGCACAAGCCGATAAAAGATTTCTTTAAAGTTCTCAGTTTCCTCTCCCTAAAAGAAAAAATGTGTTAAATCATTTTATTCACTCTGAAAATCTTACTTTACCAATGTACAACTTGGCTGATACACAGCAGGAAGTTTTCGCTTTTGACAGTTCATTAAAAGACCTTAGGGATGAGCCGAACACCCCCCGGTTCGGTACGCACCAGAACTTTCGAACTGACCGAAAGTTTGCGCAAACTTTAGAACCCTATTAAATACAATGGATGCGAACTTTCGAAATCAAAAGTGCTAATCATAACGGCTAATATGCATGTTATTGTCCTAAAAAGGGTTTGGGGACCCGGGTTCTGCCCCAGGGGACATGTATCAATGCAAAAAAAAGTTTTAAAAACTGAAGTTTTTTTTGGGATCAGTCATTTTAATGATGCATAAAGTGAAATAAAAGTGAAATATTCCTTTAAATATCGGACCTGGGGGGTGTCTAAAGTAAGCCTGTGAAGTGCCACGTGTTTTGAACTGTTCCTGCACAAAATGACATTTCTAAAGGAAAAAAATGGTCATTTAAAACTGCTGGTGGCTTTAATGTAATGTCTGGTCCCGGCAATATGGATGAAAATCATTGAGAAAAATGTCATGGGTACCCCCCCCCCACCCCACTTGTATGGATATTAAGGGGAACCCCGCACCAAAAAGCCCTATTATACTCTGAACAGCAGTATACAGGCGGTGATAACAAGACAGGGACTGTAGGTTTGTTCTTAAGTAGAATCTTTTTCCAAATCTGGAACAGGTACTTTTTAAGTGTAGCTCTAGCCAAAAAATCTATTTTTAAGCTTTTTGGAGAACATAGGGAAGGGTTATCACCCCTGTAACATTTGTTTTGCTGTCTGTGCACCTGTTCAGAACATTTCACCTCACTTTCCGTCCCAATGACAAATGTTTTTGGAAAAGTGGGTTTTTTATTGAAACAAGGATTGGTGATAAAAGCATCAATAGAGAGGAGACACCTTTTTCCCACATTAACTTTTACAGGAGAGAATTTCCCTTCCTAGGGGTAGATTTCCTCTCACTTCCTGTTGTCTCCTTCTGTTTGCAAGTAGGAGTCGTTTGTATGTTGGATGTTTGAAAGTAGGGGCCTGCCGTATATACTCTGCAGAAATTTGCCCCTTAGGTGTTGGTGTTGCCACAACACTGTAAGCCTTCACAGTTACTCTTGGTGGGCACTGGCACGCCCTGCTGTGAACTATTATATCCGGAATTGTAATTACATGCCATTGTTGAACAGTGGTAGGAAAAATTGGGCCTTTGGTGGTGCTACAACTCTGTCAGCCCTCACAGTTACTCTTGATGGGTGCATGAATGGGCCCTACTGTAAATTATTAGATCAAGAATTGTAATTACATGCCCCTGTTGAACAGGGGAAGAAAAATTGGGCCTTAGACACTGGTGCCACAACACTGCAACCCCTCACAGATACTCTAGTTGGAGTGCAGGAATGAGCCCTGCTGCAAAGCATTGCATAAAAAATTGTAATTACATGCCCCTGTTAAACAGGGGCTGAAAAATTGGGCCTTAGCCACTGGTGGCGGCACCCAGAAACAAAAATGTTCTTCCAAGCTATCATCATGAATTGGATCATTGAGGAGGAGGATAGTCAGTCAACATAACAGGACAGTCACTCAGCATCAGCATAGGCAGTCTTGTAGGGATTTGACATTTCAAAATAAATTCTGTTATATCAGCTTCAGGTGCTTGGTAGCTGGGGGTGATCCAAGACTGGTTCATCTTTATGAAGGTCAGTCGATCAACCGAGTCGGTGGACAGGCGCACCCCTGTGATCCGTGACAAAGCCTCCAGCAGCACTGAATGTGCTTTCCGAAAGAACGCTGGATGCAGGACAGGCCAGTAGCTCAATTGCATACTGTGCAAGCTCTGGCCAGTGATTCATCCTCAAGACCCAGTAAGCCAGAGGATTTTCGGTGGGAAAGGTGTCCAAGTCTGACCTTGCCCCTAGGTATTCCTGCACCACGTATATCAGACGCTGGCGATGGTTGCTGGAACCGATCAGACCTTTGGGCTGCGGACTTGAAAAATTGTCTGAACGCATCGGTCAGACTGCCACCTTCCCCACCGCTCCTTCTTTGACTGACCGAAGCCTCAGCAACTCGGTGTCCAGGACCAGGAGTTTGTAACCTCCCAGTCTCTGGGAATGCGTTGCACAGACCTTTCTGCAAGGCCTCCCGAAGATGCTTCATCCTCTGTTCCCTCTGCGACGGCAAAATAAGGTCTGCAACCTTACACTTGTACCATGGATCAAGGAGAATGGCCAGCCAGTAATGGTCCCTCTCCTTGATCCGAAGCATACAAGGATACTTCCACAGACTTTGCAGGATCAGGGAGGCCATGCAGCGTAGGTTAGCTGAGGCATTCGGTCCTGAGTCCTCTGGGTCACTAAGGACGACATGATCCGCAGCCACCTCCTCCCAGCCACGTACAAGTCCACAGGTTTCTTGGGACTGTAAATCATCCCTAAAACACTGCTGCTGTTGAGGCAGTGCGCCAGGCTCCACCTCCATGCTGACACAATCCTCCTCCTCCTCCTCCTCCTGTGCGATGGGTGGGACAGAAGGAACACTGTCTGGGTAAAGGGGGCCTTGAGAGGCAACGAAGTCCTCTTCCTGCCTCTGTTCTGCCTCAAGTGCCCTGTCCATTATTCCACGCAGCGTATGCTCCAACAGGTGGACAAGAGGTACAGTGTCACTGATGCATGCACTGTCACCATCCTCGTGGCCTCCTCAAAAGGTGCCAGGACAGTGCATGCATCCCTGATCATGCCCCACTGGCGTGGTGAAAAAAACCCGAGCTCCCCTGACCCTGGTGCCGTAGGTCACACAGGTACTCATTGATGGCCCTCTGCTGCATGTGCAGCCACTGCAGCATGGCCAACGTTGAGTTCCACCTGGTGGGCATGTCGCATATAAGGCGGTTTTTGGGCAGGTTCAACTCCTTTTGCAGCTCAGCCAGCCGAGCACTGGCATTATAAGATCTGCAGAAATGCACACAGACTTTCCTGGCCTGCCACTGGACATCCTGTAAGCCCGGGTACCTGCCCAAGAACTGCTGCACCACCAGGTTAAGGACGTGAGCCACACAGGGCACATGGGTCAGTTGTCCCTGTCGGAGGGCGGAGAGGTTGGTGCCATTGTCGCAAACCACCATTCCTGCCTTAAGCTGGCGTGGCGTCAACCACCTCTCGGTCTGCCCCTGCAGAGCAGACAGAACCACTGCCCCAGTGTGGCTCCTGTCTCCCAAACACACCAGCACGGCATGGCATCTTTTTGCCTGCGTACATGCGTAGCCCCTTGAACGCCTACGGAGCACCGCTGGTTCCGAGGACAAAGCACAGGAAGAGGCCATGGAGGAAGAAGAAGAGGTGGGGGTGGAGGAGAGAGGTGTGTCACAACCAGTAGTAGCATTTTGGAGGCGTGGCGGCGGAACAACCTCCAACACTACTGCACCTTGTCCTGCATCCTTCCCAGCTGCCAAAAGAGTGACCCAATGGGCCGTGAAAGAAAGGTAACGTCCCTGTCCATGCCTGCTGGACCATGAGTCAGCGGTAATATGCACCTTACCGCTGACCGCCCTGCCCAGCAAGGCCAAGACATTGCCTTCCACATGCCGGTAGAGAGCCGGAATCGCCTTCCGTGAGAAAAATTGGCGTTTGGGAACCTGCCACTGAGGAACCGCACATTGCACAAACTCACGGAAGGGGGCCGAGTCTACCAACTGAAAAGGCAGCAGTTGAAGCGCTAGCAATTTAGCCAAGCTAGCATTCAACCGCTGGGCATGTGGATGGCTGGGAGTGAACTTCTGTCGACGGTCCAGCAGCTGGGGCAGGGAAATTTGCCTGCTAGAATCGGACGTCGGTGTACTGCTAGCAGAGTGGCCGCAAGTACTTGGCTGTGACACACCTAATTCTACACCTTCATTCCTCTCAGTGCAGGTTTCAGAGAGGACTGAAGGTATAGTGGGGTTGGAGATCCCAGCTGATGCGGTGCAAGGAGAGGTCCGCTTTGTTCTTTGGTGTGGGTCTTTAAGGTAGGCTTGCCAACGAGCTGCATGGCAGGTCAACATATGTCTGGTCAAGCATGTGGTGCCCAAGCGGGTGATGTTTTGAACTTTTTGAATAACGGGCAGAGGCAGCGCCCTGCACAGGCGGAGCTCTGCAGTGTGATTCCATCGGTGTGCTGCCCTTACGCTGGCCCCCTGAGGGCATCCTGCCTCGTTGGAGATGTGCCGCCTCCTCATCCTCCTCCTCTGTCCTATTAGGCACCCACGTGGAGTCAGTGACCTCATCATCCCCTCCCTCCTCATCACTGGAGCCAATCTGGCAGTATGCTGCAGCTGCTGGAACATGACTGCCAGATTGCTGTCCTTCTTGAGCATCCCCTCTCTCTGCTCTCACGCTACTGCCTTCCTCTAGCTGGTTATCATCATCAGACCCTTCGAAACGCTGGGCATCCTCCTGGAGCATGTACCCAACACTGCTCAAACAGTTCGGGGGACTCCTCAGGAGGACATTGTGGGTCTAGGGAAGGAGTGACTGATGATGACATTGATACCAGGGAAGAGGACGCTTTGGCAGCCGCTTTGCCAGTACCCTGAGCCTGGGTGAGAGAGGATGAGGAGGATGAGGTGGGCTTGGTCATCCACTCTACCAAGTCTTCGGCATGATGCGGCTCAACACGTCCAGCTGCCGAAAAAGACAAGCGTGTCCCATGGCCACGTGCTGATGGCGATGCACCGCGTCCACGACCAGCACTGTTGTCTCTAGACACAGAGCCTGCTTGCCCTCTTTTATTGGCTCGTGACTGTCTGCCTCTCCTTGTTTGCCTTCCAGACATTCTAATGACTTGCAGGGAGATGGGAAAACCAGCAATAAGGCCTAGCTTCAGGAGTATATTTTGCAGGAATCACACTACGCCTGCTGTAAGTGCTGCAAATGTCTGTTGGTGTAACACACCAGGAAAACACAGCAATACGGGCTAACTTCAGGTGTATACTGTGCAGGAGGCTTAGCAACAATGACACTGACACTGTTCCCTGCCTATCCTCTCTCCCTGCACACAAGGTTTAGCAAAGAATATGACACTGACACTCTCCCTGCCTATCCTTCTCTCTCCCTGCACACAAGAATATCAACACTGTCCCTGCCTATCCTTCTCTTGCCCTGCGCCGGAACACACTTCACAAGGCCACCACGCTGGTGCCTTTTATAGTGTGGGGCGTGTGCCAAACCCCGAGCTATAATTGGCCACAGGCAACCTGCCTGTGGCCAATTATGGCTCTCCTAGCTGCCGGCGCTGTGATTGGCCAAGCATGCGTGGTCACAGTGTATGCTTGGCCAATCACAGCGCCGGGATTGCACTGCGATGGCGCAGTGTATTGTGGGCCGTTGGCGTCACTCGAATTTGGCGCGAACGGCCCAAATCGTTCGATGTTCGCCGAACGGTCGAACAGCCGATGTTCGAGTCGAACGTATGTTCGACTCGAACACCGAGCTCATCCCTACTGGTGATCCTTTGTGGCCTCAGGGGTTTCAGCTATTATTGACCAAAGTACATTATAATGTGGGCTTTGTCATGGTATTAAATTGTCTAGTCCCAGCAATCTCTGGTTATGGAGGGTTGCTAGAAAATGGTATACCAACTGATAACAGAACATAACTGTTTATGGTTACCAATGTAGTTCTTCCCTGAGTATACATGTTATTTGTGTCTATATGTTACCTTAGTATTTAATAAAAAAAAAAAAAAGTATTAGCCCAATCTATTTTGCAATCTTCATATATTCTTCACACAGTGATGGAAGTCCACAAAGTACATCACCTGAAGCATGAATCAAAGGCAATGTTGGCACATCAATTTGCTTTGGACCAGTTGCATCTAAATATATTGAAAGGGAATCTTGAACCTCCCTTATTCAAAAAAACACAATTGGCAGTACAATTTCAAAAGATTTATCAGTGTAATCGCCTCAATCTGGCCACGCACATTACATTTGGATAGTACAATCTTCTTTTTATCAACCAATAGATAGGCAGTGTAAAGATTTATCCGATTGCGATATGTTGGATGCAGTGGCATCACTGGGGTTGGTGTCACCTGGTGTGGTGAAACAGTGTCACACCCCCAATTACTTTTTGACCGAGGACAGCTATGGGGGGGGGGGGGGGAGGAGGAGGATAAGGGAGGCAAGGAGAGATACACGTGGACTGACTTGGAGGCAGAGGTGAGGAGACAAAGGGCTGGGACCTGCTCACAATGGGGCAGGGACTGGAAGGACACGGGGCTGCGAGGCAGTGGGGAGAAGATGGAGATTATCTGTGCAGCAGGAAAGTTCCCTGCCCCTTCATTTTCCTCCACATGTGACCTGCTTCCTCCACTCAGTGGTTCCATCCTGCCTGGCACCTGCATGGAGGGAGAGATCTGTGCCATCACATACCAGCCTCTCAGGTTTCCCCCACTGCTCGCACACAGGCATGCTCTGCTCTATGACACAGTAACAAAACTCAATGTGAGAGGGAGGCCTCATGGGCGCCCCTGTTTAATGATCAGGGTTGCAATTGAGAACCCTGCGACCCCTGACGCTATGCCAGTGGTGTCACCCCTCTTGTGGGTGTCAAATGAGTGTGGTCCGCATACCCCGCACCCCCATAGCGATGCCACTGAAAAGATGGGCCCTTGAACACTGAAAATCTAAAAGGGGAGTGTAAAATCAGACTGAACTGCATGTGGCAAGCTTTAGGGTAGTTGAAGAAAAAGAAGAACGTCTGCACATCCAAAGGTTCCAAATGCCTTTATTGAAATCACTGATGACACCAAGGACAGCAAAAAGCAGTCACGTAGACGCGTTTCACACATGGATCTTGTGCTTAATCATTATCATTAATGTTCAAGCACAAGATGTGCGTGTGAAATGCGTCTAAGTGACTGCTTTCTGGTGTCATCACAGCGATTTCAATCAAGGCATTTGGAACCTTAGGATGTGCAGCCCTTTCTTCAAGTATCCCATGGAGGCAGGCCATGGCAGGCACGCCTCATTAGGTTCTATTTGGGTTATCATATACACCTGGAGCAGCGGGTCCTTCTTTGATTAAACTATTTGGTAGAATTGTTAGAAGGCATCCAATTTTTCATTCAGTTTTTACTTTCAATTCTTTCACAAAATTAACTATAAAGATACTATATGATGTGTGACAGCAGGAAGGTAAAGTCACCTGGTTGCATCCAGGGGGGTAGATATATTTCGCCCAGATTCAGGCTTTACGCCGACTTATACAACTAGGTGGAGAGTTGTATAAGGCTAGTGGGCTCATGGATGACTCATACCTCTAGGGAGAGTGTGGGGCGTCGTGCAGACAGGGAGTTGATGAGACCAGCTGAAGCTTGTCAGCTCATTTAGGCCTCTATAAGAACTCCCAGCTTCATTAGATGTTAGCTCATGCCTGGACCCAGACCTGTGTGGACTGTCTAGGGAGAGTGAACCCCTGTGCGGTGAGACAAAGCCTGTGTGGCTATTTGCTTGGACATTTAAAACCAGGGACTTAGGGACTAGGACAGCACTAGGCTGATCCCAGTTGTTAGTTAGGAAACCTGTATGTTTAGTCAGAGGTCAAGTTGACCAGGATTTATTTTGTTTATGTTTCTTTTTCTTTGCTGTGTTTTGTCACTGTAAATAGAAAATAAACCGCACCTTTTTGATTTTGAAAACCACAACCTCCGTTTGCTGGGCCTGTTTTTGTGTGGGGAGCCCATCTCGGGGGTCACACACACCCGCTGCCGAGCCAACCCCCTCACAGATGATATTAGTCCACACAAATGCTAAAGCTTTATGACTTTATGAGTACAAACTACTGACACAGCCAGACTATTGCAAACGTAAGATTCCAGATTCTGTGTGAGTTTTCAATAAACAGTCCGACTTTGCACCTAAGCCAGTGTTAACTAGTTCTTGGGTGCAATGCTCAGCTACGTTTCTGGTTCCTGGGTGGAGGAAGCCATATCTTGGCGGAGGCACCCAGGGTAGGTGGCAGGTGGCCATCACAGTATATAAAATCTGCTACATTTTACACTCCCCCCCCCCCCCCCCAGACTGACTATGTTGCTATCTGCTGTGCTTATTCACCCAGAGTTGTGCCTCACTAATACATGACTAGCGTAGTCCAGATAACCCCACCTTTACCTATGACCTTTAACATCACCTTATCCCACTTAAACCTCTGTTAATGGAGACACACAGGTTTTGGAGTATAAATGGCCATAACAGCCTATTTATTAAATAAATTCCATAATTAATTTATTAAATAATAATTTCCAATACTTTTAACTTAACATTTTAACCAAACAACTTCTTTTAACACCAGCCTGTTGGTCTTTGATGGCAACCCTGCTAAACTTTTTACCACCACTGCGGTACCTTTTTACTGTACCAGGCCTCCAGCCGTATAACCAGCTCGGAGACAACCACTGTTTTTCACAGTGCAACCATAACCGTATTCCAGCAGACACCGTTCCACTGGAAGAACCCCAGCTGAGTCCCCCACCACTTCCATCACATCTGTTATCTGCCACCATCAAAGACCAAGGACACCGCCACAGCCCGCAAGGATAACACCTTAACCTTAAGGGTCCCTCCACACCCGCAGGGCCCCCTTGACCCCGTCCAGGAGACCCAGCGCCCACAGATCTATACCCACCTCGGATAGGTGAAAACCATCTCCTCGGAGGTACATACCCACATTAATCTCCAAATCTGTGTGCCTAATGACCAAACCCCCGTTTCTCACCACAAATCTACCCACCACCTTGTTTACTTTGACCCTGGCCTTGTTGAGCCTGTCTACCGACCTTGCCATGCACCAGGTCGTCCGTGCAATGATGTCGGACCAAACCAGCAACATGGCCAGAAAAGCCGAGCGGAGTGTCAAGAAAAGCGCCTTAATGGCTGCCATCAGTTCCCCAATTGGCCTAACACCTAAATCATTCCCTCCCACATGAAGAACCAAAATGTCCGGCGGTCTATCGAGTCGAGGATAGTGCTGCACCTCCGGCAGCACCCGGCCCCACCCCATCCCAGGTACTCCCATCCACCTAATCCTAGCCTCCCCCCAAGGGATGCCCAGCTGCCTACCATCCGGCCTCATATCCGCTCTCCTGGCCACCCAATAAACATAAGAATGTCCTAAAATCCAGACAAGGCGTGATTGACCTCCATCTGAAACTAAACAACAATGTTAACAAACCAATTTTCTACATATCAGGAAAGAACCCCATCAGCCCCCTGCACCTCCCCCCCCCCACACCTTGCATACCCCTACAATCTTAGTCTCCCTAAAGGTGTGGACGGATATAAGAATGGAATCTCCTTGATTCCCAACGCCCTATCCTTCGAACAGCCACCTCATCCAACCCGCACCGAGCCGCCCCGATGCGGAAGGAGTGCGAGGCGAAACTTTTGTCATTGAACCCGACTGCCCGCAAACATTTTCTGAACATCGCTGTTAATTGGAACCTTGAAACAAAAGACCCATCCTTATGTACCAGTAACGGCCCCCCCACCAACGGGCATACCCCCAAGAACTCCTTCACCACTCCCACCGGGCAAACCCCCAAACCCGGTAAAGAATATAGCACAACACTAACCCCTTTTCCCAGCTGGTCTGTTTTTGACCGGCGCAAGCTAAACACTACCTTCTCCCCGTCAATCTTAACGTCCCGCAGCATCATTCCCCCCGTCCTTGCTTTAGCTGGGCTCAGCAGTTCACCTACCCGAAATACCCCAAAAACACCATTACAAAAGCCGTGCTAAACAGAACCACCTCATACCCCGAAGAACACACTGAATCCAGAATCCCACAAAAATCCTGTAAGACCGAGAAGGAAACCGGCCTATGGGTATCCTTGCTGGAGTGCCACTTGCGGTAACCCTTCACCGCCTGCTTCACCCAAAAACCCTTTTGTGATCCGTCCCGCCCTGCAATTTGAACAAAAATGCTAAACCCGCCAACTTTTTATCGATGGCCGAAACCGACCCACCTTTTTCCATATGCCTGGCCACAAAATACAGCAGCACCAACCCATCTCCTCCTCCCCCAGCTCAGCACCAGCTAGCCGTGTGAACTCTGACCATTCCTCCCAGACTTTGGCGTACGCCGCCCATGTCGGTCCACTCACCGACTTCCTGATCCACCCCGCTGCGACTCCAAAGCAATGTACCACATCCACCCCGGGCAAGGAACCCAACTGTCTGCCTGCGGAGCCAGCTCTCTGAACTTGTCCCACTGAAACCGAGACAAAGCGTCAGCAAGCCTGTTGTCAACCCCTGGAATGTGCACCGCATACAAAAAGATGTTTAAATGCAGACAGCGTAAAACCAGGTGGCGCAGCAACCGAACCACCGGCATAGAAGATGCGGAAATGCGGTTGATGACTTGTACCACCCCCATGTTGTCACAGTTCAGCCGGATCTTCAAATTCCTACAGGAGTCCCCCCACAGCTCCACCGCCAGTACCACCGGAAACCGTTCCAGTAATACCAGGTTTTTGACAAAACCAGCCTCAATCCAGGAGCTGGGCCATGCTCCGGCGCACCAACTACCTTGGAAGAAAGCCCCAAAACCCGTGGACCCTGCCGCGTCCGTGACCAAGTCCAAGTCAAAGTTACTCAGCGGTCCCTCCATCCAAAGCGAACGTCCATTATATTCCTCCAGAAACGTGTGCCATACCTGCAAGTCCTCTTTCAGCGCACTAGATAGTCTAATGAAATGGGTCGGGACACTCACCCCGGACGTAGCAGCCGACAGCCGTCGGCAGAACACCCTGCCCATAGGAATGATTCTACCGGCAAAGTTCAATTTACCCAAAAGGGACTGTAGGGCTCTAAGCTGGACCTTGCTGCGACCCAACATCCCCCTCATTTCCTCCCGCAGATTCACCACCTTCTCCATGGGCAACCTGCATTCCATCGCCATGGAATCGATCACTATCCCCATGAAACTCAGCTCTGTGGATGGGCCCTCGGTCTTGTCAGCTGCCAAAGGCACTCCGAACCGTCCCGCAACGTGCTGCAACGTAGCCAGCAGAATCGCACACACATTAGAGGAAGGAGGGCCCACACACAGAAAATCATCCAAATAATGGATGACCGAATCCCAACCTGACACATCCCGCACCACCCATTCCAAAAAGGAACTAAATGCCTCAAACATGGCGCACAAAATCGAGCAACCCATGGGCAAACACTTATCCACGTAAAATTCTTCCTGCCAACATCACCCCAGCAGCCAAAAGCTGTCTGGGTGTACTGGCAACAGGCGGAAAGCAGATTCAATGTCAGATTTTGCCATGAGCGCCCCCCGACCACAACACCTGACCCAACACACAGCGGCGTCAAATGATGCGTAGGACACTGTATATGCTTCGGGATCTATGGCATCATTCACCGACCCCCCCTTTGGAAAAGGTGATGAATGGGGCGGAATTTTCCAGGTTCCTTCTTGGGCACCACCCCCAGAGGAGAGACCACCAACTCCTGCAGTGGCTTGTTTTTAAAAGGACCCCCCATGCGCCCCAGCTCAACTTACTTGGCCAATTTTCCAGCAACCACCTCAGGGTGTTCCAATGCTGACCGTAAATTCCCCGCCAGAGAAGGCACCTCCGTCAAGGAACACTATCACAAAACCCTTGGAAAACCCAGAGGCCAGCAACCTGGCTGCTGCCCTGTCCGGATACCTATCTAGGAAAGGCTGCATCCTTACCCCCCTCCCTCTTGTTTGAAGGCTCCCCGGTACACTTCCCTTTTTTGAAACAACGGGCCAAAGGGTGACCACCCCCCCACACCCTGAGCACTCGTGCTCGAAACGACAGGCTCCCCCAAACTTACACGTGCCCTCGTTAAATTGCCAGCACACCCATCATTTCTTTCCGGCCGGCAGTCCAGAGGTGGATGACCCCCCGGCCCCCCCCTGAAGAAACTGACTCGGTGCCCGCGGAGACGACATAAGCCGCATCAACAGACTGATGTCTTTGTGGTCCCACTGAAGAGCCGGACGGACCGCCCGCCGTTGACGGAACGGTTCGTCATACCGCAGCCAACCTGTACCCCCATACACTCTATGAGCCTCCCCGATTAGCTTCCATATAACAGAATAGCGCAGAACAATGTTCCGGGCTCTTCTCCCCAATGACACTGGCCATTATAGCAAATGCCTGCAGCCAGTTGCTAAATGTCCGGGGAATAAGTCTGTACCTCCTCTTCTCCTCATCCTCTTTTTTGGAATCATCGGGTTTAACCCTATCCAAATTGAATTTTTCAAACGGAAAAAAGGAAAAAATTTCTACATACTCACCCCTTCCGATCTTCGTTTCAAATGCGCCCCCCAACGGCCCCTCTTAGCACACATAAACCTCACACCTGGCCGCATCAGCAATTCGGACAATATCAGCTCTACTGGGAGCCGTCTGCTCCCCCACTTTGTCCCCCGATGTTCCGCTAACACCTGCCCCAGCAGTGAGGGGGGTCGACCACCACCACTGAGGGGGTATCTGCCACCCCGGATCCCGCCCCCACCCATGGCCCAGCCTGAGGGGGCACACTAGGACCCCCCGCAAAACGTAACAAGTCCCTCAGACCCCCTATTAAATCCTCAATGCCACCTGTTGCACCCGGGGTGGCAGGCAACGTGCCCGTCCCCCCAGGGGCACCCGGGGGAGAAAAAGCATGCAACACATTGACCCCCAAACCCCCACCCCCCACTCCCAACAATTTACACAATGCAGCAAACAAATCATTGGAAGAACTCAGAATAGAGACTTACCAGGCTGACTGGGCCCGTTCCCCCCCCCCCCCCCCCCAACCGTCGCGGGCACCTCCGACGGCGAGACCTCCCGGCGATCCTCCTCATCCGACTCAAATGCCTCACCCTCTGATCGATCATCGGCCGGCGTCATCGGTGACAGCAGCCCCCCAGGCGAAGTCGGCCTGGCGGCCGTGGATCCCGGCCTGGTGCCGGATCGACCCGGCCGTCGCTGCAGCAGAGCCCGTGTCTCCTCGAGCTGGACCCCTAGCCGGTCCCACAGCCCGTCCCACCTCCCGCCCCGTGGTTCCAGGCCTTCCCACCGCCATTGAGCCAGCGGCCGCGTTCCTGGACGGCCCACCGGCCGTAACCCCGCATCTGCTACGCTGAGTCCCCCCCCCCCGTGCTGTTCCCAAAGAGTGGACCACACCATCTGCCTGCACTTGCTGCGCTGCAATCGACCGGGCGTCATTGCGGCCCGTAGCCCCGCCCCCCAAACTGAGCCGCTGGCTAGGAGACTGTCTGGCCCCACCGGCGGCCGAAGCGGAGCCCCGCTTGGCCGGGGGGGGGGGGGGGGACGGGTCCGCGTGGGGGCTCCTGGGGTGACGCTGCACCCTGCTAGGAGGGCCAGGTGAATACCGTTCCGGCGGCCTGGACCGCCGAGCGCGTGAATGATAAGAACAATTTTCATTAGAGCTATGTAAACATATGCATCTTTGAACATCCTCCGTTTAATTTTTGTAAAAATTCTGGGGGAGAGATGTTAAAAATATGGAATATATGATAATTCAGGAATTAAGTACTTTATGGAATAACACATTTCATATGCACATGGTGTTTGGGCTTAAATGGATATAGACAAACCAATCAGATTTACATGATGTCCTTTGAGGTCTTATTCCCTGTTGCCTCCCTGTTTATTCAGACCGACAGCACTCTACATAAATAATGACCGTCTCAATATTACTTTCAGCAATTTCCCTCTACTTTCTTGACAAATATAGTTTATAACATGGGCACGACTTGAACCCAAAACACACCACATTATTTTCCCTTTTACCCTTGCATTTTTTATTAAAAAGATTGTGCCCTTTCATTCACTTCCTTCTCTTTGGTTAACTCATTAAACGTGTCACTAAACCCACATCATAAAAAGCTAACAATGGTGTATTACATGCTGTTCATACTCAGTCACTATGAGATTAGTTTTCTGTAAAAAACCTGGTTGATCCTGCTGCTCTCTATCTCCACCTTATGTTCATGTCCCCAATGCAGCTAGAGATTTTGCAGAGCAGTGCTGGAAGCTCTGCACATGCTCAGATTTTAGCAAATTTCTATGCTGAGCATTTCCTCCCCATCCGTCATGGACGTATGCATCTTGTACCCACAACAAGGCTCAGGCACATCCCCGCTAGTAGGCTTCCAAGAGTAAACAGAAGTTTTCCATTGTGCACGCGCACAGTGGTGCTGCCTTGGCGCCCAGTGGCCTTTAAAAGAAGCTTCTTCTGTCCAGACTCCTGCTGTCTGATCTGCAGTTATCAGGTGACCTGATCCTGAACTTGCACCTGCTGTTAATCTGACCCAGCTTCCTGACCTTGCTGCCATCTCCAGTCCTGACCTTTGGCTTCCTAGACCTAGTCCTGCTCATCTGTCTGCCTGATCCTCTGTTGCCTGACGCTTCTGCCTGTATCTGATCCGCTGTGCATGACCTGGCTCGTCTGACCTTTCTCCTGCCTGCTGCTTGTATCTGTATCCACCGGCATCCTCGGCTACCTGCATCAGCTGATCTGCACCTTCCCAGCCGCATCCCCAGCTACCTGCACCCGCTGGCCTGCATCAACTGACCTGCATCTTCAGGGGTCCATAGCGGTCTTCTCATCTAGTCCAGGAGAACCTAACAGGCATTTATACCTCACTGTGCTCGTTCGGCCACTGTCCCAACTGCAGTGACCTGGGAACCAGGGCCGTACGAGAGGTCTCCCTCTGCACGTCAGGCTCACCTCCAAGGTACGTGTCACCATCACATCTGAGCAGCCCATATGACTATAGCGTCACACATGTGGACGTATACACAGTGGTAAATGACAGCCCTCTCCCTCCCTCCCTTCATGCCCACTGTCAGGGCTGGGCTCAGCTGTCAGCTAATTGCCAGCTCCCATCTCTCCACAGTGATCCACCTGTTGATGATCCTGCTCGTCAGCTCTGCCTACTTAAAGCCTTCCAGTTCATTTGCTCTTTGCCTTCGCCTGTGTTAACATCACAAGAGACTTTCTCCTGTGTTTCTGTTGAAGACCTGCTTGACTATGTTCCCTCTGGCTACAGATCCTGCTTGCTGTACTACCTTTATCGCTGGCTCTTAAACATTGGCTTGGCCGACTACCCGATCCGGTTACTGAACTCTGGCTAGGTTTTGACTACCCTTACTCTGTTTACCTTTTTACTTTTATTATTAAACAAGTGTGATTTAACTGGGACTTCTGTTTCGGTCTGATTCATGGTTTCTGACACTAACCAGCTAAAAACAATAGGGGTGGGATATTACATGTAGATGGAGGAATCAACTCCCTCTTATTTTAAGACATGGGCTGGAGGGACGCGACACAGCCCGTGACTGGCAGAAAACCACCCACACCATGTTATTGCCAAAAAGTTATATACATTTGATTTCAAATATATGTTTGATAATTATTTATTTTTACTCTGCATTTTAAAGGCTGTTTTTTTTTTCTTTTTGAACATGTGACCAGCAGCAGAGGACTAGAAGCTCCTCTTACTTTTATGTTTCCCTGAAGACAGGCTGAGAGAGAGCAGAGTCATGTGACAGCTGTATATTGATTAGGAAAAAGGTTCTTAGGATTTTTTTTTTATTAAAATAATTAGTGCCATCAACAATTTCCAGAAAAAGAAGCGACAATGTAAATGAAAGTGTGGGGCAGATCTATTAAGCTGGCGAACACCTGGTACAGCGGTGCATGGTAGCTAACCCCCTTCTAACTTCAGCTTGTTCAATTAATCTTTGGCAATAAAACCTGGAAGCGGATTAGTTACTTTGCACAGCTGCACAAAATTATGCACTAACTTTAGTAAACCCCCAATGTGTTTAGTATCACTTTAATTTCTAGTCACCTAGACTGTGGAAATTCAGCTGTTTGATTATATGACCATTGCCTTCTAGGAACTTTGGGTTGATTTAGGCTTGGTTCATACCCAAGATATAGCCATTTCCCAGCAGGGGTAAGGTGTGTCCTGGTTCACCGTTTCAGGTCAGATTCAGCCCGAATTCTGGGCTGAATTTGCACCTGAAACGGATCTAAAGACGCACAATGTTTTTCTGAAAAACGCACCGACCTTCTGCGGAGATGTGAACCGGCTCCATAGAGAGCCGGTCAAAATCTCCTACTATTGAGAAGCTGATGCAGGGATCCCACATCCAATTCGCAATGGTGTGAACCCAGCCTTAATAAAAGGGAAATTGGCTATTCACCTTGCAAATGACGTTGCATTCTACAAAATAATTTTTAGCCAGAGTTTAGTGAATGTAGTGAAATTTTACTTTGGGTATCCTTTACAAACACATGCAAGGAAAATAAAATAAAAAATTTTGTACTCACCGTAAAATCCTTTTCTCTGAGTTCATGGACCGACGCAGCTTCCAATTGACAAGTGGGTATTATCCGTTATTTAGGAGTGACTAGGCAGAAAAATTGGTAAAAAAAAAAAAAAAAAGTGTTGCATCACACCTTCTACAGTACCGCCCAGGGGGCAGACCACCCGGGTATATCCCCTCACTCTGCATCTCGCAGATCAGTTAGTCAAAAAGCAATACAAATTTTAAAAAAAGGAGGGGTGGGTGCTGTGTCTGTCCATGAACTCAGAGAAAAGGATTTTACGGTGAGTACAAATAGAATTTTTGTACTCATCGTAAAATCCATTTCTCTGACGTCCATGGACTGACAGCTCTAATACTGTCAACATGTGGGTATATGTCCCTGCTTGCAGGAGAAGATCTAGGCAGAATGTTAGATGTTAGAAACATTCTAGAACAAAACAAGAGCATTACAGCCCCGGCCAGGGGGGGCGGTCCCTCCAGACATAACCCTCATGCCTGCAGCCAGCAGCCTCAGTTCGTAACAAATCAGTACAAACCTTAAAGCGGAAGTAAACCCATATATAAAGAAATTTAATTTCCGGCAGGTGCCGGAAATGTAACACTCCCATTGGTTGTGCTCTCAACCAAACTGTCAAACCATCCAATGGCTGGTGTCTAAACTGATCACATGTGCAGCATCATGGCAGTTGTAGATTAAACAGAGGCAAAGATGGCAGCTTCCTTGGCTGAAAATGATAGGAGGGTTTACTTCCACTTTAAAAAAGGAGGGGGCTGTGTCAGTCCATGGACGTCAGAGAAATGGATTTTACGGTGAGTACAAAAATCCTATTTTCTCTCATCGTCCATGGATTGACATAGCTCTAATACTGTAAACGTGTGGGACGTCCCAAAGCAGTATCAGAAAAGGGTGGGAGCAGTAGTAAAGGAAAAACCAAAAAACTTCACTCCAAACAAGCAGAGCTCCTCAACGGAGGAGTTGCAACATTAAACAGCGGCCTGCAACACTTTGCGGCCGAAGGAAGCATCCGAAGATGCAGCCACATCAACCTTATATAACTTAGAAAAGGTATGAATGGACGACCAGGTCGCCGCCTTGCACATATGTGCAACTGATGCTTGATGTCGGAAAGCCCAGGAAGCACCAATTGCCCTGGTGGAATGCGCCGTAACCAGAAAGGGAGGCGCCGGCCCCTTAAGGGCATAGGCCTGTATAACAGTCTGAACCACCTAGAAAAGGTGGCAGACAACACCGCTTGACCCTGTTTTGGACCAGAGACAGACAAACAGTGAGTCAGACTTTCGAATGGAAACCGTAGCAGACAGGTACACCCGCAAGGCTCGTTCCACAGCCAATGTATGAAGCGCAAACTCTCAGGGATGGGTGAGGACACAAGGACGGAAGAACAATGTCCTCATTAAGGTGAAAAGCCGAGACCACCTTTGAAAGGAAAGATGGTCGTGGGCGCAACGCCGCATTATCCTTATGAAGGACCAAGTAAGGCGACTTGCGGGACAAAGCCACCAACTCAGACACCCGTTGAACAGAAGTAATGGCCATTAAGAAAGCCATCTTCTGGGACAAGGTCAAGAGAGGAATCTCTGATATTCTCAAAGGAATGTTCTTGGAGAACCGAGATGCATCAAATTCAGATCCCAAGTAGGGAGAGGAGGCTTGATAGGGGGGATCACATGGCGAACCCCCTGCACAAAAGGTGCTAATCAAGGAATAGCCCGCTAGCGGTCATTGAAAAAGACAGCCCGTGCCAAAATCCGACCCTCGATGGAACGCAAGGCCAGCTTGTGTCACACCACGCTGTAAGAACAGAAAAATCTTGGGAACGGAATACATCTGTGGACGCCATCAAGCTCCTCGCACGTAGCGATGTAAGCCTTCCAGGTACGGTGATAGATCCTTCTGGAGGAAGATGTCCGTGCCATAACAGATGAGATGACCGAATCCGAGAGACCACGGTCCCTCAGCACCTGGCTTTAACAACCGTGCTAAAGCGAAGGACTGCAAAGCAGGATGGAGGTATGGGATCATGAGACAGATGGTCCACCAAAATAGGCAGTCACCAAGGAACGTCTGACTAGCCGAACAAGATCGGCGTACCAATGTCACCGTCCCGGAGCAATGAGGATCACCGGAATGGCCTCAACCACTACTCTGCGAAGCAGGCGAGGCAACAGTAGCGGAGGGTAAGCATAGATCAGGCGATACTGCCCCCACAGGCCACCAACGCGTTTGCCCAGGGATCTCTGGACCTGACCACGAATCTCTACATCTTGCGAGTGAGTCGAGAGGCCAAAAAGGTCCACATCCATTGTCCCACCTCCGGTAAAGGAGGTGAATCACCTCCGGACGCAAGGACCCTTCCCCTGGAATGCACACGGCCGACAGGATCGTCCTGCAGCGGGATGGGCATGATAAACCCAAGGAGATCCCGCAATGTATCGGAGAAGGGAGGCCCTGGCTTACGGGGTGCCTAAATTGTTGGCCAAGAAAAGGCAACCTAACAGAGCTTCCCTAGATACTTAGTCAGAGGACCAGTAACTCAGCCTCTACAGGTGGCGCAGACCCACCCTGGACACAGACCCTAGAGGCTAGAGGCTAAAGCAGTTACAGTGCACCTGCTGGTCGACTGATAGATGAAGCAGAGGCTTTTGCCCAGTCATTGAGCTTCAGCAACGCCAGAGACGCAGCCACTACCGGGCGTAGCGCTAACCTCAGCATGGCGAACTTAGTTCAAGCTAGCGCCTCTGCTCCATTTAAAAGTGCCGATTGTACAAACACATAGTTTATACTGTTTATTGCATCAAAACGCACAATTAGAGCGTGGGAGGAAACCCCCTCAGCCCCAAAAAGCATAGTACAACCGTATGTAGTTTAGTATGTGTTGAGAAACATATTAAAATACACGTTTATATACTGTGCCAGCGACGAAGGCGCGAAAATCATTGGGGCGTAGGCGGAAACCAGCCACGCAGACTGCGTACACAACCGTGTAGGCATGTTAGCATGCAAACAGATTGCACATGTTCATGCTGTGCATAGCGCTGAAAATACACACACCATTGGAGCGCGGGGGAAAAACCGGAGGACCAGGAGGAAGCCCATGCAGACTGCACACACATACTTTAAGTATTTATACCATGTGCAATAAACATATTGAAGATGTTTATACTGTGCAGAGAGCTGAAGCGCACATACCGTGAGGACACCGGAGCACCCGGACACCCACGCCGACAGAGTATAATACATACATATACTGTGAATGTATTTAGAGTCGTGTATAAACATAATGTGTATGTTTATATCGTGTATAGCACTGAAGACACAGCATTGGAACGTGGGAGGAAACCCACGCAGACACAGAGATCAATAACCCATATATACACTGTGAATGTATCCAGTTTAGAGATACAAGATGAGTTTTAATTATGGCCCGGAGGCGCATAATCTTCTCTGTTATCATTCCAACCTGCTTAAGAGTGCTGGTAAAAGGTAACCTCTGACACCGCAGACCGTGGGTCCTGTCGGAGCTCAGTGTTGCCCAGGAAATGGCAGGAAACCACAGGTGCAGAGACCCTGTTGCCTCAGAGACATCACACAGAAGGCTCACAGGGACTATAGAAATGAATAAAGTGCCCCCCCCCATGCTGCACCGACCGGGGGGGGGGTCGGCACTGTGTACCACTGTATCATCCATGCTGCTCTCGACAGCGTGTGAGGAAAAAACAGCGAGGAAGCTGTGTAATAGAAAAGCTTGTGAGGTACCCCAGCATCCAGCTTTAGAGAGTCCTTCACAGCATCAATGAGTTCACTTACAAGAGCCCTGTCATTTACTGACTCAGAACTGGAGTCCTCACAAGGAATGTCCTGTTCAAAAACATTCAAATATTCAGAGCTAGGGTCCTGAGCAGCAGCAGCTAGGCCCATATCTGAATCAGAGCACTCCCCATGTGTGAGATTGTGTGGGGAGAGGGCGCTTTATAGCTCCCTTGCTTGCACACCGCTTCCATCCTGACAAAATGTTTGTTCCAGGACTGCCTACAACTGGTTCATAGGGACCGCAGGTGCTGGAGCACTGCCAGTTGCCTCTGACAAGAGTGGGGAAACAGGTGAGCCAGACTCCATATTTGCCACCCTCTGAGACCTTATACACTATAAAGTGAATAGTGCAGTCCACCCACTGGCTGTGCTGAGGCTGCGGAGGGGATACCCAGAGGACCCACCAACCCTTGTAAGGACCGCTCAGCTCTGCTGTATATGTCACCGCGCTGCCAGCGTGAGTGAAGCCTGAGGAGTGAGGAGATTCGCGCCGCAGCAGCGGCGATAGAAGCCCAAACCGAAAGTGAAAGCGCCGCGGCTTCAAGAAAATGGCCGCCGGCTGCATTAATACTGCGCCAAAGATCCACGGCAAGATGGCCGCCAAGCGCAGTATAAAATCACCACACAGCACTAATGGCGCACCCAATGAAGTCTCCAAACACCCACACACTCCCAGCACACAGACATGAGCACCCCCCGCCAGGCCAGAGTGACCCCAAAGTAGCCCCACACAGCCTAGCGCCAGTACAGGGTGCAGAGAGCAGCATAACAGGGGGGGAGACAGGGAGAAACCCCCCCATATAAAGAAATACAGCCAGCATGTACTCACCTGCAGCAGGAGAGACTACTAATCCATCCCAGAGGGACCCATTGGCTTGTTTCAGACAGACCTATCACAGAGCAGTAACGAGTAGCTGTCAGCCCGGTCCAACGCAAAAGATACAGCAGGCATTATTCAATCTTGTGAGGACCGCAGGAGCATAAAAGCAACGCGGCCACCCCTGGAGTTATGGGGCATGTCGTGAACTGAGTCTCACACACACACACACACACACACACACACACACACACAAGGCGAGGATCAGCACGCTCGATGGTCGGACAGGGAAAACGAGGATACCAGTGTACCAAACCTGTTGCCCAGCCGCCAGGTGATTGAAGGTCTTAAATAAAAAATTCCCAAAAGGAATAAAATTTAAAAATAAAATCTTCCAGGAGACTGGCTCCTGAGAGCCACGTCTTCTGCTAGGCAGAAAAAAAAAACTGAGGCTGCAGGTAGGAGGGTTATGTCCAGAGGGGCCGCCCCCCTGGGCAGGGCTGTTCTGCTCTGGTTTTGTTCTAGAAAGTTTCTAACATCTAACATTCTGCCTAGTTCTTCTCCTGCAAGCAGGGACATATACCCACACATTTACAGTATTAGAGCTGTGTCAGTCCATGGACGATAAGAGAAATCCTATTTTCTCTTTTGTTCATGGACCGACACAGCTTCCAATTGGCAAGTGGGACGACCCAAAGCAGTGTCAAAATGATGGGTGGTAACCGCATAAAAGTAAACTTCACCCCAAACACAAAACAGCACTCATCCAACGGAGGAGTTGCAACTCTAAACAGCCGCCTGCAAAACTTTGCGGCCGATAGAGGCATCCGAAGATGCACCTACATCAACCTTGTCGAATTTTGTGAAAGTGTGAGCGGACGACCAAGTCGCCGCTTTACATAATTGGGAAACAGACGCTGGATGTCGGAAAGCCCAAGAGGCACCTATTGCCCTGGTCGAATGCGCCGTGACCGGAAAGGGGGGCGCTTGACCCTTGAAGGCGCAAGCCTGGATTGCCATCTGTCGGATACACCTAGAGATGGTGGCCGACGAGACTGCTTGGCCCTTCTTGGGACCAGCCACCGAAACAAACAGTGAGTCTGACTTCCGGAACAGGGAAGTAGCAGATGGCTATACTCAGAGCTCGGACAACGTCTAAGGAATGCAACGCCAACTCCTTAGGATTCGACGGATGGACACACAATGATGGAAGTACAAAGTCTTTGTTGAGATGAAAAGCCGAAACGACTTTCGGAACAAAGGAAGGCTGCGGCCGCAGCACCACCTTATCCTTGTGGAAAATCAAATAGGGAGCCTTGCAGGATAAGGCTGCCAGCTCAGAGACTCTTCTAACTGACGTAACAGCCACCAAATAGACCACCTTCTGAGAAAGTGTCAACAGGGGAATATCTCTAATATTCTCAAACGGTGCCTTCTGAAGTACCGAGAGGACCAGGTTCAAGTCCCACGGAGGTAACGGGGGACGGACCAGAGGGGCCACATGTCGAACCCCCTGCACAAATGTACTCACGAGAGAGTGAGCCGCCAGGGGTCACTGAAAATTGACAGCCAGGGCAGATATCTGTCCCTTAATCGTACTTAGGGCAAGCCCTTTGGTCCAACCCCATGCTGTAAAAACAGCAGGATTCTGGAAACCAAATAGGTACACGGATGCCATCTCATTTCCTCACACATGGAGATGTAGGCCTTCCAAGTGCGGTGATAAACCTTCCTAGGACAGTTTGAGCACTTCTCATAGTAGAGATTACAGAGTCTGACAGGCCCCGGTCTCTCAGTACCTGGTTCTCAACAGCCATGCCGTTAAAGCCAATGACGGTAAAGCAGGATGGAGTATGGGACCTTGCGATAGTAGGTCCTTCCGTAGTGGTAGGCGCCAGGGGACGTCTGCTACCAGACATACTAGATCGGCGTACCAAGGACGCCGAGGCCAATCTGGAGCGATTAGGATCATTGGAATTCCCTCTGCCTCCACTCTGCGGAGCAGAAGAGGAAGAAGCCTTAAGGGAGGGAAGGCATAGATTAGCCGATACTGACCCCACGATGCCACCAACACGTCCGTTGCGTCAGCCCATGGGTCTCTTGACCGGGCCACAAACCTCAATACCTTCCGATTGAGTTGGGAAGCCAGAAGATCTACGTCTATGTGCCCCATCTTTGGCAGAGGAGTTGGAACACCTCCGGGTGTAAGGACCATTCTCCCTGGTCCAGCATCTGGCGGCTCAGGTAGTCCACCTGCCAGTTCTCCACACCCGGAATGTACACGGCCGACAGTGACGGTACGCTCTTCGCTGCCCACTTCAGGATGCGCGCAACCTCCGATGCTGCAGCTGAGCTTCTTGTTCCTCCTTGATGATTGACATATGCCACTGCTGTGGCGTTGTCTGACTGGACGCCCTTGCAGCCTCTGAGACCATTTGAAGAGGCACAGCCTGATCGCCCGGATTTCCAGGACATTGATCGGCAGGAGGGCTTCCTCTGGGGTCCAGCGACCTTGCGCCGACTGAACACCCCAGACTCCCCCCCCCCCCCAACCTGTAAGGCTGGCGTCCGTCGTGATCACTATCCAGTAAACCGGAAGAACCGACTTCCCTGCCATTAGAGCCGGTGCTGTCAGCCACCATACCAGGGATCTCCTGACTAGGTGGCTCACTCGGATTTGATAATCTAGAGATGAAGGGCATCTGTTCCATCTGGACAGAACTTCCTTCTGTAACACTCGAGTGTGGTATTGAGCATATGGGACCGCCTCGAAGGAGGCTACCATGAGGCCCAACACTCGCATGCAAAAAACGGAGTGACGACCAATTCCTGGAAGTCAGCTGCCGTACTGCAGCCCCGGAGGGTCTGCAACTTCTCCACAGGGAGGAATACCTTTGCCTCTGAGGAATCCAGAATCAACCCCAGGTACACTAGGCTTTGAGTGGGCACCATACTGACCTTTGCGTGTTTAGTATCCAACCACAGTCTCGAAGAGTCTGACAGGTAATGGACACGCTTACCTCTAATTCTGAGCTTGAAGGGGCCTTCAGCAGAAGGTCGTCAAAGTAGCCTGTGATAGCGATACCCCACTGTCTTAGAAGTGCCAGAATCGGAGCGAGCACCTTGGTGAACGTCCTGGGTGCTGAGGCAAGGCCAAACGGGAGGGCCACAAACTGGTAGTGGTTCTTCCCGATAGCAAATTGCAGAAACCTCTGGTGTCTAGAGTATATGGGGACATGCAGGTATGCGTCCTTGATGTCCAAGGAGGCCAGAAAGTCCCCCGGATGGAGAGCCGTGACTACAGATCGAACCAACTCCATCCGTAATCTTTGTACCTTCACAAAGCAATTGAGGGCTCTGAGATCCAAGATTGGACAACCCCCTCCTTCTTCGGCACAATGAACCGATTTGAGTAAAAACCCTGACCCCGTTCCTTTTCTGGAACTGGAATAACTACCCCGCGTTCCAGTAGACCCTGGACCGCCCCATACAGGGCCTCCCGACGGGTCGGTAGCAGCTGGAGATTGGAGGTGACAAATCTGTCCGGTGGACAAGAGAGAAATTCTATCTTGTAGCCTGAGATTACTTCGCAAACCCACCTGTCGGAGACTAGAGCTGTCCACCGAGTCGCAAATTTGCGAAGACTGGGTGGGGGGCGGACCTTCATGCGGACGCAGATTTGTCCGCAGGCTTGTTGGGTCTGCGGGACCAAGGACGCTTTTGTCCTTGGGCAGGCGCCTTGTCGGCCTGGGGTCTTTTCCCTGTCGCCCTAGGGGGATGAAAAAAACGCTTGCGTGCAGTAAAGGAGGGCCCTTGCCTTTGGCGTGGCCCCTTATCCTTGCTAGTTTGGGGAAGCAAAGTGCTTTTACCTCCTGTGGCATCCTTGATGTCATCCAGAGAATCCCCAAAAAGTCTGTCGCCCTTAAAAGGCAGATCCAACAGGGCTTTCTTGGAAGTCTGGTCCGCAGACCAGCCCTTTAGCCAGATCAGGCGGCGTATTGCTACTGCATGAACCAAAGATTTTGACAGCAGGGGAATAGTATCCATGTCTGACTCGCAGATAGGGATGAGCCGAACACCCCCGGGTTCGGTTCGCACCAGAACCTTCGAACGGACCGAAAGTTCGCGCGAATTTTCGAACCCTATTCGTTATAATGGACGCGAACGTTCGAAATCAAAATTGCTAATTACAACGGCCAATATGCATGTTAATGTCATAAAACAGGTTTGGGGACCCGGGTCCTGCCCAGGGGACATAGATCAATGCAAAAAGAAATTTTAAAAACTAACGTTTTTTCGGGAGCAGTCATTTTAATGATGCATAAAGTGAAAAAAAAAAAAGTGAAATTTTCCTTTAAATATGGTACCTGGGGGGTGTCTAAAGTATGCCTGTGAAGTGGCATGTGTTTCCCGTGTTTAGAACTGTCCTTGCACAAAATGACATTTGTAAAAGGAAAAAAAGAAGCCATTTAAAACCACTTGCGGCTTTAATGTCATGTCTTGTCCTGGCCGCCATATGGCTGAAAATCCTTGAGAAAAATGGCATGGCTACCCCATCACCCCCCCCCCCACCCCAGCCCCTTTGGGTCTTGTATGGATATTAAGGGGGACCCCGCACCCAAAATAAAACCCTATACCTACAACCCTATATACTCTGAACAGCAGTATATAGGTGGTGCAAACAAGACACAGACTGTAGGTTTGTTCTTAAGTAGAATCTGAACAGGTACATTATGAAGTGTAGCTCCATCCCAAAAAAATCTATTTTTAAGCTTTTTGGAGAACATAGGGAGGGGTTATCACCCCTGTAACATTTGCTGTCTTTGCACATCTGTTCAGAACAAGTCACCTCACATGTCACCGTCCCAATGACAAATGTTTTTGGAAAAGTGGGGTTTTAATTGAAACAAGGATTGGTGATAAAGCATCAGTAGAGAGGAGATACCTTTTTCCCAAATTAAATCTAACAGGATAGAATTTCCCTTCCTAGGGGTAGATTTCCTCTCACTTCCTGTTTTCTCTTGCCGTTTGCAAGTAGGAGTCGTTTGTAAGTTGGATGTTTGAAAGTAGGGGCCTGCCGTATATACTCTGCAGAAATTTGCCCTATTAGATGTTGGTGTAGCCACAAAACTGGTGGGCACAGGAATGGGCCCTGCTGTGAGTTAATAGATCAAGATTTGTACTTGCATGCACCTGTTGAACCGGGCAGAAAAATTGGGCCTTTGGTGGTGGTGGTGGACGGTGTTGCCACAAGACTGTAAGCCCTCACAGTTACTCTTGGTGGGTGCAGGAATGGGCCCTGCGGTGAGTTATTAGATCAAGATTTGTAATTGCATGCACCTGTTGAACAGGGCAGAAAAATTGGGCCTTTGGTGGTGGTGGTGGACGGTGTTGCCACAAGACTGTAGGCCCTCATAGTTACTCTTGGTGGGCGCAGGAATGGGCCCTGCTGTGAACTATTAGATCAAGATTTGTAATTACACGCCCCTGTTAAACAGGGGCTGAAAAATTGTGCCTTAGGCATTGGTGCTGGTGCCACAACACTGCAACCCCTCACAGATACTGTACTTGGAGCACAGCAGTCACACCTGTTGCGAAGCATCTTTTTAAAAAATTTTAATTACACGCCCCTGTTATACAGGGGCTGAAAAATTGTGCCTTAGGCACTGGTGCGGTGGCATGGATCATTGAGGAGGAGGAAGAGGATAGTCAGTGAACATAACAGGACAGTCACTCAGCATCAGCATAGGCAGTCTTGAAGGGATGTGACATTATAAATTATTCCGTTATATCCGCTTCACGTGTCTGGTAGCTGGTGGTGATCCAAGACTGATTCATTTTTATGAAGGTCAGTCGATCAACCGAGTCGGTGGACAGGCGCACCCTATGATCGGTGACAAATCCTCCAGCAGCACTGAATGTGCGTTCGGAAAGAACGCTGGATGCAGGACAGGCCAGTAGTTCAATTGCATACTGTGCAAGCTCTGGCCAGTGATCCATCCTCAGGACCCAGTAAGCCAGAGGATTTTCGGTGGGAAAGGTGTCCAAGTCTGACCTTGCCCCTAGGTATTCCTGCACTATGTATATCAGACGCTGGCGATGGTTGCTGGAACCGATCATACCTTGGGGCTGCGGACTAAAAAATTGTCTGAACGCATCGGTCAGACGTCCACCTTCCCCACCGCTCCTTCTGCTACTGACCGAAGCCTCAGCAACTCGTCGTCCAGGACCAGGAGTTTGTAACCTCCCAGTTTCTGGGAACGCGTTGCACAGACCTTTCTGCAAGGCCTCCCTGAGATGTCTCATCCTCTGCTCCCTCTGCGACGGCAAGTTAAGGTCCGCAACCTTACCCTTGTACCGTGGATCAAGGAGAGTGGCCAGCCAGTAATGGTCCCTCTCCTTGATCCGAAGAACACGAGGATCCTTCCGCAGGCTTTGCAGGATCAGGGAGGCCATGCAGCGTAGGTTAGCTGAGGCATTCGGTCCAGAGTCTTCTGGGTCACTGAGGATGACATGATCGCCAGCCACCTCCTCCCAGCCACGTACAAGTCCACTGGTTTGTTGGGACTGTACATCATCCCTAAAAGACTGCTGCTGCTGATGCTGAGTGCCAGGCTCCACCTCCATGCTCACACAATCCTCCTCCTCATCCTCATCTTCCTGTGTGATGGGTGGGACAGAAGGAACACTGTCTGGATAAAGGGGGCCTTGAGAGGCAAGGAAGTCCTCCTCTTCCTGCCTCTGTTCTGCCTCAAGTGCCCTGTCCATTATCCCACGCAGCGTATGCTCCAACAGGTGGACAAGAGGTACAGTGTCACTGATGCATGCACTGTCACTGCTCACCATCCTCGTGGCCTCCTCAAATGGTGAGAGGACAGTGCATGCATCCCTGATCATGCTCCACTGGCGTGGGGAAAAAAAGCCAAGCTCCCCTGACCCTGTCCTGGTGCCGTAGTCGCAAAGGTACTCATTGATGGCCCTCTGCTGCGTGTGCAGTCGCTGCAGCATGGCCAACGTTGAGTTCCACCTGGTGGGCATGTCACATATTAGGCGGTTCTTGGGCAGGTTCAGCTCCTTTTGCAGCTCAGTCAGCCGAGCACTGGCATTATAAGATCGGCGGAAATGCACACACACTTTCCTGGCCTGCCTCAGGACATCCTGTAAGCCTGGGAACCTGCCCAAGAACCGCTGCACCACCAGGTTGAGGACGTGAGCCATACAGGGCACATGGGTGAGCTGCCCCTGTCGCAGGGCGGAGAGGAGGTTGGTGCCATTATCAGAAACGACCATTCCTGGCTTAAGCTGGCGTGGCGTCAACCACCTCTCGGCCTGCCCCTGCAGAGCTGCCAGAACCTCTGGCCCAGTGTGGCTCCTGTCCCCCAAACACACCAGCGCAAGCACGGCATGGCATCTTTTTGCCTGCGTACTCGCGTAGCCCCTTGTACGCCTACGGAGCACCGCTGGTTCCGAGGACAGAGCACTCGAAGAGGACATGGAGGAAGAAGAAGAGGAGGGGGTGGAGGAGAGAGGTGTCACAACCAGTAGTAGCATTTTGGAGGCGTGGTGGCGTTACAACCTCCAACACTACTGCACCTTGTCCTGCATCCCTCCCAGCTGCCAATAGAGTGACCCAATGGGCCGTGAAACAAAGAACGTCCCTGTCCATGCCTGCTGGACCATGAGTCAGCGGTAATATGCACCTTACCGCTGACCGCCCTGTCCAGCGAGGCATGGACATTGCCTTCCACATGCCGGTAGAGAGACGGAATCGCCTTTCGTGAGAAAAAGTGGCGTTTGGGAACCTGCCACTGAGGAACCGCACATTGAACAAACTCACGGAAGGGGGCCGAGTCTACCAACTGAAAAGGCAGCAGTTGAAGTGCTAGCAATTTAGCCAAGCTAGCATTCAACCGCTGGGCATGTGGATGGCTGGGAGTATACTTCTTTCGACGGTCCAGCAGCTGGGGCAGGGAAATTTGCCTGCTACAATCGGACGTCGGTGTACTGCAAGTACTTGGTTGTGACACACCTAATTCTACACCTTCAGTCCTCTCAGAGCAGCTTTCAGAGAGGACTGAAGATATAGTGGGGATGGAGATCCCAGCTGATGAGGAGCAAGGAGAGGTCCGCTTTGTTCTTTGGTGTGGGTCTTTTATGTGTGCTTGCCAACGAGCTGCATGGCAGGTCGACGACATAAGTCTGCTCATGCTTGTGGTGCCCAAGCGGCTGATATTTTGGCCACGCGAGATACGCTTGAGACAAATATTGCAAATAGCAGTGGTGCGATCTGATGCACTCGTCTCAAAAAAGGCCCACACCAAAGAACTTTTGTGATAACGTGCAGAGGCAGCGCCCTGCACAGGCGGAGCTCTGCGGTGTGGTACAGTTGCTGTGCTGGCCTCTAGCTGGCCTCCAGGGGGCATCCTGCCTCGTTGGACATGTGACGCCACATCCTCCTCCTCCTCCTCCTCTCTCCCTTCAGGCACCCACGTGGAGTCAGTGACCTCATCATCCCCTCCCTCTTCACCACTAGAGCAAACCCGGCAGTAAGCTGCAGCTGCTGGAACAGTACTGCCAGATTGCTGTCCTTCAGCATCCCCTCTCTCTGCGCGCACACTACTGACTTCCTCAAGCTGGGTATCATCATCCGAGCCTTCGAATCGTTGGGCATCCTCCTGGAGCATGTACCCAACACTGTGCTCAAACAGTTCGGGGGACTCCTCAGGAGGACATGGTGGGTCTAGGGAAGGGGTGGCTGATGATGCCATTGAGTATGCGTTGGCAGCTGCTCTGCCAGTACCCTGAGCCTGGGTGAGAGAGGATGAGGAGGATGAGGAGGGCTTGGTCATCCATTCTACCAAGCCTTCGGCATGATGAGGCTCCACATGTCCAGCTGCCGAAAACAAAGACAAGCGTGTCCCATGGCCACGTGCTGATGACGATGCACGACCACGTCCACGGCCAGCACTGCTGTCTCTAGAAACAGAGCCTGCCTGCCCTGTGTTCTTGCCTCGGCACGCTCTGCCTCTCCATGGCGGTCTTCCAGCCATTGTAGTCGGTAGTGTATATAGTATAAAAAATAGAGCTCCTATGTGTGCTCACAACACACTGTAGGTACTATGTGTGCTGCGGACAAGAAAATATAGGAGCTCTGTGTGATGCCACTAACACACTAGAAGTCCTATTGGTGCTTCTGAGATGAAAATATAGGAGCTCTGTGTGATGCCACTAACACACTAGAAGTCCTATGGGTGCTTCTGAGAAGAAAATATAGGAGCTCTGTGTGATGCCACTAACACACTAGAAGTCCTATGGGTGCTGCTGAGAAGAAAATAGTGGCATCACACAGAGCTCCTATAACACACTAGAAGTCCTATGGGTGCTGCTGAGAAGAAAATATAGGAGCTCTGTGTGATGCCACTAACACACTAGAAGTCCTATGGGTGCTGTTGGGGTGCAATGCTGTGCTAACAGCACTGCGGTTGGTACTACTGCAATACTGTACTAACAGTAAGCACGCACCAGACTAATCCCCAGCAACAGCTAATAACACACTAACTGTGCAATCAGCAGCAATGAACGATCAATGACTTAGGTAGCAATGGTTTAGCAAAGAAATAGCCAATGGTTTAGCAAAGAAGAGCAAATCTTTCAGTATCAAGCAAAGACAGAATCAGCAGACTGATCTCTCCTAAAGCCGCAACTCATGTGACCGGGGCCGACGGCGTGGCGGCCTTTTAAATGGTGGGGCGTGTACTAAAGCCCCTGAGCTGTAATTGGCTACAGGCGTCCTGCCTGTAGCCAATTATTGCTCTCCGAGTTTCGGGCGCTGTGATTAGCCAAGCATGCGGGGTCACAGTGCATGCTTGGCCAATCATCAGCCAGCAATGCACTGCGCCGGCTGCGCCGGCCGCAATGCATTGCGGGGCCGCTCGCATCACACGAATGTGATGCGAACGGCCCAAATCGTTCTGGGCTCGCCGAGCGAGCGAACGCCCGGTGCTCGATTCGAACGTGGGTTCGAATCGAGCACCGGGCCCATCCCTACTCGCAGACAAACTTAAGGCGCTGGACCAACTGGTCGGCCAAAGCTATCTCATTAGGAGGAGCATCTCGCTCCTTTAACCCCTGGAGTAGCAATTTTGCCCATTCAGTAAGTGTCTGAGACACTAGGACCCCCGCCAATGCCGGGCGTACTGCCGAGCCTACCACTGAATATAGGTAGCGAGCGAGTGCTTCAGCCTTCTTATCCACAGGGTCCTTGAAAACAGGAGCCCCTTCTACTGGAATAGTGGTGGCTCTATTAAGTCTGGACACCGGAAGGTCCACTATAGGGGGAGAGGCCCATTTCTTCAGAAAACTCTCCTCAAAGGGGTACCGTACCGCAAACCTCTTTGGGGCTGTAAAGACCCTCAGTGGGTTCTCCCATTCCTTGTAGAAGAGTTTGTCAAAATAAGACACACAAGGGAACACCTTAGCAGTGCGGGCAGGTTTACGAAACCCAAAAGGGACTGGAGTCTCTGCTGCTTCTGCAGTATTTTCCAACTTTAGCGTATCCCGCACTGCAGTAATAAGGTCAGATAGCAAAGCCGTCTCGCGTACTGACCTGGACTTGGAGTCACCCTCACTGGTCGGTCACGGTCTGCAGTCTCTGATGCGTCAGAATCTGGGCCATGAGCCGTAGCTGGACCTGGTTCTGCATCAGAATTATCCCCAGAAGATTGCAGGGGACAGGGGCGTTTACTACCCCCTGTATTCCCGTGTACTGCTTCCACCCTGGCAGCAAACGCCTCTAGGATTGCCGACATAGCGTTCATAGACACCTCAGGGGCACCAGCTGCTAAATATGGTGTTTCAGGGGAGAAGACATCTGGCTCAGATGCTATGCTGACCACACGCTGACACCCACAGGGCTCCAGGCAAGATATCAATAGGCCAACCTCCTGCGCTGCAGAGATGCTGGGTTACACAGAGGACTCGCCACCCTGGACCGGTACTGCTATGCTGCCGTGTGCTGCGCCTGTGCTGCTGTCCCACTGCTGCTGTGTCAGTCTGCTTCTTTTATCAGCACTTCCTGTGTGAATTTTCGCGCCAGTGTAATGCACCCTAGAAGCCGGAGAGTCTCGCAAAATGGCCGCCAAAACGTCTGTATGGAAGATAATGTGGGCTCTAAGAAAATGGCCGCAGAGCTGAAGATAGAGGCCAAAGCAGCCGTAGACCACAAAAAGATGGCCGCTGAACGGCAATATATACATACAGCGTGGATCCATTACAAAACATGGCTGCCGATCAGTCAATAGAGGCCAGTGGGTGTGGAACTACAAAAAAATGGTGCAGAAACCACAGGAAAATGGCCGCCGGGCAGTCACTAGAGGCCGAACCCGGCATGGACCACCCCAAAATGGCCGCCGACAGCATGGAGGAGGAAGCACATACAGGTAAGCAGAAATTACATTTCTTTTAAAGCGGAGGTTCACCCACATTTTGAAGTTTCGTGTCAACAGTCCCTCTTTGCGTGTATATAACTAAAAGACTAACCTTTTTTTTTTTTCTGAGCAGTTTTCTTTATTCTTGTTTCTTTTCTCCTTCTGGAATTTCCTCCCGCGGGAGTAGGCGTGTCCTTTTCTGTGACATTGTCCTGCAATGTCTCCTGGGAGCAAACTGTCCTGCTTCCCAGGAGTAATATAGTTACGCCTTCCTTCCAAACATCACGATAATTTAATCGTCACGTGACTCGTCTACCCGGTCACGTGACGAGAGCACTGTTTCTTTTTTGTTGAATGGCATCACAACTGGGCGTGTACTTTAACTGTTGATGCCCGTTGTGATGGCAACCAGGAAGTGTTGACGGCGCTGCTCGCCGTCAACACTGCACATGCGCAAGATACCGCGATGAATGCTGGGATTCAAGCATTCATCGCTACCCGGAAGAATATGCTTGTGGGCTTCAAGATGCCCACAAGCAAAATGGGAAATGCAGGAAACATTATATAAAGTGTTTTTTTTATCGCAAAACGGACGGGGGATCTTTACCAGCACGGAAGAAGTGAGTAATTACAATGCATACGTTCTTGCATAGAATGCATATAAAAAATAAAAATGTATGGACCGCGGAACCTCCGCTTTAAATGTTAGTTACAGCCAGTGCCGCTCCAGTGGAACCCCTTAGGTGACCCCCAGCACCCAGCAACCCTTAGCTAGAAGCCCAGGCAGGACGGAAAGGCAAGGAGAGAGGGAAGAAAGGGGCCACAATCACTTACTTGGTCTCTCCAGGAATGTCCAGCCAAATCACCCAGCCGAGGCAGGGGAGTTTACTTACCTATCCTGCATGTATTATGCTGGAAGACATTCCAAACAGATCATCGTCCACACACGGAAGGTGACTGTTGGCCAGGCATGCTGTGATTGGACCCAAAGGGACGATCATATGTATGCCCTGGAGCGCGACGCTCACCGGACAGGCTGCTGCGACTCGGCCGTAAGATCAGCCAAAGCTGAGCGGTCCGATGCAGGCCCTGGAGCGTAGGCTCACCGGCCACCCGTGGAGCAACGGGCATGTCGTGGAAAACCCAGCGCATAGCTAGGGTCGGCACACGCTCGATGGCCGAAACTGGGGAGACTACAAGGATCGAGGATCCAGCCTGTCACCCAGTCGGCAATTGATCGAAGATCGCAGGAAACAAAAAAATAAAAATGTAGCAAAAAAATATATTTTTCCCTAGGACCAATGGGCCTGAAGGGAGCTATATCCTACTCCTTGCTAGACAGAAAAAAAACTGATCTGCGAGATGCAGACTGAGGGGATATACCCAGAGGGTCACTGTAGAAGGTGTGATGCAACACTTTTTACAAGTTTTCTGCCTAGTCACTCCTAATTAACGGATAATACCCACTTTGTCAATAGAGAAGCTGTGTCAGTCCATGGACGAAAGAGTAAAATTGATTTTAGTATCACTTTAAAGCGGAACTCCACCCTAAAGTGGAACTTCCGCTCATCGGAACCCTCCCCCCCCTCCGGTGTCACAATTGACACCTTTCAGGGGAGAGGGGGGTGAAGATGCCGGTCTAAGACAGGTATTTTCACCCACTTCCGGGAGTCCTCTCTGCGGGAAATAAGTCACTTCCCGCAGAATACCCGTTGTGTTCTGGGAGACTTGGCTTCCAGAACACACGGGGACCAGTCAGAACGGCGCAGCACGACTCGAGAATGCGCCGTAGGGATTTGGGCAGTGAAGCCGCAAGGCTTCACTTCCTGGTTCCCTCACCGAGGATGGCGGTGGGGGCAGCAGAGTGACGAGCGATTGCTCGTCCTCTGCTGCGGACGTCGCTGGACTCCAGGACAGTTAAGTGTCCTAAGTCAGCAGCTGCAGTATTTGTAGCTGCTGGCTTTTAATATTTTTTTCAGCGGAGCTCTGTTTTAAGGTTCACACACACACACACACACACACACACACACACACACACACACACACACACACACACAATTGGGAGGCAAAACCCGCAAGTTGATGAAATCCTCCAGATGAGACTTTTTCATGGTGGAAAGCTTTATCAAGTTTTGCTTACTGCCTTTGTTCACTAGAGAAGCTTTCCATCACTTCTTGTACCAGTGGCAACTTGTAGTAAGTTTTCTCTAGGTTGAAGGCACTCAGCCTCTTATGTTGTTGCCCTAAAAGTCAGAGTAAAATTCTCAGATCCTATACTAATCTCTGAGCAGGTGCCCTCTCACCCAACCGGACCAGTCCACATCCGTATCTTCTGTTGCCGTGTCTCGGTACACTGGTTCCACGACACCCGGGTCTTTGGTCCTCCTGGAAGCAGAAGCCGGATAGCAGGATGCAACGTCCCTCAGGCTCCTTGGTGGAACGGAAGGCTCTTTGGAAACACAGGGCCTAGGACTTCAGACTACAGTCCGCCCCCTTGTAAAATACCCCACCCCAGCAGTCCTTGCCCAGGGAAATGCATTCTGGGTATGGTAGTCTCTGGGTTCATCAAGCAACACCCTGCTACATCTATATTTCTTAAAATGTATTTTGAGTTCTAATTCAGTTTGCCCATCTGTGATCTAGTCTATGCCCACTGAAACAATACATCACATGAACTGTACATTTAGTGTCATATGAAATATTCTAATTTCTAGGCGGTCATCAGTAGGGATAAGCTTCGAGTTCGAGTCGAACCCATGTTAGACTCGAACATTACCTGTTCGATTGTTCGTTGAATTGCGAACATTATGGGCCGTTCGCGCCAAATTTGAGTGGCGCATCATGGCCCATAATTCACTGCGTCATTGCAGTGCATTGCTGGCTGATGATTGGCCAAGCATGCACTATGACCCGCATGCTTTGGCCAATCACAGCGCGCAAAAAACAGAGCTAGAATTGGCCAAAGCCAGGGTGCCTTTGGCCAATTTTGTCTCGGGGTTTAGTACACACCCCACACTATATAAGGCCGCCTCCGTGGCAGCCATGTGTAGTGTGTTGCGGTGGTTAAAAGAGAGCTTACAGAGAGAGAGAGAGAAACGGTGTCATTTATATTGAGTTAAATAGAGCAGGAAGGCGAGTCAGTTAGCTGCAGTTACAGTGTGTAGAGCAGGGGTCTCAAACTGGTGGCCCTCCAGCTGTTGCAAAACTACAAATCCCATGAGGCACTGCAAGGCAGACAGGCACAAGAATGACTCCTACAGGCAGAGGCATGATGGGACTTGTAGTTTAGCAACAGCTGGAGGGCCACCAGTTTGAGACCCCTGGTGTAGAGGAAATATATGCATCCTAGGTGTTGTATATATATTTATACACTGTATTCAGTTTCGCTTGATCCGTTCCTGTTATTCTCTATACTGTGACAGTCAGGTGATAGTGAAACACTGACTGCAGCTAGCACTTAGTGTACTGTGTGCTTTGCATAGCGTTCACCTAAAGCTCACCTGAATACAGTTAGTGACCAATAGTGGTGTTCTCATAATAAAACCACAGGCAGAGAGCTGCAAGTATTTTCAGTTAGTGTACTGTGTCCTCTGCACAGTTTTCACCCAAAACTAACTGAAGACAATTGCTGCTTTTCTCATACTAATACCAAAGCAGGCAGTTGATTCTGGTAGCTGCATTAGTACAGAGATAGATATACATCTATACATCCCACCTTTGTGCAGCTACATCTCACTGCAGGCCATTAGTATGTCTGGAAGGCAAACAATGAGAGGCAGACAGTCAAGAGGCAATAAAAGAGGGCAAGCAGGCTGTGTCTAGAGGCAACAGAGCTGGTCGTGGACACGGTGCATCCTCAGCACGTGGCCGTGCGACACGCTTGTCCTTTTCGGCAGCTGGCCACGTTGAGCCGCAACATGCCCAAGAATTGGTAGAGTTGATGACCAAGCCGTCCTCCTCTCTCACCAAGGCTCTGGGTACTTTGTCTAGCAAAGCAGCTGCCAAAGTGGCCTCTTCCCATTGGCTCAATGGTATCAGTCACTCCTTCCCTAGCCCCACCATGTCCTCCTGAGGAGTCCCCCGAACTGTTTGACCACACATTGTTGGGTACATGCTCCAGGAGAATGCCCAGCGTTTTGAAGGCTCCGATGATGGAACCCAGCTAAAGGAAGGCAGCAATTTGAGTCCAGAGAGAGGGGGTGCCAACAAGGACAGCTAGCTGGCAGTCATGTTCCCCCAGCTGCAGCGTAGGTGCCAGGGAGGAGGCACATCAACATAGCAGGATGCCCTCCAGGAGCCAGCTTAAGGGCAGAACACAGACTGCATCACACCACAGAGCTCCACATGTGCAGGATGCTGCTGTCTCTGCGCGTTATTCCAAAAGTTCTTTGGTGTGGGCTTTTTTCAGACGTGTGCAGCAGATCGCACCATTGCCATTTGCAACAGATGTCTCAGGCGTATCTCGCGTGGCCAATACATCAGCCGCTTGGGCACCACGTGCTTGACCAGACATGTCAACCTGCCATGCAGTTCGTTGGCAAGCCTACCTAAAAGACCCACACCAAAGAACAAGGCGGACCTCTCCTTGCTCCTCATCAGCTGGGATCTCCAACCCCACTATAACTTCAGTCCTCTCTGAAACCTGCACTGAGAGGAATGAAGGTGTAGAATTAGGTGTGTCACAGCCAAGTACTTGCGGGCACTCTGCCATTGGTACACCAACGTCAGATTGTACCAGGCAAATTTCCCTGCCCCAGCTGCTGCACCGCCAAAAGAAGTTCGCTCCCAGCCATCCACATGCCCAGCGGTTGAACGTTAGCTTGGCTAAATTGCTAGCACTTCAACGGCTGCCTTTTCAGTTGGTAGACTCTGCCCCCTTCCATGCGTTTGTGGAATGTGCGGTTCCTCAGTGGCA
The DNA here is from genome assembly GCA_029206835.1 of Rana muscosa. Taxonomy (NCBI): domain Eukaryota; kingdom Metazoa; phylum Chordata; class Amphibia; order Anura; family Ranidae; genus Rana; species Rana muscosa. Next base: position 934,032,632 of record CM055118.1, on the reverse strand, counting down.
GGTTCCCAATCGGCACTTCTCACGGAAGGCAATTCCGGCTCTACCGGCATGTGGAAGGCAATGTCTTGGCCTCGCTGGACAGGGCGGTCAGGTGCATATTACCGCCGACTCATGGTCCAGCAGGCATTGACAGGGACGTTGCCCATCTTTCACGGCGCATTGGGTGACTCTGCTGGCAGCTGGGAAGGATGCAGGACAAGGTGCAGTAGTGTTGGAGGTTGTTCTGCCACCACGCCTCCAAAATGTTACTGCTGGCGATTCTGACACCTCTCTCCTCCACCCCCTCTTCCTCCATGGCCTCTACCTGTGCTTTGTCCTCGGAACCAGCGGTGCTCCATAGGTGGTCAATGGGCTACGCAAGTACGCAGGCAAAAAGATGCCATGCAGTGCTTGGGCTGGCATGCTTGGGGTACAGGAGCCACACTGGGGCAGAGATTGTCAGCTCTGCATGGGTAGGCTCAGAGGTGGTTGACGCCACGCCAACTTAAGCCAGGAAAGGTGGTTTGCGACAATGGCACCAACCTCCTCTCCGCCCTCGGACAGGGACAACCGACTCATGTGCCCCGTTTGGCTCACATCCTTAACTTGGTGGTGCAGCGGTTCTTGGGCAGTTACCCGGGCTTACAGGAGGTCCTGAAGCAGGCCAGGAAACTGGGCATTTCCGCCGGTCATATGCCAGTGCTCGGCTGGCTGACCTGCAAAAGGAATCCAACCTGCCCAAGAACCGCCTAATCTGACATGCCCACCAGATGGAACTCTACGTTGGCCATGCTGCAGCGGCTGCACACGCAGCAGAGGGCCATCAATGAGTATCTGTTGCAATATGGCACCAGGACAGGGTCAAAGGAGCTTGGCTTTTTTCCCCCACGCCAGTGGGCCATGATCAGGGATGCATGCACTGTCCTGGCACAATTTGAGGAGGCCACGAGGATGATGAGCAGTGACAGTGCATGCATCAGTGACACTGTCCCTCTTGTCCACCTGTTTGGGCACACGCTGCGTGTAATAATGGACAGGGTACTTGAGGCAGAACAGAGGCAGAAGGACGACTTCCTTACCTCTCAAGGACCCCTTTATCCAGACAGTGTTCCCGCTGGCCCGGCTATCACACAGGAGGAGGATTGTGTCAGCATGGAGGTGGAGCCTAGCACTCAGCATCAGCAGCAGTCTTGAAGGGATCAATTACAGTCCCAAGACGCCCATGGACTTGTACGTAGCTGGGAGGAGGTGGCTGTGGATCATGTCGTCCTGAGTGACCCAGAGGACTCCGGACCAAATGCTGCAAATCTACGCTGCATGGCCTCCCTGATCCGGCAAAGCCTGCAGAGGGATCCTCGTATTCGTGCGAGGAAGGAGAGGGATCATTACTGGCTGGCAACCCTCCTTGATCCACGTTACAAGTGTAAGGTTGCGGACCTTATCTTGCCGTCGCAGAGGGAACAGAGGATGAAGCATCTTCGGGAGGCCTTGCAGAAAGGTCTGTGCAACGCGTTCCCAGAAACTGGGAGGTTACAAATTGCTGGTCCTGGACAACTTGTTGCTGAGGCTTCGGTCAGTCAAAGAAGGAGCGGTGGAGAAGGTGGCCGTCTGACTGATGCGTTCAGACAATTTTTTAGTACGCAGCCCCAAGGTATGATCGGTTCCAGCAACCATTGCCAGCGTCTGGTTTAGATTGTGCAGGAATACCTAGGGTCAAGATCAGACTTGGACATCTTTCCCACCGAAAATCTTCTGGGTTACTGGGTCTTGAGGATGGATGACAGGCCAGAGCTTGCACAGTATGCAATTGAGCTACTGGCCTGTCCTGCATCCAGCGCTCTTTCAGAACGCACATTCAGTGCTGCTGGAGGCTTTGTAACCGATCACAGGGTGCGCCTGTCCATCGACTGACCTTCATAAAAATGAATCCGTCTTGGATCACCACCAGCTACCAAGAACCTGATGCTGATGTAACCGAATAATTTTTTGGGAAATGTCAGATCCCTTCAAGACTGCCTATGCTGATGCTGAGTGACTATCCTCTTCCTCAATGATCATGCTGATAGCTCGCAGAAACATTTTTGGTTCTGGGCACCGCCACCGGTGACTAAGGCCCAATTTTTCAGCCATGTTTAACAGGGGCGTGTAATTACAATTTTTGATGCAATACTTTGCAACAGGGCTCATTGCTGTGCTCCAAGTACAGTATCTGAAGGGTTGCAGTGTTATGGCACCAGTGCCTAAGGCCCAAATTTTATTCCCCTGTTTAACAGGGGCATGCAATTCCAATTCTTGATCTAATATTTCACAGCAGGGCGTTCCAGCGCCCAAGAGTAACTGAGGGCTTACAGTGTTGTGGCAACACCAACACCTGAGGGTGAAATTTCTACAGAGCATATACGGCAGGCACCTACTTTCAAACATCCAACTTACAAACGGAATGAGACAATGGGAAGTGAGGAAATCTACCCCTAGGAAGGGAAATTCTCTCTTGTAAGAGTTATGGGAAAAGAGTGTCTCCTCTCCACTGATGCGTTATCGCCAATCCTTTCACTAAAAACCCCAAATTTTTGAAAAATGTTTGTCATTGGGACGGAAAGTGAGGTGAAATGTTCTGAACAGGTGCACAGACAGCAAAACAGATGTTACAGGGGTGATAACCCTTCCTTATGTTTTCCTAAAAGCTTAAAACTAGATTTTTTGTCTGGAGCTACACTTAAAAAAAAATGTACCTGTTCCAAATTAGAAAAAGCTTCTACTTCAGAACAAACCTACAGTCCCTGTCTTGTTTGCACCGCCTGAATACTGTTGTTCAGAGTATATAGGACCTTTTTTTAATTTTGGGTGCAGGGTTCCCCTTAATATCCATACAAGACCCAAAGGGCTGGTAGTGGGCTGGGGGGGTTTGACTGTAGAGGAGAACCCCTAAAATGAATTACACATTCCTGGTGTATTTAATGCATAACAGGTTTAGGGAAAGTAGCCATGTACAGTGTAAACATCTTAAACAGAAAGCAAATGCATACCATAAATGGGCAACTTCAGCATTATTCTTGTCCACAATCATCTGTGCTATTAGTTCATCCTGAACACTTTGACCTTTGTACAAGAGTTCTAGAATCTGCATTTTAACATAAGGATTTTAGCGCAACAGCTCTTGGCGTTAAGCAGTCTATTACACTTCAGCTGCTATGATCTTTAACAGAATTTGCACAAACAGATTTTACAAACTAACCCATACCTACCTTTGATTCACACAAAACCGATACTTCAGATGCTAGTGGTCTGAACGTTCTTACCTTCTCATGTCTAATTTCTGCCTAACTCCCCATTCCCTGGACTTCTACCTTTTGTTGCAGTAGAAAACGTATCACTGCCAGATGCTTTGATGTAAAATTTTAGTCCAATAATGAGAGTAAGACCACCTTGTCATGGACACATTAGTTGGATTGACCTAGTAACTCAGGGATCTGGAGTTCTTAAAATATTCATCTTTCCCCCCCCCCCTTTTACAAAATTGTTTTAAGTGCATAGTTTAGGACAATAAAACGTGCATGGTCTTCCTGATTCCACCTTTATTCGTTCAAAAATGGGATTATTTTAACAAGGTAAATATCTGTGCTGGAAGGTGCAATTATCTGACTTACAAGTTGCATATTACTGTATCTTATTTCCTAGGCAATCACTTGTGATGATGCTAAATAGTTACTTCGCTGGAGTAAACATGCAGCTGTTGAATCAGACAATGGAAGCTTTCATCAGAAAGTTATTTAGGTGGACACCAAGTAACAAGACACTGTCACATAATAAAGAAAAGCTAAACCAAGCACATACAGTAGGTGTGCACAGCCTATTGCATTGAAGTGTGCACCCCAAAGCTCAAATACATGTGTATGTGCATGTAGTGATACCCCCAGTTAAGAGGGCTGCCTTGTTCGTTTTGGGCCCTGTAGTGCACCGCTGTCAACCCCTGGCAATCGGCTCTGACCTCTCGTAGCATAGTTCGTAAAGGGAATGATATAATTGCAATCACTCTAATATTCTCTTTGACACAATCCCACAGTAAGGCACACAATATGGTATAGCACAGTAAATGACACCGACAACCAATATACTTAATCATTCTAACCTTTACCAACAGTAAAATATTAAACAGTATGCAATGTCACATGCAGAGCCCTGCAATATGGGTATACTTAACACATCAAACGTTCAGCAATATGATACAGTTTAACAGACACCGCTGCAGCTATCCTCCCTTGTGGACAATATGGCGCCCAGCAATGTCCTATACTACCCAGGCAGGCCTGATTATGATTTGGGTATAGTTCTGTGGAAGAAATCTTTGCTAGCAAAATACGGTGGTGCACTTTAAGAACAATTGTAATCCAACAAAGCAACGATGATCAGTAACTTTATAATGCCAGGGAGACTAATAACTCAGTTCAGCAGATAGTCTCCCCAGAGTGTAACTGCAATCACTGTGATGGCCCGAAATAAAGTTAATGGGCCTAGTGATACTGTGGTGTAGCTCTGAGCAAATGCTCTCTCACCCGACCGGACTAGTCCTTGTCCGTTACTTCTGTTACTGTGACTCGATTCAGTGTCCACGACACCCGGGTCTTCGGTCCTCCTGATGACAGCACTCAGCAACAGGATCAGATGCTCCGCAGGCTCCTCTGTGGAGCGGAATGCTCTTTGGAAAAGCACAAGGCCCAGGCTTCAGGCCTTGTACACACAGTAGGTCAGCACAGGGATCCTCTTGCTGGGAGGGCGGTGTCCAAAGAGAAAAAAAACTTGGGCCCACCTCCCTCTATAAAGTCCACCCCAGCAGTCGTTGCACGGGGCAATGCATCCTGGGTGCCTCAAGGTATACTGGGTACTGTAGTCTCTGGGGAATTAAAGGGCAATACCCCACTACATGCATACTGTATATACGGACAGGGTTTTGAAATTTTATTTTTTACATTTCTAGGAGCCCCATTCAGGGGATTGGGTGAAATATCAGGGGTCTAAACAGGGGAAACTTGCACCACATAAGGGGATTAGGGTGTGGCCAGTAAAGGGAAATGCAATTTTAGTAAATCTAAACTGCTAAAAATAGGATTTTTATAACAGCTTACCTGTAAAATCCTTTTCTTGGAGTACATCACGGGACACAGAGCGACATAGTCATTACTATGTGGGTTATATAGATACCTTCAGGTGCTGGCACTGGCAACTTCCAAAACTGGAAGTACCCTCCCCTATATAAGCCCCTCCCATCCGGGAGCACCTCAGTTTTGTAGCAAAGCAATAAGTGTCCCCAAAGAGGGGTGGGAGCTCTGTGTCCCGTGATGTACTCCAAGAAAAGGATTTTACAGGTAAGCTGTTATAAAAATCCTATTTTCTTTCTCGTACATCACGGGACACAGAGCGACATAGTCATTACTAATTGGATGTCCTAAAGCAATACCAAATGAGGGGGGGGGATACACCATATATAAGCTGAGCGCTATCAGACATGAGGATCTTTTGCGGCCTGCAACACACTGCGCCCAAAGGCGACATCCTCCTGACTTCTAACGTCCACCTGGTAGAACCTAGTAAACGTGTGAACTGAAGACCATGTTGCGGCCTTACAGATTTGAGCCAGGGAGGCCTGGTGATGCACTGCCCATGAAGTTCCAACTGCTCTCGTGGAGTGCGCCCTAACTTTGAACGGAGGCGGTCTCCTTCTCAAGCCATAGGCTTGCATTATGACCTGTCGAATCCACTTGGCTAAAGTAGATTTTGACGCTGCCTGACCCCTTCTGGGGCCTTCCGGCAGAATAAACAAAGTATCCGTTCTGCGAATCTGAGCAGTGGCTTTTAGATAAGCTTTAACTGCTCTTACTACATCCAAAGAATGCAATAACTTTTCCTCTACCGAACTAGGTTTGGGGAAAAAAGAAGGAAGAACCACATCTTGGTTCAAATGAAACCTCGATACCACCTTAGGAAGAAAGGCTGGATGAGGACGTAACACTACTCTGTCCTTATGGATAACCAGATATGGCTCCCTACAGGACATAGCGGCTAATTCCGACACTTTTAGCCGAACAAATGGCTACTAGAAAAATCAATTTCCTGGTGAGAAGAACCAGGGAAATATGCTGTAATGGTTCAAATGGTTGTTTCTGTAGAACCGACAGAACCAGGTTTAAGTCCCATGGACATATGGGAATATTAACCGGAGGGCTAATACGCATCACTCCTTGTATAAAGGCTTTGACTAGTGAATGCGAAGCCAAGGGCCTTTGAAAAAATATTGACAAGGCCGAAATCTGACCCTTGATAGTACTCAAGGCAAGCTTCCTATCTACAGCCCATTGTAGGAAGTCCAGAATCCTACCTATTACGTATTTACGTGGATGCCATTTCTTGGCCTCACACCAGGTGATGTACGCCTTCCAGATTCTATAGTAGATCTGCCTGGATACCGGCTTCCTGGCATTGATCATGGTAGATACCACAGGATTAGAGAGCCCTCTCTTTTTTAGAATGTGGGCTTCAATAGCCAGGCCGTCAAACCTAGGGCTGGTAAGGAAGGGTGGTATATCGGTCCTTGCGAAAGCAGGTCCGGACGATGTGGGAGGGTCCAAGGACTCCCCACAGACATCTTTACAATCTCCGCGTACCATGCTCTTCGGGGCCACGCTGGAGCCACCAGAATCACTGGTTTCTTTTCTACCCTGATTCTGCGGAGTAATCGAGGTAACAATTGTGGCGGTGGGAATGCATATATCAGCTTGAACTGATCCCAAGGGAACACTAGGGCATCCGAGCCGCAAGCTAGGGGATCCCTTGTCCAAGAGACAAACCTGTCCACTTTTGCGTTGAATCTGGATGCTAGCAGATCTACATCCGGTGTTCCCCACCGCTGACATATTGTCCGGAAAACCTCGGGATGAAGGGACCATTCCCCTGGGCATAATTGTTCCAATTCTCCACTCCTAGAATGAATACCGCAGATATGGCTGGGACATATCTTTCTGCCCATTTCAGGATGTAATTTACTTCCCTCTGGGCTGCACGACTCCTGGTGCCACCCTGATGATTGCTATATGCCACTGCCGTGTCCGATTGAATTCTGACAGGGGACCCTTGGAGTTTGGATGTCCATGCTACTAGGGCATACCGGGCTGCTCGTATCTCTAAGAGATTGATGGGCAGGGCCTTTTCTGCATCCGACCATCTGCCCTGGAGAGACCATTGCTCCAGGACTGCTCCCCAGCCTATAAGGCTGGCATCTGTAGTGACCACCTTCCAAGAAATCGGACTGAAGGATTTCCCTCTTTCCAGATTCTGGGGAACCAACCACCAACGGAGGCTCTTGCGAACGGAAGGGGACAAGGACATTGGTAAGTCTAGGGCCTGAACTTTTTTGTTCCAGGCTGACAGTATGGCCCTTTGCAAATTCCTTGAATGGAATTGACCGTAGGGTACTGCTTCGAATGATGCCACCATTTTTCCAGCAGCCTCATGCACAGGCGTATGGATGGCTGTCTTTTTGTACCCACTAGATGGATCAAATCTCTCAAAGACGACCCCTTTTCTTGAGGCAAGAAAATTTTTCTCTGGTCTGAATCCAGCCTTAGCCCCAAGTATTCCAGACTTTTGACTGGTTTTAGGGCTGACTTGTCTCGGTTGATAATCCAACCGTGATATTCCAGATACTCGATTGTCTCGTGAATAACCACTTCTAGTTTTTCCACTGAGTGGTCTATCAGCAACAAGTCGTCTAGATATGCCATTATCATTACACCTCGTGTTCTTAGATTGGCCAATAATGGGGCCAGAATTTTTGTGAACACTCGTGGTGCTGTGGCCAGACCGAAGGGTAAGGCTCTGAACTGAAAATGGCGCCCTTCTACCGCAAAGCGTAGAAATTTTTGGTGGGCTGGAAAGATGGGAATGTGCAAATAAGCATCTTTGATGTCGATCGAGGCTAACCATTCCTCCCCTTGTAGGGCAGTGACCACCGATCGGATCGACTCCATCCGGAAAGTCCTGATATGTAGGAATTTGTTTAGCCCTTTTAGATTTAATATGGGCCTCACGTCCCTGTTTGGCTTCGGGACTGTAAAGAGGTTTGAGTAAAACCCGAACCCCCATTCTTCCAGGGGAACCTCTATAATTACTGCTTGGAGCAATAATTGTTCTAGTGCCAACAGGAGGGATCCTCTCTTCTGGGGATCCCTTGGCACGTTTGACCTTATAAAGTGGGAAGGAGGGGAGTCTTTTAACTCCAATTTGTATCCCAGACTTACTGCGGAGAGCACCCATCTGTCTCTGATCGTGTCCCGCCAGGTCTCTGAACAACTGAAGTCTTCCTCCCACCCGATTGAGTGGGGGCAACCCTTCATGCATTTGACTTTGGGGGAGGTTTTGTACCTCTCCTGCTCCAGGGCTTCTTGTTACCCTGCAATTGTCCCTGATTTTTACCTCCGGGATTTGACCAAGGAGGCCGTCGGAACTGTTTCACAGCCGATGTCCTAGGGACTGGAGAAGCAGGCCTCTTAACCACTTAAGCCCCGGACCATTTGGTAGCTAGAGGACCAGAGGTGAATTCAGAATTTTGCACTGCGCTGCTTTAACTGTAAATTGTGCGGACATGCAATGTTGTACCCAAACAAAATTTGCGTCCTTTTCTTCCCACAAATAGAGCTTTCTTTTAATGGTATTTGATTGCCTCTGCGATTTTTATTTTTTGCGATATAAACGGAAAAAGACAGAAAATTTTGAAAAATTATATTTTCTACTTTTTGTTATAAGAAAAATCGAAAAAACTCAATTTTAGTCATACATTTAGGCCAAAATGTATTCAGCCACATGTCTTTAGTAAAAAAAACGTCAATAAGTGTATATTTATTGGTTTGCGCAAAAGTTATAGCGTTTACAAACTAGGGTACATTTTCTGGAATTTACACAGCTTTAAATTTATGACTGCCTATCTCATTTCTTGAGGTGCTAAAATGGCAGGGCAGTACAAAACCCCCCCAAATGACCCCATTTTGGAAAGTAGACACCCCAAGGAAATTGCTGAGAGGCATGTTGAGCCCATTGAATATTTTTTTTTTGTACCAAGTGATTGAATAATGACAAAAAAAAAAAATTACAAAAAGTTGTCACTAAATGATATATTGCTCACACATGCCATGGTTATATGTGGAATTGCACCCCAAAATACATTCTGCTGCTTCTCCTGAGTACGGGGATACCACATGTGTGGGACTTTTTAGGAGCCTAGCCGCGTACGGGACCCCGAAAACCAATCACCGCCTTCAGGATTTCTAGGCACAAATTTTTGATTTCACTCCTCACTACCTATCACAGTTTCGAAGGCCATAAAATGCCAAAATAGCACAAAACCCCCCCAAATGACCCCATTTTGGAAAGTAGACACCCCAAGCTGTTTGCTGAGAGGCATGGTGAGTATTTTACAGCTCTCATTTGTTTTTGAAAATGAAGAAAGAAATTTTTTTTTTCAATTTTCAAAACTTTGTGACAAAAAGCGAGATCTGCAAAATACTTACAATACCTCTCAGCAAATAGCTTGGGGTGTCTACTTTCCAAAATGGGGTCATTTGGGGGGGGTTTGTGCCATCTGGGCATTCCATGGCCTCCGAAACTGTGATAGGCAGTGAGAAGTGAAATCAAAAATTTACACCCTTAGAAAGCCTGAAGGCGGTGATTGGTTTTTGTGGTCCGGTACGCGGCTAGGCTCCCAAAAAGTCTCACACATGTGGTATCCCCATACTCAGGAGAAGCAGCAGAATGTATTTTGGGGTGCAATTCCACATATAACCATGGCATGTGTGAGCAATATATCATTTAGTGACAACTTTGTGCAAAAAAAAAAAAAAAAAAAAAAATTGTCTTTTTTCCGCAACTTGTGTCAACATATAAAATATTCCATGGACTAGACATGCCTCTCAGTATATAGCTTGGGGTGTCTACTTTCCAAAATGGGGTCATTTGGGGGGGTTTTGAACTGTTCTGGCATTTTATACACAACATTAGGAAGCTTACATCCACTCTTCTAACCACTTGAAGACAAAGCCCTTTCTGACACTTTGTTTACATGAAAACATTTTTTTTTTGCAGGAAAATTATGTTGAACCCCCAAACATTATATATATTTTTAAAGCAAAGGCCCTACAGAATAAAATGGTGGGTGTTGCATTTTTTTTTCCTACACAGTATTTGCGCAGCGATTTTTCAAACGCATTTTTTTGGGAAAAAATACACTTTTTTTTATTTTAATGCACTAAAACACACTATATTGCCCAAATGTTTGATGAAATAAAAAAGATGATCTTAGGCCGAGTACATAGATACCAAAACACGACATGCTTTAAAATTTCGCACAAACGCGCATTGGCGACAAACTACATACATTTTTAAAAGCCTTTACAGGTTACCCCGTTAGATTTACAGAGGAGGTCTACTGCTAAAATTACTGCCCTCGATCTGACCTTCGCGGTGATACCTCACATGCATGGTGCAATTGCTGTTTACATATGACGCCAGACCGACGCTTGCGTTCGCCATTGGGCAAGAGCAGGGCAGGACAGGGGTGCTTTTTTTTTTTTTTTTTTATTATTAATTTTGCTTTTTTATTTTTAAATTGTTCCTTCCATGTTTTTTTTTTTTATCATTTTTATTGTTATCTCAGGGAATGTAAATATCCCCTATGATAGTAATAGGTAGTGACAGGTACTCTTTTTTTGAAAAAACTGGGGTCTAGACCCTAGATCTTTCCTCTGCCCTCAAAGCATCTGACCACACCAAGATCGGTGTGATAAAATGCTTTCCCAATTTCCCAATGGCGCTTTTTATATCCGGGGGGGGACATTCCCTCCCACTGCTTGTAAAAGCAGTCCAGAGGCTAATTAGCCACTAGGGTTGCTTTTACATTAAAGCCGGCCGCTGGCTGAAAAGAATGATACCAAGATGATACCTAAACCCGCAGGCATCAATCTGGTATAACCAAAGTCCAGCAACATACCAGTACGTTGCTGGTCCTTGTTGGACATGTATTGTAATCTTTTTTTTTCATGCAGCCAGGTGGCTGAACGAAAAAAGAGATTGATCGGTGGGTATGCCCACCATTAGAATACCGCCCTTCATCCACCCACTTCCAATGATGGGCATACACGCACCATTTATATATGCCGAAGCATGGGGGCATCCTCCCGCAAAAAAGTTATGCCGCACACACATGGTCGGACTTTTCCACGGGCAAGCCTCCGTCGGAATTTCGACCGTATGTACGCGGCATTAGGAGCAAAATCGCTCCTCCGCCCCTGCTGCCCCAATGCTTCGGCATATTTGCTTCTTTTTTTTTTTAACTGTGGTGGTGAAATCACCTCCTACAGCACTGGAGTCGCAGGGATCAGGCCTGTCTCTGCGAACGCTGCAGTTATGTGTGTTGTGTTTTGTAAGTGACAGTGATCGATCGATACTGCACTTCAGTGGCCTGGGCTGGACGGAGGGGCAAAACGCAGGTGCTAGCAGGTATCTGGGCTGATCCCGCTAACACTGCGTTTTTGGGAACCCTAAACTGCTGGGGACGCTAGTATAGATCTGATCAGATCTTGATCTGTTCAGATACTATACCACTAAGGGAGGTGTATGCTTCACGCGTGGGTGTTAGCGTTACTGGCACTAACCTGACGCTGCCTGGGGTGTGACGCAGACCCTCTCTGACGCTAAAACCTAATTGATATCACCCGCCGGGCGATCAGGGGGTTAAACCTTTATTGGGTTATATACGGCGGGTGCCCTGACACTATAAAAAGCAAACTAACTAACCAGCGTCACCCGTAACACTTATATGATGATTACTGGTGAAAGGGTTAACTAGGGGCAATTAGGGGGTTAAAACCTTTATTAGATAATTTATGGGGGTACCCGACGCTATAAAAACCTGCGGCGAACCTAAAAAAATTACTGGGTACCGATCTGCATCACCGACGCCAAGACAGCGATCAGAAAAACAATTGCTTAGTGACAGTGGTGATAGGGGGTGAAAGGGTTACCTGGGGGGCGATCAAGGGGGTTAAACCTTTATTAGATAATTTATGGGGGTACCCGACGCTATAAAAACCTGCGGCGAACCTAAAAAAAATTACTGGGTACCGATCTGCATCACCGACGCCAAGACAGCGATCAGAAAAATGATCGCCAAGCGACGGCAGTGCTAGGGGGTGAAAGGTTTATCTGGGGGGTGATCAAGGGGTTAAATCTTTATTAGGGGGGGTTAGGGGGCTACACTGGACCTAAAACTAAATGTAGTGACACTTTTACAGTCACAAATGTCACTGATTGCAGTGATCAGTAAATAAATGGTCACTGCAATCAGTGACACTGTGACTGGGGGCTGGGGGGTGATCTGGGGGGGGCCTGGGGGGGCGATTTATGTGCCTATGTGTGCTGGTGTTAGTGTAGTGTTAGTGCACTGACCTGTGTGTCTTCTCTTGTACGACGCTCGGTATATGTGAGCGCCGCACAGGAGATGACATCACTTCCTCCTGCTTTCTCTATCTGTGTAAACAGTACACAGACAGAGGGGGCATTTCTATTCGCCGGGAGCGATCGCGGGGGGGTGGTCGGAATCGAACGGCCGCCCCCCCATCTCGGAACGCTCCCAGACGAATTCCGACCGCTCACTGTACAGAAGGGGGGTCCGATCGGACCCCCCAACTGTACAAAGGCAATCACGTATGCTCTACGTGATTGTGCCTGTCGGTGCCATTGTGCCGACGTATATATACAGTGAGCGGTCGTTAAGTGGTTAAAAGAGGGACCTCCAACTCTGTTTTTAACCGGCAAGAGTGTACTTTTACCGCTGGAAATTTTCTGGATATATTTGTCCAGGTCTTCCCCGAATAAGCGTTCACCATGAAATGGGAAGCTGACCAGCAATTTTTTACAGGGAGCTTCAGCAGACCAGTTTTTGAGCCATAGAAGCCTGCGCATATGTACTACAGACAGCGTAAGGCGGGAGGCCTGATGGATTGAATCCTTTATAGCGTCCACCGCAAAGCATAAGGCTCTAGGTAGATCAGCTAGGGCAAGAGCCTGCTGATCTGGCAAGTCCCTTAAGACCTGTTTCAACTGATCCTTCACTGCTTGGCAGACCCCAATAGCTGCCACTGCTGGTTGTGTCACCAAGCCTGCTGTAGCAAAAGCAGATTTTAATAAGGACTCTAATTTTTTATCTATTGGGTCCTTAAACATTTGGACATTATCCACTGGACATGTCAGTGATTTATTCACACAAGAGATGGCTGCGTCCACTGTAGGGACCCTCCATTTTTTGACGAACTTATCCTCCATGGGATAGATCACCTGAAATCTCTTGGGAGGAGTAAATATTTTATTAGGATGCTCCCAATCCTGGTAAATGAGCCCTTCCAGTAAAGGATGGATCGGAAAGGAACAAACAGTCTGGGGAGCTTTTAGCGACCCCAACGAGGAGACAGAAGTGGATGATGGCTCCGCAAGGAGCATTTTAAATGCTGATCGGACCATGTTAGTCAGGGACTGAACCCATAATCTTTCAGCATGTGATGCTGAGAATGGCTCTTCCACTGTTGATTCCTCTACAACAGAATCGACCTCATCCTGATCCCCCTCAGGTAGGTCGATCCCTGTATGGGACTGTTGCTCCTCTAACAGGCACTCTGAGGGAGGAGACGGAGATCGAGCGCTTTTTTCCTGTGACAGGGAAGCAGCGATCAATGCTGACAATCTCTCTTCCAGCCCTCCCAGAGCTGAGGAAAAAACCTCCTCTGTTACATACACAGGAGCAGGTGAACTGAGGACAGCCACAGTACCAGGTACTCCTGAGGGTGCTCTACGGTCACTAACCTCCGATTCTTCAGGGGAGATTGGTGCAGCCGAAGCATGCCCAAGATCCTCAGAGCCCGATTGAGACCCCCTATGCTTCCTGGGATTTTTAGTCCCGGAGTTTTTAGACGGCATATTCCTAAGCCCAAAGCTGAGGTATTCCAGCCGAAATACACCACTTACTGACAATAGTCTAGCACAAATGCTGCTATAAAACAGTTGGTGTCTACTAATGTGCCTTTCTATGGGGATGCCTGCATCAACCGCTTGCTGTATGCCTTTTTTAAATGTTGCCAGCTCTGTCTCTGCACTCCATAGCCAGCTCACAACACATAATTGTGTTTAACATGCTGGGACGCCCGCACATGCTTAGAAGCGCTACGGCGCGCACAGAGCGTCATCCCACAAGCTCCGCCCCCTTTCCCAGCTCACCTCTATATATAGAGGCGCACGCGCGCGGCCACGTGCGCCTTCGGCGCTCTTTTTTGAAAAGGGAAACTAGGGACAGGAGACAGGGCCATGTTTGCCGTAGGCCGGGGGATGGATGAACATTATAACATGGCAGAGGAAGCAGTTTCCCACAAGAGAACTCACCATCTGCCTGGACTTGCTCTGATGAAAAGAAACTAGTCCACATGACAAGAAACGTTCCACAGCGGCCTTTAGTGGATTAACACAAGTACCGCAGTATATATATATATATATATATATATATATATATATATATATATATATATATATATATATATATATATATATATATTTTTTTTTTTTTTTTTCTAGACCACTATTAAAATTATTAAATTTTTTAGTAGTTACAGGCATGCATAAATATTTAGCGGGAATACCGTTAGGTAACAGGCAGAAAGACATATTAGGCTTGGGGGTCCCCTCAATAGAACCAAGTTCCTGAGGGGCCCCCACTTACCTTTTCCCCGCCGAAGGACTCTGTTTGGTCCACAGAAGCCCAAACACTCACCTATCACGGCAGGCATTGTAATTAAACCTTCAGGGACCGGGTTCCCAAGGATTCCACTCCCCTGGACCTGTATAGCACCCTGCACAGAAAACATCTTGGTCGTGGGTATGACCAGAGCTCTGGATCCCAGGGTCCAGCTCTCCTAAGAGAAGCATTACAGGCAAAACCTTGCTCTTCTCTGCAAGGCCCGGGTACCGACCGTTTAGCTATGAAGCTTTTTTGGTCGGATCCGGAATAGCTTACTGAGGCCCAAAAGAACCTGTACGCAAGCTCAGTGAAAAACACATGTTACTTCTTGGCCAACACCTTAGACACTGGCAAAAAACTGAGGTGCTCTCGGATGGGAGGGTACTTCCGGTTTTGGAAGTTGCCAGTGCCAGCACCTGAAGGTATCTATATAACCCACATAGTAATGACTATGCCGCTCTGTGTCCCGTGATGTACGAGAAAGAAATAGGATTTTTACATCATACTTGCCTGTAAAATCCTTTTCTCTAACCACTTAAGGACCGCCGCACGACGATGTACGTCGACAGAATGGCACAAGGGTGTACAGGTACGTCCTTTAAGAACCCGCCCATGGCCGGTCCGAAGCTCCCTGACCCGATCACTGCCGGTGTCCTGCGATCGGGTTACAGAGCTGAACGGGGAGAGGCAAGTGTAAAAAAACTTTTCCCCGTTCTTCCTAGTGGCAAGTCAGTGATTGTCGCTCACTATGACAGGGAACAGACCATCAGTGACGTCACACGCCAAGCAACGCCCCCCTACCGTAAGAATCACTCATTAGGTTACACTTAACCCTTCAGTGCCAGTGTCATTTTCACAGTAATCAGTGCATATTTATAGCACTGATCCCTGTAAAAATGACAATGGTCCCAAAAATGTGTCAAAAGCGTCCGCCATAATGTCGCAGTCACGATAAAAAAAATAAAGAAACATAAAACCACCACCTATTTTGTAGACGCTATAACTTGTGAAAACCAAACTCTTTTTGCGATTTTTACCAAAAATATGAAGAATAAGCATCGGCCTAAACTGAGGAAAAAGGTTTACTATATTTATTTTTTGGGGATATTATAGCAAAAAGTAAATGTAATTTTTTTCAAAATTGGCGCTTCATTTTTGTTTATAGCGCAAAACAAACAAAAAACGGCAGAGGTGATAAAATACCACCAAAAGAAAGCTTTGTGGGGAAAAAAAACCCCAAAAAAAACAACACGCGTCAATTTTGTTTGCGAGCCACGTCGCATGACCACGCAATTGTCAAAGCGACGCAGTGCCTTATCGCAAAAAGGGGCCTGGTCTTTGATCAGCGAAATGGTGTGGGGCTTAAGTGGTTAAATACATCATGGGACAGTCAGGCTAATATTCATTACCTTCTGGGTTATACTTCATCAGGTGAAATGACACTGGTAGATCAAGTATCTTTAGACAAAGTGACCTCCCACATAGGGAGCACATCAGTTTTTTAGCAAGCACAGAGTCCTCAAAAGAGGGGTAGGACCTCTGTGTCCCATGATGTACTCAAAGAAACGGATTTTACAGGTAAGCAAGACGTAAAAATCCTATTTTCTTTTTTATACATCATGGACACAGTCAGGCTAATATTCATTACCTTCTGGGACGTCCCAGACCAATAGCCTTGAGGGGAGGGAGACAACCTGCCAAATAATTACCATCAGAACTTTACACGGCAGCCTGCAGTATACTGCGGCCGAAAGCCAAATCCTCGGCTGCTCGAACATCCACTTGATAAAATTTTGTGAACGTATGCCCTGAAGACCGGGTAGTAGCCTTACAAATCTGAGCCACAGATATCTGATGGCAAAAAGCCCAGGAGGTTCCTACAACCCTGGTAGAATGCACTCACTCGAAAGGGGGGAGCTTTATGTTTCAGCTCATAGGCCTGAATGATCAATTGTCAGACCCAATTGGCAATGGAAGCCTTGAAAGCTGCCTGCCCTTTCTTGGGTCCTTTTGGTACAACAAAAAACAGTCTGAATGCAGTCTCTCTTCCGAATGAGGCTTAGAGAAAAAAGGCAAAATAAATTATGTCCTGATTTAAATGGAAAGCCGACACCTCCTTTGGCAAAAAGGATGGAACAAGTCCTAACATGACCCTGTCATGGGTGAAGGATTAAATAAGGTTCCCTGCATGACAGGGCCACCAATTCAACACCCTACTCGTCGGGGTGATAGCCATTAGGAAGGCTAGCTTGCGTGACAGCAAGTCTAATGGAATGTCCTTAATTGGTTCAAATGGTTGCTTCTGTAACACAGACAACACCAAGTTCAAGTCCCGAGGACACATAGGTGACCTAATGGGCGGAAGCAAACAATTTGCCCCCTGTATAAAGGTTCGGATCAGTGAATGGGAGGCTAAAGGCCTTTGGAAGAATACCGATAGGGCCAAAACTTAACCTCTGATTGTACTCAAAGCCAGTTTGATTTCTTCAGCCAACTGTAGAAAAAGAGAATTCTCCCAATCACGTATTTTCGCTGCATGTCATTTTTTGGCTTCACACCAAGCAATACAAGTCATCCAGACGGATATATTTTTCTAGTGACAGCTTTTCTAGCATTTACTAGAGTACACTATTGATCCTGAGATGCCACGGTCCTTCAGCACCCTGGCTTCAATAGCCCTGCCATCAAATTTAGAGACTGTAAATTGGGGTGGAATATAGGACCTTAAAACAGTAGATCGGGACGATGTGGAAGCGTCCATGGTCCGTCTATTGTTAGTCTTACAATCTCTGGGAACCAGGGCCTTCTGGGCCAGGCTGGTGCCACCAGAATGACTGGAACCCCTTCTTTCCGAATCCTGCGCAACAAGTGTGCGAGGAGAGGGATCGAAGGGAAAGCATAAACCAGGGAGTATTGGATCCATGGAACTACCAGAGCGTCTGCTCCGGTTGCCAGAGGATCTCATTTAGGACAAACTGCTGTAGTTTAACCTGGATGCCAGTAGGTCAACCTCTGGCCATCCAACGTTGGCAACATTTCCTGGAACCCCCCTGGGTGTAGGGACCATTCCCCCAGGCAGATATGGTGGCAGCTGAGATAATCTGCCTTCCAGTTCTCTACTCCCGGGATATGGACTGTCGATATGATTGGCACCTTTTTCTGCCCAGGCAAGTATGTAGCTCATCTGTTCCAGAGCTGAACGACTCCTGGTACCGGCTTTGTTGTTTTATATAGGCCACTGCAGTGGCATTGTCGGACTGGACCCTGATAGGGTAGTCCTGAAGCTCTTCCGTCCAGGAGTGTAGGGACAGACATACTGCCCGTAATTCCAGGATGTTGATGGGCAGGATCTGTTCCTGACCATCTTCCTTGGGCTGAAAGCCAATCTAGGGACGCTCCCCAGCCTGAGAGACTGGCATCTGTAGTCTGTACTCTCCAAGTTACCGTGAGGAAGGATCTTCCCTTTTGCAAGTTCTGATCCTTTAACCACCAGTGTAGGCTTAAGCATGCCTGAGGGGATAAAGCACATTGGATAATCCAGGGCTTTTCTTCCCCTGTTTCAAGCCATCAAGATGTCTTGTTGTAAGGGTCTGGAATGGAACTGGGCATAGGGCACTGCCTCAAAGGAGGATACCATCCTCCCTAGAAGACTCATACAGAGTCAAATGGAGGGTTGTCTGGTGCACCTGATCTTTCAGGGCACAGATCCTTACGGGTGGCAAAAATACTCTTGCTTGGACCGTGTTTTAGGATCAGATCTAGATATTTTAAATCTTTGAGCTGGCCTCAAGGTTGACTTTTCGGTATTTATGATCCAGCCTAAGCTTTTTAAATGCCGCACGTTGTATATTATGCTCTGTTCTAGAGCCTCAACTGAGTAATCTCTGAGCAGGAGGTTGTCCAAGTACCTGAGCGCCAGAATCCCTTGGGCCATTAAAAGACCCAGTACTGGTGATAGGACTTTTGTGAATACCCAGGGAGCTTAAGCCAGCCCAAAGGATAGACAAACTGAAAATGATGTTCCTCTACTGCAAAACGGAGGAACCTCTGGGGAGGCAGAAAAATAGGTATATGCAAATACACATCTTATATTGATGCAGGCTAAAACGTCTCCCCTCTGGAGTGAGGTTACTACTGAATGGACAGACTCCATCTGAAAGGACTATCGCTAAATACTTGTTCAGGGATCTTTAGGTCCAAAATGGGCCCGGTGTCCCAGTTTCTAAACCTTAAAACAAGTTTAAGTAAATCCCTGTGCCCCTTTAGAGTACCGGAACCTCTACAATTAGGTTTATTTTTAGAGGATCCGAGGGAACGCTGGATCTTAAAAACCTCTTGGGGGGGGGCATCCCCCACAACTCCAGCCTGTAACTGGAGATAATAGTTGAGGTGACCCACTCAATCTGAATAATTGAATTTCAAATGTCTGCAAAGTGCAGCAACCTTCGCCCCCACTCAATGGAGTATGGGGATCCCCTCAAAAGGAGGGCTGAGTGTTGGTTTAGAAGAATTTGGGACCCAGGCCCTTTAGTGGCCCTGGCCTTGAGGCTTTCCCCTGGCCCTAGCGTCCTGTTGGCGGCGGAACTGCCTTGACGCGGAGACATTTGAGATAGTAGTCCGAGGTTTTAAACAAGGGATGTCTGATGCTTTTCTTCACAGGGGGTAGAGAACTCTTCCCTTTTGGAAATCTTTTAGACATATTTATCCAAATGATCACCGAATAAACGTTCCCCATGAAAAGGGAAACCTGCCAATAACTTTTTACAAGGTAGCTCGGCTGACCAGTTTTTAAGCCAAAAGAGTCTGTGCATATATACAGACAAGAGGGCCAACGAGAAACCTGCTGTATTGAATCCTTTTTAAAAGGCGTCCACAGCAAAAAACACAGCGCTCAAGGAATATCTGTCCTACTTTTAGGCAGACAATCCTCTTGGTTAAGCCTATTAGGCATTTTGATCCAATCCTTTATGGACTGGCAAATACCAATTGCTGCAACAGCTGGCTGGCTGAACTGGCCAAAGAAAAGGAAGCCTTTAATAAAAATTCCAATTTCTTGTCAACAGGGTCTCAGGCCCTGTGCGTTATCTACCCGACAAGTTAAACTCTTATTTAAGGAAGAGACTGCCGCATCTACTGCTGGCATGTTCCATTTTTTACCAAACCTTTCATCCATGGGCTATAGAAGGGGAAACCTTTTAGGAGGAACAAAAGGTCCTATCAGGATGTTCCCAAATGGGCATACACAGCCTGTTCCAACGAGGGGTGTAGAGGGAAAGTCTGTGCAGCCTGGAAAAACCTCACAGATCCCGGAGAGCTCCGGAGGGGCTCAGTCGCCTCTGTAAGAGGCAACTTAAAGGTAGAATGAACCATTTCAGTCAGGGTCTGGATAAGAAGCCTCTGTTACAGAGGCAGACATCAGTTGGATTAACTTCTTGTCCAGATTGCTCGGAAGCAGAGTCATCTGCCGGGCACTTTACCAAATCACGAGCTTTAAGCTCTTCCCCATTCTTGACCCATTCCTGCTCCAAACTATGAGGCTCCGGGGAGGGGGATGTGTCACGCTTCCTGCTACCATGCGGGATGGTGGCAATCATGGCAGCAATCCTGTGCTCTATGCCAGTTAGGGCTGAGGACAGTTCATCATTCGTAATAAAGCAGCAGCATTGACTCCGGGCACAATACCAGATAGGTGCAGCAGCTCAGATTGCCCGGAAGTCTCTGGTCTTTCAGGGGATACAACACTAGGGATACGACTAAATTCATCAGGAACTGCTGATGACATAGGTGTGCCTTTCCCTGTAGTGTTCGTCCCACTCCTCTTTTTGGAATACATTAATAGCCACAAAAAGAGTACTTGGGTGTATACAAATAACCTTTTTTTAGAAGAGAGACCCTTCAAGAGGGCTCACTAAGCCCCTATGCAACAATCCTAACAAGCACCTTTACCTAAGCAACACCTGGCGACTCACGTGACCCAGGAAAGAAGAAACCACTAAGTGTTTTTTCAAAGCCTGCTCTGTGTCCCACAGCTGCCTTCTGGAAGCACCGCATTGCTTGGCTTACCCAGCTTAAATGAACCGAGTGTGCGCCGGAACGTTCTATGCATGCGTGCAAACGCACGAAGTCCCGGCGAATGGGCGCAACTATTGCCGTATGACGCGAATCTTCGTGTACCTGAAGAAAAGATCACTGCGCAGTGCAGCGAAGCCGCGTGCGCCATGGCCGCCAAACTGAAATACAGCGGCGCACTTGCGAACTCACGTGCGCCATGGTGAACCGAACTAAAGTGCGCCATCATACAGGCAAGGTAAAAAAAAAAAAAACACAAAAAACAAACGCTAGACACAAGCATAAAAAAAAAGGTACACGTAGCAAAACACCCACATCTAGCCCAAAACTCCCCCATATGGTCACTAGCTAGCTTGACTGAGATTGTTACAATTACTGGGACACCCCACAAAATAATAAAGGGGCTTCACTTACCTATCCAATTGCAGGGCCACTTGGAATCTAAGGGCTCAATCTTCACCCTTAACGGTGGGTTCCTGTCATTCGGGACCTTCAAGGATTGGATACCCTTTCATGTTTAGGGTCCACTCCCTTAGACCTGTATAGCACCCTGCAGGAAATTCCTTTAGCGCTGTAGTGTCCAGCGCCCGAAGGCCACTTACAGGCAAAACCTCACAGGATGATATAAATAAAACATGCGCCAAAATTAAAAATATTGCTATGAGAAAGCTGCACCTCCAAGTTCAGTGAAAGCTGAAATCAATAGTGAGTATAGTGAGAGGAGAGGGCGCTAATTAATAATAAATAAAATTAAATAAACTAAAAAGGAGCGTAGATTAAATAAGATATGAAATCCAAAATATTATATTGCACCCACATAAATTAATTAGTGCTATATGTGAAAAATGAATTGATAAGTGATCGTACCAATAAAATTAATTGAGCAAAACAATTAGTGAACTGCAAGTTAACCAAAACATATATAAACTCAAATGTTAAACGGATAGTGCATCAAAGTCCAAACCAATGAACACAAAAAGTTTTTGAACACAAGAAAATGTCCCACAATAGTAGTGAACACCGAATTTCTCTGCATATGTCTTCAATAAACGTGATGTGTAAAATCCAATAAATCCTTGCAAATTGCGAATCCACCTTCACCAAAAACAATAACACCCGATAGTGCTTTAAGTAAGGATGGCAGCTTACCACAGCGTATTGACCCTTTTAACTAAAAAAATAGGTCAAGCAGGCTTTCAGCAAGTTCCAGCTTGCTAGATACCAAGGAAATGATGTCCACTATGTAGGCAGCGATAAACACTGGGATTCGAAAAAGCTCCGGTAATATGTAATCAGGAGGAGAAGCAAACAATAGTGTAATGCCATTTATTGCATACAAAAATATAAAAGCCAAAAACGTGCTTACATTAATGTGTGCCCCGACCCGGCACTGAGGCTGTAAAGGCGTGGGTAATATCAAATGGCAGTCCCGGACCAGTGGATATTGGCGTGCGTTCCACCTCTATGGAACAGACAACCAGCGGGACCGGAAGTGACGTCAGTTGCGTGACCTGTATTGCGCCTTTCAAAAAATTCTGGCCCATTCTTCTAAAAGATGAGGATTTGGCCAAAATTTTACCTCCCAAACCAAAATGTATTTACAGGAGAGCACCTGTGTTACGTAATATTAATCGCACCCAACATACCTGATCCTCCTAGAAAACCTTCTACCTTTCTGGATAGCTCAGGTTTCCACTACTGTACTCGTAAATCCTGTCGGAGAACTAAAAGAAATATAAGGAAAATTAGCAAATTTCGGTCCAATGTTACATATCAAGAATTTGAGATCAAACCTCATTACTTGTGACTCCAAGTATGTCACTTATGTCCTGGAATGTCCCTGCTCCCTTCAATATGTGGGCAGGACCACTAGGGAATAGAAGGTTAGGATTAATGAGCATGTGACAAACATCCTAAAAGGTTTTCCCAACCACAGTGTCTCTCACCACTTTGCTCAGTTCCATGATCAGGATCCTGGGCAAATGACCTTTTATGGGATTGACAAGGTGGCAGGGCACTGGCGAGGAACAGATCTTAAGAAGGCAAGATCACAGAATGAAACCCAATGGCTGTACCGGCTTAGATCGATGCAGCCGCTGGGTCTAAATATAGATTTGGACCTTAATTGCTTTCTTTCTAATGAATAAGGTCTTCATTATCTAAGGGTTCTTTTGTAATTTTAATAAAAAAATATCTTAATATATCTTACCGATATTTTTAAGAATTTTTTTTTTTTATATATTTTAAAATTTTAATTCTCTTTTACCTCATATTGTTTCATTGGTGATTCATAAGTTTCATTAAAGTTTATTTTATATTTTGTATTAAATCAAAAGCCAATATCATGTTCATCATACTTCATTGCTCTGACGGGACAGAGGCTGTTTGTATATCCTCTCCCACATTTCAATCATGAGTGACATAAATATATCTTCAGCGTGACCTGTAGCGCTTCCTGATGACGGAACCCGAAACGTACGTCGAGGCGCAATACAGGTCACGCAACTGACGTCACTTCCGGTCCCGCTGGTTGTCTGTTCCATAGAGGTGGAACGCACGCCAATATCCACAGGTCCGGGACTGCAATTTGATATTACCCACGCCTTTACAGCCTCAGTGCCGGGTCGGGGCACACATTAATGTGAGCACGTTTTTGGCTTTTATATTTTTGTATGCAATAAATGGCATTACACTATGGTTTGCTTCTCCTCTCCTGATTACATATTACCGGAGCTTTTTCGAATCCCAGTGTTTATCGCTGCCTACATAGTGGACATAATTTCCTTGGTATCTAGCAAGCTGGAACTTGCTGAAAGCCTGCTTGACCTCTTTTTTAGTTAAAAGGGTCAATACGCTGTGGTAAGCTGCCATCCTTCCTTAAAGCACTATCGGGTGTTATTGTTTTTGGTGAAGGTGTATTCGCAATTTGCAAGGATTTATTGGATTTTACACATCACGTTTATTTAAGACATATGCAGAGAAATTTGGTGTTCACTACTATTGTGGGACATTTTCTTGTGTTCAAAAACTTTGTGTTCATTTGTTTGGACTTTGATGCACTATCCGTTTAACATTTGAGTTTATATACGTTTTGGTTAACTTGCAGTTCACTAATTGTTTTGCTCAATTAATTTTATTGGTACGATCACTTATCAATTCATTTTTTCACATATAGCACTAATTAATTTATGTGGGTGCAATATAATATTTTGGATTTCATATTTTATTTAATCTACGCTCCTTTTTAGTTTATTTAATTTTATTCATTATTAATTAGCACCCTCTCCTCTCACTATAAAACCTCGCAGGATCAAGAGTCTTCTTTGCGAGGTTCGGGTACCATTTATCTAAGCATATAGCCTGTGTCAAATGGATCCAAAATCGGTCAATCCCTTGATTCATTTTTGGAACCGTTTGTGGAACTATAGACCTGGAGCTCAAACATACCATCCACCTTGTAGACACTGGTAAAAAAAAAAAAAAAAAAACCTGGACGTGCTTCCTGTATGGGAGGGGGTTATATAGGGAGAGGCACTTCCTGTCTAAAAGATCTTTGATCTTCCAGTGTCCAATTGATGAAGTATAACCCAGAAGGTAATAATTAGCCTGACTCTGTCCCCTGATGTATGAAAAAGAAATACCTATTTTCATCAGCAGTTCGAGCAGTCTTGTGACTTCTATGAGTGTTTGGTTAAAGCTTGTAGGAGGAATTCATTCTCCCACGATTGTTCAATGAGAATGCAGGACCCCTGACCCGTCTTGACAGTGCCGATTGGCCCTGTCCTGATCACATGCACGCCCAAGAAAAAAAAAAACTCTAGCAATACACACCAAACTGAGCATGTGCAGCCTGTCCCCTGGCTCTGCAAATATCAGGTTATTGTTTGGAGATATTGGAAGGAGATGATCAGAGAAGACAGCTTCAAACTGCTTTTTTACACAATGCAGAGGATTAACCACTTGGGTTCCATAGCGAGTATAACAAGCATGCTTTACTGCATATACAGACTGATTTTATGGTTGTGAGTTTAGTAACATTTTAAGCATTAATGACCTTTGGGCATGAAAAAGTTAGGAACTATAGGTCCATTTATTTATATAGACCTTGTCCAGCAGATTTCAGTACAGCATTTACGGTTTGTTGTACTTTTACAATATGTGCTCCGAAGTGCTGGACTACTGTAAAGCTCAATTTACCACGACATGCCAAATTATACAAATAAAAAAACACCTACATCAGTGTGTACAGCTGTTCCAGTGTGAAAAATGAATATCCATTGTGAAACACAAACCACGAGGGCAATTGATTTAGAATTTTTGCCCGTCATCGTGGTCTCTTAAGGAATAGCGTAGCACTTTGGAGCACAGTTTGTAATATTATTAGGTACCTTATTACTATGCTAGCAGCTTCCATATACAATTACCATAGTACTTTTTTTTCAGGAGTGCATATTTGCTTAGTTTTATATATTTTTCTAGACACTGGTTCATTGATCAATCCAACCAAAATAAAATTAGACTGTCACCCAATCTTTATGGGAACCTTTACATTGGTTGTATCCTTAGGATCATTCTATGACATTTTCTTGATTCCACTGCATTGGTGTAGACAGATTATACTAACCAGATTTCCTTGCTCAGTTCCTCTGTGTTGATTTATCAATTCTTGGGCTGGAAAACATTAAACACGTTTAACGTGTAATAAATGTGTATTTTGCACTTTTAAACAGCTTATTTTAAAATTAACAGAAGACAATTAAAAAAATAGATTAACTAAGAGATAATTAGAAAATACAATAACTGGAGATAATTACTAAATACATTTATGGGGCTAGTTAGTAAAAAACATCTCATAGTAATGCAGTGCTGAAATTAATGAGTTCCTAGAGATACTGTACATTAAAGTGGAACTTCAGTCATTTTTTTCACCTTTCCATTTCTTAAATCTTCTGCCCTCCTTGTTTTAACTTTAGATAGAACAAAAAATGTTATACTGTCAGCAAATACCTTATACAGCCTATACCCATTGGACACACTCCCCCAGCCCTAAAGGACATAAAGGAGGTGCGTTGGATTCCTTCTATCCCCCCACGCCTTGCCCCTGTCTCCAGCCTATGGGGTGGCGCAGACACTATGGCCCTTTCCTGAGTGGCTCTGTCACGAGTGATGCGCAGTTTCACCGCCGGAGTCACCAATTCTGATAATGACTTTTTAGCAGTAAATGTCTTCTATCCATCTGTACATGCTATTCTGCTGAACAATGACATTGCTGCATAATTTTGGGTAAAATGTCTACTGCTGCCATATCCTTAAACTTCTTTATTTAATGCTAGCTAACAAACACTGCCATGGCAACATTACTGGTGATCGATTCCCAACCCCATTTGGCTCGATCGATCAAGAGGGGTAATTGGCCTTATGACCCTAGCCTGTGTCTGTAGCTGGTCTGGTATTGCCCATCTCCTCTCCCATATTCGCGTGTCTCAAATCTGACCCTATAATAACCAATTGAGAAATGCATGCCTGCTCAGTCTCCCTATAAATTTAAAGCAGCCTATAGGGTGGCGCAGACAGGGGCAAGGCGCAAACACTGACTTTTTCCTGAGGCTCTGTCACGAGTGATGCACAGTTTCACCGCCGCAGTTTAGCGAAAGCACGATAACTAAATATGGAAAATGCAAGAACTCTGCTCCACTCTGAAAGACTGCAAGCAAGCCAGCATTTGACATTTCATATGAAGTCAGATTCCCACTCTATCCACTATAATGCTCCTTCTCACATCTGTCTTCTATCCTCAAATTATCCTTACTCTACCCTGCAGCATGCACATATCACCCCCAGTCTTGCCCTCTCCCTACTACTGCACCCACATGCTGACAAACACCAGAGCCATTAGACATGTGCGCTCATGCACATCCCACTCCCATCTTGCGTTCCTCACCCTCCTAGTCTCAAGTGACATTGCTCCTCATCCTGGTCTGCCATTTTCCAACTGCAAGCCACATATCCAATACCCCTCCTCCTCTGGCAACCACCGCAATCCACTCAGTTTAATTTCTATCCCCCTGCTTCCTCAAAGCATCCTATCAATCTCATGCGCCCTCTGGAACACCCATTCCATCTGTAACAAGCCAACATTGGTACATGACCCCTTCATCTCTCATGGCTTTAACATACTCACCATAAATGAAACCTGGCTTCAAAATGTTGACTCAGCTTCTCCTGCTGCCCTCTCCCATGGTGGCCTCCATTGGACTCACTCCCCCAGACCCAACAGACAGAAAGGAGGTGGAGTTGGGATTCCTTCTATCCCCACAAAGCACCTTCCAAGTCCTTCTTATCCCTCCCTATCCCTCTTTCGAGATGCACTATAACCATCTGTTTTCTCCTATTTCTCTGAGGATTACAGCAATTAATCTGCCTCCCGGTCCAGTAACAGCAGAAAGGAAGGGATGGACAGCCGCACTCCAAAAAAAACAACTTAAAGCTTGCTTTTATTGTAAAAAAAGATAAAACACATGCACCACAGGTCACAGCAAGGCAGGGATCAGCTGACACGTTTCACACTACAAATGTTAGCGCTTACTCATAGCTATGAGTAAGCACTAACATTTGTAGTGTGAAACGCGTCAGCTGATCCCCGCCTTGCTGTGACCTGTGGTGCATGGGTTTTATCTTTTTTACAATAAAAGCAAGCTTTAAGTTTTTTTTTGGAGTGCGGCTGTCCATCCCTTCCTCTCTGCTGTTCCTGTTTGCCTTGTGCATTGCCAGCACCCATGGTTTCCTGATTGTTGAAGGATTAACAGAACTCACTCACCTGGAGCAGTAATTTTCTCTCTTCCTCCTGGTCCAGTATCGCACTTTGATGACTTTGCTGCCAGGCTACCCTACTTTCTCTCCTCTGAAATACCCAATATCATTCTTTGTGACTTCAACATTCCTGTCAATGTTAACAGCCCAACTACAGCTAATCTTCAACTTTTAGTCTTCTTTTGACCTAACCCAATGGACACATACTTCCACTCACTCCAATGGTAATACCCTTGACCTTGTATTCTCCCATTCACCTCAACTTCTAGAAAGCCTAGTCTACAGCCGTCTTAGCTCCTACCACAGTGAAAATAACCTTCTTGACCCCTTACAGTCTGGCTTTCGCTCGCAGCAGTCCACGGAAACTGCCTTACTAAAACTCACTAACGATGTACTAACTTCTAAAAACAGCCAGTACTCCATACTCCTACTTGACCTCTCTGCAGCCTTTGATACCGTTGTCCACCCGCTCCTCCTCAAACTACATTCCCTTGGCCTCCAAGATTCTGCTCTATCCTGGTTCTCTGCCCATCTATAACAGTGCTTCTTCAGTCTACAACTCTGTCTCCTCCTCTCCATTACCCCTTTCTGTGGGGGTCCACCAAGGCCGGTGTCTTGGACCCCTTCTTTCTACACCTCCTCCCTTAGTCACTTGATAACCGCCTACGGCTTTTAGTACCACTTATACACCGACGACACCCAAAACTGTCCACTCCTCACCTAACTTTGTCTCCTCTCGCATTACTATCTCAGCATGGATGTCGCACCACTTCCTTAAACTAAATCCCTCTAAAACAGTTACAAATAGCCCCCGCCCCCGTCCATGACTTCATCAAAATCAACAATGCAACCATCAGTCCCTCCCCTCACGCCAGGGTACGAGGTGCAATCCTAGACTCCAACTTGTCATTTCAGCCTCAAGTCCAATCGTTGTCAAAAGTTTGTAGAATTAACCGCCGTAACATCTCTAAAATTCACCCCTTTTTAACAAATGAAACCACTAAGCTCCTCATTTACTCCCTTGTTATCTCTCACCTTGACTATTGCAACTCCCTTCTCCATAGGCTATACCCTCTTCAGGCTATCATGAAGGCTGCTGCCAGACTGATCCATCTTACCAACTGCTCAATGTCTGCCAACCCTCTCCTCCAATCCCTACACTGGCTCCTGATCTCCCAGCAAATTTCATTCAAAATACCAACTACAAACTTAAAAAGACATCCACAAATCTGCCCGGAGCTACATCACCAATCTTGTCTCCAAACATCACCCAAATCGTACTCTCCGCTCAAGACCTCCTGTAAAGCGCTCTCGTCTTCTCCTCCCATGCTCGTCTCCAGGATTTCTCCAGAGCCTCTCCCATCCTCTGGAACTCTCTACCTCAACCTGTCCAGCTATCCCCTACTCTTGCTACCTTCAGATGATCCCTGAAAACTCCTCTCTTCAGGGAAGCCCATCACGTCTCCAACTAATCTTTTACCAGTTCCATCAGCTCATTCCCCACAATTACAATCTAATAGGGTGGGGCAGGTGGTACAAAAAGGTAAGCTCTTCTGAACAGGGCCCTCTCAATCCTCTTGTATTTTATTGTATTACAACTGTATTGTCTTTATATTGTAAAGCGCTGCGTAAACTGCTGGCTCTATATAAATTCTGTATAATAATAAACAGCCCATTTTCTGTTTCTGGTCTGTAAAACAGCCTAAGTTTGACATGCACAGCTCTCTGTTTGCCAGGAAGGGAGGGGGGTGAGTCATAAGAGAGCCAATGTGATCTGGAGGTGTGCCTCTTTCAGTGTAAATCCAGGAAGTTAACAGGCAGCAGCTTCAGCTGCCCAGTTAAAATGATTGCAGCCAGACTCAGTGGAGGGAGATTTCTTCAGCATATTTGGCAAGTACAGAATCACAGTATATAAAAAAATAAAAAATGCAAACTGGTTGGAGGGAAGCTGCAGAATAGCAACTTTTTTTTATTAAGAACTATGTGAACAGACTGCAGTTCTTCATAATGCAACGGAAGGCTGCTTAAAGAGAAAGTGTAAAAATGTTAAATGCGATTTTCAATAAAAAAAATAAACAAAACACACAGCGTTATAATTGCCGGTATTTCTCCGAACCTTCCAGGACGGCACACCTGAGAGATGAGGGCTCCTCCCTAAAAGGAAACAGTCAATTGACAGCTTGTTATAAGGCCCCACCCTTCCCTTTGATCCCCAGTATACAATAAATCCCTAACTGGTTCACAAGGGACATAGCTCCCTATAGGTACTTACCACCTAGCGTTTAGCTTATTTTTCCCTCCACATAGGGCGGGAAGTAGACCTGCCATCCTGGAAGGTTCGTAGAAATACCGTTACCGGCAAGTCCCATGTAGGTTTTCTCCTATCACCTTCCAGGACGGCACACCTGAGAGGATCATCAAGTACCCACATGCCTACCTTCAGGGTGGGGACCACAGCTTGTAGGACCTTCCGGCCGAAGGCAAAGTCTTGCTGTGACAACACTTCCACACGATAGTGCTTCAGGAACGTATGTTGACTGGACCAGGTGGCCGTGCTGCAGATTTGTTCCCAGGAGGCCCCTGTTTTTTCAGCCCAGGAAGCTGCTAGTGATCTGGTTGAATGAGCTTTGACTTTAGCTGGTGCTTGCTTTCCAGAGCATTCATAAGCTCTAGTGATAGCTTCTCTGATCCATCTGGAAACTGAGGCCTTAGAGGCCTGAAGTCCCTTCCTAGGCCCAGTGTACAAAATGAGTAGGTGATTGGATCTCCTAAAACTTTGTTCTTTCTAGATAGGTAAGGAGACACCCTCTTACATCAAGACAATGAAATTTCTTTTCTGTCTCATTTTTTGGTTTATCACAAAAGGACGGCAATATTATGTCTTACGTCCTATGAAATAAGGATGCCACTTTTGGTAGATACAAGGGATCTGCTCTGAGGGCGACTCTGGCTGTACCAGTAGGAACGGTTCCTTCTTGGATAGCCTGTGGCCTGTAGGTGTGCAGTTGCCTGTGGCCTGTAGGTGTGCAGTTGCCTGTGGCCTGTAGGTGTGCAGTTGCCTGTAGGTGTGCAGTTGCCTGTGGCCTGTAGGTGTGCAGTTGCCATGACCAGCCAGGGTTGAACCATCAGTACTAGTGCTGTGCCTTGGGGTGTCCTCTCGGCAGCAGTACAGTGGGCGTGGTTGGCCTGCTGTGCATGCTGGGAGAGGATACATAAGGGCAGACGCCACCTGGGAGGTGTCTGAGGAGGAGAGGAGTTAGAGTCCAAGCGCGTGGCGCATGGCCCTCCAGGCCATGGGGCCACGTGTGCATCAGTCCCAGGCACCTTTAGCCCTGGGGCTGCGTCTTCAACACTGGGCCCAGCACCTTTAGCTGGAGTCCGCTTCTGGAAAGATGAATCCCAGGGTGTCCCTTGTGAGGGAGCCCGCTTCCAAGAGGAGGCCAGGGGAGGAACTTTGACGGACCAGTGAGCGTTCACAGTGAAGGAAGAGGCCCGGTAACTTTCTGGAGGGATTCATCTATCCACCAAGGGCCTAGTAATGTGCTGCTGCTGGCACCTGTCCTTACGTACCAAAAGCTGAGAAGTTCGGGGTCTGAGATTCTGTGGCAGAGAGTCTCCCGATCGTATCTAGGAAAAGAACCTAATTAAACGTCCGAGCATCACTTTGGCTGCTAGGATCCACTTTTCAGGAGACTATCCGGGTGAGCTAAACCTACTCTGGGATAGCGTAGCGATTGTAATATCTACTTGTGCCTGGACCTACCTCCCAAAACCTTGCTGTCCTGTCTTATCCACCCTTTGCTATCTGCTGAACATTGAGAAAATAAACTCAACGTTTGAGTTTAGAGTGGTGTGGACATTGGAATTACTTGGGGGAAAACAGACTTGTCCCTATATCCTAGGAGATGAGAACCAACTGATGGAGAACCTAGCTGTGGGACTCCTCAACCAGGAGGGTACGGGCATATAGTACGGTGTGCCCTTTACCTGCAAGTGAGCAAAAACGTAGGAAAAAGGGTCCGTGTGCTACAGTTTTATCTCTGGAGTGAATGCCCCTTTTAATACACATTAAAAATAATTATTCCCAGGCCAGATCATTTGGGGACCCCACTTTACACCGGACCATTCTGGGTACTTGCTATTTATCCCCACCCTGTGGACCCACCCCTGTAGCCAGTTTTTAATCCAGGTACTCACCCTATGGTCCATGCCGACAGACCTCAGTTTGTAAAGTAAACATTTGTGGGTAACGGTATCAAATGCCTTCGCAAAATCCTGATACATCCACAGGCCTTCCTTTTTTAAGATGGCAGCTCACTTCTTCATAGTTTAACAGATTGGTCTGGCAAGAACGATTCTTCACGAATCTGTGCGGATTACCACTAATGATGCTGTTTTCATGAGTAAAATCTTGTATATAATCACTTATCCTTTCCATTAGCTTACATACTATCAATGTTAAGCTGACTGGTCCAAAGTTTCCAGGGATCTCTCTCGGCCTTTTTTTAAACATTGGTATCACATTGGCTGCTAGGACAGGCATTTATTTTTTGGGGAGTTGGGATTTGTGCTGGTACGGATGTTTGGGGGGCATTATGCTAGGATTAAGGATTGGGGAGGGGAAATAATGCTGGGAGTGGGGATTTGGAGTGGGGGGGAATTGTACTCGGGGGAAATTTTGGTGGTAGAGGATTTGTGCCAGGAAGGGGGAATTTTATTTGACAAGGGGGGGGGGATTGTGCTTGGAGCATATGCAGAATGCGAGGATTTGAGGGGGGGGGGAAAGATTTCTGCAGGGGTGTGGATTTGTATTGGGAAGAGGAGGCATTTATGCTTAGGGGATAAGCATTCAGATAAGTTCTTTTGGGGGGGGGGGGGTAAAAGGGGATTTTTTTTGACACAATGCACTTACAACTTGGAGGGGGGGGTTAATTTGCCATGCTCACCCTGGGCTCTAGATCCTTTTGTCCCGGCATCAGTCCCTCATGGGCATTTTTTACGAGGGAGGGGAGGAGTTTTCTAAGCAAACCACACCTCTGCCTGAGCCAAGGCAGACGGATTCCAGGAAGTAAATGCTACATGAATTATCTGCCCTTATTCAAGATGGCTGTGGCTAGAAATTCTAGGGGGATGTTTTTCAAATTGATTTCTTAACAAAATAAATGCATGGAGATATGGACGGCCAAGTTTGCTTTAAATATTAAAAAATTAAATGGTGTTTGCAGTTCATGGTGCTCGGATACAGTTAATTCTGCTTTAATTTAAGTTATATGAGGTCCTTCAGAGCAGTACAAGTCAAGTTTAAGCCTTCAATAACCAATTTCTAAGCTTGGCCATACACTGTTCGAATCTTAACCAGTTCAGCAGGGACCGGCTGAGATTCAAACTGTTAATGGGCAGGCTAAATGTACCAAGTTGGTTGATCGATTAACTTGGGTACAACCAGCCTGCTGGAGTATCTTATGATTATCGCTAGTGGCTGATATAGTGGCTAGTGATAATCACTGTCTTCTCTCAGCAGGGACGGCTTTGCTCACCCCACCGGGAGAAGACGATTGCCAATTCCCCTGTCAGCATTGATAAAGGAATCATGCAATTTCTTTCCTGCAACCTGTGGTATATATGCGGTATAGATATTTGCACTGTGTATGGCTGGCCTTAATTACTACAGTTAAAAGGACATTCTAAAAAAATAAAGAATCCCTTCCCATTTTTTTAGGCCTCATGCACACTGGACGTTTTTACAGCTGCCGTTTCTGGCTTGTGATGTTTTTTCTACAGTCAATTAACTCTTTAGCATGTTAGCCTATGTGTCCATGCACACTTAAGCCATTATCAACTGTTTTTTGGCTGTAAAAAAACCCTCGAAACTAGTGGGTTCTGAGAAGTTCTCAGCTGTGAAAACGCTCAAACATAATAAAGCCTAAAAACTTTGAAAAATGCAGATAAACATTTAAAAAACGCGGCTCACCAGCGTTTAACCTTTATTATTCCATTGGAAAAGCAAACACTAAAAACGCTATTGCAAAAACACAAACTGCAGAGCTACTGGTGTTTTTTCAAAATATTTTATTTTCAATAAATAAAATGTATTACATGTTAAAAGCGAATATCTGAAGCTGTCATTTCCCAGGATTTATTATTTATCTTGTTAACAAGTAGAGACATAACACATCAATATTTGTGGTCTGTTTTATTTTTTTATAATATACAGTAATGCGTTTAAACAGGAGAAGTCCCCCTTATTAGGCCAACTGAGAGAAAAAGATACTCTTTACCGCCTGGTACCCCTATCAGGATCTAACTGCACCAATGGAGACCTCCCACTAACCCCACAGATTTGTCTCGGGGCGCCCAAAGTCGCTACTGGTGTTCTTAGAACGTTATAAACATCCAGTGAGCGTGATGCCTAAAGGAAATTAAAAAAAAAAAATCCAAAAAAAGGATTCCATTTCCTTTTGATTATTCAAATCAGAATTAGTAACATGAGCTCCTGCATTAGTGTTTAGGTCATATTCAAGACGTCCAGAACTAAGGCAATGGACCACAATTTTATGCATTATAGAAAAGTAACTTTTGAAAAAGATAGATAAGCATATAATAGGTCATTAAGACATTACTTACTGGTTTTCCAACAATAAGGAAACAAGTGGGCTTGGACAGGAGAAAGTCCCTCTCAGCTTCATCCTCAAACATATCAGCGAGAGGAGGAAGGTGGCTTTCATCTTTGGTAGCCATTACAGAATCCTAAAATTATATATATATATATATATATATATATATATATATATATATATATACACATACATACATACATACATACACACACACACACACACACACACACATATATACACACACACACACATATACACATACATACATATACACACACTGCTTTTTAAAGCAAATGCACTTAGAATGTTAGACATTTTCTAATATATTTTGCTGTAGCACCTAACAATTGTGATTCTGTTCAGCCAGTTTTGATTCAGGTCAGTGACCTTATTTTTTTCCATGGTAGTTTGTCGTTACATTTACCAATGCAGTGAGATCTCCCTGGGCTGCATGGGTTAAATATTAATTTGCTGGGGGGGGAGAATACTTACCAATTTTCCCTCAGCAGATGGCGCTGTCCTTCACCGTCTGATGCTCTGCAATGTGGGTGGACCCTCATTGACCTCCCAATGAATGCAGGACTGCTGGCGTTTAATCAGATTAGGCGACCCATCACATTTTGTAATTGAAGTTCCGTCGCCGCCATCTTGGTACATCCCACACTCGTCCACAGTAAGGATGCGGCAAGCGGACATCTTGTTACACCCACCGGAGTCTCGTATTTCACATTTATTGTCAACAGTAAACTGAGCTTGTATAGTGAAATACAGCATTATGAAATCCCTCAGGCTGTTTTGATGTTGATTTTTCAAAGCAGCCGTGTTCTGTCAGATTAGCAAACCTTTAAGATCAGGAGGCTTGTCGCAGCTTTTAAAATTCAACAGTCAGATTTTTAAGTAGTGTATTTCAGCATGCAAGCTCAGTTTGTTAAAAATAAGTGTGAAATGCAAAACTCCAGTGGGTGTAACAAGATGTCTGCTTGCCGCCTTCACTGTATCCTGTGGACAACAGCGGGGTGTAGCAAGGAACGTCACTTCGTTACAAAATCTGATGAGTCGCCTAATCTGATGAAACACGTTGAGGTCAGAGTTGCAACCAGCCAGTAAAGCCTCAACGCCTGTTGGAACCCAAAGGGTACAGTTTCACTATATGCAATGACTTATGTTTTTCTGCACAAAAAAAAAAGCAGATCAGTGCAAAGACAGTGAAAACAGTGCTGGTGTGATGTACGGTGTGGCATTGTATTTTACCACAGTGCACTGGATGGCACCGCATGTCACCACACTGCAGTGCAATGCGCCGCTCTGTGGAGACATATTGTAACAGACAATTAAAATAAAGTTTTAAAAAAAAGTAGATCGTGTGATGCTCTGAAATGTGCATCACATCACCCCTTGCCAGTCCTCACATGGTAAAATGCTGCTAGTGTCAATGAGCCTAAAGTGCATCTATAGCTCAAACAATTTTGAATAGGGAAAGGGTAGAAATCCTTTAGGTTTTACAGTTATCCAGGACTCAGATTTGCCCGCAATTCCTGTCCTGGTTTCACCTTTTTTACCAGACAGGACGTGAGGGAAAATCTGCAATAGGGAATAAAAATAATTTTTTTTAGCGCTGTCACATTTTGAATGACAATTGCGTTGTCATGCAACACTGTACCCAAATGTTAGCCCACAAAGCTTTCTTTTGGTGGTATTTGATCACCTCTATGGTTTTTATTTCTTATGCTATAAACAGGAGACTGTCAATTGTGAAAAAAAGGTATTTTTTACTTTTTGCTCTAATAAAAATCAATTTTATTTATTTTTGTAAAAATAGGATTTTATACTCCCCGTAAAATCCTTTTCTCTGAATCCATGGACCGACACAGCTTCTCTATTGACAAAGTGGGTATTATCCGTTAATTAGGAGTGACTAGGCAGAAAATTTAAAAAGTGTTACAT
Source organism: Rana muscosa (assembly GCA_029206835.1). Lineage (NCBI taxonomy): Eukaryota > Metazoa > Chordata > Amphibia > Anura > Ranidae > Rana > Rana muscosa. The sequence continues at coordinate 933,996,389 of CM055118.1, read as the reverse complement.
CACACCTTCTACAGTAACGGCCAGGGGGGTGGACCCTCTGGGTATATCCCCTCAGTCTGCATCTCGCAGATCATTTTGTCAAAAAGCAGTACAAACTTAAAAAGGAGGGGTGGGTGCTGTGACGGTCCATGGACTCAGAAAAGGATTTTACGGTGAGTAAAAAAAAATCCTATTTACTCTTTCGTCCATAGACCGACACAGCTTCTCTATTGACATAGTGGGACATCCCAAAGAAGTGTCAGAAATAAACGAGGGGTGGTAAAGGCATAAAAATAAACTTCACCCCAAACAAAACAGCACTGCAACAGAGTAGCTGGAACTCTAAAACGCAGTTTGCAAAATCTTGCAGCCGAAACAGGCATCCGAAGATCCACCTAAATCAACTTTGTAGAATTTTTTGAAAGTGTGAGCCGACGACCAAGTCGCCGCTTTACATAATTGGGAAACAGACGCTTGATGTCGGAAAGCCCAAGAGGCACCTATTGCCCTGGTCGAATGCGCCGTGACAGGAAAGGGGGGCGCTTGACCCTTTAAGGCGTAAGCCTGGATTACCATCTGTTGGATCCACCTAGAGATGGTGGCCGACAAGACTGCTTGGCCCTTCTTGGGGCCAGCCACCAAAACAAACAGTGAGTCTGACTTCCGGAACAGGGAAGTGGCAGATTGGTATACTCTCAAAGCTCGTTCAATGTCCAAGGAATGCAACGCCGACTCCTTAGGATTCGACGGGTGAGGACACAAGGATCGAAGTACAATGTTTTCGTTGAGATGAAAAGCCGAAACGACCTTCGGAAGAAAGGAAGGCTGTGGCCGCAGCACCACCTTATCCTTGTGGAAAATCAAATAGGGAGCCTTTCAGGACAAGGCTGCCAGCTCAGAGACTCGTCTAACATAACAGCCACCAAAAAGACCACTCTGAGAAAGTGTCAACAGGGGAATGTCTCTAATATTCTCATACAGTGCCTTCTGAAGCACCGAGAGGACCAGGTTCAAGTCCCACGGAGGTAGCGGGGGACAGACCGGAGGAGCCACATGACGAACCCCCTGCACAAATGTACACGAGAGAGTGAGTCGCCAGGGGTCGCTGAAAAACAGCCAGGGCAGAAAACTGTCCCTTAAATCGTTACTTAGGGCAAGCCTTTGGTCCACCCCATGCTGTAAAAACAGCAGGATTCTGGAAACCAAATAAGTACGCAGACGCCATTTCATTTCCTCACACATGGAGATGTAGGCCTTCCAAGTGTGGTGATAAACCTTCCTAGAGGACGGTTTCCAAGCACTTCTCATAGTAGAGATTACTGAATCTGATGAGAACCAGGTACTGAGAGACCGGGGCCTAACAGCCATGCCGTTAAAGCCAGTGACCGTAAAGCAGGATGGAGTATGGGACCTTGCAATAGCAGGTCCTTCCGTAGTGGTAAGCGCCAGGGGATGTCTACCAGACGTACTAGATCGGCGTACCAAGGACGCCGAGGCTAATCTGGAGCGATTAGGATCATTGGAATTTCCTTTGCCTCCACTCTGCGGAGCAGAAGAGGAAGAAGACTTAAGGGGAGGCATAGATTAGCCGATACTGACCCCACAATGCCACCAACGCGTCCGTTGCGTCTGCCCATGGGTCTCTTAACCGGGCCACAAACCTCAATACCTTCCGATTGAGTCGGGAAGCCAGAATATCTACATCTGGTGTGCCCCATCTTTGGCAGAGGAGTTGGAACACCTCCGGGTGTAAGGGCCATTCTCCCTGGTCCAGCATCTGGCGGCTCAGGTAGTCCACCTGCCAGTTTTCCACGACCCGGAATGTACACGGCCGGTACGCTCCTTTCTGCCCACTTCAGGATGCAAGCAACCTCCAATTCTGCAGCTGAGCTTTTTGTTCCCCTTTGGACATATGCCACTGCTGTGGCGTTGTCTGACTGGATCCTGACTGGCCGCCCTTGTAGCCTCTGAAAACATCTGAAGAGGCATAGCCTGATCGCCCGGATCTCCAGGACATTGATCGGCAGGCGGGATTCCTCTGGGGTCCAGCGACCTTGTGCCGACTGAACACCCTAGACTCCCCCCCCCCCCCCCCCAACCTGTAAGGCTGGCATCCGTCGTGATCACTATCCAGTAAATTGGAAGAAATGACTTCCCGGCCAGAAGAGCCGGTGCTGTCAGCCACCATACCAGGGATCTTTTGACTAGGTGGCTCACTTGGATTTGATAATCCAGAGCTGATGGACATCTGTTCCATCTGGACAGAACTTCCTTCTGTAACACTCGAGTGTGGTATTGAGCATATGGGACCGCCTCGAAGGAGGCTACCATGAGGCCTAACACGCGCATGCAAAAACGGAGTGACAACCAATTCCTGGAAGTCAGCTGCCATACGGCAGCCCGGAGGGTCTGCAACTTCTCCACAGGGAGGAATACCTTTGCCTCAGGAATCCAGAATAAACCCCAGGTACACTAGGCGTTGAGTGGGCACCAATACTGACTTTTGCGTGTTTAGTATCCAACCACAGTCTCGAAGAGTCTGACAGGTAATGGACACGCTTACCTCTAATTCTGAGCTTGAAGGGGCCTTCAGCAGAAGGTCGTCAAAGTAGCCTGTGATAGCGATACCCTGTTGTCTTAGAAGTGCCAGAATCAGAGCGAGCACCTTGGTTAACGTCCTGGGTGCTGAAGCAAGGCCAAACGGGAGGGCCACAAACTGATAGTGGTTCTTGCCCATTGCAAATCGCAGAAACCTCTGGTGTCAGGCGTATATGGGGACATGCAGGTATGCGTCCTTGATGTCCAAGGAGGCCATAAAGTCCCGTGGATGGAGCGCCGTGACTACAGAACGAACCGACTCCATCCGAAATCTTTGTACCTTCACAAAGCAATTGAGGGCCCTGAGATCCAAGATTGGACGAACCCCATCCTTCTTTGGCACAATGAACAGATTTGACTAAAAACCCTGACCCCGTTCCTGTTCTGGAACTTTATTAACTACCCCGCATTCCAGCAGACCCTGGACCGCCCCATACAGGGCCCCACGATGGGTTGGTAGTAGCTGGAGATTGGAGGTGACGAATCTGTCCAGTGGACAAGAGAAATTCTATCTTGTAGCCTGAGGAGATTACTTTGCCAAGCCACCTGTCGGAGAGTAGAGCTTTCCACGGAATTGTGAATTTGCGAAGACGTCCCCCCACCCGAGAGCTGGGTGGGGGCGGACCTTCATGAGGACGCAGATTAGTCCGCAGGCTTGTTGGGTCTGCGGGACCAAGGACGCTTTTGTCCTTGGGCAGGCGCCTTGTCGGCCTGGGGTCTTTTCCCAGACGCCCAAGGGGGGACGAAAAAACGCTTGCGTGCAGTAAAGGAGGGCCCTTGCCCTTGGTGTGGTCCCTTACCCTTGCTAGTTTGAGGAAGCAAAGCGCTTACCTCCTGTGGCATCCTCGATGACATCCAGAGAGGCCCCAAAAAGTCTGTCACCCTTAAAAGGCAGATCCAACAGGGCTTTGTTGGAGGTCTGGTCCGCAGACCAGCCCTTTAGCCAGATCAGACGGCGTATTGCTACTGCATAAACCAAAGCTTTTGACAGCAGGGGAATAGTATCCATGTCTGACTCGCAGACAAACTTAAGGCCCTGGACCAACAGGTCGGCCCAAGTTATCTTATCAAGAGGAGCATCTCGCTCCTTAACCCCTGGAGTAGCAATTTTGCCCATTCAGTAAGTGTCTGAGACACTAGGGCCCCCGTCAATGCCGGGCATACTGCTGAGCCTACCACTGAGTATAGGTAGTGAGCGCTTCAGCCTTCTTATCCACAGGGTCCTTGAACACAGGAGCCCCTTCTACTGGAATTGTGGTAGCTCTATTAGGTCTGGACACCGGAGGGTCCACTATAGGGGGGGAGAGGTCCATTTCTTCAGAAAACTCTCCTCAAAGGGGTACTGTACCACAAACCTCTTTGGGGCTGTAAAGACCCTCAGTGGGTTCTCCCATTCCTTGTATAAGAGTTTATCAAAATAAGACAAGGGAACACCTTAGAGCGGGCAGGTTTACGGAACCCAAAGGGGACAGGTGTCTCTGCTGCTTCTGCTACATTCTCCAATTTTAGCGTATCCCACACTGCAGTAATAAGGTCAGATACCAAAGCCTTCTCGCATACTGACCTGGACTTGGATTCATCCTCACTGTGCGATCGGTCACGGTCTGCAGTCTGATACGTCAGAATCTGGGTCTTGAGCCGTAGCTGGACCTGGTTCTGTCTCAGAAATATCCCCAGAAGATTGCAGGGGACAGGGGCAATTACTACCCCCTATATTCCCGCGTAGCTAGGGACGGCACACGCTCGATGGCTGAAACTGGGGAGACTGCAAGGATCGAGGATCCAGCCTGTCACCCAGTCGGCAGTTGACTGCAGTAATCAAAAAACGTCGAAAAATATTTTTCCCCCAGACCAATGGGCCCAAAGGGAGCCATGTCCTACTCCTTGCTAGACCGAAAAAAAACTGATCTGTGAGATGCAGACTGAGGGGATATACCCAGAGGGACCGCCCCCTGGGCGGTACTGTAGAAGGTGTGATTCAACACTTTTTACAAGTTTTCTGCCTAGTCACTCCTAATTAACGGATAATACCCACTATGTCAATAGAGAAGCCGTGTCGGTCCATGGACGAAAGAGAAACTGCGATATTGTGGCGGACAGATCGGACACTTGACCCTGCTATAAAAATGCACCGATTACTGTATTAATGTGACTGGCAGGAAAGGGGTTAACACTAGGGGCAATCAAGGGGTTAAATGCAAAAGCTTTCCTTGCATTTTGCTCGGGCCGCCGCTGGATTAACATGAAACGTTAAGGACCGATCTTCCGCACTGACTTACCCTCTATATACCTTACCCCACCACGCATACTATTCTTACCAATAACGACTGACAAGGTTGTGGAGTAAAATTGGCCTTACAGTTTATTTAACAAGTTCTTATCTATAAAATAACCATTTAAATAACATTTAACACTTTTCCAATACCCTGGTGGTCTTGGAGACCACAACTCACAACTTGGACACTGGGACCAAACTATATCCCTTAGGCCTCCAGTCACAAGACACCAACTTGGAGGCGGTACACATGTCTGCAGTGCCCTAACATTTTCCCTTTTCCTGGTTAACCCTTGTTGACTGGAAGGTACCCAATAACCCCATACCACCTATGGGTACCACCTTTTTATCCAGAACTTCCACTTTTACCTCCTCTTCCAGAAACCAAACACCGCCACAGCTCGCACCTCCACACCCTCAGGACCCGCTGAATTCCCTCCTGCAACCCCAGGGCCCAAAGATCAATGCCAGCGGCATTCAGGTGGACCCCATCTCCCCTTGGGTACCGCCAGGTGTCCACTTACAATTCCCGGTGGCACACCACAAGACCGCCATTCCGTACAAAAATCTCCCCACTTCCTAATTTTAACACGGGCCTTGTTAACTTTTTCCACTGACCAAGCCCAACACCAAGCCGTTCTGCCCACCATATCTGACCAAATACCAATCATAGCCAGGAAAGCAGTGCGCATCCTTAAAAAAAAAAAAATCACACTTGATATCCCGGATCAGCTGGTGCATAGACCTGGCCCCCATGTCATTACCTCGCCAAAAAGCACCAGGATATCCGGTGCCCTATTACGACATGCGAACCTCTACTTCTGGCATAACCCCACTCCATACCATGCCCGGCACCCAGATCCAACCCGACCTGGGCTTCTCGTTGAGGAATCTCCAACTGCCTTCCATTGGGCCGAACATTGGCCCGTCTTGCCCCCCAGAACACGTACGAGTGACCCAGAATCCAAACCAGTCTGAGCTCACCACCTGAAAAACATTGAAAATAAAACAAACCATGTTTTGATACGTCCACTTTTTCCACCACACAGCCCGAACACAGACCCCCACAACCAGTGCCCCTTAGTCATTCATCAGATGTGGGCGAATATAAAGCCTTAACCTGTCAGACTCCCACCGCCCAATCCGCTTCACCGCGTCCGCCATCATGCCTGCCTGTGCCGCCTCCGTGGCTGCCCCAATGCGGAAGGAATGCGAAGCATAACCCTTTGGGTCATACCCCGCCGCCAACATTTTTTGGACACCGCTATAAATTGAAACTTAGACAGTGCCGACCCATCCCGGTGCATCAGAAAGGATCCCCCAAGTCCAGGACGCATGGAACAGAAGGATTACACCGCCCGTACAGGACAGATTGACACATCAGGAATGCGAAACAGGAGTCGCATACCCTTTCCCCCTTGGTCCGTTTTGGACCTACTCCCCCAAATCCCCACTGAGTCTTCCGAACAATCCACATCTTGGACAAACAAACCCCCCTGCGCCTGTCTGGAAGAACTGACCAGCTCTCCCACCCTCAAGGCCCCAAAAAATGGCAAGCGCAAATGCTGCCCGGAACAAGTGACACTCATATTCCGAACTGCACACGAATGCAAATGCAGGAACAAGTTCTGCAACATTACGAACAAAACCGGCCGGCGACTGTCAGCCGCCTTACGGACTTTCCTGTACCCCTTCACCGCCTGTTTCACCCAAGATTATTTTGTATAGTCCCTGCAACCATACCATTTGGAAAGAAAAGACAAACCCGCTAGTGCCTGATCCACCGCGGACACAGAAACGCCTCGCTCCATCTTCAAGGTAAGAAAATAAAAACAGGGCTACTCCCGCATCACGCCCCACCGGGGAAACTCCTAGCCCTTGGACAAATGACCTCCACCTCCTGCCAAACCTTAGCATAGCCATTCCATGTGCCTCCACTCAGCAACCATTTAATCCACTGTGCCGCGCTACCAAAGCAATGTTACACATTTAGTCGGGACAGGTAACCCTGCATTGCTCCGCTGCTGGTGACAACTCCCGGAACCTGTCCCACTGAAAACGAGACAAAGCGTCAGCCAGAGTGTTATCCACACCAGGAAGATGTACTGCATAAACTAATACATTCAAGTGCAAGAAGCGCAAGACCAAATGTCGTAGCAAATAAACCACCGGCTGCGATGCAGCCGACACACGATTCACCACCTGTACTACAATGTTGTCGCAGTTTTAACGCACCTTGAGATTCCGGAAGGAATCCCCCCAAAGTTCCAGTGCCACCACAATTGGGAAAAGCTCCAGTAGTACTAGGTTCTTAAAGAACCCCACCACCTCCCACTCTTTGGGCAAAGGAGCCGCGCTCCATTTGCCCTGACAGAACGCCCCATACCCCGTGGAGCCTGCCGCGTCCGTAAACAATTCCAAATCGAAATTACTAACGGGCCCATCAATCCACAAAGCCCGCCTGTTGAAAGATTCCAAGAATTCGTGCCACACTTCCAAATCTTCCCGCAGCTCTCCATTCAGACTCACAAAATAAGTAGGAACCCGCACCCCAGCCGTCGCAGCCAACAGCCTGCGGCTAAAGACCCTGCCCATAGGCATTATCCGGCAGGCGAAACACAACTTACCTAGTAGTGACTGCATCTGACGCAGCTGAATCTTACACCGCCCAATAACACCCCGCACTTGCGCCTTCAAAGCCTCCAACTTCTACTCCGGAAGAAGACATTCCATCTTCAAGGAATCCAGCATTATGCCCAAGAATACAATGGACGACGTGGGGACCTCAGTCTTCTCAGGGGCCAAAGGGACCCCAAAATGGTCGGCCACGTATTGCAACATCCCCAACAGGACGGAGCAAACGTTAGACTCAGGCGGACCCACACACAAGAAATCATCCAGATAATGGATGATCCAACTGGATCACCCTGACGTGTCTCGGACCACCCATTCCAGGAACGAGCTGAAAGTCTCGAATAGTGCGCAAGAGATGGAGCATCCCATGGGCAAACACGGTCCACATAAAAAGCCCCATCCCACTTGCAGCCCAAGAAACGAAAACTGTCCAGGTGTACCGGGAGCAACCGAAATGCCGATCCAATATCAGCCTTTGCCAAGAGCTCCACGCTCACACCTGCGAACCCATGCCACCGCAGCGTCGAAGGAAGTGTACGATACCGTGCAGTCCTCCGGCGCAATAGCGTCATTAACCGACCCACCCTTGGGAAAGGAAAGGTAGTGAATCAAGCCAAATTTGTGCGGTTCCTTCTTGGGGACAACCCAGAAAGGGAGACACCACCAAACCCGTCATTGTAACCTCCGTGAACGGCCCAGCCATGCGCCCCAACTGGACTTCCTTAGCCAGCTTCTCTGAAACCACCAAGGGCTGCAGCAGGGCGGACCAGAGGTTCCTGGCCGCCGGGGTAACGGCAAAGGGCGCACAAGGAATCTTAAAACCACTGGTGAAGCCCTCCAACAACCTAGCAGCACCCTGTCAGGATATCAATTGAGAAAGGGAAGCATCCTTTCCACCCAAATTGGAGTCGTTCCCTTTACCCGCAGAATCTCCGGAACGGCCATTGAAGCATTTGGAAAAGGCATGGCTACTCCCGCAACTTGAACACACGTGCTTGAAGCGACAGTTTGCGCCATACTCACACGAACCCTCATTAAGCTGCCAGCAGTAGCCCCATCTTTTTTCGGTCGGTTGTCCTGAGGCCACGGCACCTCCGACCCCCCCCTGAAAAAACTGATTGGAGGCCCGCGACGCTGTCATCAGTCTCATCCATAAGTCCTTGTGATCCCATCGCAGCTCTGGTCTGATGGCCAGCCTTTGCCTGAACTGCTCATTGTACCGCAACCAAGCTACACCATACATCCAGTATGCTTCGCTAACAACCTCCAAATAAATGAACAGCCCAGAACAATGTTCCGGGGCCTTTTCCCCTATCACACAGGCCATGATCGCAAATGCTTGCAACCAATTGGTGAATGTGCGGGGAATAAGACGACAACGCTTTTCCTCGTCCTTCTTGCTCTCCTCAGGCTTCACCCTATACAGGTTGAATTTCTCCAAGGGAAGCAACGTAAAGATCTCCACATACTCACCCCCTTCCAGATCTTCTCTCCGACATCCGACTTGAGGCGAGCCCCCAACGGCGCCTCAAAACAAATATACATCTCGTTTCTTGCGGCATCAGCCAGCCTGACCGCCTCCTTTTTCTTCTCCCCCGAGGAATCCTGACGGCCCGCCGCGGTAGCCCCACCCGGTAAGGGGGCCTGCTCCGTTCCTGTCACCCCACCCACAGGTACGCCAGAGGCCAACGGTGCCACCGCAGGCACCCCGCCCACCCCAACTGCCTGAGATGAACCCCCTTGTTGAACCCACGCCACCGTGGGCGACGCTGCGTCGCCACTGCCTGGCTCAAACCGCCTGGCCAAATCTTTTAACCCAGACCACAAAGCCTGTGCCTTGGAAAATGAAAGAAACAAAAACTCCTGCGCACAAGTGGAATACCGGACAGTTTGAAAGTGAACAGATTGACACTTGGCTTTGCTGCCTTCACGGATAGGGGTATCCTAGTGGTAGATAAGAAAAAAGAAAGGCGCACCAGCCTCGTGCATTACCGTTGGATAGATTTATTTAAAATGAATAAAAGAATCCTACTTAAACGTAAAAGCCATGCATTTACAAAGAACCACAGAGTCGCAGCAATGCGTCCAAAACGAATCCACTCGAATCAGTCACGGAGGGATTGACAAAGATCACTGCTGGCTGACGCGTTTCGAAGACGAGTCTTCTTCCTCAGAGCTCAGCAGTGTTCCTCTGACTACCCAATAAATACACGCATATGCACACGCCCCTAGCAATGGACAAGGGGTGGAGTACCCACTGGTGTGGGCGGCACATAATCAATAGACCAGCCCACACTAAATGATAGTGGGTATTGGAGAGGGGGTGGAAAAAGCCTGTGCCTCCCCCACCACCCCTCGTCTCGGCGGGGAGAAAAGCACCCCGGGTGACCCCCCGTAACTAACCCCCCCCCCCAACACTACCTTGTCCCAGTAAATCTTGTAACAGTGCACAAATAGTAGCAGAAGATTTTGACTTAACGGGCTGCCTTGGACTGGGTCCACGAGCCGCAGGACTGGAATCCATCGCCGCCTGTTGTCCCGAGTCCTCACCACCCTCCGACCTGTCGTCACCCGCTACTGCTGACATATGCGCTGGCTGCACCCTGTGCGGACATGACCCAGAAGGAAAAGGCCGGTGTAGCTGTGCATCCTGTACCCTCGATCCTGGCATGCCCGACCCACTCACGACCTCCACCGATGGACTCCGGGTCCACCCCCTGGCACGGGTGTCATCCGCTCGACCTCCGCCATTCACCTTAGTCGACGCTGCACTCATCCCCGATCGTCCCGCCGACACTTCTGGACCCCTGGCTGCCACCAGGCCACTGGCCCGTGGACTGGGTCCTCCACGCTGGGTCACACGACTGCTCTGGCTGTCCCCTGTAGCCTCGGCCACGATGTCACCGCATCTCCGACGCGGGAGGGAGCAAGAGAGCCACTCGTCTCCCCCACCGCCGAACTCAGTCGCTGCCGCGGATTCCTCCCAGCCCCCCCCTCCAACACAGGCTGTGAGCGACGAGGGGATGCAGCCGGAGGGCCCCTGTCGGGTCTCCGAACGGAACTCCCAGCACCTGGGGAGGCGTCAGGGCTGTACCTCTCCAGCGGCCTGGACCGCCTAGCGCGTGCTGATGTAATCCGCCCCCGGCGGGCACTGCCGCCCGCTCATCCAGAACCGCCGCTACTTGCGCCTGTAGCCACTCTCCACCTTGCGCAGCCACCGCCGCTCTCAAATGCTCTAAAATCTCCTGAGTGGCCCCCATAACCAAGCAGTGGAAGCTTCTTCCTCGTGGGTAATGGAGGAATGACGAAAACGTGAATTCCTCCCTGCCTGAACTGTGCTGACACTCCTCCCTGCCCCCTGGACCACTTCCCTTTCCTTAAAGTGCCACAGCCCTGCTATGCTGCTGCCTGTCCCAACTGTCATGCCGCCCCTCCGCTTATTCCTTCTTTCTCTGCTCCGGGACTCAGTCTGAGAGGGAGAGCATCCCAGTCAGCTCCTGCAGGGGATTCCTCCCCCTTCCCTCTGCTCGCTGACACTGCATAATGCAAGCACTCCCAAAACCACAGGCGCCCGATCTGCTCCTTCCCCTACGTCCTCATTGGCACGGAGAAGAGCAAGTTGCAGACAGGACTCCACAAGCACTGTGGGGGCAAGGGGGGCCCAAGCCTCCATCTCAGTTACTGAAAAACCTACGTTAGACTTACCGGTAACGGTATTTCTACGAACCTTCCAGGACGGCACACCTGAGAGATGAGGGCTCCTCCCTACAGGAAACAATCGACAGCTTGTTACAAGTTCACAACCTTCCCCTTGATCCCCAGCATGCAATAAATTAATCCTGAACTGGCTCTCAAGGGACATAGCTCCTTTTAGGTACTTACCACCTAGCGTTTAGCTCATCTTTCCCTCCACATAGGGCAGGAAGTAGGCCTGCCGTCCTGGAAGGTTCGTAGAAATACCGTTATCGGTAAGTCTAGCGTAGGTTTTCTCCTATCACCTTCCAGGACGGCACACCTGAGGAGAATCAAGTAAACACATGCCTACCTTCAGGGTGGGACCACAGCTTGTAAGACCTTCCGGCCGAAAGCCAAGTCTTGCTGTGACACTTCCACACGATCGTGCTTCAGGAATGTATGTTGACTAGACCAGGTGGCAGCGCTGCGGATTTGTTCCCAGGAGGCCCCTGCTTTTTCAGCCCAGGAAGCTGCTAATTATCTGGTTGAATGAGCTTTGACTTTGGCTGGTGCTGGAATCCCAGAGCATTCATAATCCCTGGAGATAGTCTCCAGATGGATCAGAGATGCTGAGGCTTTAGAGGCCTGAAGTCCCTTCCTGGGTCCAGCGTACAAAATGAGTAGATGTTAGATCTCCTAAAACTATTTGTTCTCTCTAGATAGGCAAGGAGACACCTTCTTGCATCCAGACAATGAAATTTATTTTCTCTAATTTTTTGGTTAATCACAAAAGGACGGCAATATTATGTCTTTCATCCTATGAAATCAGGATGCTACTTTTGGTAGATACAAGGGGTCTGCCCTGAGTGACTCTTTTTAAAGTTAGAAACTTAAAGGGAACCTCTATAGGTTCAAACGGGTGCTTAGATGACTCCAACACCCTAGTCAAGTGCCAAGGTGGAAAATTACCTTTAAGGACCAGGGAAACTACCTTGCTAATAGAAAACGCTTAATGAGGTCCTCTTTTGCCTATCAAGATAGACTGAGAGGGCCGCTATTTGAACCTAAGGGTACTGACTGTCAAGCCTTTGTTTACTCCGTCCTGGAGAAACTCCAGGAAAACCGGAACAGTAGTGGAGGTCATCTGCCTTTCTTAACCCCAGGAGCAGAAAGTCTTCCAAACTTTTGACCATCTTTTTAGTCACTGGTTTTCTACTAAGGAGGGTATTGCTTTCTCTGAGAAGCCTTTACGCTTCAGGATCTGGCGCTCACTAACCAGGCCGTCCGCTGGAAAAATTCCAGCCTCGGGTGTAGTACTGGCCCGTCTGAGAAGATCTGTCCTGTACGGGAACTTCAATGGTTCCGCTACTGCCATGGATCTCAGGCTTGCATACCACGCTCTCCTTAGCCACCAGCCATCAGGACGATCTGGCCTGGAGATCTGCTGAGCTTCTGAAGGACCCACAAAATCAAGGCTAAGGGTGGGAAGGTGTATGCCAGCCTGTAATGCCAGGTTTGAGTCAGTGAATCTAAACCTTCTGACTCCTCTTGGGAAAGCGAGAAATCTATACTTTCCTTTTTCACCGGTTGGCAAACAAGTCTATTTCCAGATTTCCAAAGCACTGCACCAGGTTTTGAAATACCTTGGGGTTTAGTTTCCATTCCCCATCTTATCGGCTGACGAAGTCTGCCTTGGTATTGCTTGTCCCCTTTATGTGGATGGCAAAAATGGAGAAAACCTTTCCCTCGGTCCAATCCAGAATTTGCTTAGATAGTTCTGGCAGGGGTCTGGACCTGGTGCCTCCCTGGTGACTCAGGTAGGCTACGAACGTGGCGTTTTCGGAGCCTACTTGAACCTCCTTGCCCATGTTTTTCTGAAAGGCTCTTAGGGCTTCCCCCACCACTTTCAGCTCCCTGTAGTTGGATGACATCCGACCTAGTGAGCTGTTCCATTGCCCTTGGGTTTTTTCCTTCCCCAGGTGGGCTCCCCACCCCCAGGAACCGGCATTGGGGATGACCTTTACCGGATTCCACTGGGCCCATGGTCTGCCTCTTAGGTTTTTGGGTATTGTCCAGTATTTGGGAGGACAGTTCCTGAGGGGTTAGCAGTATCTCCTGATCAAAGGACTCCTTCCTTTTGTCCCATGAGGACAGGAAGAAGAAATTAAGTTTCCTTGAGTGGAGTTGTGCCCAGACTATTGCTGGTATACTCGCCGACATCAGGCCTAGGGTTCTTAGTACTTCCCTACTAGAGTGTGATGGGGTCTTTATCAGATCCCCCACTGACAAAGTTAGTTTTGCCACTGTCTTTTGGCAAGAAGAATTCTGCAGCCTGGTGTTCCCTATGTAGCCCAGGAAGGTCTTGACCTGTTCTGGTTTGAGGGAGGATTTTTCTGTATTGATTATCCAACCCAGGTTTTCCAGTACAGATATAGCTTTGCTGGTATCTAACCTGACCTGGAGGGCCAATTGCCTGGACATCAGTAGATCGTCCAGGTAAGATATTAGAGATATACCCTGGAGATGTAGAAAGGCTACTACCTCCTTGGACTGGTTGTTAGCCCGAATGGGAGGGCTCTGAATTGCCAGTGAAAAATCTCTCCTTTGACTACTACCGCGAACCTCAAGTATGCCTGATGGTCCATGTGAATTGGCACGCGCAGGTATGCATCCTTGAGGTCCAGAGTAGTCATGGAGGCTTCCTTCATGAGGTTTTTCCGTACAGAGTAGATACTTTCATTAGTAAACTTTTTGTATTCCAGATACTTGTTCAGGTTTTTTAAGTTTACTATCAGCTGGTACTTACCTGGTAGCTTGCAAATGACTTCTACGTGGGAATAGAATCCCTGGTATTGTTCTTTTGGTACCACCACCTGCTGTTCTACCAATTCCTGGATGCCCTCCAGGAGGGCAGATCTTTAAGGGAATCCCTGGGAGGATGTGTCAGTGATCATAGAGGGGGTTTTGCTGAGAATTCCAAACGATAGCCTTCACGCAGGATCTGGCAGATGTAAATGCTGTCTGAAATCTTTTCCCACTGAGGAACAAAGTGGGACAGTCCCCCCCCCCCCCCCCCACTCTGATATTGGCATCACTTGGTCTTTGGCACCAACTTTGGGGGAGGGAAATAGATTGTTCTTTTGCTTTCCCCTACCAAAACCCCATCGTTTGTTGGGTTCTTTTTGGTTCTATGTTGCCACGGTAGACCTCAAAAAAAAAATCTTAAATCTTTCTTTTTTGGGTTTTACTCAAAACTTTTTACCCTTTTCTGATGACCTTGACACGACGTCATCCAAGCCCTGGTCAAACAGCAATGAACCTTGAAAGGGAAGGCCACATAACTTACCCTTAGATGTTATATCTCCTTCCCAAGCCTTAATCCAGACAGCTCTCCTAGCCGAGTTGATTAATGCTGCCGTTTTAGCCGAAGCTCTTGCAGATTCAATTGCCGCATCTGCAAGGTAAGCAACAGTTTTTACTATTACTGTCAATGACATCCTCTGATTCTGTTACCTGGGATATGTGCTTGGTGAGCTTCTCCATCCAGGAATCTGTATTCCTGGCTACACAGGCTGCTGCCAAGGCCAGACCCATGGTTGATGCATTAGCCTCCCAAGCTTTTCTGAGACGGGATTCTGCTCTGCGGTCCATCAAATCCTTAATGCTGCCTGCATCCTCAAAAGGAGGTCAGACAACTTGGTGACTTGAGACAAAGCCGCATTCAGTCTTGGGAGCTTAAAGAATGACTCCTCGTCAGTTTGATTAAAGGGGAACCTCCTCTTCCAAGTCTTTTGTCTGACAATTCTCCTTTCAGGCTCACTCCATTCCTGTAGGACTAGATCCTTAAGGGATTGATGGAGTGGGAACACTTTAGATTGAGACTTGCTCAGCCCTCTATAAACCTTGTCCTGTGCCAAGGTTACTTTAGGGGCTTCTGGAATCTCCTCTGTGGCATATATTGCCTGCAGGAGTCCATCCAGATCTTCTACAGCGAAGGAGTCGTCTTAGCCTCGTCTGCTCCTGGAATTGGCTTAAGGGGTCTATATTCAACTCTCCCTCTGAGCTGTGGCCTGACTTTCTACATCCCCCCTTCCTCCTCTTCCTCTGCCTAGAGGGAGTGATTGAGAGGGTGGGAGGAGGGCACTAGGTACTCCTACAAAGAAGTTTTCTGGGGAGGATGTGCCTTCTCTAGGGGTAAGCTCCTCTGTATCAGGACCTTGGGTTGTTGACTGCCCGACGGCTTCACAGAAAGCTTGGACAGTTGCCAGAATTTCCATCTGCATAGATGAGGAATTTTTTTCATCATTGCAGAAGTCTTCCCTGCTAAATCATTTATACATTTATAGCAAAAGGGCTTTGAGTGGGATTTTGGGAGTTAATCCTTACAGTACCCACTTTTTGAGGAGCTATGCCCTGTTGCAGCAGGAGGTTGTCCTGAGGCCTCCTAGGGGTTTCTGTAAAACAAGAGATAAGAGATAAAACATATGCATAATCTTACTGTCTTCCCCTAGAACTGCAGGTTTGTACTGGGGAGGGGTAAAGTGAAGTCCAGTTCCTGTCCTGGCTGGCCCAGAGATTCTGACCCCTGGAAGCTAGGACCTTAGTCCCTTCCCTCCCTTTCCAAGGGGTGTTTGTACTCACCAGTCCCAAACCTGGATCTGCCTGCAGTCGCAGTGGCCTTCCCTTACTCTTGTTCCATGAGGTTGGCTGGGATCTGGGCTGCAGATACCGCTAGAGGGGCTGGTACAGCAAGCCAACCGCTTCCACCGTCTTCCATGCCACTCCACGCTGTCTCCCGGTGATTTTAGCACTTCCGGGTTGCACTGTATCGGTGGAGAAATTACCGCTCACAAGCTGCTGTGTCCATGTGATATGGCCGTATTCAGAATGAGGCTTGTAAACAGTGCTTCCTGTTATAGGAAAACCTGGAAGTTAAGAGCGGCTTGATGGTGGTGCTTTTGCATTACAGCAATGGCACGCACTCCCTGCGGCCAGAGCGCTTGTGCATGCTTGGGGCGACCTGTGAGAAGGCCAACGCCTACAGGTTAGTTCAGCCCTCCCTAAAACCTCTCAACAGGGGTACCATCAGACCCTCCCCGGTCTTTAAAACAAACATGTTGCTGTGTTCGGGAAAAACAATCAATACTGGGGATCAAGGGGAAGGGTGGGGACTTATAACAAGCTGTCAATTGACTGTTTCCTGTAGGGAGGAGCCCTCATCTCGGGTGTGCCATCCTGGAAGGTGATAGAAGAAAAACAGACCGATTTCTCCCATCCTTGGGACAGGCGAACCAGCCTGTAAATTCCGAGAGTGGTGACTGCAAGCTGAACCGAGTGTCAGTCTATGACTCTTTCACAGCCCAGCAAGTCCAGCCAACCCCTCCCCCCCCTCACATACAAGCAGAGAGGAATACAGCTCCTCCGTCTCACCCACACTATCCTGACGTGCTGTATCTGAAGAGGGGATGTGTGTGCGGGAAATATGAAAATCAGCAGCATTCCTGGATGTGTGTGAATGATGCCCGAGATTCTAGCCTGGACTGTGTGTAATTGTGAGCACTGCAGTACACTAATCACTGAACTGCATTATCTCCATCCCTAATCTCCATCTGTCTCCCTCCCCTCCTGTTCTTTCAAGACATTCACAATTTACTTTGTTAGGCAGGTAATATATGGTGCAAATTTCTTTCCTGCATCCACAGAGTCCAGGAAAGAAACTTGCATTATTCCCCCCATCAACACAGACAGTGCTGCCAGGGGAATATCCCTCCTGCTAAGCAATTGTATTCTCCCAGCAGTGATCACCACTTGTTGCTATAGTAACCACTAGTGATCATAAGAGAATCTGCTCATTAATGGTTCAAATCTCAGCCAGTTCCTGCTGAACCAGCTGATATTTAAACTGTCAATGGCTGGTCTTCGCTCTTAAACAGCCCATACATTGATCACGTTTTTCATTCAATTAGGTTGAATCAAAAAAAAAAAAAAAAAAAACCCAATTCCCCCATCTACACATAGGTGGATGGGGTAATCCTCCCAGTGCTAGAACAACCAGAGTTGCTGTCCTGTCTATTCACAGCGCTGGTCTTTGTCTCCTTGGCAGCAATGGCAGCACATTGGAACCCAGTGCTGGTTACTTTATGGGGCTGATGTACACCCGATTCACAGCTGCACAGATCAGGAAATGTCTCACTGGCTGCGATTAGCACTGGAGTGTCGGCTTCCTGGTAGGAGATTGGGCGTGTGGGATTTCAAACACACCCAAGCCCATCTCGATTGGTTGTAGACAGTTGAGCTCCCTGCAGGTTACTTAGCAGCAGTGTAGCCTTCTCTGACATACTGATCGTGATGCAATCCAGGTGATCTAGTCAAATCTAGTGTTAAATATCAGTGATTTTATTGATCAAAGCCCACACTTTACAGGCATAGAGCTCACATGGCTGCTGAACATAGGGTTGAAACACACACACACACACACACACATTTGTACTCTGAATGCGAATACTGTGTTTATTCGATCTGACTGGGAGCATCACCTGGATCACATCTCGATCAGCATGTCAACAGAGAAGGTTCTACAGTATTACTGCTGTTAGGTGACCAGCTGGGGGTTTGGCTCTCTATAGCCAATAGTGCCAGCCTTCCCCTGCATGCACCCATAATGTCACCAGCACTAGGTCCTAATAGACTGCCGCCGCTGCCAAGGAGATGGATGCCAGACCAGCGCTGTCAATAGCAGGGACAGGACAGCTGGTGAACCCCACAGTGGCAAAACAGCAGGGCCCGGTGGCAAAGCAACCTTTGCAACCCTGGTAGTTCTCCAACTGCTTTGGACCCTTATAGTTTCTTGGTGTGCTGTGACATGCATGTTTTGTTTTCTGCCACCCTGGGGGGCCCCCAGTATAGTAGGAAGGGAGCTCACTGCAGAACATGTGAAAGGGCCTGTTGTGGATCGTAGTAAAGGGCCCCAGGATAGATATCTATATAGTGGGTATAGAAAGTATTCAGACACCCTTACATTTTTCACTGTTATATTGCAGCCATTTGATAAAATCATTTAAGTTCATTTTTTCCCCTCAATCTACACAGCACCCCATATTGACAGAAAAACACATTGAAATTTTTGCAGATTAAAAAAGAAAAACTGAAATATCACATGGTCCTAAGTATTCAGACCCTTTGCCCAGTATTTCCTAGAGGCACCCTTTTAATCTAATACAGCCATGAGTCTTTTTCGGAAAGATGCAACAAGTTTTTCACACCTTGGTTTGGGGATCCTCTGCCATTCCTCCTTGCAGATCCTCTCCAGTTTTGTCAGGTTGGATGGTAAACGTTGCTGGACAGCCATTTTTAGGTCTCTCCAGAGATGCTCAATTGGGTTTAAGTCAGGGCTCTGGCTGGGCCATTCAAGAACAGTCACGGATTTGTAGTGAAGCCACTCCGTTATTTTAGCTGTGTGCTTAGGGTCATTGTCTTGTTGGAAGGTAAACCTTCGGCCCAGTCTGAGGTCCTGAGCACTCTGGAGAAGGTTTTCGTCCAGGATATCCCTGTACTTGGCCGTATTCATCTTTCCCTCAATTGCAACCAGTCATCCTATCCCTACAGCTGAAAAACACCCACAGCAAGATGCTGCCACCACCAAGCTTCACTGTTGGGACTGTATTGGACAGGTGATGAGCAGTGCCTGGTTTTCTCCACACATACTGCTTAGAATTAACGCCAAAAAGTTCTCTTGGTCCCATCAGACCAGAGAATCTTATTTTGCAGCATCTTGGAGTCCTTCAGGTGTTTTTTAGCAAACTCCATGCGGGCTTTCATGCGTCTGGCACGGAGGAGAGGCTTCCGTCGGGCCACTCTGCCATAAAGCCCCGACTGGTGGAGGGCTGCAGTGATGGTGGACTTTCTACTAATTTCTCCCATCTCCCGACTGCATCTCTGGAGCTCAGCCACAATAATCTGTTTTTTTTCACCTCTCACCAAGGCTCTTCTCCCCCGATAGCTCAGTTTGGCCAAACGGCCAGCTTTAGGAAAGATTCTGGTCGTCCCAAACGTCTTCCATTTAAGGATTATGGAAGCCACTGTGCTCTTAGGAACCTTAAGTGCAGCAGAATTTTTTTGTAACCTTCGCCAGATCTGTGCCTTGCCACGATTTTGTCTGAGCTCTTCAAGCAGTTCTTTTGACCTCATGATTCTCATTTGCTCTGACATGCACTGTGAGCTGTATGGTCTTGTATAGACAGGTGTGAGGCTTTCCTAAACAAGTCCAATCAGTATAATCAAACACAGCTGGACTCAAATGAAGGTGTAGAACCATCAAACGGATGATCAAAAGAATTGGACAGCACCAGAGTTAAAATTTATGAGTGTCACAGCAAAGGGTCTGAATACTTATGCCCATGTGCTATTTCAGTTATTCTTTTTTTAATAAATCTGCAAAAATGTCAATTGTGTTTTTCTGTCAATATGGGGTGCTGTGTGTACATGGAGGAAAAAAATATTAACTAAATGATTTTAGCAAATGGCTGCAATATTAGAGTGAAAATTTTAAGGGGGTCTGAAAAGTGAGTGTGTGAGTAATTGCATTTTATAGTTGGCCCCCCACTTTTGTTCCTGTCCCCCCCATGTGCCACCCCTAAATATGAAAGCTGGAGACGCCACTGGTTCAATGTGTTACCTAGGGAGTGATTCTAACTGGGGGGAGGGGACTCAGAAGGGGAGAAGACCGATCTGTGTTGCTCTGTACTGGGAACACACCAGTCTCCTCTCACCTGTCAGGACGTGGATCGGTGTTTACACACAGATCCATGGTCCTGCTGATACAGGGCAATCACGAGTACCCGAGTGACACGAGAAGCAGAGGACGCCATGACACCTAGCCAGAACAAGAGCTGCACCGCCCAGCCGTCATTTGACGGCCAACAAGCGGTTAAAAAAGTATTTATCTGTGTTTGTCGCTTTTGGAGGGTTTCCCTCACTTCCTGTCCTGCTGACAGTCATACCAGACAGGAAGTGAGGCTTAATCTCTAAGGCAGGCCATACATTATTTTTTTCGTTCAACTCTGAAACAAAAAAAAATAAAAAAAAGTGCAGATTCTCCCATTCACACATTTGAGGTGGATGAGGGAATCCTCCCCACTGAACTATTGTATTCTGGCAGTGGGGAGCCTTACCGCCATCAGAACACAATAAATGTTGCTGGCTATAGCAAACGGCACTGAGTGTTCGTGAAAAACAAAGAGGGGGCTGGTTCGATCGAAATATTAGCTTGTGAACAACCAGGGTGCCTGTGCATGGATCCAAGTTCACCTGGTCCCTGCTGAACTGGCAAAATTTCTATCCATGAATGGCTGGCTTAAAGTGATCTTAAAGGTCGGATTTTTTTACCTGCTCTGTGCAATGGTATTGCACAGAGCAGCCCCAATTCTCCTCTTCTGGGGTCCCCGATGGCGCTCTTGGTCCGCCTCTTAGTGCCCGCAGAGCAAGCTACTTGATATGGGGCCACGTGTGTACCGACTCCTGAGCCCTGCGTGGGGCTAGGCTGCGCCCCCTGCTCCCCCTTACTGGCTGTTATTGACCATTGGCTCCTGCTGTTGCATCTGAGCCAATGAGGAGGGAGAGAGCTGAGAGCATCTGCTCGTGCTGGATCGAGATTGGGCTCAGTTATATATTTAGGGGGCTATGGGGGGAGCTGCACGCAGAAGTTTTACCTTGCATGCAGTAAGGAAAAAAATTCACACCTGAGATTACTGGAATTACATGATTCTGCTCGCGATTCCAGGATTGCTGCAAAACACTGGACACATTTGTGATGACATTTCTTAATGGCACCCAAACTGTGGTACGATTTTGCCACTGTCAAGTGACAAAATGTGCTAAAAT
Source organism: Rana muscosa (assembly GCA_029206835.1). Taxonomy (NCBI): domain Eukaryota; kingdom Metazoa; phylum Chordata; class Amphibia; order Anura; family Ranidae; genus Rana; species Rana muscosa. Next base: position 933,975,349 of record CM055118.1, on the reverse strand, counting down.
TGTGGAAAAATCACAATGCCAACCGCACCTGGCTCTGTGCCATGATTTGGTACACGAGCTTCTTTGGCGCATTTTTGGAGCTGAGGGAGGCCCATTCAAATGAATGGTGCCACTCAAAACGCAAAACAAAAAACACACAAAAAAGCTAAATAAAAACACAGTGATGCAGCAGGGGTCGCTGCAGTATGCTCAGGTGTGAATTTTCACATCTGTACAAAAACACACATTCCTGCAAAGCACAAAACCCGCAGCCCATTGCCGATGCATGGCAATGCCATTGAAATGGTTGTAAACCCTTACATATACCCACTGAAGGGATGATCCTCAGGTCAAAGATTAAACCAATCCTCAAACACAAGTTGTACCTGTATTTGCAGCCCTCTATTCTCCACATAAGATCAAAGTGCAGAATTTCTAAAGCTTGTCTGAGAGTTCAGGAAAACCGGAGTTAGACTTACCAGCAACTTTCTAGGAGTCTTCCAGGACATCCTGAGGCATAGAGCTCCTCCCTCCAGGAGAGGAAACAAACCAATTATCTTTAAAAGGCAGTCCTCCAGGCCTCCCCTTCAGTTTACCAAAGAACTACCCTTAGGCCTCGTACACACGGCCGAGATTCTCGTCGAAAAAAACATGTCATTTTTGCGACGAGATTCTTGGACAAGAAAATTGTCCCGGCCGAGTGTACACACGCTCGATTCAAAGAACCCGCGGTTCTTTGAATGGAGCGTACGCGTGACGTCATCCACTACGACGAGCATGCGCTCGTCACATTCGATGCCGTCGCCGCCATCTTGGTATACCCTACGTATGCCTAGGAAGCTACCGCGCATGCGTCAAATTCATTTTGAACATTCGCAGGCTTCCGGGAGGACAGGTAAGTGTACACACACTCACTTTTCTCGTCGAGAAACATGCCGACGAGAAAATAGAGAGCAGGTGCTCTATTTTCTCGTCGAGGTTACTTGTCGGTTTTCTCGACGAGAAACCACACCAACGAATTTCTTGGCAAGACATCTCTGCCAGCAAGTTTCTTGCTGGTTCTTGCCGAGAAACTCGGTCGTGTGTACGAGGCCTTAGTCTCTGAAAGACATAACACACTAACACAACGTCAGTACATAACTCAAACACCTAGTTAATAGACAAGCCGGGTGGGAAAACCAGGCTGTCCTGGAAGACTCCTAGAAAAAAAGTGTTACTGGTAAGTCTAATTCTGTTTTCCCACTATGTTTGGAGGACTGCCCTGCTGTATGACATCACTTCCGCTTTCCAGACTGGTTAGCATGGAGCTTCCTGTCATGTGACACCACAGAGAAGCCTGTGTAAACGAAAAATCTACATCTCCTACACCTCACGGCCGAGGGGAACTTTGCCAGAGCCAGCAGAGCGGCAACAGACTTCAGAACACCCCCATCCTTAATGGACATCATTTGCAAGTGAACCTGTAAGTATATATACACACTATACGTACGTTAATTATTACAGTAGGATTAATTTAGTTGGCGCCTCCACCCCCCTCTTTTTTACACTTCTGAGATAAGCAAGAAAACTTACTTTGTCAGGGCAGGACCATTGCCTTGAGGACCTTTCGTCAAAATGTCTGCTCCTTGTCAAACAAATCCAGACGGTAATGTCTTGCAAAAGTAGAGTATGATGACCATGCCTTGCAGATGTCCTCCAGGGAGGCTCCGGCCCTCTCTGCCCAAGATACTGAGACTGCCCTGGTAGAACGTGCCTTAACCAATGGTGCTTGTCTACCTTCTAACTGATAAGTTTCTAAAAAAGCGCCATTCTTATCCATCTAGCAATGGTAGATTTAAATGCTCTATAACCTTTGGGGGGGCCCCACACAATTAACAAAAAGGGAATATGAGTTTCTGAAACTTAGTGGCTTCTAAATAAATCAAAAAGACTTTGCTTAACGCCTAACAAAGATTCATCATCTTCCTCTGAGGTGGGGCGAAATGTTGGTAGTACAATGTCCCGCGTTCTAAGAAACAGACGCTACTTTAAGGAGGAAACCAGGATCTGTCTTAAGTATGATCCTGACCTCCAAAATTAACAAAAAAGGCTCCCGTATGGACAGAGCCTGCAGATCACTCACCCTTCTGGCTCACACGATCGCTATAAAAAAAAAAAAAAAAAAAAACAAACAACTGTTTTGAGTACAATCCATTTCAGTAATTTCTCCAGGGGTTCAAAAGGACTACCCGTAAGAGCCCTGAGGACCAAAGACAGATCCCAAGAGCGGCAGGCTCTAACCTTCACCGGCCTAGATCTCGCTAGGGCCTTGAAATTTTTTCGAATGCATTGATTTTGCTGTAGTGAAGTCTGGAGGAAAATACTTAAGAATGCGGTTTGAACCTTTAGGGTACTAATAGAAAGGCCCATTTCTACACCTGCCTGGAGGAAATCCAGTATCGCTGGAATCCCAGGATGATCCAGCCCCTGCTCTCCTAGCCAGGAATGAAATCTCTTCCATACCATGGCATAAATTGCCTAGGTTAGCGGCTTACGGCACCCCAGCAGAGTTTTAATCACTCCGTCTGAAAAACCCAGAGCTTTGAGCAGTTCCTCAGATACCAGGCCGTTAATTTGAGGTTCTCTATGGGTGGAGAATAGGACCTTGGGAGATTAAGTCTGACTGGAAGAGTCAATGGAGGACAAATGGCCAGTCTCAAAGTTAGCAAACGGCCTCTTTGGCCAGAATGGTGCAAATATGGTTAAGTCCGTCGATTCTTTCAGGAATCTTTGAAGAACCACAGCTATCAGCCTCACTGGAGGGAAGGCATGACACAGATTGAACTGCAAAGGATTGGCAAAGGCGTCTATCCCTGTAACCTGGTCCAGCGGGTGGATGGAAAATAACTGGCACCCTCTTGTGGGCCTCTGAGGCCAAGGGGTCCACCTCTGGCTGTCCCCACTGCTGCACAATCTCCTTGAATACATCGCTGTTGAGGGACCATTCGTCTTGACCCATGTGCTGACGACTGAGGAAATCCGCCAGAGAATTCTGCAAGCCTTTCAGGTGAACGGCTGACAGACAGGTTTACCTCGGTCCAACACAGAATCTTGCTCGCTATGGCCTGAAGAGCGGGGCTCCTTGTGCCCCCATTTGTTTAGATATGCAACGCCTGTCACATTGTCTGTCCACACCTGTAGGTGCTGTCTAACTATCCGGGATTGGAAGGCCTCTATAGCCCTGAGAATTGCCAGAAGTTCCCTCTGGTTTGAGGATCGACGAGCCTCTACTGATGACCAGGACCCCATTGCTAAGTTTTGCTCCAGATGGGCCCCCCAACCCAATGCACTGGTGTTGGTTGTCACCACTATGGCAAAAGGTCTGGCCCATGACAGACCCTTCCCCAAGTTGTGATGGGCTCGCCACCACCACAAAGTCCTTTTGACCTTGGCTGAAAGGGGCATAGGTTGATTCAGGCTATTTTCTGCCCTCCCAGTGACTCAACATGAGACTGTATAGGGCGCTGATGAAGCCAAGCCAACGGAACTGCTGAGAAGCAGGACGACAAACCCAGGACCCTCATAACATCTGATCGGGGCTGATTGGATAAAAGCAGGGCTACTACCTGATCCATCTTTAGAATCTTTTCCCTGGGGAGAAAGACTTATCTCCATTTTAGAGATTCTGTATTCCAAGTATAGGACCTCCTGAGACGGGGTTAGCTGGGATTTGGCCTGGTTGATCAACCACCCTAGAGAAACTAGGAAACTCTGGGCCTACTGTAGGTCCTTCTCTAGTTGGTGAAAAGATGGGGCAACAAACAGGAGATCGTCCAGGTAGGGTATCACCGTAATAGCTTTGACTCAGCTGGGCCAGGGCCTCTGCCAGTACCTTTGTAAAGATTCTCGGCGACGAGGACAGACCAAAAAAAAGTGTTCGGAACTGGTAGTGCAGAACTTATGAATCTATCTGTACTGCCAACCTTAGGAATTTTTGAAATTCCCAATGTATGTGGATATGCAAGTAGGCATCCATGAGATCTACTGTGGCCATGAAACAGCAGGTTGGTCACTGAAAATATTGACTCCATCCTTAACCGTTTGTACCTTACAAACTTGTTCAGGGGACAGAGATTAAGGATTAACCTGAACTTCCCGGAAGGTTTTCACGACAAACACGTGAGAATACACCCCCTGACCTTGCTCCATCTGGGGCACCTGAATAAGGACTCTTTGATCCACTAGATACTCTAATAACAGACCCAAAGCCTTTGCTTTTTCCCCAGTCTCTGGCCAGCTGGAACATTGAGGGGGGAACCGAATCGAACTCGAATCTGTAACCGTTCCTGATGTCCAGAATGAACGGGCTTGAAGTTGAATTTGTCCATTGTGGGAGGAATCCCCCAGTCTACCTCCCACTGGGACACAGGAGTCACTGGGGCTTAGGGGTGGTTTGAGGAGGATTAAAGATTCCTCCTCTTCCACGTCCCTTTTGGCCTGTCCAATGTTTCTTGGGAAGGCCATCCCTTTCTTGTTGGCCCTGTTGCCTGGGGCAACGAAAAAAAAGTTTGTTCTCGTTTTTCAGGAAAGGCCTTCTTCCTATCCCGAGTTCTTCCAAGTGCCTCCTTTAGGCCTGGTCCGAACAGGTGGTCACCCGAAAAGGGTAACCCACAAAGCTTAAGCTTAGAGGCGGAATTGCCTGTCCAGGTTTTTAGCCATACAGCCCTTCTAGCTGCATTAACTAGTGCGGCAGACCTGGCTGCCAGCTTTACCGACTCTGCGGAGGCGTCTGCCAGAAAGTCCACTGCATTGAATAGTAAGGGGAAAATTTAACTGCTGCCTAGATGTACCAGCAGAAATGTGGGATTGTAATTGTGTGAGCCAGCACTCCAGATTTCTGGCCACACAAGTGGCTGCAAGGGCTGGTATCAACCCTATTGAGGCATCCCACGCCCTCTAGCAGCACATCCCCCCTCTTATCCATGGGATCTTTGAGCGACCCCAGGTCGTCAAAGGCCAAATCTGTCCTTTTATAGACTGGCTAATGGTGCATCCAATTTGGGAATCTTATTCCAAGGATGAGAAGCATCTGCTTCAAAGGGGAACCTCTGCTTAATCTACCAGAAAAGAATGGCCTCTTTTCTGGCTGTTCCCACTCCAGCAAAATCAACTCCGTTTTATGTACGGGAAACACCTTGGCTTTCTGTGCACTAGACCCCGATACATTAGGGCGTGCTTGGAGTTGGACCAGCTCCTCACGGATTTCTAACATGTCAAATTGCTTTCAAGAAATCCCCCACATCATCCAGAGAGAATTTTTATCTGGACCCCCCTGGAGGAATCATACTCCCTCAGAGCCGGAAGCTGAATCCACCAAAGAGGTTAGCGATCTTGGTACCCTCTCTATCCACCTCCTCCTGACTGGGTTCAGACGGAGGGTGCACTGGCTGCTCTGGACAGGGAAGAAGAGGGACCCTGCATCCTGTCATTCATTCCTTTGAATGATTGAAAAGTGGATGCCATCTCGTCTAACTGAAGTCAGGATTTTGTGACACCCTGCCATGATTTTCTCAGCAGCCTCAAGGATGACTCTCTGGCATAGTGGCTTCTCCCAATTAGAGCCTAACTTAGCCCCACAAACGGCACATATTTTTCTGGCCGGCTGCAAACGAGTCTTGTCCTAGGCTTTAAACATGAAAGCCAAACAAGAAAAAGGAAAAAAAATAATTTCCATCAGTATGTCTCCCTGACCCACTAATGTGCTCGAGTCAGCCTAGGAAGTGCCCAGCCCTCAGAGGTTCTCCACCCAGGGAGGGGTATGTAGGTGTCCAATACCCCGACACCCCAGTGTAAGGAATGATCAACCCTCACCACCTTACCTGGAGCCTACAGCCTGAACAGGTCTCCATAGTCCCTGGTGCTTGCGCAGCCTCGCCGAGCCTTTTCACCACTCTGGAAGGCCTGGCTATCCCCCGCTGCGCCCAAGAGACTAGAACTGTGTCTCAGGGCGCCCTTTGATAAAACTGTTCCGCCAGAAGCCCCCATAACTTCCCGCCCACTTGAACGCAGAAGCCACGCCCCCCGCCATACCCGGAAGTGTCAGTCAAATCGCCGTGGCTGGCCGAGCGTCTCCCACCCGCAGGCCCAGGACGTCAAACATCACCAGAGACATAGGTACAGGCGGTAACAGGGCATTAGGTCTGTGGACATCAAAGGTCCTGCTCTCTCCAAGCTAGTGGCAGCGGTGGGGCTGGCAACCTTGCTCTTCCCCAGCAGGACCGAGGGGTGCCCAGGCACAGGAGAGTCCATCGCCAGGGGCTCTTCCTAGGACAGCCCTGAGACATGGAGCTCCCTTAAGTTCCTATAGCGTGCCCCTTCCCATCCAACAGGAAACAATAACTGAAGAGGGAGGCATGGATGACCGCCTTTTAAAGATAATTGGTGTGTGTTTCCTGTCCCGGAGGGAGGAGCCCTATGTCTCAGAGGCTGTCCTGGAAGACAAAGAAAATGGGGGGGCAGAAAGCTGAAGTTACAAACAGCTCTGCGCAGTGGAGGCAAGGGACAACCCCCTTCACACAGCTCACAGGAACAGAACTGAGGCTGTCAATCAGCTGAAGCTCCCTTCCCACGTCACTTTTCTCTTGGTGTCAGGAAAAAGCGTCAGAAGTGACTCACGCTGATAGCCGAAGAACAAAGCACAACACAAAAATGATATGTAATGCTTTTAATACACACTATAGAGGTATATGCTTTGTTCATATTTCAGGTTTACAACCACTAGCGCCCCCCATGCATGTTTGGATGTGCCAAAATGCAGTTACAAAATACCTCATGTTCTGGTGTGGAGTTATTTTTCAAAAGGGTCAGGCATTTCTTCTGCGCAGTTCTTGCACGTCTGGCAGCCCTTTGAAATGAGTGGGCTGCCCTAAACATGACATGCAAAAATGCGCCTGCATTAGGTGTGAATGGAGCCTAAGGGAGACCTATAGAGCAGCAAAACCTGCCAGGGGTTCTAATCTCTCCATACTCCATCCAAAACTAAACAAAAAAATAAATACATAAAAATCGACATATTTGATCCCAAGCTCTCCCCTGCTTCCATGATGTGTGTGATGTGGGGTTCCTTGTATATACTCACACTACAGTACTCCCCTTTCTTTCCTGTGTGGCACAGCACTGATTTGTGTACATCTCCTTTGCTACAGCCCCGCCTCTCCTCCACTAATCACATGATATGCTTTGTGCGACACGTCATATGAATTTTAGGCGGGTGTTGAGTGATAATTCACTGTATACAGTGATCAGGGTACCCAGGGAGAGTCCAGTGTAGAAACAAGAATACTAGCTTGCTGATAAATGGGAGGGTGTACATGCGATTGGATACTTTGTCCACAGTCAGCTCCCGTACAGCACGTGACATCTGTCATGTGCTGAATACGGAACTGCGCTACAGCCACTGTGTGCTATATTGTGACTACTGCACAGATTGTATATGGGATCGGGGGCCGGGGAGAGTGATGTCAGCTTGTAGCATGTGAGTGATCGCATCTGAGAACATGGATCAAAGCACAGCAACATTCTATTGGGGAAGCAGCAGGCTGTGTAAAATGTGCAACCCTATTTTAGAGACATCGACCTCCCAGCTGCTCCTCATTTCCTCCTCTGGTGTTGAGATCTGTAAATAAATCAACACTTAATTGCCAAATACATGAATATTGCACTTACATTGGAACATAAGTTCCACTGTTATTCATTGGGAACTGGCAGGCTATTATTGTAGACGAGAAGAGCAATGTGTCTTCTGCAATTAAATCCACCTACCTTCCTGGGCACACCAATCCCCTGCTTGTAAAATGGGCTGCGCATACACATCTCTGCTTAGTGGCCAGCCTGACCCCTTTGTGCCAGAACAGCTTCCTGCATGGGAGTGACATCCTGTGGCAATGCAAGTTAAAATATTTACCTCCCAACTTTGCCAGTATGGTCTCCGTAACCTCACAAATAAAGTGTCTGGCTTGAGAATTTTCCATGTTTAAAAAGAGAAGTATGGGAATCTTTTTTTTTTTTTTTTAAAACATACTTGCCTAGCTGGATGCTGCATCATTCCCCCACCGGCTCCAACACTGAGAACCGAGTGATCAAACACTGCTGGTCACTGTCCCAACAGCTCCCTGAGCAGAGAGCTGGTGACTGTCAGTCACCACTCTGCTCTACCTCCACCCCTCTGCTCTCACTGGAGTGCTGGGCTGTGGAGGGGGGTGGGATTGGCTGGCTCAGGCTCTGTGGCTCGCTGAGAGACTGAGCCAGGTGCCAGTCCAGGCATGTGGGTGGATCTGGACCATATGGTCACAATCTTGGCAAATCTGGAACAGCTCGGTTTAGTCTGCCAACAGCAGGCTTCAGTTCACCCTCAGCAAAAACAAAGGGGCACAGGAGTGCAGAACAAACTGTTCTCCTGTGATCCATAGAAGTACAGCCATACAGGCTTTGGCTGTACTTCAACAGTTGGCAGCCAAATCCCTGAAGGGGGAGTCCATTACCGCAAAACGCATTCGCTTGATACACTTGTCGTTACTATCAATAAACCTTTTAATCTACCTTCAAATTTGTATTCCTTTGGACACCAGGCTCATTCTCACCTTACCATTTCTAGTCTATGAGTGGGAAGGACCATAAAGTCGGACCAAAGAGGCAGCAGCCCACACCCCAAAAGGGGATGCCGCAATTATCCTACAATGGGCCCAATCTACTGGAACAGCTCTCCCCACTCACCCATCCATGACGACTAGTAGCTGAAGTAGTCGGTCCAGCGTATCTCGTAGCACAAATGACACTTTTCTCCTGCATACACTGCCTGCCTTCATGCTCTATGTACTTCTCTCCCAAAACATTGCCCTCTATCATACCCTCTTCACTCAACTACACATACTGCCTAACATCATACCACCCATACTCCTATGCATATATGCCCAGCTGTCATACTCCCCAAGCTCCGACCATGCTGCCCACCTCTCCCCTGCCCCTAATGCCCACTGTTATACCCTCCACATTTTATACTCTGCATTTACAGTGCCTTGAAAAAGTATTCATACCCCACACTGTCACGTTACAACCAAAAACGTTAATGTATTTTATTGGAATTTTTTAGTGACAGACCAACACAAAGTGGCACATAATTGTGAAGTGGAAGGAAGATGAATGTAGGGCTGCAACTAATGATTATTTTCATTATCGATTAGTTGGCCGATTGGTGTTTCGATTAATCGACTAATCGGTTAGAAAAAAAAAAAAAAAAAAAAAAAGTAATTTTGCTGCGATTTGCATTTTTTTTTTTTTTTGCCCAATTTGTTGTTGGGCAGATTACAACATGCTTTTCTGCAGCTTCTCCATTGAAGTATATTAAACCCAAAAAACTAAATAGCACCGTTTTGCATTAAAAAAAGTCCTTGCCCTTTCCAAATACACAGCAGCTGAAAAAATCATGGATGTGAACATGTCCCATAGGAAACCATGTAAATGAACTCGTGTGTTTCTGAAAAAAGCACCAAAAAAAACAGAGGAGTGACCCAGGTCTGAGATGTTTAGTAACATAATAGGGTTAAAAAAAACTAAAATTAGTACAAAAAGAGCAAATAATCGCTACTGAAAGGGGTTCATTTTTTACTGTGGGACAGTTAATTTACAGTAGCAATTTGCTCTTTGTACTATAAAGGGCTAATTTTAGTTTTTTTAACCCCATTATGTTACTGGTCGATTAATCGATTATGAAAATTGTAATCGATTTCATAATCGATTAGTTGTCAATCGATTAGCTGTTTCGGCCCTAGATGAATGGATTTAATTTTTACAAATAAATATCTGAAAAGTATGGCGTGCATTTGTATTAAGCCCCCGTTACTCTGATACCCCCCTAACCAAAATCTAGAACTAATTGACTTCAGACGTCACCTAATTAGTAAATAGAGTCCTCCTGTGTGTGATTTATTCTCAGTATAAATGCAGCTGTTCTGTGCAGCACAGAGGTTTTTTAGAGAACCTTAGTGAACATCATGCAGGCCAAGGAACACACTAGACAGGTCAGAGAAAGTTTTATAGACGTTTAAAGCAGATGTTATAAAAAAATATATCCCAAGCTTTGAACATCTCATGGAGCACTGTTCAATCCATCCGAAAATGGAAAGAGTATCACACAACTGCAAACCTAAGGCATGGATGTCGACCTAAAGTGACAGGCCGGGCAAGTAGAGCATTAATTGAAGAAGCAGCCAAGAGGCCCATGGTAAATCTTGAGGAGCTGCAGATGCACAGCTCAGGTGGGAGAATCTGTCCACAAGACAACTATTAGTCGTGCACTCCACAAGTCTGGTCTAAGAGTGGCAAGAAAAAAGCCATAGGAAGTCCTACTTGCAGTTCACAAGAAACATGTGGAAGAAGGTAAGAAGAAGGTGCTCATCAGGTCAGATTAGACCAAAACAGCATTTTGCTTTTTAGGCCAAAAAGTTCAGTGTTTAATATGCTAGAATGGCCCAGTCAAAGTCCAGACCTAAATCCAATTGAGAATCTGTGGCAAGACTTGAAAATTGCTTTTCACAGATGCTCTCCATCCAATCTGACAGAGCTTGAGCCATTTTTCAACGACGAATGGGCAAAAATGTAACTCTAGATGTGCAAAGCTGGTAGAGACATCCCCAAAAAGACTTGCAGCTGTAATTGCAGCAAAAGTTGGTTCTACAAAGTTTTGAACAAATACACGCCACAATTTTCACAGATTTGTAACAATTGTAAACCATTTATTATTTTCCTTCATCTTCACAATTATGTGTCACTGTGTTGGTATATTACATAATATTGCAACAAAATTAGATTTACAATTGTAAAGCTTCGCATTTTCACACGAATGCATTAAGGTGAAAATCCGATGTTTACAAGCCCTCCAGTTAACTTACCTTAGCACTCAAAAGTCCCGTGTCGTGAAAGAGCTGGCTACGCGCCCCTTTGTTCTCGGCTCTTCATTGGAGATTGATATCAGCGCAGCCATTGGCTCCCGCTGCTGTCAATCTAATCAATAACGTGGCGCATCGGGCCGAGGATACACTTGGGGCTATATCCGCTGACTGCATCACAGGAGCACGGCCACAAGCTCCTTGGGAGAGCGCTTCCCAGAACAAGGGTCAGCTCGTGGGGGAGTTGCCGAGACAACCAGAAAACAAGGATCAGGGCGACTTTGCAAAACGAGCTGCACAGTGGAGGCAAGTGCAGCGGGTATATACACTTTTAAAACTGGTGAAGACACCAGTGATGCATGGTTACCTGCAGCCCAGCAGGTGGCGCTGTCACTCTGGGCTGGGGGTGAACCATCGCTGCAGCGCCGTACCCTTTGTGACCTCTCGCGGCAGTTGAGGGGCAGGGAACCCGCCGTGCTTGCTGGGAGAGAGTATAAAGGGGGCGGACATCTTCGCCGTGGGGTTCGAGTCCCAGGCACCTTCAGCCTGAAGGCTGCTGTTGGTGGCCTAGGCCTGGACACCTGGAGTTTGTGTTCCATCCCAGACACCTTCAGTCTGGGGGCCCAGTACCTTCCGCTGGGTCCCGCGAGGGAGGGATTGTCCTAGGGGGCCCCCGGGAGTGGGGCACCCAAATCCAGAAGCGTAAGGGACCGGAGGAGGGACTCGCCCGAAGATCTGGTGCAGCATATTGCCAGTGCCGGGTGAACCTCTGCAGACCGCCCGGAGGGATATCTTTCCCGAACAGGGGCCCAAGTTCAGAGAGGAAGGTGGTTCATGTGTAATAACCAGTGGCAGCAGTCCAACTATTCAACTTAGGTCAGTGGCAGAGACCGTGCGCCAGGCCTATTTGCTAGCAAAGGAATAGGAGAGTTCAGTTGTGCCTGGGCCTACTCGTATCCACACCCCTGTTTGTTACTTAAAGTTCAACCGATTGTGTTCACCCTGAAACCAGAGAAATAAAGGAGTGTTGGACTTGCGATTGGTGTGGGGCTCTATTGGCAGACATCTCCATGGAAAAGGCTTCGTATGCAGTGAACAGACCCAGAGGTAATTCAATGTAACTTAGCTCAACCCTCATACACATGTGAGGGGAGAGCTTGGCGTAGTGTTCCTGCACTCTGCTCTCCCAGGTACCCCTAGAAACAAGCCGCTCAAACGAGAAGACCCGAGAGAGGCTCGCTACACAAGTATGACATGTTTTTTTTTTAAGCAAAGAACCATTACAACCCCTTTAAGTTTTTGGTTGCAACATGACAAAATGAGGAAAATTTCAAGGGGTATGAATATTTTTTCAAGGCACTTCACATCCAGCTGTCACACGCGCCACACCCTTCCCTGCACATACTACCTGCCATCATACCCTTCACACTCCTTACTGCTCATAGTCATACCCTCTAAACTCCTACCCTGCACATGCTGTCAAACACTCCACATTTCTTCTGTGAATATACAGTGGGTATAGAAAAGAATCACTACCCTTTTAAAATAATCACATTTTGTTGCTTTGCAGCCTGGCAGATGAAGACAGGCAGTTTGTTTTATCCAGCTATATTTACTCAGTGCAACTTATAACATCCAAAAGAAAAACATAACATGTCAGAAGAAAATTAAAAAAACAGAATTACTGAGTTAGAAAAAAAATCACCCCCTTCTATTTTCTTGAACCACCTTTTTCTTTACAGAGTTTAATCTGTTGGGATATGTCTCTACTATCTTTGTGCATCTAGACTTTGCAATATTTGCCTACTCTTTGCAGAACTGTAAAAGTAAAATTTGATAGTTACCGTTTGTGGACTGCAGTCTTCAAGTCATTTCAGATTTTCAATGGGGATAAAGTCAGGGCTCCGATGAGGCCATGCAAACACATTCACTTTTTTTCTCCCTCAACCACTGTGGTCATTTTTGCTGTATTCCTTGGGTCGTCATGTTGGAGGGTAAACCTTACTCCCATTGACAGCTTTTTGGCAGAGGGCAGCAGATTATCCTCAAGAATTTGACAGTATTTTGTCCCATCCATTTTTCCTTTTATCCCAACAAGTGCTCCAGTCCCTGCTGCAGAGAAACACCTCCATAACAGGATATTACCACCTCCATGCTTTACTGGAGGAATGGTGGTATTTGGATGTGAGCTTATTGCATTTCCGCAAGACATATCTTTTGGTATTGAGGCCAAATAATTCAATTTTAGTCTCATCCAACCATAGCACCTTTTTCCATGTGGCCTCAATCTTCGAGGTACATTTTGACAAAGCTCAGTCATGACTGCATGCGGCCTTTGAGTGGCTGTTTTCTTGCAACCCTGCGATTTGTGATATTGTTGTCACATGCACACAATAAGCACTGTCAAAAATTCCTGCAACTGCTTCAGAGCTGCTGTAGGCCTCTTGGTAGCCTCTGACCAGTTTCCTCCTGCCTCTCCAAGTTTGGAGCGATGTTCTGATCCATGGAGGCGCTGTGTTGTACCAAATACCTTCCACTTTTTAAAGTGGTTGTAAAGCCAATATAAATAAAAAAAAACCTTCAAGACAAAAAAAGGCATAATGAGCTTGTATGCATTATGAATTACTTACCTTAGATCGAAGCCCCCGCAGCGGTCCTCGTCCCTCCCCCTCCTGCAGCGACATCTCTCCCGGGGGTTACTTCCAGGTATCGCAGCTCCTGGGGTGTGATTGGCCGAAGCTGCCATGTCACTCCCACGCATGCGCGTGGGAGCCTCCGGTAACGGCACAGGCACTTCAGTTTTCCCCAGTGCGCATGTGCCAATGACATCGGCACATGCAGGGAAGAGGGGAAATCTAAACCGTGCAGGTTTAGGAGATATCCTGGGTAGCTACAGTCAAGCCTTAATATAGGCTTACCTGTAGCACAAAGTGGTTGTAAAGTGTTTACAGACACTTTTTTTTTCATTTCTGATCTTTATTAAACCATTTTCCAATTTAAGGTACATTCAATCCCCTTTCCCCTCCCCTCCCAAATTCCCATACAAAACAGATAATAAATAATATCTTCTTAGAACCAGCCAACCCGTCTTCCCCTTCCCCTAAACTTCCATCCACTCCTTTCATACTCCATCCCCCTCCCCTTCAAACTCCCCCACTCTCACTCGTTCCATCCTTACCTCCTCCCACTCATCCATCCCTATCTTTGAAGTCTTTACTTATATTGAATTACTATTTTTATTTTTTCAAATCTTTTTAGAGCTCCTTGTCCAATATATGTCGTCCTTTCTTTTAGTATTGTTAGGTTCACATTTTGCTCCCAGTCATTGCTAGACGGTGGGGAGGCTGATTGCCATTTCTGCGCTATCAGCTTCCTAGCTTGGAATAGGCATCTTGTTATTGCTAACTTGGTATTATCATTTGTCCCCTCCCCCTCCAGCCAGCCCAGTACACATTGTAGGGGTTCCAACTCCATCTGTATTTCAAAAGTCTGCTCTATCGTTCTCACAACCTCCCTCCAATATCGATGTAACGTCGGACATCGCCAAAACATGTGTATCATGTCCCCCTTCTCTTCCACACCTAGGACAACTATCGTCTGCTCTGCGCCCAAAACGAAAAAGTTTATACGGGGTGTAATATGCTCGATTTAACAAAAGGTAGGACATCCACTGAGAGGGAGACAGTGATACCGTCGGAGCGAGTTCCAAAATTCTACCCCACTGTTCATTAGATAAATTACCTATGTCTTTTTCCCATTTCTTCCTATGTGCCTGACCATGGGTTCCCCTTTAGCTCCCCTCATGCAAAAATTGGTAAATCCTTGATATTGCATATTTAGATGTTTTGGTGTTGACTATTTCCTTTAAAAGAGGGATCTTAATCCAAATCATTACTGTTCCTTTATATTGTTTTGCTAATGCATGCCTTATCTGTAGGTATTTGTAGAAAGATGCATTTGGGAGTTGATATTGTTCTCTTAATGTCTGAAAAGTTTAGTATGCCATCCTGATACAGCTGTGAGACATATTTTATGCCCTGTCTTTCCCATTCCTTAACTATTCCCATCTTCTGTATTTCTATTAAGTTGTCATTATCCCATATAGGGGCATACTCATTAATCCCATTATATCCAAGCACAGTCTTCACCTCTTTCCATGTTCTAATCATAAGGTCCAGGGTAGGCGATTTAATAGGAAATGAGCCTGACTCCACTGCTTCTACTAAATCATGCGTAGGGTTCTGTATTAATATTCTCTTTTTTGTTTCTCCTCCTTCCATGTTGCTGCCCTTCATGTATTGGATCTGGGCTGCCAAGAAATAGCTAAACGGATGTGGTAGTGCCACCCCTCCCTCTCGCTTGGTCTTCTGTAAAGTACTTAATTTTATTCTTGCTACGCCCCCTTTCCAAATTAACTCCCTGTATATACTTTCTATTTTATGAAACCATTTTTTGTTTACCCACACTGGGGAGTTTTGTAGGACATAGAGAAGCTGTGGCATCCAGACCATTTTTTATTAAGTTGCAACGGCCTGCCACTGAAAGTGGGAGGCATTTACATTTTACTTTTTCCCCTATATTTATTAAGCAAGGGTATCAGATTATCTATAATGTAATGATTAGGGTCTTTGGTTATATTTACCCCCAGATATTTTATTTGAGTTATTTGTATCTGTGTAGCCTCTTGCGGTAAAGGATTTAAAAGAGGGTCCACTGGCATCATAGATTTTCCCCAATTTATGGACAGGCCCGAATCTTCCAAAGTTCCTTATTTGTTCCATTGCTTTTCCCAGTGAATACTGGGTATCCCCCAGTAACAAGAGGAGATCGTCGGCATATAATACTACTTTCTCCTCTATCTCCCCTCTTTTAAATCCTCTTATCTCCGGGGTCGACCTAAGAGCTATTGCTAGAGGTTCTATTGCGAGGGCAAACAGAAGGGGGGGCAGCGGACACCCCTGTCTCGTTCCCCTCTGCAATCGAAACCTCTGATTGAACATTGTTCACTTTCACTCTCGCTTCTGGGGTTTTATATAACAATTTGACCCATTTCATGAAAGTCGGGCCAACCTGGAACTCACTCAAGGCTCTCCACAAATATTTCCATTCAACATTGTCAAAGGCCTTGACGGCATCAAGCGATACAATTGCTCTTGTTCAATCTTCCTCTGTTGGCATCTGAAGGTTCATGTAAACTCTTCTTATGTTTGTATGGGTAGCCCTGCCCGGGATAAATCCCGATTGGTCAGGGTGCACCAATTTCTTGACTACCTCTGTTAATCTGGCCGCCAAGACCTTTGACAATTTTTACATCTGTGTTGAGTAAGGATATAGGTCTATATGATGAAGTATCCAGTGGATCCTTTCCTTCTTTATGGATAACTATTATTGTTGAATCCATCATAGACGGAGGGAGTTCACCTTTATCCATAGAGCTATTTAGGACCTTAGTAAGCTCCGGGAGTAGCTCTTTCCCAAAGTGTCGCTAGGTCTCCACTGGGAGACCGTCCGGTCCCGGGGATTTCTGTCCAGCCATCGCTTGTACTGCATGTTGTACTTCTAAAATTATGGGTTTATCTAGCTCTGCTCTATCTCCGAGAGTGAGGGAATGGTTAACCTTCCAAAAAAGGCATCCACTTCCTCTCTCCTTTCCTCTTGCCTTGAGCTGTATAGATCCACATAAAAGTCCCGGAAGCTATTATTTCTGATTTTTGGGAAGTAATTCTGTCCCCTTTTACCCTTATCGCTGGTACCATTGAGCTAGGTGAGTTTGATTTAATTAATTGGGCCAACATTCTACCTGCGCTTTCTCCTTCTGCAAATGCTGTTTTTGAAAGATTTGTTTATTTTCTATTTTCTTTAAAATTAATAAACGATAGTTCTGCTGCGCTTGTATCCATGCTCTAGAGTTATTGAGTGTTGGATCCCTAATAAATTTTTTTTCCTCCCTAAAAACCAACTCGCTAGCTATTCGCTCATTTTCTCTGGATTGTTTTTTTATCCTAGAGATTTTTTGAATCATTATGCCTCTGAGGAAGGCTTTTAATGTGTCCCATACCACTTGTTCTGAGGCAGTACCTTGATTTCTATAAATTCTCTGATCTCCTCTAATATCTCTTTTGGATCTTTTATTAATTCCATCCAGTGTGGATTTTCCCATCCCTTTGGTGTATTATTTCTCCTGTGTCTAGTTCCACCATCATTGGGGAGTGGTCCGAGAGACTCCTTGGCATATATTTCACTTGTTTTATTATTGGTATTGCCTCTTCATTACCAAGGACTAGATCTATTCTTGAAAGCGTGGAGTGTGTTCTGGAGAAACATGAGTACTGCTGAGTCTCGGGGTTGTGTAATCTCCACACATCCTTCAGACCTATTTCATCCAAAAATTTAGATAATCTAGCATCTTATTCTATTCTGATGTCCATTACTGGGGAATCTGTCCTAACACCAGTCTACGACAGTGTTAAAATCTCCCATCGTAATCACCGGTACCTCCGGTCTCTCCAGAACAAACTCCATCAAGCTAGTCAACACTATAGTATTAAAAACGGGGTGGAATATACAGGTTGACCAGTATATATGGTTTGTTGTCTATCTTACAATGCAAGAAGACATAGCGCCCTATATCGTCCACCTTGCTCTGGATACATTTAAACATTATGCCCGCTTTAATGAATATGCTTACTCTAGAGTATGAGGTGTGGACCGAGTGGAACTGCGTTTGAAACTCTCCATCCTAATTGGGGTGCCGAGATATTCGTAAGATGGGTCTCCTGGAGGCATATAATTGAGGCTCCATATATTCTCATCAAAGACATTACTGCTGCCCTTTTCCCTAAATCTCCCAAACCTCGAACATTCCATGAGCATATTAAATTTTTCACTTGTGCCCTATTAATCAATTTTTACTGCAAGTGTAATTGTCCATATCCATAGTGAGCCCCCTAAGTATCAAGACATGCCCGTTTCTTTCAATATTTTCTTCATATTCTCTTTGTGTAACCATCACCTCCATTCTTTCTCTCCATGCATACATACTTTCTTGTGTACCCTTGTCTCCACCTTCCTCAGCTTGGGTTGAGGCTTCCTATTGTGACCCATACCTACATCCTCCCTCAAATCTTCACCATTCTGGTGCATCCCATGTTTTGTTTCCCCTTTATTCCCTCCCCCTCCCCACCTCCCTCCTAATCCAAAATACATCTACCCCATTCTTCATCCAGATTTTATACTTGGGAGATTGTACCTGCTTCCCCCTTATAAAGGGAGACAGCATGAGCATCGTTCCCTTCATTCAGACTCGCCCCTTATCCCTCCCCTCCCTCACCTCTTCATATCCCTCTCGTGTCTCTCTCCCCCAAAAAGTAGAGAACAAGCAAAAAAAAAAGAAAGGGGGGATAATGATCCCTGTGTATTTCAAATTCTAAAATTTTATATTTCGTGTTTCCCTTTATAGGTATATCTACTTATCCCTGTCTCCTAGTAAAAAGGAAAAAAAAAAAAATCATGTCTTGAGTAAATATAATAAACAACAGTCAATATGTATAATCTCTACGGGACTTCACTATGCGATAATAGCCACTCCGTTGCCCCCTCCGATGTATCAAAAAAACTTTATCCCATCTGGTGCGTTCACCCTCAGTCTTGCTGGATATAGTAGTGCATATGTAAGTTTTAATTGCTGTAGTTTGCGTTTTACTTCGCCAAACCTAGCTCTTTTCTTCTGCAGTTCTGGTGAAAAGTCTGGGTAAATAGATATCCCAATTCCATTATATAGGACATTTCCCATCTCTCGGGCCTTCTGGATTATTATCATTTTATCTTTAAAATTAAACATCTTGATCAGGAGGGGGCGGGGGGGCCGTCTTGTCTAAGGCGTCTGGCAGGGACCCTATGCGCCCTTTCCACCGCTAGGAATTGCGAAAAAGATTCTTGGCCATATGTCTCTCTAATCCATTTTTCAGCAAAGGCTATTGGGTCTACCCCTTCGCTATGTTCTGGAAGTCCCACAATCCGAATGTTTTTCCTCCTCATTCTATTTTCGATTTCATCCATGTTCAGCTCCTGTTTAACCATTTGTTCTCTCATTTCTAAGGGGGGTCAGTACATCCTCCACCAGACTGACTCTCTCCTCCAGGGCAGTTCTTACATTTACTTGTTGTAAATCATGTCTTACCAGGGTCACTTCCTCCTGTATTGTTCAGAGTTGGGTAGTTACTTCAAAGAGGTTTTACAGAAGTTAATTGCTGCAAGCACTTCTTTTAATGTTGGCTCACTTTGCTCCTCTCTTGTGCCCTCAACTAAAGTTCCACGTACCCCTCTTGCCCCATTAACTCCAGAGAGTCTCGTCTCCATATCACCCCCATCTAGGGGTGTATGGTTTTGCCCCTGACTTCTTCTTGCCCCAGAAGCCCCAGACTGCGATTTAGGCTGCTGGCTATTTTTTGGAGGGGTCTGGGTTGGGGGTTGATCTGGGTTAAATGTATATTTTCCCAATTTCGCTGCCGCTTGGCTTGCTGCCATGCTTGCCTTTGTGGTCCGTTGGGTTGACATTATGGGGACTAAGAGCTGGAAACTGGGGTGCTGCTGTGTTAATGTCGGCTATAGTGGGAGACGATCAAGCAAACAAGCAGATAGCCTTAAGGCAAGGGTAAAAAAAAAAATATATATATACCCGTCCACTATAATTCTCTCCAACTGTCTACAAGCCAGGTTTATCAGGGTTGTCAGGTGGAGGAGAGAAAAAGAGAAAAAACACTGTACAGGAGGGATTCCTCCGTCTCTTTCCCCCTTTTTCATTACCAGTGGTGTAACATAACTTATTAGCAGTGTCTCTAGGCGCAGCTCTCCTATGCAACCAGTGACAGCAGTGATTCCTTATGATAAGCTTTTAATCAGTCCTTGGTTAGTTTATGCTTTTGTATCTCTCCTTGAATATATGATATTTAAAGCTTCTCTATTTTGAAGTCATTCTGAAGTCATAAGCTAATGTGCTGGGTGGGTATCGGGGGTCTAAGATCTCTACTCCTGTCCGCTGAGGGAGCTGACACTCTCTGCGCTGTTTCACGGGGGGGGGGGGTAGTGTGGGGTAGTGGGGGGGGGCGCCTCTCTTGCAGACGTCCCTACTCCACTCCTTCCCCCTTCCGCCACAACCACCAAATCTATCAGATAGTATGCAAAGAATATCAGCGCAGTCCAGTCCTTACCCTTCCTCTGATGCACTTTGCTCTGTTCCTCCGGTGCACAACTCGCGTTGACTTCCTGGTTTGTGAGTCACCTGCTCCTTGCTTCTTGCTCCACGCAAGGGATTGTGGGGACTGTAGGCTGCAGGCCGGCGGATCACCGCGGGCACTTGTTCTCCTTCCACACTGCAGGGGGGGGGTCGCTGTCTGCGAGCCACAGACTGCACACTCCACCGTCCGCCGTCACCACATCGTGGGCTGCAATCTCCCCACTCTCCAGCTACACATCCCGATTGGGTAGAGGCTCGGAAGAGGCACATGGTATAGGATCCAGTCTCGGGGTTATGAGGGGTCGCAGCCTATGGCATAGTTAAGACCATAGTAAGAACTGGGAGGTAGACTGGGGAATCACCTTGGATGTCTCATCTGGCAATCTCTGGCAATCTCCTTCAATGCTACACAGGTGGTAAAGGTACGAGGGGAGGGGGGAGAGGCGTCTTCCTCTCACGCTCACACCATGGTCACGCCTCGGTGCCTTTTACAGACACTTTAATAGACTTCATTGTGCTTCTAGGCATGGATAAAGCCTTTGAAATTTTTCAAAATCTTCTGACTTGTGCCTGTCCACAACTTTATCCCAGAGATCTTTTGACAGTGCCTTGCCACCGATAGTGCAACTGAAGCAATCAATCAACTACAAGGAATGAAATGGGGAAAGCTCTTTTCATGCGGAACAAACCAAAAATGACCACAGCTGATCAGTTTAAAGTCAAATGGCTTTGTGTCATGGAGAAGGCGATTAGCTACACTTGATTGAGTTTAAAAGTCATTTTTAGGAGGAGGGTTATTTTTTTTCCAAGTTGGATTGAGTAAATACAGCTGATACAACAAAAACTGTGTCTTCATTTCAGGCTGCAAAAGAAAAATTAGATTCTTCACCCACTGTATGTCCAGCTGTCATACCCTCCCCTGCATTTACTGCCCACAATTGAACCCTCTACACTACTCCCCTGCAGATGCTGCCATACTATTCACACCCATCGTCTTCACTTACTGCCCACTGTTTTAGCCTCCACACGTCTCCCTCTAAGTTTCTGCCTGCTATTATACCCTCCACATTCCTCTCCTGCAGTTAACTGCCCACTGTCACACCCTCCATACTCTTTCCCTGCACTTATTGCCTTCTGTTATACCCACCCCATCCTCGCCTGCACTTACCGTTTTCTGTCATATGCTCCACACTTCTTCCCTGTACCTACTTGCTATCATTCCCTCCACACTGCTCATTTGCATAAAGGTCCAGCGGTCATACCCTCTCTACTTCTACTGTGCATACATCCAGCTGTCAGCCCCCGCCCCATACTGCTTCCCTGCACCTACAGCCTGCTGTCCTACCCATTACATTCCTCCTATGCATATACATCCAGCTGTCATACCCATTACACTCCTTTCCTGAACCTACTGCCTGCTGGTATACCCTCCACATTACCCCTGTGCATATACAGGTCCTTCTCAAAAAATTAGCATATTGTGATAAAGTTCATTATTTTCTGTAATGTACTGATAAACATTAGACTTTCATATATTTTAGATTCATTACACACAACTGAAGTAGTTCAAGCCTTTTCTTGTTTTAATATTGCTGATTTTGGCATACAGCTCATGACAACCCAAAATTCCTATCTCAAAAAATTAGCATATCATGAAAAGGTTCTCTAAACGAGCTATTAACCTAATCATCTGAATCAACTAATTAACTCTAAACACCTGCAAAAGATTCCTGAGGCTTTTAAAAACTCCCAGCCTGATTCATTACTCAAAACCGCAATCATGGGTAAGACTGCCGACCTGACTGCTGTCCAGAAGGCCATCATTGACACCCTCAAGCAAGAGGGTAAGACACAGAAAGAAATTTCTGAACGATTAGGCTGTTCCCAGAGTTCTGTATCAAGGCACCTCAGTGGGAAGTCTGTGGGAAGGAAAAAGTGTGGCAGAAAACGCTGCACAACGAGAAGAGGTGACCGGACCCTGAAGAAGATTGTGGAGAAGGACCGATTCCAGACCTTGGAGGACCTGCGGAAGCAGTGGACTGAGTCTGGAGTAGAAACATCCAGAGCCACCGTGAACAGGCGTGTGCAGGAAATGGGCTACAGGTGCCGCATTCCCCAGGTCAAGCCACTTTTGAACCAGAAACAGCGGCAGAAGCGCCTGACCTGGGCTACAGAGAAGCAGCACTGGACTGTTGCTCAGTGGTCCAAAGTACATTCGGAAATCAAGGTGCCAGAGTCTGGAGGAAGACTGGGGAGAGGGAAATGCCAAAATGCCTGAAGTCCAGTGTCAAGTACCCACAGTCAGTGATGGTCTGGGGTGCCATGTCAGCTGCTGGTGTTGGTCCACTGTGTTTTATCAAGGGCAGGGTCAATGCAGCTAGCTATCAGGAGATTTTGGAGCACTTCATGCTTCCATCTGCTGAAAAGCTTTATGGAGATGAAGATTTCATTTTTCAGCACGACCTGGCACCTGCTCACAGTGCCAAAACCACTGGTAAATGGTTTACTGACCATGGTATTACTGTGCTCAATTGGCCTGCCAACTCTCCTGACCTGAACCCCATAGAGAATCTGTGGGATATTGGGAAGAGAAAGTTGAGAGACGCAAGACCCAACACTCTGGATGAGCTTAAGGCCGCTATCGAAGCATCCTGGGCCTCCATAACACCTCAGCAGTGCCACAGGCTGGTTGCCTCCATGCCACGCCGCATTGAAGCAGTCATTTCTGCAAAAGGATTCCCGACCAAGTATTGAGTGCATAACTGAACATAATTTGAAGGTTGACTTTTTTTGTATTAAAAACACTTTTCTTTTATTGGTCGGATGAAATATGCTAATTTTTTGATAGGATTTTTGGGTTTTCATGAGCTGTATGCCAAAATCATCAATATTAAAACAAGAAAAGGCTTGAACTACTTCAGTTGTGTGTAATGAATCTAAAATATATGAAAGTCTAATGTTTATCAGTACATTACAGAAAATAATGAACTTTATCACAATATGCTAATTTTTTGAGAAGGACCTGTACATCCCGCTGTCATACCCTTCACACTTGTACTGTGCATATACGTCCAGCAGTCTTATCCTTCACATGCCTTTTCTATAATTAGTCTGCTGTCAAACCCTCTGCATATACTGTATGTCCAGATGTCATACTCTGGACACTTCTGCACTGCACATACTGCCTGCTATCATACCCTTCACTGCACTTCCTGTCCACAACCATACCCTTTACACTCCTGCACATACCGTTCTTGTCAAACCCTTCATAACCCTCTCCTGCATGCACTGCCAGCTTTTAAACCCTCCACACTTATCAACTGCACCACCTGGCTGCTATTATACCCTCCACATTTTTCTCCTGCATATACTAACTGCTGTCATTGTCTCCACACTCCTCCCTGGCACTTACTACCCACAGCCCATATCTAACGCACTCCTCCCTGGCTCTTAATGCCTGCTGTTCTACCCTCTCCTGCATATACTTCCTGCTGTTGCACCCTTTGCACTCCATGTTAGAACTGCGTGATTAATCTATTAAACCATTATTGAACAAAAATCCCCCCCCCCCCCTCCTTGTGATCTTGACAAAGTATTTTCCCAATTCTTTATTATGCAAATGATTATCTGCTTAACAGCCATCAAAAGAAAACAAAAAAAAACAAAACAAAAAAAAAACAGTATCACAACATTCTTCAGCAGGGGAACCAAGTATAAACATTGAAAGAATTTGTCCTTAAGATCAAAGGAACACGTGTGTAAATGAGAAAAGTTGAATTTACACACTAAACCTTTGACATTTGTTGGTTTCAAGTTAATCATTTGTTTTAAAAAAAAAAAAATTAGAACCTTCAAACATATATTTTTAGCATAGACCCTAGGGAATAAAATGGCGGTTGTTGCAATAATTTGTCACACTATTTGCGCAGCAGTCTTTCAAATGCAATGTATAATGCAAAAGATGTTATACCGTGAGAATTGTGATTTTTTTTGACAAGTAAAAAAAATCGTGACTCATTTTAGCCAGAATTGTGCAGCTCTACTTCACGTGCACATACTATCCTATCTCCTACCCTTCAAACTCCTTTCAAGCACTTACTGGCCACTATCACACCATCCAAAGTCCTCCCCTGCTCATACTGCCTGCTAATCTGTTCTGGGATGGGCACACCTTAGCCAGTTAAATACCTGATGATTATGATCCTGGGTCCAGGCACTGTTTCAGTGTGATCGTCTGTTCTGCTACTGTGTTGTCACCTTGTTAAAAAAAACCTTCTGATGAAGACTACATTAGGATGTTTCAATGCATTATATGGGCACGGTCCACCATTCTAATAGGCAACCCATCTTGGGAAATTCCAGCCATTTCTGAAGTGCATGCGTCTGGTCAGGAAGTGGTTACAAAGGGGCTACAAGGGATGAGCGGTGCCGAGATGCAAAAAAGGTTAAAACTATTAAATTGGACCTACTTTAATGTAGTTTAGTCCCCGATTCTTCTCAGCTTTACCACTGTGCTTGCATTTTCCTGACATTAAATTGGGTCATATGCCGATCGGCCATAACTTTTGACTACCCACTTTATATTGAGTAGGTCCCCTTTTTGCCACCAAAACAGCCATGTTGCTTTAAGACCTGGTTCACACCTATGAATTTTTAAGCACGTTTTCAGTTTTGCAGAAACTCTAGTCCAGGGGTCTCAAACTGGTGGCCCTCCAGCTGTTGCAAAACTACAAGTCCCATGAGGCATTGCAAGGCTGACAGTTACAAGCATGACTCCCACAGGCAGAGGCATGATGGGACTTGTAGTTTCGCAACAGCTGGAGGGCCGCCAGTTTGAGACCCCTGCTCTAGTCCATTTAACATGGCTTCCTATGGATGTAGTTCACATCTGCATTTTATGGAAAGGGTCAGGGACTGTTTTTTGGTTCCACAGACCTCAATGGATAAAAAGCATGTATTGAACACAAAATGCACCTGCAATATGCAACCTACAAAAGTGTGAATCAGGCCTAAGGCATGGACACCACTAGACCTTAGAACGTATTCTGTTGTATCTGGCACCAAGCCTTTAGTATCAGGTTCTTTAAATCCTGTAAGCTGCGAGGTGGGGCCTCGATGGATTAGACTTTTTCCAGCACATCCCAGATACTAGATTAAGCTCTGGAGAATTTGTAGGTCAAAGCAACTCTTCCAATTCGTTGTGTTCCTCGAACCATTCTTGAACCATTTTTGCAGTGCGGCAGGGCACACTTTTTTGCTGAGAGACACCTTTTGCCATCACAGAATACCATTTCCATGAAGTGGGTACTTGGTCAGCAATAGTGTTTAAGTGGTACTTGTTAAAGTAACGTCCACATGAATGGCAGGACGTGGGGTTTCCCAGCAGAACATAGGCCAAAGCAACTCTGCCTCTCCTTGATTGCCTTCTTTCTATACTGCTTTCTGGTGCCCTCTTCCCCAGGTAAGCAACACGGGTCTGAAGAATCAATTTTTTTTTTTACAGTCCACCTTCTTACATTGCTTCGTGGTCCATTGCAAGCGCTTTTGGTTGTGGGCACGGGTCAGCATGGGCAATGACAGGCCTGTGGCTGCGTAGCTCCATATGGAACTGCAATGCTCATTTTTTTCTGCTTTCAGCACATCAACTTAAAGCGGAGTTCCACCCTTTTTTTATGTTTATTAAAAGTCGGCTACAAAAAGTGTAGCTGCTGGCTTTTAATAAACATACTTACCTGCTCAACTGTCCAGCGACGCGCCGCCTGGCGCTTCGCTCCTCTCCCCCTTCCTCCGCCGGTGCGTCCATTCACAGTATGGGCACCCGGCCGTGACAGCTTTCGGCTTCACGGCCGGGCACTCACTGCGCATGCACGAATGGCGCAGCGCTCTGAGTGGACAGGCGATCGCCTGGGACCTGTCACGTCCCAGGTGATCGCCTACAGGGAGGAGCCGCCACAAGGCGATATGACGTATCGCCTAGGCGGCTCCAGGGCGGAAGGAGGAAGTGGGACAGGAAGTCCCACTCCTACTGAAGCCCCCACTCCCCCCCAAAAAAATTACATGCCAAATGTGGCATGTAAGGGGGTGAGGAGTGGAATAAAAAAAAGGAAAAAAATTGGGTGGAACTCCGCTTTAAGGGTTAACATGTTTACTTGCTGCCCAATATATCCCACCCACCTTCAGATGTCATCTTAAGGAGATAATCCAATGTGATTTACTCAACTTGTCCGTGGTCATAAAGTAATGGCTGATCGGTTTATATTCCAGGTTTATTATGCATATTCTGCTTCAAGAGACAGCATCCTCATTCATCCACTGATGTGAGGTCCTGAATTGTACATTAGAGGTTGGATCCTTATCCATTTATCCCCACAGCCTTGATTGCTGGCAACTTGTCTCAGCAGGTCTAGTATTGCAGTTGTCAAAACTGATAACTCCTGAGTTTGAAGAATGATTCACAGCAGCTGGAAAAAATGCTTTTCCACTTGCCCATGATACATAAACTTGCTACTTTTTCGGATTTTCTTTGGTACATTAGAAATACTATGTAAGCTTGCAAATCAGTCTGATCATGTGGTTTCCACCAGTCATGAAACACATTTCCACCAAGAGTGCATTCACACTGAGCCGCCCTGGGCATTGGCGGTAGTTTGGCAGCCGCTAGTGGGGCGCTTTAAAAGGGTTAAATGTGCCCGCAAAGCACCAATACAGCGGCACGCTACTTATTGATTTCAAAACTGATATGAAGCGAGATCTGAAAAATACTAAACATGCCTCTCAGCAAATAGCTTGGGGTGTCTACTTTCCAAAATGGGGTTATTTGGGGGGATTTGAACTCTTGCATTTTAAGCACAAAACTTAGAAGCTTGTGTCACATCACCCACTAACCAATTGAAGACAAAGCCCTTTCTGACACTTTTACATGACAAAATATTTTTTGGGCAAGAAAATTACTTTGAACCCTCAAACATTATATATTTTTTTATAGCAAAGGCCCTACAGATTAAAATGAAGGGTGTTGCATTTTCTTTCACACAGTATTTGCGCAGCATTTTTTAAATGCATTTAAAATAAAAAATAAAACACTATTGCCCAAATGTTTGATGAAAAAAAAAAATCTTAGGCCGAAAAACATGGATACCAAACACGACATGCTTTAAAAAATTGTACACAAAACGTGCAGCGGTGACAAACTACATACATTTTTAAAAGCCTTTACAGGTTACCCTTTTTAGATTTACAGGGGAGGTCTACTGCTTAAATTACTACCGTCGATCTGACCTTCGTGGCGATACCTCACATGCATGGTGCAATTGCTTATTTATGATGCCAGACCAACGCTTGCGTTAGACTTTGCATGTGAGCACGGGGGGACAGGGTGCTTTAAGTATTTATTTTGCTTTTTTAATTTATAACTGTTCCTTTTTTTATTGTCATCTCAGAGAATGTAAATATCCTTTATCAATAAGTAGTGACAGGTACACTTTGAAAAATGGGGTCTCTCCTCTGCTTTGAAAGCATCCGACAACACCAAGATTGGTGTGATAAAATCCTTTCCCAATGGCACTTTATATGTGGCGAAATCAAAGTCATAAAATGCTTGAGCTTCCGGTCTTAGGCCAGAGAGATTGGAGCCAATCTTGTCTGATCAGCTCTATGGTCAGCTAGCAGAACCACCGGATGCATTCTCAGGTTCATTGTATGGACAGGAGAGCCAGAGAAAACCATGGACAGTGGGAGGGGGGACATTCCCTCCACTGCTTGTAAAAGCAGTTTAGAGGCCAATTAGCCGCTAGGATTGCTTTTACATGAAAGCCAACCCGCTAGCTGAAAAGAATGTTCTTAATATGATACCTAAACCCGCAAGCATCATTCTGGTATAACCACTCAAAGTTCAGCAACATACCAATACGTTGCTGGTCCTTGTTGAGCATATATTGTAATTTAATTTCCCATGCAGTCTGTGGGATGAACAAAAGTTAAATTAAATTGATCGGTGGGTATGCCCACCATTAGAATACCACCCTTCATCCACCCACTTCTAATAAGCATACATGCACCATTTTGTTTTTAACTGGTGGTGAAATGACCTCCTACAGCGCTGGAGTTGCTCATTTAATTATGGGAGAAACGCTGTTGCCGTCAAGATTAATAAATCAGTGCTGCAGCTGAATTGCGTACCTGCCAAGCAAATGTTGGTTAACAAGAAAACATTACAATATAAACAGCAATACATAACATACCTGCAAAGCAAATAAATATAAATTAAATACATTTAACACAATCTGTGCCTAAAAAATATATGCCGAAGCATGGGGGCAATCCGCCCCTAATGTTAAAAGCAAATTGCTCCTCCATCCATGCCCCAATGCTTCGGCATACATGTGCTTTTTTTTAACCGTGGGAAATCACCTCCTACAGTGCTGTTGCTGTCAAAATAAATCTGTGGTGCAGCTGAACGGCGTACCTGCTAAGCAAATGGTTAACCGCTTCAGCCCGAGGATTTGGCTGCCCAATGACCGGGCCATTTTTTGTTATTTGGCTCTGCGTCGCTTTACCTGACAATTACGCGGTCGTGAGACATTGCACCCAAACAAAATTGACGTCCTTTTTTGGTGGTATTTGATCACCTCTGCAGTTTATTTTCTTGCGCTATAGACAATATAAAGCAATATTTTTTACGATTTGCTATAATAAATATCCCCAGAAAAAGAGAACTTATTTTCCTCAGTTTAGGCCGATACGTATACTTAATTTCGTATTTAAAAAAAAAAAAAAATTGCAAGCGTCTATCGATTGGTTTGCGCAAAAGTTAAAGCGTCTGCAAAATAGGGGATAGTTTTATGGCATTTTTATTATAATTTTTTTGTACTAGTAATGGTGGTGTTAATCGATTTTTATCGTGATTGCGATATTGCGGCAGAAACATTGGACACTTGACACCATTTTGGGACCAGTCATTTACACAGCGATCAGTGCTATAAAAATGCACCAATTACTGTGTAAATGACACTGGCAGGGAAGGGGGTTAACCACTAGGGGCGAGGAAGGGGTTAAGTGTGTAATAGGGATTTATTCTAACTGAGGGGGCTGGGCTACCTGTGACACAACAGTGAGTACTGCTGATGACAGGGAGCAAACGATCAGTGTCCTGTCACTAAGCAGAACAGAGAAATGCCTTGTTTACAAAGGCATCTTCCCCGTTCTGCCTCTCCAGACACGATTGCGGGACACCATTAGACAGAGGCCGCGGGCAAGGTAACGGAGCCCACAGCAGATTCAAAGCAACGTTCCTGTATGTTTTGCCTGCCCATGCGATTTTGCCAACGTAAAGGTATGTTAGGCAGTCAAGCGGTTAACAATAAAACATAACAGTACAACAGTAATAGCTGCAACGCAAATATAAGTCAAAAAATAAACAGTTCTAAATAGAGAGAATACAGCAGACAATAGAGAACAAACATGAGAATAGAAAGAAAAATAAAAGCACAACCAGTTTTGACTTTGTGTTTTTTTTGCACTTATAAAAACTGTAAACTGAACGTTGCAGATTAGATTCTCAAAATGAGGTGGCCATCTCATCTTTCGAGACCCTGTGTTAGTGTGCCTAGGACTGCAGTGCTGTACCCTATGCCTACGCTAATACTCCACTAGTGTGTGGTAGCGTTTAAACAGTCACCGATGCAGAGTCCAGGTTGGTCAGGACAGAGACAATAAAAGCGGGTGTCATGCCTAAATCCCTATTTTCTGCAGACACATCTTTGAGGTGTTCTTTGGCTAGGCGTACTAGGGAGGACATCAGGAAAATGCGTCTCATGCAGCTGGCTCACTGCATTTGCGTTCGGAAGTTGGGGCACAGCACCGTCTGGAAACAGAAGGGCAGTGATGATCTCTTCCTGGAATTTTAGGAAGGAAGGATCCAGTTCGTCCTGAAGCTTTGTATAGCACATAAGCATTCAAAGCCAATTTAAATAAATATACAAACTTTTGTACCAGCATCTGGCCTTGCAGGCAATTGGGTACGGCGTCAACTGGTCATTGGGGTCCACCCCTCCCATGTTAAGGTTGTATTCATGGACAGGGGTTTCTCAACACAAATCACCGTAGAAATTTGGACTGTTGCATCTGCATGAAGGGAGTACAGAACAAAAATTTTCTGTGAATCCCTTCACTTCACTAACAAAATTAGCACACTTCAAGCAGGCTCTCCCCCTTCTAAGTCGGGATTCTACAAGCCGTTGCGGGAAGCCCCGGCGATTAGATCCCATGGTGCCACATGTGCAAATTTGACAATCAAAAAGGTGACTAAAAAGTGGCAGGCTCGAGTAATAATTGTCCACGTACAAGTGGTATCCCTTTCCAAATAAGGCTGACAATCTTACCAGCGCTCACTATGTAGTCTGGGCAGTTCTCTGGCTCTACATGACACTCTTCCCTCGTAAACCCTAAAACTATGTATAGCCTGTTGCCCTGTCACAGAGCTTATACGTCTTGACCCCGTATCTGGCACACTTGCTGGGAAGGTACTGTTTGATAGACAAGCGGCCAGAAAACGTAATCAGGGACTCGTCAAAGACAACTTGATCGGGAGTAAACAAGGCCACAAAATGTTGGTTCAAGTGGTTTACGAGGGGCCGAATTTTGGAGAGCCGATCAAATCCAGGGTCACCGAGGACGGCAGAGTTCATTATCATTTAAGTGCATGAACCGCAAGCTCTGCTTGCATTGTGTTTGGTCATGATGACAGAGAACACAGCAATATGATGATTTGGGTCAGTGGACCAATATGACCGCAACCGGTTCTTTAGTTATGTCCATGAGGGGGGGGGGATATGCCCAGGAAGGTATTATATTTAGAGACCGTGATAAGTCTCCAATCTCTGGCAACGAGCAACTGGGGATTAGCGGCGATGAATTGACCAGCATACAAATTGCTTTGGTCCAAAATAGAGCTTAAGAGATCTTCCGTGAAAAACAGCAAATAAAAATCAAGTGAAGTAAAATCAACTGTGTCTACCTGAATTCTGGGTTGACCAGTAAATGGGGGGGGGGGAGGTACAGGTGCAGCAGAAGTGGTGGGCTCCCAATTAGGATTGGCAAATGCAGCAGGAAGGGCACTATGGGCTCGACGGGCCTGTGTTTGTTGTCTTGGTGGCAGCGGAACACTACTGATGCTAGCCACCTCGTCAGCTTGAACTGCACTTAAAGATGAGATCCACCCAAAAGTGGAACTTCCATTTTGACCACTCCTTGCCCCCTTACATGTCATATTTGATATGTAATGTTTTGGGGGAGTGGGGGCTTTGTTAAGAGTGGGAATTTCTGTCCCACCCAGGGACTGCCTAGGCGACTCCTCCTCTCGCCTAAGGTGGCGCCTCCTTGTAGGCGATTGCCGGTCCACTTCAGGAGTGCAGCGCGATTTGCACATGCTCCGCACTCGGCCGTGAAGCTGACCGTGGAGAGGAGCGACGCTCCGTTCAGCCGCATCACTGGAATGTGGAACATGTAAATGTCTTTGTTAAAAGTCAACAGCTACACTTTTTGTAGTTGCTGACTTAACATACAAAAGCCTGGAACTCCGCTTTAAGGGACTCACCACGTCACCAAGTGATACTGCAGTGTTGGATGTACGAGCAGGATGTACCAGGCCAATGGTGCTTGCCAGTTCACCAGGATGAGCGGCACCAGTACTGGCTCTCTGCTCCATACGACAGCCCTGCGGTTCTTGCACCTCAATGATAGCAAAACGGGGTCGGGTACACCTGACCTTGGCAGGGATTACTACTCTGTCGTCAGAGCCATTTGTCAGGGTGCCGCTGCTGTCTACTGGCTAGTTTTCTGAGCCTGAATCTGACAGATGGGCAACTCTCCACTATCTGTCATGTTCAGAAACATGTAGGCCTCTTCACTAGAGTACCTCCGATTTGACATTTTGGTCCCTAAATTTACTGGTACGCCAATGACTCAAAGGAAAAAAAAGCTCATGTCAGCGACTGTTTCAAATGCTACCAAAAAAATGTTATCGTTCACAGGGATCAGGCCTGACTCTGCAAACACTGCAGTTATGCGTTTTGCAAGTGACAGTGATCGATACTGCACTTGGGTGGGCGGCTAAACACAGGCGCTAGCAGGTATCTGGGCTGATTCCGCCAACACTGTTTTTGGGAACCCTATTATAGATCTGATTAGATATTGATCTGTTCATAACTAGCTAACCAGCGTCACCTGTGACACCTGTACAGTCATCACTGGTGACGTGGGTGATTAGGGGATCCCTAGACCCATCTGAACCTACCACTGATTTGTCACTGACACCATTACCCAGTTATCAAAAAAATATGAACACTGCACGACAGTGACAGGGGGTGCAGGGGGTTCACGGGGGGGGGGTGACAAGTGTACCCATGTGTACTGGTGTCAGTGTAGTATTGGTGCACTTGATCTGCAATGTCTTCTCTCTAGAACGGAAAAGAGCTCCACGAGGAGAGATGCCATAACTTCCCCAACCTGTGTTTACACTTACAAAGGCAGGGGAAGCATTCCATTCACCAGGTCCAGGCCAAACATCATTGACCTGGAAACTGACAGTTCTGAAGCAAATCCGATCATCGCACGCAACCTACAGCTACGACGCCTTGCCCAGCTAGCCAACCTGCTGCAGTATAACTGCGGCGGCTGGTCCGGAACTGGTTAACTGGCCCTTACAGCAAGAGGCATCGGAAGGAAACTCATTAAAAAAAAGTACCAAGGAAAAAATCCAAGGAGATTTTTAAATTCTACTTACCGACCAGCCTGCGACCAACCAGATTAATCTGTAACAGTATGCCTTTAGTTGCACAAATTTGCAAAAACATTTGCAATCCACAGATCCCGTCAAAGCAATCTGGTATCTGTAGTCCCATCTCTAACTTAGAAGAGGTTCCACGGTGGACGTACATACATTCTGATGATAGATGAAGGCAGATGGACTTAAGGGAGCCCGCCTCTCCTTAACCACTTAAGCCCCGGATTAATACGCAGCATAAAGGCCATAGGTGATTTTACAATTTGGTACTGCGCTGCTTTAACTGGAAATTGCAGTCATGCAATGTTGTACCCAAACGAAATTTGCATCCTTTTCTTCCCACAAAGAGAGCTTTCTTTTAATGGTATTTGATTGCCTCTGCAATTTAAATTTGTTGCGATATAAACAGAAAAATACCAAAAATTTTGAAAAACAAATATTTTCTACTTGTTTTTTTCTTATAACAAAAACAATTTTAGTCATACATTTAGGCCAAAATTTATTCTGCCACATGTCTTTAGTAAAAAAAAGTCAAGCGTTTATTGGTTTGCGCAAAAGTTAGTGTTTACAAACTAGGGTACATTTTCTAGAATTAACAGCTTTTAATTTATGACTGCCCATCTCATTTCTTAAGGTGCTAAAATGGCAGGACAGTACAACCCCCCCCAACTGACCTGATTTTGGAAAGTAGATGCCCCATGGAAATTGCTGAGAGGCATGTTGAGCCCATTGAATATTTTTTTTGACCCAAGTGATTGAATAATGACAAAACTAAAAAATAATAATGTACAAAAAGTTGTCACTAAATGATATATTGCTCACACATGCCATGGTTATATGTGGAACTGCACCCCAAAATACATTTTGCTGCTTCTCCCGAGCACGGGGATACCACATGTGCTGGACTTTTTGGGAACCTAGCCGCGTACGGGACCCCAAAAACCAAGCACCACCTTCAGGATTTCTAAGGGCATACATTTTTGCTTTTACTCCTCACTACCCATCACAGTTTTGAAGGCCATAAAATGCCACGATGCACAAAACCCCCAAAAGACCCCATTTTGGAAAGTAGACACCCCAAGTCTTTTCCTGATGCATGGTGAGTATTTTACAGCTCGTTTTTAAAAAAGAAAAAAATATTTAAATATATATATATACATTTTCTCATTTTCAAAAACAAGTGAGCTGAACTCACCATTAGTGATGAGCCGAACACCCCCGGGCTCGGTTCGCACCAGAACCCACGAACGGACCGAAAGTTCGTACGAACATTAGAACCCTATTAAATACAATGGATGCGAACCTTCGAATTCTAAAGTGCTAATTATAACAACTATTATGCATGTTATTGTCCTAAAAAGGGTTTGGGAACCCGGGTTGTGCACCAGGGGACATGTATCAATGCAAAAAGAAGTTTTAAAAACGGTCGTTTTTCGGGAGCAGTCATTTTAATGATGCATAAAGTGAAAAAAAAAGTCAAATATTCCTTTAAATATCGTACCTGGGGGGTGTCTAAAGTATGCCTGTGAAGTGCCACGTGTTTCCCGTGTTTAGAACTGTCCCTGCACAAAATGACACTTCTAAAGGAAAAAAAAGCCATTTAAAACTGCTTGCGGCTTTAATGTAATGTCTGGTCCCGGTAATATGGATGAAAATCTTTAAGAAAAATGGCATAGCTACCCCATGACCCCCCCCCCCCCCCCCCAGCCCATTACCAGCCCCTTTGGGTCTTGTATGGATATTAAGGGGAACCCCGCACAAAATAAAAAAGGCCCTATATACTCTGAACAGCCGTATACAGGCGGTGCATACAAGACAGGGACTGTAGGTTTGTTCTTATGTAGAATGTGTTTGTAATTTTGAACAGGTACATTGTTGAAGTGCAGCTCCAGCCCAAAAATCGTTTAAACTTTTTGGAAAACATAGGTAAGGGTTATCACCCCTGTAACATTTGTTTTGCTGTCTGTGCCCCTGTTCAGAACATTTCACCTCACTTTCCGTCCCAATGACAACTGTTTTTGAAATGTGGTGTTTTTCTTGAAACAAGGATTGCTGATAAAGCATCAGTACAGAGGAGACCTTTCTCCCATATTTATTCTTACAGGAGAGAATTTTCCTTCCTAGTGGTAGATTTCCTCTCACTTCCTGTTGTCTTCTTGCGTTTGCAAGTAGGAGTCGTTTGTAAGTTGGATGTTTGAAAGTAGGGACCTGCCGTATATACTCTGCAGAAATAGGCCCCTTAGTTGTTGGTGTTGGCACAACACTGTAAGCACACAGTTACTCTTGGTTGGTGCTGGAACGCCCTGTCAATTATATCAGGAATTTTAATTACATATAATTGTTGAACAGTGGTAGTAAAAATTGGGCCTTTGATGGTGGTGCTGGTGCCACAACACTGTAAGCCCTGACAGTTACTCTTGGTGGGTGCAGCAATGGGCCCTGCTGTGAATTATTAGATCAAGAATTGTAATTACATGCCCCTTTTGAACAGGGGCTGAAAAATTGGGCCTTAGGCACTGGTGGCACAACACTACAACCCCTCACAGATACTGTACTTGGAGCACAGCAATGAGCCCTATGGCAAATTATTGCTAAAAAAATTGAAATTACACGCCCATGTAAAACAGGGGCTGAAAAATTGGGCCTTAGCCACTGGTGGCGGCACCCATAAACAAAAATGATCTTCCAAGCTATCATCATCAATCGTATCATTGAGGACTCGGAGGAGGAGGATAGCCAGTCAACATAACAGCACAGGCACTCATCAGCATCAGTCTTGAAGGGATGTGACATTTTAAAATCAATTAGTCTGTTATATCAGCATCAGGTGTGTGGTAGCTGGTGGTGATCCAAGACTGGTTCATCTTCATGAAAGTCAGTCGATCAACCGAGTCGGTGGACAGGCGCACCCTGTGATCCGTGACAAATCCTCCAGCAGCACTGAATGTGCATTCCCAACGAACGCTGGATGCAGGACAGGCCAGTAGCTCAATTGCATACTGTGCAAGCTCTGGCCAGTGATCCATCCTCAAGACCCAGTAAGCCAGAGGATTTTCCGTGGGGAAGGTGTCCAAGTCTGACCTTGCCCCTAGATATTCCTGCACCATGTTTATCAGACGCTGGCGATGGTTGCTGGAACCGATCATACTTTGGGGCTGCGGACTAAAGAATTGTCTGAACGCATCGGTCAGACGGCCACCTTCCCCACCGCTCCTTTGACTGGCCAAAGCCTCAGCAACTCGTTGTCCAGGACCAGGAGTTTGTAACCTCCCAGTCTCTGGGAACGCGTTGCACAGACCTTTCTGCAAGGCCTCCCGGAGTTGTCTCATCCTCTGCTCCCTCTGCGATGGTAACATAAGGTCTGCAACCTTACCCTTGTACCGTGGATCAAGGAGAGTGGCCAGCCAGTAATGGTCCCTCTCCTTGATCCGAAGAATACGAGGATCCTTCCGCAGACTTTGCAGGATCAGGGAGGCCATGCAGCGTAGGTTTGCTGAGGCATTCGCTCCGGAGTCCTCTGGGTCACTAAGGACGACATGATCCGCAGCCACCTCCTACCAGCCACGTACAAGTCCACTGGTTTCTTGGGACTGTAAATCATCCCTAAAAGACTGCTGCTGATGCTGAGTGCCAGCCTCCACCTCCATGCTGACACAATCCTCCTCCTCCTCCTGTGCGATGGGTGGGACAGAAGGAACACTGTCTGGGTAAAGGGGGCCTTGAGAGGCAAGGAAGTCCTCCTCTTCCTGCCTCTGTTCTGCCTCAAGTGCCCTGTCCATTATTCCACGCAGCGTGTGCTCCAACAGGTGGACAAGAGGTACAGTGTCACTGATGCATGCACTGTCACTGCTCACCATCCTCGTGGCCTCCTCAAATGGTGCCAGGACAGTGCATGCATCCCTGATCATGCCCCACTGGCGTGGAGAAAAAAACCAAGCTCCCCTGACCCTGTCCTGGTGCCGTAGTCGCACAGGTACTCATTGATGGCCCTCTGCTGCGTGTGCAGCCGCTGCAGCATGGCCAACGTTGAGTTCCACCTGGTGGGCATGTCACATATAAGGCGGTTCTTGGGCAGGTTCAACTCCTTTTGCAGCTCAGCCAGGCGAGCACTGGCATTATAAGAGCTGCGGAAATGCACAGACTTTCCTGGCCTGCCTCAGGACATCCTGTAAGCCCGGGTACCTGCCCAAGAACCGCTGCACCACCAGGTTAAGGACGTGAGCCACACAGGGCACATGGGTCAGTTGTCCCTGTCGGAGGGCGGAGAGGAGGTTGGTGCCATTGTCGCAAACCACCATTCCTGGCTTAAGCTGGCGTGGCGTCAACCACCTCTCGGCCTGGCCCTGCAGAGCAGACAGGACCTCTGCCCCAGTGTGGCTTCTGTCCCCCAAACACACCAGCGCAAGCACGGCATGGCATCTTTTTGCCTGCGTACTTGCGTAGCCCCTTGAACGCCTACGGAGCACCGCTGGTTCCGAGGACAAACCACAGGAAGAGGCCATGGAGGAAGAAGAAGAGGAGGGGGTGGAGGAGAGAGGTGTGTCACAACCAGTAGTAGCATTTTGGAGGCGTGGCGGTGGAACAACCTCCAACACTACTGCACCTTGTCCTGCATCCTTCCCAGCTGCCAAAAGAGTGACCCAATGGGCCGTGAAAGAAAGGTAACGTCCCTGTCCATGCCTGCTGGACCATGAGTCAGCGGTAATATGCACCTTACCGCTGACCGCCCTGTCCAGCGAGGCCAAGACATTGCCTTCCACATGCCGGTAGAGAGCCGGAATAGCCTTCCGTGAGAAAAAGTGGCGTTTGGGAACCTGCCACTGAGGAACCGCACATTGCACAAACTCACGGAAGGGGGCCAAGTCTACCAACTGAAAAGGCAGCAGTTGAAGCGCTAGCAATTTAGCCAAGCTAGCATTCAACCGCTGGGCATGTGGATGGCTGGGAGTGAACTTCTTTCGA
This sequence comes from Rana muscosa, assembly GCA_029206835.1. Classification (NCBI taxonomy): domain Eukaryota; kingdom Metazoa; phylum Chordata; class Amphibia; order Anura; family Ranidae; genus Rana; species Rana muscosa. The sequence goes on along the minus strand of CM055118.1, from coordinate 933,937,470 downwards.
CGGTCCAGCAGCTGGGGCAGGGAAATTTGCCTGCTAGAATCGGACGTCGGTGTACTGCTAGCAGAGTGGCCGCAAGTACTTGGCTGTGACACACCTAATTCTACACCTTCATTCCTCTCAGTGCATGTTTCAGAGAGGACTGAAGTTATAGTGGGGTTGGAGATCCCAGCTGATGCGGTGCAAGGAGAGGTCCGCTTTGTTCTTTGGTGTGGGTCTTTGAGGTAGGCTTGCCAACGAGCTGCATGGCAGGTCAACATATGTCTGGTCAGGCATGTGGTACCCAAGCGGCTGATGTTTTGGCCACGCGATATACGCTTGAGACATATGTTGCAAACAGCAGCTGTGCGATCTGATGCACTAGCCTCAAAAAAGGCCCACACCAAAGAACTTTTTGAATGACGGGCAGAGGCAGCGCCCTGCACAGGCGGAGCTCTGCGGTGTGATTCCGTCGGTGTACTGCCCTTACGCTGGCCACCAAAGGGCATCCTGCCTCGTTGGAGATGTGCCTCCTCCTCATCCTCCTCCTCTCTCCTATTAGGCACCCACGTGGAGTCAGTGACCTCATCATCCCCTCCCTCCTCATCACTGGAGCCAATCTGGCAGTATGCTGCAGCTGCTGGAACATGACTTCCAGATTGGTGTCCTTCTTGAGCATCCCCTCTGTCTGCTCTCACGCTACTGCCTTCCTCTAGCTGGGTTTCATCATCAGACCCTTCGAAACGCTGGGCATCATCCTGGAGCATGTACCCAACACTGTGCTCAAACAGTTCGGGGGACTCCTCAGGAGGAGGACATGGTGGGTCTAGGGAAGGAGTGACTGATGATGAGTCTGACATTGATACCAGGGAAGAGGACGCTTTGGCAGCTGCTTTTCCAGTACCCTGAGCCTGGGTGAGAGAGGATGAGGAGGAGGAGGGCTTGGTCATCCACTCTACCAAGTCTTCGGCATGATGTGGCTCAACATGTCCAGCTGCCGAAAAGGACAAGCGTGTCCCATGGCCATGTGCTGACAACAATGCACCGTGTCCACGACCAGCACTGTTGCCCCCAGACACAGAGCCTGCTTGCCCTCTTTTATTGCCTCCTGACTGTCTGCCTCTCCTTGTTTGCCTTCCAGACATTCTAATAGATGGCCTGCAGGGAGATGGGAAAAAAGCAATAAGGGCTACCTTCAGGTGTCCTTCTCTGTCCCTTTACTTAAGGATTTCTAAATATGGTTGAGGATGATTGCTTTTGCACAGAATAGCACAACGACAATTTCCCTGACTGTCCAAAAAAACAAGGATTTCAAAGATGGTTGATGAGGAATGCTTTAGCACACTATAGCACAAGGAGAATTCCCTCACTGTCCTTCCCTGTCCCTAGAAACAAGGATTCGCACAGTAAAACACACTGACTCTCCCTACCTATCCTTCGCTTTCCCTAAACTAAAGGAATCCAGGTTAAGCAAGAAAAAAAAAAATCTCACTGTCCCTGCCTATGCTTCTCTTTCCCTGCTCCGGAACACACTACACAAGGCCGCCGTGCTGGCGGCCTTTTATAGTGTGGGGCGTGTACTAAACACCCTCAGCAATAATTGGCCACAGGCATCCTGCCTGTGGCCAATCATTGCTCTCCTCGCTGCCGGCGCTGTGATTGGCCAAGCATGCGGGGTCACAGTGCATGCTTGGCCAATCACAGCGCCTGGATGACACTGCGATGGCGTAGTGCATTGTGGGCCGTTCGCGCCACTCGAATTTGGCGCGAACGGCCCAAATCGTTCGATCTTCGTCGAACGATCGAACAGCCGATGTTAGAGTCGAACGTATGTTCGACTCGAACACGAAGCTCATCCCTACTCACCATGTCTCAGCAAATAGCTTGAGGTGTCTACTTTCCAAAATGGGGTGATTAGGGGGGTTTGTGCCATCTGGGCATTCCATGGCCTCCGAAACTGATGGGCAGTGAGGAGTGAAATCAAAAATTTACACCCTTAGAAAGCCTGAAGGCAAGGTTTGGTTTTCAGGGTCCCGTACGCGGCTAGGCTCCCAAAAAGTCTCACATGTGGTATCCCCGTACTCAGAAGCAACAGAATGTATTTTGGGGTGTAATTCCACATATAACCATTGCATGTTTGAGCAATATAATATTTACTGACAACTTGTACATTTTTTCTTTTGTCAATCACTTGGGACAAAAAAAAAAAAATATTCAATGGGCTAAACATGACTACGCAAATAGCTTGGGGTGTCTACTTTCCAAAATGGGGTCATTTGGGGGGGTTTAACTCTCCTGGCATTTTATGCTCAACATTAGGAAGCATATGTCACACATCACCCACTCGTTTATAACCACTTGACAAAGCCCTTTGACACTGTTTAAATAAAAAAAATTTGCAAGAAAATTAAATGGAACCCCCAAACTTTTTTAAAGCAAAGGCCCTACAGATTAAAATAGTGGGTGTTGCATTTTTTTGATTCCACACAGTATTTGCACAGTGATTTTTCAAACATTTTTTGGGGAAAAATACACTTTATTTTTAATGCACTAAAACACACTATATTGCCCAAATGTTTGCTGAAATAAAAAACCTACGTTAGACTTACCGGTAACAGTATTTCTCCGAACCTTCCAGGACGGCACACTTGAGAGATGAGGGCTCCTCCCTACAAGAAATACAATCAATTGACAGCTTGTAATAAGGCCCCACCCTTCCCCTTGATACCCAGTATGCAATAAAGGAATCCCAAACTGGTTCACAAGGGACATAACTACATATAGGTACTTAACACCTAGTGTTTAGCTCATTTTTCCCTCCACATAGGGCGGGAAGTAGGCCTGCCGTCCTGGAAGGTTCGTAGAAATACCGTTACCGGCAAGTCCAATGTAGGTTTTCTCTTATCACCTTCCAGGACGGCACACCTGAGAGGATCATCAACTAACCACATGCCTACCTTCAGGGTGGGGACCACAGCTTGTAGGACCTTCTGGCCGAAGGCAAAGTCTTGCTGTGACAACACTTCTACACGATAGTGCTTCAGGAACGCATGTTGACTGGGCCAGGTGGCCGTGCTGCGGATTTGTTCCCAGGAGGCCCCTGCTTTTTCAGCCCAGGAAGCTGCTAGTGATCTGGTTGAATAAACTTTGACTTTAGCTGGTGCTTGCTTTCCAGAGCATTCATAAGCTCTAGTGATAGCTTCTCTGATCCATCTGGAAACTGAGGCCTTAGAGGCCTGAAGTCCCTTCCTAGGCCCAGTGTACAAAATGAGTATGTGATTGGATCTCCTAAAACTTTGTTCTTTCTAGATAGGTAAGGAGACACCCTCTTACATCAAGACAATGAAATTTCTCCTCATTTTTGGTTTATCACAAAAGGACGGCAATATTACGTCTTGCGTCCTATGAAATAAGGATGCCACTTTTGGTAGATACAAGGGATCTGTTTTGAGGGTGACTCTGGCTGTACCAGTAGGAACAGTTCCTTCATGGATAGTCCCTGCAAATCCCCTATCCTCCTGGCTGTAGTAATAGCTAACAAAAATGCTATTTTTAAAGTTAGTAACTTAAAGGGAACCTCTTCTATAGGTTCAAACGGGTGTTTAGATAATGCCTAACACTGTAGTCAAGTCCCAAGGTAGAAAACTACCTTTAAGGACCGGGGAAACTCTTTCCCTTGTCAACAGAAAACACTTAATGAGCTCCTCTTGCCAGTCTTTTCTCAAGATAGACTGAGAGGGCTACTATTTGTACCCAAAGTGTACTAACAGTTAGGCCTTTGTCTACTCCATCTTGGAGGAACTCCAGGATAACCAGCACAGAAGTGGAGGTCATCTGTCTTTCTTTACCCCAGGAGCAGAAAGACTTCCAAACTTAAGTAGATTTTTTTAGTTAATAGTATTCTACTCAGAAGGGTACTTATTACTTTCTCTGAGCAGCCCTTGCGTTTCAAGATCTGGTGCTCAGTAACCAGCCGATCAACTGGAAAAATTCCGGTTTCGTGTGTAGTACTGGCCCCTGTCTGAGAAGATCTGTCCTGTACGGCAGCTTCAATGGTTCCACAACTGCCATGGATCTCAGGCTTGCAAACCAAGCTCTCCTTGGCCACCAGGGTGCCATCAGGAGGATCTGACTTGGAGATCTGCTGAGCTTTTGAAGGACCCGTGGAATCAAGGCCAAGGGCGGGAAGGCGTATGCCAGCCTGTAATTCCAGGTCTAAAGCCTCATACACACGACCGAGTTTCTCGTCAAGAACCAGTGAGAAACTTGCTGGCAGAGCTTTCTTGCCGAGTAAATCAGTCGTGTGTACGCGGCCATCATGTTTCTTGTCAAGTAAACCGAAAACAATCTCGACGAGAAAAATAGAGAAACTGCTCTCTATTTTCTCATCGAGAGCCTTGTCAGCATGTTTTGACGAGAAAAGTGTGTGTACACTTACCTGTCCTCCAGGAAGCCCGCGCATGCTCGAAGTGACTTTAACGCATGCGCAGTAGCATCCTAGGCACAGGTAGGGTGTAGCAAGATGGCGGCGACATCGAACGTGACGAGCGCACGCTCATCGTAGTCGATGACGTCACCGCGTTCGCTCCATTCAAAGAACCGCAGGTTCTTTGAATCAAGCGTCTGTACACTCGGCCGGGACAAGTTTCTTGTCCAAGAATCTCGTCAAGAAAAAACGACAAGTTTTTTCCTGACGAGATTCTCGGCCGTGTGTACGAGGCTTGAGTCGGTGCATCTAGACCTTCCGATTCCTTCTCTTGGGAAATGTAGAAATATTTTTACCTTTCCTGTTTTGCCGGTTGGCAAATAGGTCTTTCTGGATTTCAAAAGCACTGTACCAGGTTTAGAAATACCTCTGGATTCAGTTCCCAATCCCCTAGCCTTATCGTCTGATGGCTGAGGAAGTCTGCCACAGTATTGCATATCCCCTTTATGTGGATGTTGGAAATGGAGGACCTTTTCCTCTGCCCAATCCAGAATCTTTGGATAGTTCCAACAGGGGTCTAGACCTGGTGCCTCACATAGGCTACCACCGTGGCATTGAGGCGCTTACTTGAACCTCCTTGCCCGTGATCTTCTCCTGAAAGGCTTTTAGGGCTTCCCTTACTGCTTTGAGCTCCCTGTAGTTGGATGACAGACTTAGCGAGTTGTTCCATTGGCCCTGGGCTACTTCCTGGGGATGGGGAGCCCACCTAGGAAAGGAACTGGCATCGGTGGTGACCTTTACCGGACTCCACTGGGCCCAAGGTCTGCCTCCTTTCAGGTTCTCGGGAATTGTCCACCACTCCGAGGACAGGACCTGAGGGGTTAGCAGAATCTCCTGATCCAAGGACTCCTTTTTGTCCCATGACAACAGGAAGAAATGGAGCGTCCTTGAGTGGAGTTGTGCCCAGACTATTGCTGGTATACTTGCTGACATCAGGCCTAGGGTTTAATACTTCCCTTCTGGAATGCAAAGAAGTCTTTATCAGATCCCCTACTGACAAAGTTAGTTTTGTCACTTTGTCGTCTGGTAAGAGCTTCTGCAGCCTGGTGTCCACCATGTAGCCCAGAAAGGTCTTGACCTGTTCTGATACAAGGGAGGATTTTTCTGTATTGATTATCCAACCCAGGCTTTCCAGGACTGAAATTGCTTTGTTGGTATGTGACCTGACCAGGGGGGCAGTTTTTCCGGAGATCAGTAGATCGTCCAGGTAAGGTATTAGAGATATACCCTGGAGATGTAGAAAGGCTACTACCTCCTTGGACTGGTTGTTAGCCCAAATGGGAGGGCTCTGAATTGCCAGTGAATAATCACTCCTTTGACTACCGCAAACCTCAAGTATGCCTGATGTTCCACGTGAATTGGCACGTGCAGGTAGGCATCCTTGAGGTCCAAGGTCGTCATGAAGGCTTCTTTCATGAGGTTTTTGCGTAACGAGTAGATACTGTCCATAGTGAACTTTTTGTATTCCAGATACCTTTTCAGGTTTTAGGTTCACCATTAGTCGGTACTTCCCTGATGGTTTGCGAACAAATACGTGGGAATAGAATCCTTGGTATTGTTCTTTTGGTACCACCACGTGCTGTTGTACCAATTCCTGGATACCTTCCAGAAGGGCAGATCTCTTTAAGGCATCCCTGGGGGGATGTGTCAGAGTGATCATAGAGGGGGGGGGGGTTGTCAGAAATTCCAACCAATAATTTTCTCGCAGGATCTGACAAATGTAGGTGCTGTCCAAATTTTTTTCCCCAATGAGGAACAAAATGGGACAGTCGACACCCCACTGATCTTGGTGTCACTTCGACTCTTTGGTACCAACTTTGGGGAAGTAAACAGAAGATTCTTTTGCTTTCCCCTGCCAAAACCCCAGCGTCTGTTGGGTTCCTTTTTGGTTCTATACTGTTGCCCCGGGGGGCCCCTCGATTTTTTTTTTACATTTTTCTTTTTTGGGTTTTACTGGAAACTTTTTACCCTTTTTGGATGACCTTAACACATGGTCTAGGCCCTGTCCAAATAGTTAACCTTGAAAGGGAAGGCCACATAGTTTACCTTTGGATGTTATCTCCTTCCCAAGCTTTAATTTAGATGGCTCTCCTAGCTGAATTGATTAAAGCTGCTGTTTTAGCTGAAGCTCTTGCGGACTCAATAGCAGCATCTGCGAGATAAGCAACAAATTTGCCTATGACTGTCAGTGAATCAACAACATCCTCTGAACTGGTTCCCTGGGATATGTGCTTGGTAAGCTTTTCCACCCAGGAATCTGTATTCGTGGCTACACAGGCTGCCACTAAGGCTGGACCCATGGCTGATGTGTTAGCCTCCCAGGCCTTCCTAAGAAGGGATTCTGCTCTGCGGTCCATTAGATCTTTAATACTGCCTGCGTCGGAGAGGTCAGACAATTTAAAGACTTGAGACAAAGATGCATCCAATTTAGGGAGCTTAAAAAATGTCTCTTCGTCAGTCTGGTCAAAGGGGAATCTCATTTCCCAGGTCTTTTGTCTTACAATCCTTCTCTCAGGCTCCTTCCATTCCTGTAAGACTAAGTCTTTAAGGGATTGATGAAGTGGAAACACCCTAGATTCGGATTTTCCCAGCCCCCTATAGACCCTGTCCTGTGCCAAGGTGATTTTAGGGGTTTCTGGGATCAATTCTGTGGCATAAATTGCCTGTAAGAGTCCATCCAGATCTTCTACACTTTCTATCTCCCCCCTTTGTTCCTCTGCTTCCTCTGTTCTAGAGGAGGCGGTTGTGAGGGTGGGAGGAGGGCACTGGGTCCCCCATAAAGAGGCTCTCCTGGGAAGATGTGCCTTCTCTCAGGGTAAGCTCTGTCAGGACCTTGGGAAGCCGACTGTCCAGCGGCTTCACGGAAAGCTTTAACCGTTGCCAGCATTTCCGTCTGCATAGATGCAAGGAACTTTTTCATCATTGCAGAAGCCTCCTTCCCTGCTAAAATATTTATGCATTTATAGCATAAGGCCTTCTGGTGGGACTTGCGGAGTTTATCCCCACAATTTCCACATCTTTTAGAGGAACTACACCCTGTTGCGGCAGGTTGTACTGAGGCCTCCTGGGTACCGCTGGGGGTTTTTGAAAGACAAGAGAAATAGTTTACATGCATAAACATTGCTTTGTCTTTCCTTAGGACTGCAGGTTTGTACTGGGGAGGGGAAAGGGAAGCGAGTAGTAACGTCCAGTTCCTGTACTTGCTGGTCCCGGGATATCATATCCCTAAGGGCCAGGAAATCACCCCCTTTCCTCCTCCCTTTTCAAGTGTATATTGTACTCGCCAGTCCCTGACCTGGATCTGCCTGCAGTGGCCTTCCATTCCTCTTGTTCCATGAGGAGGTTGGCTGGGTCCTGGGCTGCGAGTACCGCTAGAGATGCTGGTACTGTTTAGCCGACCGATTCACGTGGTGTCCGCGCAGCTCTCCACACTGTCTCCCGGCGTCTATCACTTCCTGGTTGAGCAGTGCCGCCCACTTCCTGTGACGCAGCCTCACAGCGAGGCTTGGAGAACAGTGCTTCCTGCCCCGAGAATCCAGAAGTGAAAAGAGCGACCTGACGGCGGCAATTTTCAACTACAGCGATGGCGCGCACTCGCCGAGCGCTGTCCATCTTGGGGACGACCTGTGAGAAAGACCAAAGCCTACTGGTTAGTTCAGCCCTCCCTAAAACCTGTCTCAACAGGGGTACCATCAGACCCTCCCCGGTCTATAGGTCTTAAAAACAAAACAAATATGTTGCTGTGTTCGGGGGCAACACAATCAATACTGGGGATCAAGGGGAAGGGTGGGGCCTTATAACAAACTGTCGATTGTTTCCTGTAGGGAGGAGCCCTCATCTTTCAGGTGTGTTGTCCTGGAAGGTGATAGGAGAAAGATGATCTTAGGCCGAGTGCATGGATACCAAACACGACATGCTTTAAAATTACACAAACACGCAGTGTCGACAAACTACATACATTTTAAAAGCCTTTAAAAGCCTTTACAGTTTACCACATTAGATTTACAGAGGAGGTCTACTACTAAAATGACTGCCCTCGATATGACCTTCGCGGTGATGCCCAAATGCATGGTGCAATTGCTTTTTACATATGACACTAGACCGACACTTGTGTTCGCCTTTGCACAAGAGCAGGGGGGGGGTGTACTTTTATTTTGCTTTTTTATTTTTTTTAACTGTTCCTTCCATTTGTTTACGGTTATCTCAGGGAATGTAAATATCCCCTATGATAGCGATAGTGACAGGTAATCTTTGAAAAAAATTGGGGGTTAGACCCTAGATCTTTCCTCTGCCCTCAAAGCATCTGACCACACCAAGATCGGTTTAATAAAATGCTTTCCCAATGGCGCTGTTTATATCCAGGGGGGGGGGGACATTCCCTCCCACTGCTTGTAAAAGCAGTCTAGAGGCCAATTATCTGCTAGGATTGCTTTTACATGAAAGCCGACCGCTGGCTGAAAACAATGATATTAAGATACCTAAACCCACAGGCATCATTCTGGTATAACCAACCATTCAAATTCCAGGAACATACCAGTACATTGCTGGTCGTTGGACATGTATTGTAAAAAAAAAAGATCAGTGGGTAAGCCCACCATTAGAATACCTCCCTTCATCCACCCCCTTCTGATGGGCATACATGCACCATTTATATATGCCGAAGCATGGGGGCATCCTCCTGCCAAAAAGTTATGCCGCGTACACGGTCTGACTTTTCCACGGGAAAGCCTCCGTTGGAATTTCGACCGTATGTACGCAGCATTAGGAGCAAAATCGCACCTCCACCCCTGCTGCCCATATGCTTCGGCATATATGCTCTTTTTTAACTGTGGTGGTGAAATACCCTGCTACAGAGTTGGAGTCACGGCTTTATGCATCGTGGGAGCAAACGCTGTTCCTGCTAAGCAAATGATGGTTAACATTTAAACAAAGAAACATTACAGTATAACAGTAAGACCTTACCTGCAAAGCAATACCAAAAAAACCTAGTAAAACAAAAAAATTTTTAACGCAACCTGTGCCTAGAATTTATATATGCCTTAGCATGGGGGAATCCTCCCGCAAAAAAGTTATGCCGCGTACACACGGTCGGACTTTTCCACGGGCAAACCTGTCGGAATTTTGACCGTATGTACCAACATTAGGAGCAAAATCACTCCTCCGCCCCTGCTGCCCCCATGCTTCGGCATTTATGCTTTTTTTTTTAACTGTGGCGGTGAAATCACCTCCTACAACACTGGAGTGCCAGCTTTATGTATCGTGGGAGCAAACACTGTTGGTCAAGATAAATAAATCTGTGCAGCAGCTGAATAGCGCACCTGAAAAAAAAAACATACCTGAAAAGCAAGCATGATTAAACATTGCAGAATAGACTACGGTAAAAAAGAGCAGAATAGAGAAAAGCGAGAACACCAAGACAACCATTTTTGGTTATTTTATATTTTGTGTTTTTTTTTTATATGTTTTTCTATACACTTTGTAACTTCGCTGTAACGGTTCGGGTCTCAAAATGCGATGACATCTTGGGAGACCCTGTGTAAGTGTGTCCTAGTCTGAAATGCTGTACCCTATGCTAAAACTTCACTTGTGTGTTTGCATTGGTAAATGTTTTGAATGCTAAGAACAGGATTGTCAGGACAGAGTGGACAAAAATAACGGGTGTCACGCCTAAATCAGCGCTTGCTACAGACATCTTTTTTGGCAAGCTCGTTGGGTAGGGGTACTCGAGGACATACGGATAATGCCTCTCATGCAGCCGGCTTACTGCATTGGTTGGGGATGGTGAGATGCAGAATCGCCTAGATACAGGATGTCTGACTATCTCATCCTGGAATTTTAGGAAGGATAAAGTCCCGCCTGAAGCTCTGTATAGCACATGAGCGTTCAGCAAAGCCAATTGATATAAGGATAGAGACTTTTTTGTACCAGCGTCTCACCTTACGGGCAATGTGATACGGTGCGAACTGGTCGTTTAGGTCCACCCCTCCCATATTTTGGTTACATTCGTGGACACAGGGGTTTCTCCACAACACCAGTCGCCGTACAAATTTGGACTGTAGTGTCTGCGTGAAGGGAGGCAAGAAGGAAAACATTATTATCTCTCCACTTCACAGCAAGCAAATTAATACACTTCAAGCAGGCTCTCTCCCCCAGCCTAAGACGGGAATCTACAAGCCCCTGGGGAAAGCCCCGCCGATTAGGTCGCACGGTGCCACATGCTCCAATCTGATGATCAAACAAGTTACTAAACAGTGGCACGCTCGTGTAATTGTCTACATACAAGTGGTACCCCTTTCTGAATAAGGGTGACCCCAAGTTCCACACTATCTTGCCAGCGCTCTTTGTAATCTGGCCAGTTCTCCAGCTTTACCTGACGATCTTTTCCCTCAAACCGTAAAGCTCCATACATAGCCTGTTGCCCTGTCACAGAACTTAAAGCTTGACCCCCTATCTGGCACGCTTGCTGGGTAGGTACTGCTTGAAAGACAAGCGGGCAGAAAATTTAATCATGGACTCAACGCAGACAACTTGATTGGGAATAAACAAGGCTGCAAAACATTCGTTAAGTGGTTTATGAGGGGCCAAATTTTGTAGAGCCTATCGTATTACGGGTCTCCACGTGGACGACAAAGTTCATTGTCGTTGAAGTACATGAACCGCAAGATCTGCTCGTATTGTTTCCTGGACATGGAGGCTGAGAATACGGGCACATGTTCAATTGGGTGCGAGGACCAATAGGCACGCATTGACGAGAATTTATGCGTGCCCATGTTGAGGGAAAGGCCCAGAAAGGTTTTCAATTCGGAAACCGTATTTGGTTTCCAATCTCTGGCAATGGAAGGCAACTGGGGATTAGCGGCGATGAATTGACCAGAATATAAATTACTCTGGTCCACAATAGATCTTGAGAGATCTTCCGTGAAAAATAGCAAATAAAAAGCAAGTGCAGTAAAATCAGCTGTTTCCACGTAAATACTGGGCTGGGCAGTGAATGGGGGGGGGGGGGAAGTACAGGTTGGGCTGAAGTGTTGGGCACCCAATCAGGATAGGCAAATTCTGCTGTAAGGACACGACAGGCCTGCCTGTCTTCTTGGTGGCAGCGGGACACTACTTGTGCTTGCCACCTCGCCAGCTTGAACTGCACTTATGGGACTCGCCATGTCACCACATACTGCAGTGCTGGATGTACGTCCAGGCTGTACTAGGCCGCTGGTGCTCGCCAGTTCACCAGAAGGAATAGCGGCGCTAGTACTACTCTGCTCCATAATACGATAGCCCTGCGGTTCTTGCTCAACATCAGAAGATCAGGAACGCCTGACCTTAGCAGAGACCTCAATCTTTGTTGTCAGTGCTATCCGACATGGAGCCGCTGTCTTCGACGGGAATGTATTCTGAGCCTGAATCTGTCATGCTCAGAATCTCGTAAGCCTCTTTACTAGTGTACCTTCGATTTGCCATTTTGGACTCTAAATTTAGTGGTACACTAGTAAGATTCAAAGGTAAAAAAGCGACTGTCAGCAAATGTATCAAACGCTACAAAAAAAAAAACTAGCGATCGCAGGGATCAGGCCTGTCTCTGCAAACACTGCAGTTATGTGTGTTGTGTTTGGCAAGTGGCAGTGATCGATAGATACTGCACTTGGGTGGGCTGGGCGGAGGGGCTAAACGCAGGTGCTAGCAGGTATCTGGGCTGATCCCGTTAGCACTGCGTTTTTGGGAACCCTAAACCGCTGGCGACGCCAGTATAGATCTGATTAGATACTATACCACTAAGGGAGGTGTATGCTTTGCGCGTGGGTGTTAGCGTTACTGGCACTAACCTGATGCTGCCTGGGGTGTGACGCAGACCCTCTCTGACGCTAAAACCTAATTGATATCACCCGCCGGGCGATCAGGGGGTTAAACCTTTCATTGGGTTATATACGGCGGGTGCCCTGATGCTATAAAAAGCAAACTAACCAACCAGCGTCACCCGTAACACTTAGTGATCACTGGTGTAAGGGTTAACTCTAGGGGCAATCAGGGGGTTAAACTATTATATAGGGGTACCTAACGCTATAAAAACCTGCGGCGAACCTAAAAAAACTGGCTACCTAGGGGCCCCACCGACACTAAAAAAGTGATCGGAAAAACGATTGCTTAGCGACGCTGGCAATAGGGGGTGAAAGGGTTACCTGGGTGGCGAGCAAGGGGTTAAACCTTTATTAGGGGGGTTAGGGGGGATACCCTGGACCTTAAGGCGCGTAAACCTAACTGCCCTGCAACTTTTTACTGTCTCAAATTACACTGATTGCAGAAATCTTTAAGGGGGGGTGGTGGTGACCGGTACCTACATGTTAGTGCACTTACCTTGAGATGTCTTCTCGCCTCGCTCTGGACCTAAAAGACCACTGCATGGAGAGATTGTTTACATTACACAGGCAGAGGAAGAATGTCATTCCCCAGGAGCGATCGCAAGGGGGTGGCCAGAAACCAATGGCCGCCCCCTCATCACGGACCGCTCCCGAACCGAAAACCACTGACCCACATACCGGAGGGGGTCCGATCGGACCCCCCTCCCATACAAAGGCAGTCACGTACAGGTACATGATTGTGCCTCTGTGCCATTTTGCCGATGTAAATGTACATGGGGAGGTCATTAAGCGGTTACAATCGTACAGGGGCATACTGAAAAGCCAGCAGGTAACAATGGCTGCAAGAGTGCCAATGCATTGCTTGACCTAAAAATCAAGGGTACAAAATACAAAAAATTGTCCACTGCTCTCACCTATAACTGCCCATTACAGCAAGAAGCATCTGAAGGCAACGCATAAGGACCAAGGAAAAATATCCAAGCACTACTTACTGACCAGCCTGCGACCAGATTAACCTGTGGATTTTTTGTTTGACACTGCAATATTTATTTAAAAAATGAAGGTAGACAGTACAGTTACAATAAAAATCAATACGGGAGGAATCCGGACACAGCTCAGAGCTTACAATCAAAGAGGTAGGGTCAAGTGATACAAAATAACTAATAACTGTGGGGATTGAGCTGATTGAGAAAGTAAAAAGACATAGAGGCAGGATAGGCTTTTCTGAAGAGCAGGGTTTTCAGGGATCCCCTAAAGGTGAACAGAGAAGCAGATAGTCCGACATATTCTGATAGGGAGTTCCATATGGGAGAGGCTTGGGGGAAGTTAGGGAACATGAGGTGTTGTGAAGACTGAAGACAGGGTTAAAGCCCCTTTCAGAAGGGTGTTCTGATCAGGTAACACCTCAGTTTTTCAGGCAGACCAGATTGGAAGGTCCATTCATCCCTATGGAAAGGTGTGTGTAAATGAATTTGTCGGTTTACCACTGGGGCCGGTCAGGTACACTAAAACAGGTAGAGACTCCATCCTCTTCCATTTAGAGATAACAGTGGAGGTAGCTGGACAGCAGAATCCTTTTACACCTGGCCGCTCAGAGCCCGTGTTCGCTCTGCAGATACTGAGCAGACACGGATTTGTCACCCTACTCTGCTTTAATCAGCAGGCAATTGGCTCACAAATCCCCTGCTGCTCGCAACAATCTGCCTGCGTTAAAGAGGCTCAAGCCCTGGTTCACATTGATGCGATTTGACATGTTAAATTGAATGTCAAATTGGCGGCTATTGCCCACAATGGAACTGTTCGAGACATTGCAACACCGACTTCGCAACCGCACCGATTCTCAAAAGTAGTTTCTGTACTACTTTTGGCCATTTCCATAAACATTTGTGCAGAAAACCGCACAGATGTCTGAAATTGTTGGACCAGCATGCGGGAATGAAATCTTACGAGTTCAGCTGAAATCGCACAATTTCAATCCCACAACCGTGTGAACCTGGGCTAAAGAACAATTCCAGGATTAGATATTAACATATTTAAAGCAATGTAAAGCCAACCATACATGGATTGAAATTCTGGTGGTTCAGCAGGAACCGGCCAAGAACAAGTTCTAATTTGGGCAGGATGATTGTACCCAAGTCAAACCATTGATGAACTTGGGGGCAACCAGCCTGTCAGATTTTTTTTCATGAAGGCCTCTTGAGCCCCTTAGGGAAAGAGAGCCTTGACTGATGGGGGCATGGCCAGGTACAGGACAAGGTGGTCGTCACCAAGGATTGGTTGTTGGGTTGATTGGGCCTGAGCTCAGGAAAAAGTACTACACCGGGAATTCTGGGTCTTTTAGGAAACGTGCTTGGAAGAGCTGCCCACTAGAGTTGCCACCTCATCCCTTTAAAACCGAACACATATTAATTACACAGGTTCTGTGGCTGATTAAGGTGGCAATTAAAACACACTTGGTGCCTTACCTGCAATAAATTAGCCTCAGAACCTGTGTAATTCATATGTGTTCGGGTTTAAAGGGATGAGGTGGCAACCCTACTGCCCACCCTCCCGCCCCTTTTTTCTAAGGTATGTCACAGCTTGCTGCGGTTTTCTTGACCTTGCCAGCATAAATTGGCTGTAATTGGCCATGCCCATGATAGAAATTGGAAGTAGGCAGCCTGTCCAGCACTTATGGTAAGGACAGGCCCCCTCCCCTTTGTTATTGTGTGCTCACAGTACAACTATGACTGGCACCGTTTGGAAAAATAGTTCACATGTTATGTTTGGATTTAATAAAGCTGTGGCCTTGCCCTTTCCAACCCAATGGTTGCAAGTGTATTTAATAGGGTGAAGGGGGAAGGGTTTTTATATACATCTATGTTACAGTAATGGTACCTGGGCTCATTGTGCCTCAGCAGTCATGTGATTACTGCCAGTGGCTATAGCCACTAGCAGTAATCCTTGTGTTCTGACAGCTGGGAAGGCTCCCTGTGCCCCTCCCCTGCCAGCAGAATAAAATAGTACTGCGTGAGGCATTCCCACCATTAACACTGACTGTTGATGGGGGAATAGAGAGTTTCTTTTCACGCATGGAGGAAGGAAAGAAAATTAAATCTATGGGCTGGCTAACCATGTATATATCCAGTGATCTCCACTTGCTTCTGAATCCCATGCCGAGTGGTTGGCCTGCTGCATTCTGAACATAGGAGGCTGGCCACTCTGCACAGGTGCCATGCATGTTTAGGCCTCATGTATACTGCTGCTGGTAAACGTACATTTAGGAGTTGGGTGTTTTTATTTTAGCTGCCCCTGAACTCTCCATGTTATCTTATTCATGTAAACAGAGTTGTTTATAGTCGTTTCTAGGCAGTTGTGTTAGAACCCATTTTTCCCCCTCTTTGCAAAAAATGCTTCTTGACGGATGGTGAGGCATTTTAAATGCCAATTACCTGTAACGGCTTGTAAACACTGCTAAACACAGTAACAAATTTAGTTTTGTTTAGACGTTTTTCCATTTTAACCACTTAAAGTAAGGTGACCAGATTTTTAAAATGAAATCTGGGGAAATTTTTTTACTAGTAATGGCAGCAATCAGCAACTCTGCCCGTCGCTGCCGCCACCCGCCTCACAGCCTGTCAAGTCTTAGTCTCCGGGCCCTGGCTACTACTGGGTGGGGAGTGGAGGAAGATCAGGGAAGGCAAGGAGATAAGCAGGATGGCGGCTTTGGCCTGGGACTTGAGCCAAGGCAGAAGAACATGCAAACGGAGCTGAATGGGCACCCGAAACTGAAGAAATATTCTCTGCTCCGTCCAGCACATGATCATCAGAAAGGGGCACAGATAATGGAAAAATACACCTCCCTAAGCTAGTAGGAGCGGCAGAGCAGGGGTCTTTGAAATTGCCCCACCACCTGTTCAAATCCAATCCAGGGACAATACCAGGGACAGACTTGGTCCGGGGACAGTGTCCTCAATCCGAGGACTGTCCCTGGAAACCTGGGATGTCTGGTCACCCTAACTTAAAGTGGTTGTAAGGTTCAGCCATTTAAAAAAAAAACATTTACTTGCATCCACTGCAGTTCATTTTGCACAGAGTGGCCCCGATCGTCCTCTTCTGGGGGTCCCCATGGCAGCTCCTCCCCACAAGAGATAAACCCTCTGGGAAGTTCTGAGGGGGTTACCTTGCAGGCACGCTCCGGTGCCATAGCCGCTGATATGTCTTGGCCCTGCCCCCAGCGTCATTTGATTTGATTGACAGCAGCAGGAGCCAATGGCTACTCTGCTATCAATCCATTGAAAAGCCAACAAGATCAGGGGAAAGCTACGTGGGATCACGCCCACAGAGATTCGGGTCTCAGGTAAGTAAAAAACGGGAGCTCAGGGGGGTGGCGACTGCAAGGTTTTTTTACACCTTAATGCATAGGATGCTTTAAGGTGATAAAACACAAAGGTATACAACCCCTTTAACCACTTAAGCCCCGGACCATTTTGTAGCTAAAGGACCAGAGGTTTTTTTCAGAATTTTGCACTGCGCTGCTTTAACTGTAAATTGTGCGGACATGCAATGTTGTACCCAAACAAAATTTGCGTCCTTTTCTTCCCCCAAATAGAGCTTTCTTTTAATGGTATTTGATTGCCTTTGCAATTTTAATTTTTTGCAATATAAACGGAAAAAGACTGAAAATTTTGAAAAAATAATATTTTCTTTTTGTTATAAGAAAAATCGAATAAACTCAATTTTAGTCATACATTTAGGCCAAAATGTATTCAGCCACATGTCTTTAGTATAAAAAAATGTCAATAAGCGTATATTTATTGGTTTGCGCAAAAGTTTTAGCGTCTACAAACTAGGGTACATTTTCTGGAATTTATCATTTCTTGAGGTGCTAAAATGGCAGGGCAGTACAAACCCCCCCCCCCCCCAAATGACCCCATTTTAGAAAGTAGACACCCCAAGGAAGTTGCTGAGAGGCATGTTGAGCCCATTGAATTTTTTTCTCTTCTCCCAAGTGATTGAATGACAAGAAAAAAAAATTACAAAAAGTTGTCACTAAATGATATACTGCTCACACATGCCATGGTTATATGTGGAATTGCACCCCAAAATACATTCTGCTGCTTCTCCTGAGTACGGGGATACCACATGTGTGGGACTTTTTAGGAGCCTAGCCGTGTACGGGGCCCCGAAAACCAAGCACCGCCTTCAGGATTTCTAAGGGCACAAATTTTTGATTTCACTCCTCACTACCTATCAGTTTCGAAGGCCATAAAATGCCAAAATAGCACAAAACCCCCCCCAAATTACCCAATTTTGGAAAGTAGACACCCCAAGCTATTTGCTGAGAGGCATGGTGAGTATTTTACAGCTCTCATTTGTTTTTGAAAAATAATTTTTTTTTTTTTTTCAATTTTCAAAACTTTGACAAAAAGCGAGATCTGCAACATACTCACCATACCCCTCAGCAAATAGCTTGGGGTATCTAATTTCCAAAATGGGGTCATTTGGGTGGGTTTGTGCCATCTGGGCATTCCATGGCCTCCGAAACTGATAGGCAGTGAGAAGTGAAATCAAAAATGTACACCCTTAGAAAGCCTGAAGGCGGTGCTTGGTTTTTGGGGTCCCGTACGCGGCTAAGCTCCCAAAAAGTCTCAAACATGTGGTCTCCCCATACTCAGAAGCAACACAATGTATTTTGGGGTGTAATTCCACATATGCCCATGGCATGTTTGAGCAATATATCATTTAGTAACAACTTTGTGCTAAAAAAAATAAAAAAATTGTCTTTTTTCCACAACTTGTGTCAACATATAAAATATTCCATGGACTCGACATGCCTCAGTATATAGCTTGGGGTGTCTACTTTCCAAAATGGGGTCATTTGGGGGGGTTTTGAACTGTTCTGGCATTTTATACACAACATTAGGAAGCTTACATCCACTCTTCTAACCACTTGAAGACAAAGCCCTTTCTGACACTGTTTACATGAAAACTTTTTTTGCAAGAAAATTATGTTTAACCCCCAAACATTATATATTTAAAGCAAAGGCCCTACAGATTAAAATGGTGGGTGTTGCATTTTTTTCCCCCCCACACAGCATTTGCGCAGCGATTTTTCAAACGCATTTTTTGAGGAAAAAATATATTTTTTTAATTTTAATGCACTAAAACACACTATATTGCCCAAGTGTTTGATGAAATAAAAAAGATGATCTTAGGCCGAGTACATAGATCCCAAACACGACATGCTTTAAAATTTCGCACAAACGCGCATTGGCGACAAACTACATACATTTTTAAAAGCCTTTAAAAGCCTTCACAGGTTACCACTTTAGATTTACAGAGGAGGTCTACTGCTAAAATGACTGCCCTCGATCTGACCTTCGTGGTGATACCTCACATGCATGGTGCAATTGCTGTTTACATATGACGCCAGACCGACGCTTGCGTTCGCCATTGGGCAAGAGCACGGCAGGACAGGGGTGGTTTTTTTAATTATTTATTTTGCTTTTTTAATTTTTAAACTGTTCCTTCCATATTTTTTTTTTAATCATTTTTATTGTTCTCAGGGAAGGTAAATATCCCCTATGATAGCAATAGGTAGTGACAGGTACTCTTTTAAAAACTGGGGTCTATTAGACCCTAGATCTTTCCTCTGCCCTCAAAGCATCTGACCACATCAAGATCGGTGTGATAAAATGCTTTCCCAATTTCACAATGGCGCTTTTTATATCCGGGGGGACATTCCCTCCCACTGCTTGTAAAAGCAGTCCAGAGGCTAATTAGCCACTAGGATTGCTTTTACATGAAAGCCGGCCACTGGCTGAAAAGAATGATACCAAGATACCTTAACCCGCAGGCATCAATCTGGTATAACCATTCAAAGTCCAGCAACATACCAGTACATTGCTGGTCCTTGTTGGACATGTATCTTTTTTTTCATGCAGCCTGTTGGCTGAACAAAAAAAAAAAAAAAAGATTGATCGGTGGGTATACCCACCATTAGAATACCGCCATTCATCCACCCACTTCTAATGATGGGCATACATGCACAATTTATATATGGCGAAGCATTGGGGCATCCTCCCGCAAAAATTATGCCGCACACATGGTCAGACTTTTCCACGGGCAAGCCTCCATCGGAATTTCGATCGTATGTATGCGGCATTAAAAGCAAAATCACTCCTCCGCCCCTGCTGCCCCAATGCGTCGGCATATATGCTTTTTTTTAACTGTGGTGGTGAAATCACCTCCTACAGCACTGGAGTCGCAGGGATCAGGCCTGTCTCTGCGAATGCTGCAGTTGTGTGTTGTGTTTTGTAAGTGACAGGGATCGATCGATACTGCACTTGGGTGGCCTGGACGGAGGAGCAAAATGCAGGTGCTAGCAGGTATCTGGGCTGATCCCACTAACACTGCGTTTTTGGGAACCCTAAACTGCTGGGGACACTAGTATAGATCTGATATTGATCTGTTCAGATACTATACCACCAAGGGAGGTGTATGCTTCACGCATGGGTGTTAGCGTTACTGGCACTATCCTGACGCTGCCTGGGGTGTGACGCAGGGTTAACTAGGGGCAATTAGGGGGTTAAAACCTTTGTTAGATAATATATGGGGGTAGCTGACGCTATAAAAACCTGCGGCGAATAAAAAAATAACTGGCTACCTATCGGCATCACCGACAATAAGTCAGCGATCATAAAAATGATCGCTTAGCGACAGTGGTGATAAGGGGTGAAAGGGTTATCTGGGGGGTGATCAGGGGGTTAAACCTTTATTGGGGGGGGTTAGGGGCTACACTGGACCTAAAACTAACTGTAGTGACACTTTTACAGTCAAATGTCACCGATTACAGTGATCAGTAAATAAATGGTCACTGCAATCAGTGACACTGACTGGGGGGGCGATATATGTTCCTATGTGTCCTGGTGTCAGTGTACTGTTTGTGCACTAACCTGTGTCTTCTCTTGTACGGCGCTCAGTATATGTGAGCGCTAGAGTTGCCACCTCATCCCTTTAAACCCTAACACATATGAATTACACAAGTTCTGAGGCTAATTTAATGCAGATAAGGCACCGAGTTTAATTACCACCTTAATCAGCCACAGAACCTGTGTAATTAATATGTGTTCGGGTTTAAAGGGATGAGGTGGCAACCCTAGTGAGCGCCGCATGAGAGATGACATCACTTCCTCTGCCTGTGTGAACATTACACAGCAGAGGAAGCTTTCTCATTCGCCGGGAGCGATCGCGAGGGGGTGGCCGGAATCAAACGGCCATCTCCTCATCCCAGATCGCTTCCCAACGGATAACCACCGCTCACTGTATGGAAGGGGGGTCCGATTGGACCCCCCCAACTATACAAAGGCAGTCACGTACACTGTATGCGATTGTGCCTGTCGGTGCCATTCTGCCGACGTATATATACAGTGAGCAGTCGTTTAGGACCAAGTCTCTGATTTGTTATTAGATTAGACTTTTTTTCCTAACACCCTAGAGAAAATAAAGGGCGGTCGTTGCAATGTCACAGTATTTGCACAGCAGTCTTACAAGAGACTTTTTTGGGGGAAAAACACTTTTAATTAAAAAAATAACAGTAAAGTTAACCCAATTTTTGATATTGTGAAAGATACTATTACGCCGAGTAAATTGATACCCAACATGTCACGCTTCAAAATTTCGCCCGTTTGTGGCAACAAACTTTTACCCTTAAAAATCCCCATAGGCGATGTTTCAAAAAATTCTACAGGTTTCATGTTTTGAGTGTGAGGTCTAGGGCTAGAATTATTGCTCTCGCTCTATCGATCGCAGCCATACCTCATGTGAGCTTTTAACAGTTTTCATATGCAGGCACTGCTCATGTATGCGTTTGCTTCTGCACACGAGCACAGCGTGCTTTTATATATTTAACTTTTTTTTTTATAGTGTAAAAAACAACACTTATTCGTATTACAAGGAATGTAAACATCTTTTGTAATAGAAAAAAGCATGACAGATCTTCTTAAATGTGAGATCTGGGGGTCAAAAAGGCCTCAGATCTCATTTACACAAAAATTCAATAAAAAAAAAAATTTTAGCAAATTTTTTTTTAGAGCGATGGGCGCAAGTGACGTTATAGTTTGTTGACAGGTGGGGGCCATCTTCCCCTCACTCATCTCCATACCCATCAGAAGGACGTGATCGCCTCCACTGCTGCCGACGGCTCCAGTAAGCGGTGGAGGGCACGGGAGATCGGCGGGAGGGGGGCCCCTCTCCAGCTGCCAACGGTGATCTCGCGGCAAATACGCCGCAGAGACCACCATTATCGGAGACCGGACAGCCGGCTGACGATACCTGGGTTTTGGCAGATAGCTGCTGCCATAACAGATATCCCTCTTCAAACAGCCGACGTATAACATGCAGGGCGGTCCAGAAGTGGTTAATTTTTTTTTTGTTTAAAAACTCTTTAACGTGGGAATTAAAACCACATCTAAATGGACTTTTTTTCGACGCCGGTTAGCTGTCAAGTCATTCAGGAGAGGTTAAACATGCCGTGTACATAAAGCCTAAGCCCCGGTTCACACTGGTGCGATTTGACATGTCAAATCGCATGTCAAATCGGCGATATTTGCCGCAAATTGCTGGCAATGGCACCGTCCTAATTGGTGCGACACCGGATCTGCGGCTAGGCACCGATTTCAAAAAGTATTTTCTGTACCATTTGCGATTTTGGGCCGCAAATTACATGGACATCTGCAGAAACCTGCACAGATGTTTATGTAATCTCAGCCAAAATCGGGACTGACAGGCAGGAGTGAAATCGTGCGAGTTCAGCTGAAGTCGCACGGCTTCACTCCCGCAGCCCAGTGTGAACCTGGGCATTTACATCTGGGGGAAATATCTGAAAGGAGGGGAAGCTCTGCTGATTTTTTCATCCAATCACATACAAGAAAAAATTATGCGCACCATAACGATCATAGCAGCGGTTCCGCCGCTTGATCGTTCTTATTGGCGGCGGGAGGGGACATTCCCCCCTCCCGCCACCATCCGGTGCTTCTCCGGGCTCTCCCGTGCCATCGGGGACCCGGAGAGAATCGCTTGGCGCCAGTGGTGGGTCACGTGACGACCATAGAGAAGACTGGTGATTAGATGGTCACCAGTCATATCTGATCGGAGGCCCGGGCACAATTTGATGTCACACCCGGGTCCTCCGATGTAAACATAGCCGCCATTGCGGCTAGTAAGTATAAGATCCGTGAAAAAATTCACGATCTCGTGCTATCCAGCCTGGAGGAAAGATGTGGGGTCTTATTGACCCCGCATCTCAATAAAGAGGACCTGTCACACTATTACAAGGGATGTTTACATTCCTTGTAATAAGAATAAAAGTAAAAAAAAAAAGTAAAAAAAAAGTAAAAATAAAAAATTTTAAAAACGCCCTGTTCCCGGTAGCTCGCAATCAGAAGCAAACGCACACGCAAGTCCCGCCCACATATGTAAACACCGTTGAAACCACATATTTGAGGTATCTCCGCGTGCGTTAATGTGCAACAAATCTAGCACTAGACCTCTAACTCTAACCTGGTAACCTGTAAAAAAAAAATAGAGTAGTAAAGTTACATGTTTTTTCACCTTAATGCATCCTATGCATTAAGGTGAAAAAACATTCGACAATACCGCCCCCCCCCCCCCCCGAGCCCCCGTTTTTCTTACCTGGCCCCTCGAAAGTCCCATGCTCGTCCCCGTCATCCTCTTCGTTTTTCTGCCTGGCCGCCGATTGGCTACACTGGATAGATTGAAAGCAGCGCAGCCATTGGCTGGCGCTGCTGTCAATCACATCCAATGACGCGGGACGCCGGGCCGAGTGATACAGTCGGCGGCTATGGCCGCCGCTGTATCACGGGAGCGCGCCCGCAATCACTCCACACCATGCGAGCTCACTCGCATTAAGGTGTGGAGTCCTTGCGGGGAGGAGCCAAGACAGCCGCCGAGGGACCCCAGAAGACCAGGATCGGGGCCACTGTGTGCAAAACGAGCTGCACAGTGGAGGTATAACATGTTTGTTATTTTTAAGCAAAAAAAAAAAAAGGTTTAGTGCTCCTTTAAGCGTCGCCTATGAAGATTTTTAAGTACCGAAGTTTGGCGCCATACCATGTGTGCGCAATTTAAAAAAAAAAGACATGTTAGTTATCTATTTACTGAGAGTAACATCTTTCATATTTTTCTGAAAAATTGGGCTAACTTTACTGTTTTGTTATTTTTTAATTCATGAAACCATATGAAATAATATTTTTTCCCAAAAAAGGCGTTTGAAAAATTATTGCGCAAATACCGTGCAAGAAAATAAGTTGCAATGACCGTCATTTTATGCCCTAGGGGGTCTGCTAAAAAAACATATATCATGTTTGGGGGTTCTGAGTAATTTTCTAGTTAAAGAATGATGATTCGTACATGTAGGAGAGAAGTGCCAGAATAGGCCTGGTATTAATGTGGTAAAAAAAAAACGGTATTGAAGTGGTTAAACAGCTTTTTTTTGCTAATTAAGGGGAGTGGTTAATTGTTTACAGGTGAGTATACAAGTGTCAGTACAAACTCTTAAGAGCTGGCTCCCTGCTGATGTTGGCTTGCAATTGGATTTTGTGAACATATCTGTCCACTTTAGTTGAAAATTCCACTTAAAAACCGGGAGGTGAAAACAGGAGTTGTGACAGGAGTCTTCTAAACTGAGTAACAAACTTCCTACAATTATATTGTTACTGGGAAATGAGTGCGAGCAGCAGGGTTCAAGGTTTTGCTCAGTGCACCACCTGTAGGCAAAATTGGTGCAACAGCTCCAGGATGGATACCACTGACAGATGTGAGCAAGTTGCCCTCTGGAAGCTCACATTAGAGATCTGGATAAGCAAGTTGCAACACTGGGCAGAAAGGACAACCTTGAAAGGGGTCCTCTGCTCGCTGAGCAGGTGGTCAGTAGGGCTGATGTGGAGGGGTTAAGTCAGGATTATCAGATAGGAAGATGGGTTAATGTAGTTAGAGGGAGTGGAAGGGGCTTGCAGAAAAGGCAGGCCAGTCCTGTATTTGTGCATCAAAACTAATTTTCCAAGTTGGGTGAAGATGTGGAGGTGGCAGCCCTAGATGTCACTGCTACCCCTAACAGCCGGGAGAGCAGCCCATCTAGTAGAGGTGGTGAGGGGGAGTGCAGGTAGGCCTAGACAGTTGGTGGTTATAGGGGATTCTATAATCCGAAGGACTGAGAATAATTTGTCTCCAGGATATCCTCAACTGAACGGTTTGCTGTCTCCCTGGTGCCAGGGTTCAGCATGTGGTGGACCGGGTGGATAAGTTACTGGGGAGGGGCTGGGCATGACCCAGCTGTCTTGGTCCACATTGGAACCAATGACAGCATACATGGAAGGTGGAGGCTCCTTAAGAATCAATTTAAAGAACTAGGCTGCAAGATGAAGGCAAGGACCTCCCAAGGTGATATTCTCTGAAATATTGCCTGTGCCATGAGCAACACAGGAAAGGCAGGGGGAGATTAGAAAGCTGAATGTATGGCTAAAGACATGGTGTAGGGAGGAGAGATTTGGGTTTCTAGAGCACTGGGCTGACATTTTTTATTGGGGTGCAACTAGGGTTGTCCCGATACCACTTTAAAACAGAGTACAAGTACCGATACTTTTTTCCAAGTACTCGCCGATACCGAATACCGATACTTTTTTGTTATCTCTTAAATTTTTTTTTTTTTTTTTTACAATTTTATTTTTTACAATTTTTTTTATTTGATTTTTTACAAAGTTCTTTTTTTAAGGGGGTGGGGGGTGGACAGTGTCAGTTTTTTCTTCTATTTTATTTTATTTATTTTTTACAATTCATTTCTTTATTTCTTTTTTTATTAAATTTTTTATTTTTTTTTTAACAGCCCTGTTGGGGGGCTTTGGTGAGATATCAGGGGTCTTAACAGACCTCTGACATCTCCCCTTTGAGACAGAGAAAGGGACTAGGGACAGATTCCCCAGTCCCATTTTTAAAGCAGCCTCAGCTGTGCTGAAAAATGCATGGAGAGAAGACAGCGGCTCCTCTCCATTCATAAACTGAAACATTGTAAACACAGTTTACGATGTTTCAGTTTTGTGAATGAACCGAGTCAGTGATCACTGACTGTTCATTTGGAACAGTAAGGAGCCGGGTTTACTGGCTCCTACCTCCGCTCTCCATCCTGACAGTAAGAGGGAGTGGAGGGGGTCACGGGCCGAGGGAGACACCAGAGTGGAGGGGGTCACGGGCCGAGGGAGACACCAGAGTGGAGGGGGTCACGGGCCGAGGGAGACACCAGAGTGGAGGGGGTCACGGGCCGAGGGAGACACCAGAGTGGAGGGGGTCACGGGCCGAGGGAGACACCAGAGTGGAGGGGGTCACGGGCCGAGGGAGACACCAGAGTGGAGGGGGGTCACGGGCCGAGGGAGACACCAGAGTGGAGGGGGGTCACGGGCCGAGGGAGACACCAGAGTGGAGGGGACACGAGACCGCAGAACGGAGGGGGGCACGGACGGAGGGAGACACCAGAGTGGAGGGGACACGAGACCGCAGAACGGAGGGGGGCACGGACGGAGGGAGACACCAGAGTGGAGGGGACACGAGACCGCAGAACGGAGGGGGGCACGGACGGAGGGAGACACCAGAGTGGAGGGGACACGAGGCCGCAGAACGGAGGGGGGCTGGAGGAGGATGTGGGGACAGTCAGCGGTGATCGTGTGAGTTACAAGCACCGATCACCGCTGATTTCACTACAGCAGCTTAAGGGGGGGGGGAAGAGGCGGAGAGACTTTTAAATCTATACAGCGGTGATCTCCCACGCACTGATCACTGCTGACTGTCCAGGTATCGGGTGAAGCATCGGGAGCATTTGCCCGAGTACAAGTACTTAGGCAAATGCTCTGTATCGGTACCGATACTAGTATCGGTATCGGGACAACCCTAGGTGCAACCTATATGCTAAAGACGGTTTGCACTTGAATGGAAGGGGGTCTGCTGTCCTGAGGGAGAGGTTTATGGGAAGGCTGGAGGAGTATTTAAACTAGGTTTGAGGGGGGAGGGTGAACTAGAATTACATCGGGCACACAGGTCAGTTAGAGGTCATACATTAATGGAGTGGAAAGGGGATAGATAGGGGAGGGTTATGGCAGGTGACAAGAAAGTTCCCATGTTGGAAACAGCCATTGGAAACTTTAGTGCCATTTGTACTACTAAAAATGACATGAAACACCAGAGAAAAATGTAATACATTAAAGTGTTTTCTCACCAATGCCCAAAGTCTGCCAAGCAAAATAGCTGCGTTGGAAGCTCTGGTGCATGAGGAGAGCTATGACGTAATCGGTATTGCTGAAACTTGGCTTCAATCCTCACATGACTTGATTAATATTCTTGGCTATGCACTTTTTCCGAGAGACAGGGTAAAAAGGAAAGGTGGCAGGGTCTGTCTATGTGAGAAGTGATCTCAAAGCGAGTGTGAAAGAGGACCTGGTGGATGGAGAGTGATGAGTCTGAGGCATTATGGGTGGAACTGCATACAGATGTGCGTAGTTCAACGCCAATCATTGGAGTTTGTTATAAACCACCCAATGTTACTGAGGAGGTGGAGACTCTGCTCC
Source organism: Rana muscosa (assembly GCA_029206835.1). Classification (NCBI taxonomy): domain Eukaryota; kingdom Metazoa; phylum Chordata; class Amphibia; order Anura; family Ranidae; genus Rana; species Rana muscosa. The sequence continues at coordinate 933,910,543 of CM055118.1, read as the reverse complement.
TTGCACAGATGGTAAGGGATTTAAGGGCTGGGACGCTGATAATAATGGGGGATTTTAACTACCCTGAAATTGACTGGAGAAATGGCACTGCTGGGACAGTTAAAGGGCAGCAATTTATAAACCTATTGCAGGAAAATTTTATGGTCCAGTTTATTGAGGCCCCAACTAGGAATGATGCTCTGTTGGACCTGGTAATCTCAAACCATGCAGAGCGTATTACTAATGTTCAGATAAAGGAACACCTGGGTAGCAGTGACCATAACATGATTTCATTTGATGTTAGCTGTAAGAAATGCACACAAGAAAGATAAAAATACTTAATTTCAATAAAGCAAATTTTCCAAGGATGAGGGCTGCTCTCCAGGACTTAGACTGGGAGGGAATATTGGCATCAATGGGCACAGAACAGAATGGGAATTCTTCAAAAAGACTGTTTGTGAACTCACTGCAAAGTATATTCCCATGGGCAAGAAGTTTAAAAGGCTAAAAATAAAACTTATGTGGCTCACGGTTGAAGTTAAAAAAGCTTAAGAAAAGAGCTTTTAAAAAATATAAAAATGAAGGAACACTAGTGTTTAAATGTTAATATAAACAGGATATGTAAAAAGGTAATCAAGGATGCAAAAATTCAAAATGGACATATTGCAAAAGATGGGACAAACCCCAAAAAACTCTTAAATTATATTAATAGTAAAAAGGTCAAGTCTGAGCAGAGAGTGGGTGACTGGGGACAAAGAAGGCTAATTTATTAAATTCTTTTTTCCGCTCTGTGTATACAATGGAACATGGGGAGCTCATCTCCATAATGGGGGTGGTATTGACACAGCCCTGAATTCACAATGGCTCAAAAGTGATATGGTCCAGAAATATTTAGACAAAATAAAGGTGGATAAAGCACCTGGACCAGAGGGCATACACCCACGGATCCTAAAAGAATTGAGCTCTGTAATTTCACAGCCATTGTATCTAATTTTTAGGGACTCATTGACAGGATTAGTACCACTGGATTGGCGCAGGGCCAATGTGATACCTATATTTAAAAAAGGGAACAAAGTCTTTATTAAGTAACTATAGACCTGTTAGTTTAACTTCTATAGTTGGGAAGATACTGGAGAGATTATTAATATACCACATAGACGCGTTATTGCTGGAAAAAAACTATTTAAGCAACAGACAGCATGGATTCATGAAAGATGGAAGTTGTCAGACAAACCTGATTTCTTTTTATGAAGAGGCAAGTAAAACCTTGGACAGAGGGGTGGCTGTGGACATGGTATACTTGGATTTTGCAAAAGCGTTCGATACAGTTCCCCACACAGCTCATGTGTAAGGTAAAGTCTACAGGATTGGAAATATCAGTTTGTAAATGGATAGAAAACTGGCTAAAAGACAGAATTCAGAGAGTAGTGGTTAATGATTCTTACTCTGAATGGTCTAAGGTTCTCAGTGGTGTACCCCAAGGTTCAGTGCTGGGACCCTTACTTAATATCTTTATAAATGATAATGATTTGGGGATCAAAAGTAACATTTCTGTCTTTGCAGATAACACCAAGCTATGCAGTGGAATAACATCCTTACAGGATGTCTCCAAATTACAAGCCGACCTCAATGCCCTGTCTAATTGGGCGACTATGTGGCAGATGAGGTTTAATGTTGATAAATGTAAAGTTATGCACTTGGGGGCCAAGAATAGGAATGCATCATACATACTAGGGAAGAGTACAACTGGGGGGGTCCGTAGTGGAGAAGGATCTGGGGGTTTGGTAAATCATAAGCTCAATAATGGCATGCAATGCCAAGCTGCAGTTTCCAAAGCAAGCAAAGTCCTTTCTTGTATTAAGAGAGGTATGGACTCCAGAGATATAATTTTGCCCCTGTTCAAATCATTAGTAAGACCTCATCTGGAATATGCAGTTCAGTTTTGGGCACCAGTTCTCAAAATGGATAACGGGGAACTGGAGAAAGTGCAGAGAAGGGCAACCAAACTGATAATAGGCATGGAGGAGCTCAGCTTTGAGGAAAGATTAGAGGAACTGAATTTATTCACTCTTGAGAAGGAGAATAAGGGTGGATATAATTAACATGTACAAATATATAAGGGGTCCACATAGTGAACTTTGTGTTGAGTTATTCACTTTACGGTTAACACAAAAGACAAGGGGGCACTCTTTAAGTCTAGAGGAAAAGATTTCATCTCCAAATACGGAAAGGTTTCTTCACAGTAAGAGCTGTGAAAATGTGGAACAGACTCCTTCCAGGAGGTGGTTCTGGCCAGCTCAGTAGATTGCTTTAAGAAAGGCCTGGATACTTTCCTAAATGTACATAATAAAACGGAGTACTAACATTTATAGGTAAAGTTGATCCAGGGTAAATCCGATTGCCTCTCGGGGATCAGGAAGGATTTTTTTCCCCTGCTGTAGCAAATTGGATCATGCTCTGCTGGGGTTTTTTGCCTTCCTCTGGATCAACTGTGGGTATAGAATTGGGTATATGGGATTGAACAATATTTTGTATTTTATTTTTATTTATGTTTATTGATGGACTATGCAACTATGCAACTATGCAACTATGCAACTATGCAACTATGCAACTATGCAACTATGCAACTATGCAACTATGCAACTATGCAACTATGCAACTATGCAACTATGCAACTATGCAACTATGCAACTATGCAACTATGCAACTATGCAACTATGCAACTATGCAACTATGCAACTATGCAACTATGCAACTATGCAACTATGCAACTATGCAACTATGCAACTATGCAACTATGCAACTATGCAACTATGCAACTATGCAACTATGCAACTATGCAACTATGCAACTATTAAAGAACTGATAGTGTTTCAAAGAAGAAACTCGGTTTACTTTAGGTGATCTGTTACTCATCTGGGAAGGGATTTGTTTTGTCTCCATAGCAGTTCTTTCATTAGTGTGGATCAGGACCCTTTGCAGGGACACAGTTACTTTGCCCGACATGCGTCTCTTTAACCACTTGTGTACTGGCATTTTTTTCCGGTTCATCTGCATTTTTTTTCTAGAACTAACTAACCCCCCAAAAGTATATATTCTCTGAGAGCAGAGACCATGGAGCACAAAATAGTGGCATTTGCAATTTTTTAATGTTACACAATATTTTGGCAGTTATTTCGTTAAACGCAGATTTTCAGAAAAATACAAACTTTTTTTACTAGTATTGACAGATCAGCGACTTAAAGCGCAACTGATATTGGGGCAGACATTCTGACACCAATTGACACTTTTTGGGGACCAGTGACACTAATACAGTGATCAGTGCTAAAAATATGCAACGTCACCGTACTAATGTCTGGGAAGGGGTTAACATCAGGGGCAATCAAAGTGGTACTTAACCTACATGGTGTTGCTACCATTTTCTCTACAGATATTGAATTATGTGCTGCAATGCATGTGTTTATATGTCTAAATATCTTATAGTGCCAATCAGCGCTCATGCATTTGGCCGTCTCTCCATTCTCGAGCCGACAGGAAAGTGGGCGGCGCAGAGAAACTCCCACTGATGTCAGCTGTGAGGAGGAGAAAGATGGCCAGACACGCGACTGCCAACCGCTGCTTTAAAATAAGGTATTTAGCGTCAGATTTTTTTTAGAAAACTCATACAGTGCACCACAATATTTAATATTGGAGAGGATAGAAGCAACAAAAATATCTTAGGATACCAGCAGGAGGGGGGCTGGTACTAAGGCTGCATTCACAGCTCATAAAACACCTGAAAAAACCTTAACAAAATCCCATTAATTTCTATGGCACCTGTTCCCATCTGAGAGTTATCGTTCGAAGCTCAAAAAAGTACATAAGCTCCTTAAACAGATTACAGGCGTTTTTCTGCTTTTTACATTGGTGTCCTTTTGACCTGTACAAAATAGTTGCAAAAATCTCATGACTTTCTGCCTGAAAACGAAATGCTCAGGTTTGAATGCAGCCTTACTGACAGACAGGGAGGGGTGAGGAGGGAGTAGAAGACATGAGCAGGGCTGCAGATGACGGAGGCACGTAAACTGACCAGGGTGTCAGGGCTCAGCCGCCATGATACACAAGTTACATAAGTGAGGGTAGAAAGTGGCAGGATCAGCCAGGTATTTTTTTTAGGTGTTACAGGGGAACAAACGACAGCACAAGCACTGTATAAAATACGCAACAGGCCCCTTTCACACTTTAGCGCCGGTCATTTTTGCTGTGTATTAGCAGCGCTTTTGCAGAGCTTTTGGGTGCTAGTGGGAAGGTTTAAGGTCATGACAATGTGACCTTTAACTACTTTAATAATAGACACTTACCCCCCCCCCCCCCTTCCTACCCAAGCCAATTTTCAGCTTTCAGCGCTGTCGCTGTTTAAATGACAATTGCAGGGTCATGCTAAACTATACCCAAACAGAATTTTGTTCCCACAAATACAGCTTTCTTTTGGTGGTATTTGATAACCTCTGCAGTTTATTTTTTGCTAAAAAAATAAAACAAAATTCGGAAATAAAGTTTTGTTTCCATTATAAAATTTGGAAATACGTTTTTGGCGGCACCCATAGGCGGTCTAGGTGACATACCTCGTGGTCCAGTGGGTTTGCCATCACTGGTGGTCCATTCCAGCATCCTGGTGGTCCTGGGCAGGCATCCGAGGGGGGGCTGTGCTGATAAACAATCAACACATATCCCCAGTCAGGAGAGCAGCCAATCGGCTCTTCTCACATCTGTCAGACGCAATTGAGGAAAAGACGATCTTCCTGTTTACATTGTGATCAGAAGTGATTGGACACAGTTGATCACATGGTAAAGAGTGTCCGACGGAGGCTCTTTACTGACATCAGTGTAGCGGTGTGTCAAAAACCACACCACCGATCGCCACGATGCACACCCCCATCGGCTATTATCCTGCTGGACGTCTTATGACGTCCAGTCAGGATAACGCAACCACCATCCGGCCATCATTTTGCTAGAGGGCGGTAAGTGGTTAAAAAAAAAAAAAAAAAAGACCGACCCATTTTGTGGAGCTTTCAAAGTGCTACCCATTCATTTTAATGGGTAGGGGTGTTTTTATTGCTCCAAACCCGCCTCAAAAATGCTGCTTGCAGGCCTTTTCTTCCTGTCCCGCAAGTGCACCACTTCAGTGTGAATGCACTTATTGAAGTGAATGGGAGCCAATGCTAAAACGCCTGAAAACTGACTCCGTGTGAAAGGGGTCTAAAAGGAGCAGGAGCCATTTTTTTGGGTTAAATGCTTTAACTGTGTGCCTAGCTAGTGCTTGTGTACTATGATAGTAATAGTGTCACAATTGGCCATGAAAGCCATCCAGATAACTCCAAAATATTTAAACTGAGCTCTTACAGCAATGAAGTGCTGAGTATAGGGCATATGCATTTTAGGTTTTAAAGTAGAACTAAAAAGCAAAACTTATTTTGGAGTAAAGGGAGGGTCATAACCCTTATTCAGTTTTAGTTTGCCATTTGTGCTCCATTGGGTAATTTCCCTTTACTTCCTGTCTCATAGCCAAAGCAGGAAGTGAAAGGAAATCCCTCCACAGTGAGGGAACGCCTTCCCCATTCGAAGATTTCCCATCTATTCTTTTCTGGTCAAAACCCAAAAACGTAGCATTTTCTTTCAGTGATGACAGTAAGCAAGACAAATTGGGAAAGCTAGGCCTGTTTTGATCTGTGTGGGCTGGGATTGGCTCCGAGTAGGCTGGTGACTCAGATGGCATAACTACCCAGTTACCTCACTCTGGCTTCTAGAGGATTTTAGTAGAGAGGAGGGGAAGACAGGTGTAGCTGTCCAAATAGTCTCAGGGAGCCCTGTCCAATCCCCATTCAGGATTGGCAGGCCTCCTTGATATACCCAGGGTCAGCCCAGCTGGGGAGTTGTCGGGTGGAAGAACCAAGGATGTAGTTCTAGGCTGTTGAGGCCTTTGAGGGTGCACCTCAGCCTGGGGGGGTGACCTTAGGCCTGGGACTTGGGTGCAGGAAGGATCCCTTCAAGACCGCATGAAGGAACTGAACAGAAGGCACAAAGGAGTCAAAAATGACAGCAGGAGCTAGTACTGCCAGGCAAGTCTTCAGGAAGGAACCACCGGTGAATGTGCATCCAGGAAGGTCAGTGACAGGCACAGTCCAGTGGTCTGGGGAGGCAAGCCTAAGGCTGGGAGTGTGCAGAGCCAGTAGTAAGGACTGATGTCACCGGTAGTGTTGTCAAGCAGCTGCAGCCAGGAGGGCTGGCAGGGGGAGAGGGCGGAGATAATTTTGCCCCTGTACAAATTAGTAATGCAGTTTTGTTTTGGGCACAAGTTCTCAAAAAGGATAAATCGGGGAACTGGAGAAAGTGCAGCGAAGGACAACCAAACTGATAAGAGGCATGGAGGAGCTCAGCTATGAGGAAAGATTTGTGGAATTTAATCTCTTAAAATGAGAGACTCCATCCACACTAGCCTGCCTTTTTTATAAGCTCAGAAAAGCTAGAAAAAAACACTGGATTAAAAAATGCAGATAAAGCTGTAGCAGGGGTCCCAATTTAGGGGGTGATTCGAGTGGTAGTTGGCTCGGATATTCCAATTCTTATTGGACTGCCTTGCTGTTGTCACCTGGGGTGCAGTTACCCTTAGAAGTATGGGTGGCGCTGTCGCTTGTATTCAGGGTTGAACCACAACAGGTGATGGAGTGGCGATTGGGTGGCCTCTCGGCAGCCATGCAGTGGGCGTGGTCTGCCCACTGTGCATGCCGGGAGAGGGTACAAAAGGGCAGACGCCATTAGAGGGAGCAATTCCTGGGGCCCATGCCCGGATGGAGAACCGACGGTCCAAGTTCATGGCCCTCCAGGCCATGGGGCCATGTGCACCTCAGTCCCAGGCACCTTTAGTCCTGGGACTTAAACTTCAACCCTGGGCCCAGCACCTTTAGCTGGAGCCCACTTTTGGGAGGAAGAATCTCAGGGTGCCGCCTTGCGAGGGGATCCACATCTGGAAGAGGAGGCTGGGAGAGGACAGTTCCTTAGGACTGGTGAGAGATCACAGTGAAGGAAAGGGCCCAGTAACTCTGGAGATATGTCACCCAACCGAAAAAGGGATCTAAACAACGCAACCATTAGGAGGTTCGGGACACTATAGATTCTGTGGCAGGGGATCTCCCAATTGCATCTTTCAAGGGAATTTGACTGAGCTACATGCCGGCTGCTAGTGTCATTGGGTGACTATCCGGGTGAGCTATACCCACTCGGGATAGAGTGGCAAAGAATCCAGGAGTGTGAATCTGATCTATCCTTGCCAATACCTTTTTCTCAACTTTGTGGTTATTTGTGCATAAGAATAAACTCTACGTTAGAGTTGCTACTGGTGTGGACCTTGGAGTTACTTGGGGTATAGAGACTTGTCCCTTACATTGTAGGGAAAGAGAACCAACTTGAAGGGAGAACCTTGCTGCAAGACCCGCAAGTTACAAGTGTGCTTAACCTCTGCAAACTAGAGGGTAGGGGTACAGTGGAATTGTGTGCCTTTACCTCCTTTGAGTGAGCCAAGGACAGGAGGAGAAGGGTGTGTGCTACATAGCATTTTTGTGCCAGCTTCTAGTTGCATTTTAGTATCTTTCAGGGCCAGTTCACACCATAGAAGCGCAGTCTTGATGCTTTTCTGCACGCACGTTTCATGTTTTTGGTGCAGTTAAATATGTTTTTCTAACCCAATTTCTTTAAACCTTCAATAAGGACATGCGTGTGATGTGCTATACTGCGGTCCAGTGCAGGAAAAAATCCAGCATGTTCCACTTTTTATTGCAACTGCAAGCACTGTTGTGTACTATGCCATTGAAAACCGACGGTTATTTACCGATAAAGGTATTTCTACGAAACCTTCCAGGACACCAATACATGAGAGATGATAGGCTCCACCCAACCGGAAACACAATCAGTTAAATGTTTATAAGGCTCCACCTTATCCCTCAGTAGTTGTAAAGTAATACTCTCACTAGACCACAAGGGCTATCCACATCCTAAATATTTACCACATGGTGCGTACATACTCCACCCATAACAGGGCAGGAAGTAGGCCTGCCGTCCTGGAAGGTTTTGTAGAAATACCGTTATCGGTAAATAACCGTTGGATTTCTCACCTTCCAGGATGGCAATACATGAGGATAATAAAGAAATCCACAGGCCTACCTTAGGGTGGGACCACTGCCTGTAACACTTTGACCCAAGGCTAGGTCTTGCTGTGATGGGACCTCCACACGGTAGTGCTTCAGGAAGGTGTCTTGAATGGACCAGGTGGCTGCGTTGCGGATCTGCTCCCAGGAGGCCCCTACCTTCTCAGCCCAAGAGGTCGCTAGGGCTCTAGGAGTGTGCCTTCAACTTTTGGTGCAGGTGCGCCTGAGCTTTTGTATGCTAAATCAATGGCTTGCCTTATCCACCTGGAGACAGGACTTTGATGCTTGGAGTCCCTTTCTAATTCCAGAAAACAGGATTAAAAGATGATTAGACCTCCTAAAATCCTTAACCCTCTAAATATATAAGGAGTCATCTCCTGACATCTAGACAATGGAATCTTTTTTCTCCTTCATTCCTAGGGTTCTCACAAAAGGATGGCAAGGTCATCATCACCTGAGTTCTGTGGAACACTGACACCTTGGGCAGATACAATGGATCTGGCTTAAGGATGATCCTATCCAGTAGGATCATTAAAAATGGTTTTGTTGGAAAGACCCTGCAGGTCCCCTACTCTGGCAGTAGGTATTGCCAGTCGAAAGGCTAATTTTATGGTCAAAAATTTAACTGAAATTTCTAATGGCTCAAAAGGGTGACTAGATAATGCCTCTAGTACCCTGGTTAGGTCCCAAGGTGGGAACCTATCTTTTTTTAATAGTAGCACACTCTCTGGCTACCAAAAGTCTTTTAATTAAAAGGTTCTTTTGCTAATCTAGAGTCAATAAAAACCAAAAGGGCTGCCACTTGTACTCGGAGTGTTGACAGCCACTCTTCTCCACCCCTTCCTGGAGAAATTCCAGGATTACCGGAATAGGTGGAAATTATTTGTTTACACCAAGTACACAAAACTTTCTGGTAAATTTTCCTTGTCACCGGCTTTCGAGTAAGGCATCTATTACTCAGTCTGAGCATCCTTTTCCTTTAAGGATCTGGCGCTCACTAACCAAGCCGTGAGCTGGAAAAATTCTGGCCTGGGGTGTACCACTGGTGACAGAAGGTCCGGGATGTTTGGCAGTTTCCAGGGGGGCGCTACTGATAACGACTTCAGGGTTGCAAACCAAGTCCTTCTTGGCCACCAAGGGGCCACTAGGAGGACTCTTCCCGAAGCCTGGCTGAGCTTTTGGATGACTCGGGATCAGAGACAGGGGGAAGGCGTAAGCCAACCAGAATGTCCAGTTCTGAGCCAGGGCATCCAAGCCCTCTGACTTTCTCCCGAGAGAGAGAAAAGAACCTCCTGACTTTTCTGTTTTTCTGACTTGCAAAGAGGTCTATTTCGGGGCAGCCGAACCTTTGAACCATCCTTTGGAACACTTCTACCTTCAGTTCCCAATCCCTGTCTGACAGGCTGGCGACTGAGGAAATCTGCCTCCTCGTTGTCTGTTCCTCTTATATGGATGGCTGTCAGACTAACCTGTGCTCTGTCCAGGTTAAGATCACTATTGTCAATGACAGAAGTCTCTTGGACTTGGTTCCCCCCTGGTGGTTCAAGTATGCCACCGTCGTAGCATTGTCCGAACACACTAAAACCTCTTTCCCTGTGACAAATTTCTCAAAGGCCTTTAGAGCTTCGCCCACCGCTCTGTTCTGAGATTGGAGGAGGATTCGGCTACCTCCTGCCAAGAACCCTGAGCCTTGGCTACCCCTAGATGGGCTCCCCATCCCCGGGCACTTGCATCCGTGGTGAGTCTTACTGGATCCCACTGATTCCAGGGTCAGCCTTTTACCAGTATGCCTGGGACTGACCACCACCCCAGGGAGGATAGTACTTGACAGGGAATGATAAACCTTTTCGTCTAGGGAATTGTTCCTTTTGTCCCAAGAGGAAAGGTGGAAGGACTGAAGGTCTCTTGAATGCAGTTGTGCCCAAAAAAAAACACAGGAATGCTTGCTGACATGAGACCTAGAACTGAGGCTTTCTCTCCTGGAGCATACAGGGACATCAGCCTTCTGACGGCTGAGACAATCTTTTCCACCTTCTCTTGGGAGGTACAGACTGAGCCTGACAGTCTATTAGAATGCCCAGGTATGTACGGACCTGGGCTGGTTCTTGGGAGGACTTTTCCAGGTTTATCAGCCACCCTAGTTCTTTTAGGGTAGAGATCACCTTCAGGGTGTCTGTACTGACCTGAGGCTGAAGGACCCGAAATTAGCAGGTCGTCCAGATATGGTATTAAGGCTATAACCTGCAAATGAAGATTGGCTACCACTTCTGCCAGAATCTTTGTGAAGATTCTTGGACTTGCCGCAAGTCCAAAGGGAAGCGCTCTGAACTGCCAATGGGAAGTTACCTCCTGAGTTACCACCGCAAACCTCAGGAAGGCCTGATGTCCCGGGAAAAGCTGGTCCTTTGGAACCGGAAACTACAACCTCCTGATCCATAAAGTTCCTTAATACCCCCTAGAAGGGTATTCTTACAACATCTTTGGGAAGATGAGTTAAAGTGACTGTAGGAGGGGGTTCTGATGAAAATTCCAGGAGATAGTCATCCCTGATCAGTCTTAGGACAAAGGAACCGTCTGACATTTTGTCCCACTGGGGAAGGAAATGTGACAGCCTGCCCCCGACCTTGATTCTGGCATCACTTGGAATCTTTGGTATTTTTTCCCTGGGGAGGGAACGAGCAAACTGCCTTTCCCCCTCTACCAAAAGGCCACCTCCTGCAGAGTTATTTTCTGGACCTCTGCTGGTCTTGTCTGGCGGAGCCTCCAAAAAATTCTGAACCTTTCCCGTTAAGGCTTAACAGGAAATTTTTTCCCTTTCTCAGTTGACCTGGATAAGCCATTATCTAGGCCTGAGCCAAACAATAAGGACCCTTCAAAGGGCAGGCCATATAGTTTCACCTTTGAAGTAAGGTCACCCTCCCAGGCCTTAACCCAAATGGCTCTTCTGGCCGAGTTAATCATTGCGGCTGTTTTAGCTGAAGCTCTGACCGAGTCTACGGCTGCATCAGCTAAAAAAGCAACAGCCTTCCCTATCACTGAAAGGGAATCAAGGTCTTGGGATTTTTTCCCCTGGGATAGATGTCTGGTAAGTTTTTCTATCCAGCAATCTGCGTTTCTAGCAACGCAGGTTGCTGCTAAAGCTGTTGTCATTGAAGCATTGGCCTCCCATGCTTTTTTAGAGAGACTCTGACCTTCTGTCCATAGTGTCCCTAATGTTCCCTGCGTCCTCAAGGGAAAGGTCTGACTTCTTTGTAACCTGGGAGAGGGCGGCGTCCAACCGAGGGATCTTAAAAAGGACCTTGGCTTCTTCCCCCTAAAAGGGAATTTTCTTTTCCATGTCTTAGGAGTAGAAAACGCTTTCTCAGGCATCCTCCATTCCTGCATGACCATCTCCTTAAGAGATTGGTGTAGGGGGAACAACTGTCTTGGCTTTTTTTTAAACCCCTGTACATTTCATCTTGTACTGAAGACTCCTTAGCTGGTTGCGGGATTTCCTCCGTGGAATAAATTGCCTGGAGAAATCCTAAGTCTTCCAGGCCAAAAAGGTTTATTTGACCTCTTCTGTATCACTGCTTGGACAAAGGCCAACCTCTTCAGAGGAGAGTTCTGACTCTGCCTGGCTTTCTACCTCTTCTACCTCATCTTCCCTAGATTGGACACATGAACCACCTTGAGAAAGGGAAAAGGAGGAACTGTGTCCTGTCTTGGACATAGTACTCTCGTGGGAAGAGGGACCCTCTAGAAGGGGGTCTGCTGAGTCTCTGGGATTTAGGAAGCCTGAACTGAGGAGCGAAAGGTTTGTAAAGAAGTCAGCATTTCCTCTTGTATTGAGTTGAGGAAATCCTTCATAAGCCCTGAGGCCTCTTTCCCAGCCAGTTAATGCATCTGTAACAAAAGGGATTGGAATGGGATTTAGGCAATATTTCCCCAGTTACCGCACTTCTTACTGGCACTAGCGGATGAGGAAGGTGGCTTGTCAGAGACCTCCTGCATTCCACTGGGGGAGTCTTCAAGAAAAGAGGGAGCAACCTATAATCACTCTTTCTATCCCCTATAACGTGTCTGCAGGCTCTTTTCCAGAGAAGGCAGACATGGAGGGATAAATAGAACCCTTCTATGCAGGTACAAAATAAAAGCACCGATTGGTAAGAAAAAAACGGCACTTAGTCCGTTTGCATTTGCCTGCAGCCACCTACGCTGTCTTTCCATCTTCCTTGTCCATCGAGGTGGTTTCAGACAGACTGTCTGCTCCTTGAAGCTCACGAGTTCTGTTTGCACAGAAGTCAGTTAACGCCACGTGGGTCCGGCATCTCCTCCATGCTTCCTTGTTTTCAGCATATAGTGGGCGGCTCCAGTACTTCCTGCTGCGACAGGAAGTTCAGCCTGGGAATGAGGCTTGGAGCACGCCGAGTCCTACCCTTCCTCAGTCGGCCGGATGGCATCACTGTATCCAGTGAAGACGAGGGAGGAGACCCAAGCTGCTTGAGCAGCATGCAATGGCAGGGAATTTGAAAACGCCAAACCGCCAGCACAAATGCTGTTTGTGGGCGACCTGCGAGAAGCTCTGAGGCGTCAGGTAAGTGCAGCCTTGTCGGCCTTCCTATACCTGGCTCACACGGTTACCAATCAGACCAACTGTAGTCCTCTGATTCAGATTTATTTTCGCTGTGGGAAACAATCAATACTGAGGGACAAGGATAAGGTGGGGCCTTATAAACATTTGTTAACTGATTGTGTTTCCTGTTAGATGGAGCCTATCTCATGTATTGCTGTCCTGGAAGGTGAGAAAACTATATAACCTAATATCCATGTGTTTGATGCAGAAAAAATAAATCAAAAATAAAATTAAAAAAAGCACTTAACTGCATGTGGTGTGAACTGGCCTTTATAAGATTTTAGGAGAATTAGCGTTTTAGCCCTTGTTCACGCTGAACACAGCTTTGAAATTCAGTTCACCTGAAATTGCACGATTTCAAAGCAGCATTTCAGTCCGACTTCGGGGGTGACTTGAAAGACATCTGTGCGGGTTCATGCACAGATGTCTATTGAAATCGCCCCCGAAGTTGCCAAAAGTAGTACAGTTACTACTTTTGGAAAATTGGTGCGGCACCGCAAAGTCAGCGTTGCACCGATTGGGACGCTCCTATTGCCAGCAATAGGCTCAGATTTGACACGTGATTTCATCTGTCAAATCGCATGTCAAATTGCACTGATGGGAACAGGGGCTTAGAAGCATTTAAGAGTGTTAAAGGGCATTCAGTGTTTTTTCTGCTGGAAAACGCTACAAACACAAGTTTTCTGCCCCTAGATGCTAAAGCTCAAAAAATGGTATTGGGCTAAAATAGTGTGCTTGGACACATAGGATAACACTATTTAGCTTCTAGGAGCAGAAAAAAATGCCAACATTTTCTAGGCGCTTAAAAATATGCTAGTGTGCATGGAGCCTAAGGGGGATATGATTGACATGTATAAATACATAAGTGGTCCATATAATGAACTTTGTGTAGAGTTATTCACTTTAAGGTTATCACAGACAAGGGGGCACGATGTCTAGAGGAGAAGAGATTTCATCTCCAAATACAGAAAGGTTTCATCACAGTAAGAGCTGGGAAAATGTGGAATAGACTCCCTCAAGAACTAGTTCTTGCTAGCTAGTAGATTGCTTTAAAGGATATGTAAATGTTGGTTTCAAAACAATATATATTCATACTTACTGCCTCTGTGCAGTTGGTTTTGCACAGAGTGGCCCCAATCCTCCTTTTCTGGGATCTCTCATCAGCACTCCTGGCTCCACTTCGAGTGCCCTGTTGGGAGTGTCCCTCAGGGCACTCAAGCGGCCGCACTGGAGTCCTGCTTCTGCGTCTATTGACAGACTGCAGGACTCGTCCCCACCCACCAGAATCATTGGATTTGATTGACAGCAGCAGGAGCGCCAATGGCTGCGCTGCCATCTATCCAATCAGGATCTGAGAAACCAGCTGGAGCTGGCGTGTGGGTCCCCGTCACTAGAAAGACTGGGTTCAGGTAAGTAAAAGAGGGGCTCTGGGGGGCAGCTGCATCACAGGAGGTTTTTCACCTAAATGCATAGAATGCATTAAGGTGAAAATCCATGAGGGTTTACAACTCCTTTAAAAAAGGCCTGGATTCTTTCCCAAGGCTGGATTCACACCTATGCATTTTTAGTGCTTTTTGTGTTTGGCAGATTTGCACTACAGAATGTGTTCCATAGGAAACAATGTTAATTGGACTAATGCAAATCTGCAAAATGCACAAAAAATACATAAGTGTGAATCCAGCCTAAATGTACAATATAACTGGGTACCAACATTTATAGGTAAAGTTGAGCCAGGGAAAATCCAAATGCCTCTTAGGGGGATCAGTAAGGAATTCTTTCCTCCGCTGGAGAAAATTGGATCATGCTTTGCTGGGTTTTTTGCCTTCCTCTGGATCAGCTGCAGGTATGTTTTATTTTTATTGGTTGAACTAGATGGGCTTTTGTTTTTTAAAACAGACTAAGGCCCCTTTCACACTAGCAGACCGTATGTCCGCTAGTGTGAAATCCCCAGTTTCTGCAGACAGAGGAAAATCCTATTTTTCTGTCTGCAGAGCGGATCAGATGAACACGGACAGACGGTCCACATTCATCCGATCCCCCCATAGGGGAGAGCGGAGATCTGACAGGGCGGGTCCCTTCACAGTGTGCGGGGACCCCCCTGTCATCCGTCGGCTCAGCGGACGATACATGCTGAGCAAGCAGAGGTTCACAGGGTGGATCCTCATGGATCCATCCTGTGTGAAATGGGCCTAACTATGACTGCAGTATGTAACTATGTATTAGTTTTTTTTTTTTTTTAATTCTTTATTGAGAAAATTTTTATATAATACATGAACATTTAACAATGTTTGTTGTGCAACGACGTTATTAAATGGTAGAGTATAGAAAGGTACATGTAAATAAGATTGGCACAGTGATGCAGAATTTAAACTTGAAAGTAGCTGTTTTAGATCCTCCCTCCTCCAGGTCCACCCGAATTGGAGCACTGCTGTGTCCCGGGAGGAAGGACGACCCCGGTCGATACACTAATAAGGTACATAGTCTTACTTGTATGGTTTCAAGTATACAATACAGGTGGTATCCAGGTGCGATAGCAGGTTGTGATCTACATATTGCTCGGTCAAGAAATATATAACTAACCAGGGAGTTTTATGAAGCAAGCACAGCTCCGGACCAATTGGTCCACGGGCCCCAGGCTTTCCGGGTTTTTTCAGCCTGACCATTGCTACCTGCTATAACAGATTCGTAGCCATAGTGTAGACTTACAAGGTCAATAGTTTGGGAAGTATCCGGAACCCTTTCTGATCTCCATAGTCTTGTGATACTCAATCTGGACGCCAGGAGAATATGGGACACAACATACCAATACGTCTGAGGGATCCTCTCTATCGTAAGGATTAGGATCGCCAATTCCGGTGTTGGGGGTATATCACAATGAGTGATTTGATACAGGAGATTAAATAAGTTTACCCAGAATGGTTGTATGCGGGGGCAGGCCCAGAGTATATGTAGCAGGTCACCTTTGTGTAATTTGCACCGCCAACATATGAGGAGGTTTGTGGAGAGAAATATGCTAGTCTGGCAGGTGTTAGGTACCAGCGCAGGGTGATTTTTTGGGTAAGTTCCCATAAGGCCGAACATTTGGTGGAAGAGTATATGGACTTTAGAGCTGAGGTCCATTGATCTGTGAAGAAGCAGCAGTTTAGGTCTGCCTCCCAGCGCAAGTGCGAGGACGATTTAGAAATTTGTTGTTTACAGTGAAGAAGGTTGTAAAAGTGAGAAATGCCTTTAGTTTTGGAAGGAGCATTTGTGAGGAAATCCCAAGTTTTGGGTGGGATGGCATATAGGGGAGTAGGCACTGTATTTAGGCAGTGGCCAATTCTGAGGTAGGTATAATGTTCCCTATCAGGAAGAGCAAATTCTTTTTGTATGTCAACAAAGGGTTTGATACGGGGTCCTATGAGAAGAGATTGTAGGAAACCTATGCCTTTTTCTGACCAGTGTGTCAGTGACAGATCGGGGGATAGGAATCGGAGCGATTCCAGTGGAATTTGGAATAATGGTTTGGGGGGAATGTAGCTGGAGTGCAAGATTAATTTTTCCCAGGCATGTGCTGTCGCTTTCATGGTGGGGGGGGGAAGGCTGATGGGATGATTGACCCAAATGGGATACTCATTAGCCAAGATTTCAGGTCCGAGCGAGGGAGGAAGGAGTTCTCAATTTGTCCCCAAAGTGTGGTGGGATGAATACGGAACCAATCTTGTAGTTGGGCTAGAATGGCAGCAAGATAATAATCTGCAAAGTCTATAGAACCTACGCCACCTGATAATTTGGATTTAATCAGCTTAGTGTGGGCACATCTGGGTTTTTTACCTTTCCACAAGAGGGTATTCAGGACATGTTGAAGGGATCTGAAGTATGAGTGAGGGATAAGGATGGGGAGTGTTCTGTAGTAGTATAGAATTTGTGGAAGGCAGATCATTTTAAAGGCCGCTAACCTGCCCGACCAGGATAATTCATGATGGGCTATATTTTGGGATTCTTCCTGAATTTTAAGAAGCAGGGGTAAGAAATTGGTGGAGAATAAAAGTGCAGTTCTGGTCAGTTTAATGCCTAGGTAAGAGATTTTTCTCTGCCCATGTGAAATTGTGTTGCATTTGGAGTAAGTTTTTTGTTGTAGCATCTAGGTTGATGTCAAGAATGAACAATTTTGTTGTATTGACCCTGTAATAGGAGATTTCGCTAAACCAGGCAAGTATTTTTTGTACCTCTGCCAGGGAAGAAGCCGGGTTAGTGAGGATCAATATCACGTCGTCTGCGAAAAGGCTTATTTTATGTGAGGTCTGGCCTATTTGCATGCCCGAAATGGATGCGTGGTCTCTAATTCGCGCTGCTAGGGGTTCCATAAGAAGATTGAAGATAAGGGGTGATAGGGGGCATCCCTGACGGGTGCCATTAGTTATGGGGAATGGGTGGGAAGTCACTCGTCGTAAACACTGTGGCCGATGGAGAAGAATACATTGCCATGATAGCAGTAAAGATATACCCGGCAAATCCGAATTTCTGTAGTACTGACCTGAGATAGGCCCAGTGTACTCTGTCGAACGCCTTCTCTGCATCCAAAGAGGAGCAGAGAAGGCGTTCCAGTAATTTCCGCCCGATGGATAATGTTTATCATTCTCCTCGTGGCGTCAGATGCTTGCCTACCCTTCGTAAAGCCTGATTGGTCGGCATGGATCAGTGTGGGCATTATGTTGATCAACCTTGCTGCGATTGTTTTAGTGTAGAGCTTTATGTCCAGGTTTAGAAGGGATATCGGGCGGAAGTTTTGGGGACTGGTCGGCTCCTTCCCTGGCTTAGGCACTGTAATCACAAGAGCATTCAGCATATCATTTGGGAACTGAGAATTGCAGCGTTGTTGAATATGTCAATCAAATGTGATATTAGTTGGTCAGAAAATTGTCTATAGTACTCTCCTGATAGTCCCTCTGGGCCTGGGGCCTTGTCAGCGGGTATAGATCTAATTGTTTGCCTAATTTCCTGTTCTGAGAATGGCGCATTAAGATGTTTGAGTTGGTCGGGTGTCAAAGCAGGTAGGCGTAAGTTCCGAAGAAAGCGATCGATGTCGTCCTGCGAGGGTTGGGGGTGTTCGGGTCAGTATTCAAGTTGTATAGGTCAGTATAATAGTCACTAAATGCATTGGCGATGTCCTGGGGATTAGTCAAAGGAGTGTGGGTATGGGGATGGTATAGTTGTTGTATTCTGGTTTTAGCGCGCCTACCTTTAAGGCGTTGTGCCATGCGTTTCCCAGCTTTATTAGAAGTTGAGTAAGTGGTGGCTTTTAATTTCCTCTGGATACAGTCATAGGAATGTAGCAGTAGGGTACGGAGCTCCTGTCTCAGGGACGTTAGCTGGTCAGGTAAAGGGGCATGAGGGTTTGTTTTGTGCTGTCTTTCTAGGTCAGCTATTTGGGAAGAGAGATCATCTATACGCTGCGTTCTCTTTTGTACTGCATTGATTTTCATTAGTATTCCCCTCATATATGCCTTGTGCGCATTCCATACCATGTTAGGGTTGGACACTGAGCCGTCGTTTAGTCTAAAAAATTCGTTAATGTGTTCTGCTATTTCTGAAGCGTAGTCTTTGTGTTGCAGGATATAGTTATTAACTCTCCAGATAAATGAATTGTGAGTGTGTTTAGAATTGTCAATGGAGAGCGAGATTGGGGCATGGTCCGACCATGTGGTGGCATGGATTGCAGAGGCAACAATTTTTTGTAGAATCCATTTGTCAGATAGAAACAAATCGATTCTCGAGTAAGAATTGTGAATATGCGAGAAATAAGTGTAGTCCTTTTCTGTACTGTGGTGACATCTCCATACGTCGTATAGATCATGAGCTGTTAGCAGTCCTTTCAAAGGGGAAGGTCTCCTTTTTGCAGCAGAAGTGGAGTCCAAGTGTATATCTGGTACTATGTTAAAGTCCCCACACACTATTAGGTGACCTTTCTTAACAGAGTCAGTGAGTCTGAGGATCTTGCGGATAAATTTACTTTGGTGAGCATTAGGAGCATAAATGTTGACGATGGTATATGGCGTCTTGTCGATGGTGCACACCAGGATTATTAAGCGCCCGTCCGGGTCTAGGAGTTTAGAGGATAGTTGGAATTCTATTGTATCCCTGATTGCTATCATTACACCTCTAGCTTTAGAGGTGTAATGTGCATGAAAAACGTTAAGAAACAATCTGTTGGAGCATAGCCGTATGTCAGCTTGTAAAAGGAGAGTCTCTTGGATGCATACCACGTCGCTGTGAAGATCTTGGACAGTTTTCCACAGGGAGTGGCGTTTAGCTGGGTGGTTTAGCCCATTGGTATTTAATGAAAGAAAGTTGATCGGCATTGTGGTAGTGTGGGCAAGGCTATGGAAATAGATTTGCACTTACAGTTAGTTGTCGGTACCAGGTGTATCTTAGGTGCGTCTAGATTGTTGTGTCTTGGAGAAGAAAGGGTCCGGATCGTCTCCTGAGGTGGGTGCTAGAGCCGTGAATAGAGCAATATGTTAACAATGGAAAAAAAAAAAAAAAAAAAAAACTGTAGGGGAGACCAATTTCTGGTTATATTCGATGTGTTGCAAGACGTAGAGGTGAGATTCTTAGGAGCATACACTGTGCTAAATAGGAGTAATAACTGTAGCCAAAGTTCACTGATGCTGTGGTGATCAGCGAAAGTGGTATGTAGAGGTGGAGCGTCACTCCGCTGCGACCTCTTAACGGGGGTAAAAAAAACAGTCTGAACAACGAGAACTGAAGTATTCAACAACAACTCATACATCCCAGAGACGTAATCATATAAGAAGAAAAGAAAATGCAAGTAGCTTGGCCCACTTTAGTAGTGGTTCTGGTGGCCTCCTATTTGAGATTTTGGTCCAGGTTGCAGCGTGCTTGGGTATTACCGGTACGTGGTGGAAGTGGAGCGGGTGGTTCCGTCAGTATTCCCCAAGCATGGAGCAGCTTCATCCCTGCAGTAAGTTCACTCACTACGTGTGATTTGCAATCTTTGGTGATGAGAAGAGTGGCTGGGTGTCTCCACTTGTATTGGATTTTGGAGCCCCTTTGTAAGTGGGTTTAGTTGTCTTCGGAGTTGAAGCATGTATTTGGACAGATGCGGGAACATTTGAACTCCGGCAAAGGGAGCAGGAAGGGGGACTTTTGCCCTAGCCCCAAACATGAGATTCTCCTTGATGTGGAAAAAATGCACCCTCATAAGTACATCTCTGGGGACGGTGGCAGCTAGATGAGAAGGTTTGGGAATTCTGTGAATTCTATCTACTATCAGATCCCTGGGTGACGCTTCAGGTAGTATATGCATGAGCTCTTTAGCGTATTTGGGTAAATCAGCTGGAGGTATTGTTTCTGGGACCCCTCGCAGTTTAATGTTGTTCCTGCGAGATCTGTCTTCTAAATCGGACAGCTTGGCACGCAGCCATGCTTGTTCCTCTCTAATGTCCGCATAAACGTCTATGACCCCATTCACTGCGGATGTACATTCAGTCATTCCTCTTTCTATGGTTGTTACTCTGTCATCTAGAGAGTGGATGTCAGCCGTGACTTTAGTAAAGAGTGAGGAGAGGTCTGTCATTAGTGATGCTTGTAGGGATATCAGCATATCCTTCAGGGTTGAGTCTAATACAGGCTGCCCTGAGGTGGGGAAGGACGCCATGGAGGAGCGCAGGGCCTGGTTTGAGGAGAAGGGGTTGAAAGCCTGGGCCTCAATTTGTGTCATTGACGTCTGTTGCGGCGGCGCCTCTAGGCGCATTTTAGCTTTCGCGGGGCTGCTAGTTAGGGGGTCACAGTCCGGGTGGTGGTCGGAGCCTCCTGGGGTGTCAGGGTGATGTGTATTAGCCGGCTCAGCGTCCGGGAGGTCAGTGTATGAGGCCCGCAGTTCCCCTGGCGCGGCGGAGCCGGCGCCATCTTTGAGCACACTGACCTTCTTCGCCGGTTTGAACGCAAATTCAGTCAATTTCTGCGGGTTGTAGTCCGTCAATCTCTTCCTGGACATGATGCCTGGGTGGAGGAGATCTTTAGGAGTAAGGATGGCCGTGGATTGTGTAGCTGTGTGGGCCGTAGTTGCGCTGCTGTCGTCTCTGGGATGTGGAGCTCCTCACTTAAGCAGCCATCTTCAGCTCCGTTCGGCCACGCCCCCCGTAACTATGTATTCTAATCTCCACTCTATCCAAAACAAAAACATTGCCTTTTAGGCCTGGTTCACACTGGTGCGATTTGACATGTCAAATCGCATGTCAAATCAACGGCATGTGTCAGCAATGGCACCGTCCTAATCAGTTTCGACGCCGCATCTGCAGCCCTGCACCGATTTCATAAAGTAGTTTCTGGACCATCTGCGATTTCGGCCCACGATTTAAATTGACATCTGTGCAGAAACTGCACAGATGTCGCCGTAATCACAGCCAAAATAAGGACTGACAAGCAGGAGTGAAATCGTGCGAGTTCAGCTGAACTTGCACAGATTCATTCCCACAGCCCAGTGTGAATCTGGGCTTAGTTTTACTTTTTGGTTATACTTTGTTATACTTTTTTAGTTCTAGTTTGTCTTTACTTTCAGGCAGGGACTCTATAAAATGGTATTTTCTGCATCATTCCATCCGACTTTTGTGATCCTTAGATTGTGCCTGCAGTAGAGATATAGTAATTTATAAAGCTGAACCATTTAATCCTTTTAATATGTTTTAATATGTTAACAAATTTCTACTTTCTGCCTGTGTTGACGTGACAGTTGGCCAGTCATGAGTTTATAACTGATTTAAACAAGTCCTACATGGATAAGAAAATGCTAGGGGTAATGTATGCCATTCACAAAATCCTTCCCTGTGATTCATCCTGGGTACTGGCGTGTGCGAATAATTACTGCCTGGTAATAAACACCACCTAAATCAGGCTTATAAGCTGAAATCACATTAAACACAAGTGAACGATGCCTTTTTTATTCTGATTTACACTATTAACTGCAGTCTGCTCTGCAAAGCAATTCTTTTCTTTATCTGCAGAGGTCAGGAGTGAAACGCATTGCACACAGCGCTTAGAATAATTCTATGGATACATCTGTTAGTGGAGAACAGCACTTTTCACCCTCCAAGGACACTTTCTAGAAGGCTTTGATAACCCAGGTGGCAGGGCTAGATTTTACTTTAGCGATGTACATGCAGTGCTCAGGACCAACAAAGGGGAGGAACAATTATGTGGACTGATGAATGGGTCTGACTCCTCACTGTTTCATTCTAGGTGTCTGTACTGTGGTAGTAATTGAAGATTGAACCATTTACTTTTACTGCACCCTCTGGCTGTGCCGTCGCTGTTTCAAAGAAAGCGGACTTTCTAGAGATGGTAAGGGCATGGAGTGCACAGCAACAGGCATAGAATCTTGACCTGGTCTGAACTTCAGGGCCAGCTCGCACCAAAATGCAGTGCAGGAAACCTGCATTCTGTGCACGTTTCCCACACCACATTCAGTGTTCACTTAATGACAACACAAAGTGTTAGCCTGCACCGGATCGCCTACCACAGTAATCCCATGCAATCCAGTTGCTGTGCGTTTTTGGTGCAGTCTGGCGAGATTTTAGCCCATTCAAATAGGTTAAATTTGCACTGCAACCAGATCACATGTTAATCTCTCAGGAACAGCACATTCCTGTGTGATTCATGGTGTGAACCAGCCCTCAGGCTGCATTCACAGATAGGCGTTTTTAAATCATAAACAGAAGAGCCGCCGCAATTCTGCCTGGGATATTAAAACGCCCATGTGTGAATGACAAATTGCACATTCAAATGCCATTCATTTAAATGGTGCCTAAAAACGCGGTGCAGTTCTGCCATCATTGTGTGTTAAATCTCGACAAACTGCATTGTGTGAAGCATATCGCTTAAAAGCTTCTGAAGTTTTTTTTGGGCGACAAGCTTTACAAGATGCGGTTTGCCGCAATTGCAAACGTGTGGCCTGTCTATAAAACTAAATGTCACTTTGACAGATTTCAGTGAAAGATGTACTTCACCTGCATGTAAAAAAACAATTGTGGGATTTAAAGCAGTTGTAAACCCGAAAAAGCAAACAAACCCTGTAAGAGGTGCATACTAGCTCATTATGCAATACTTACCTTAGTTTGAAGCTGTTGTCGCTGGTCACAGCAGTGTGCGGGGACCGCTGCATGTCTCCCAGAGTTATTTACAGGTTCCCAGGAACCGGCACTGTGATTAGCCAGAGCCGCAATGACCTCACTCCCGCGCATGCATGCAGGAGTCGCTGGGCTCGGCTGCTGAAGAAAAGGCTCAGGCGGGCCATTTCTTCAGTGTGCATGCGCCGATTAAGTCAGCGCAACCGTATATGGTAAATATACCTACAGGCAAGTCTTATTATAGGCTTACCTGAAGGGACAAGTGGTGTAACAGTTTACAACCACTTTAAAGGGTAGCATTCATCATAGAAGGTGGAAGCCTTTAACACTAGCAAGTTCACCAGTAGTCTGTCTTCCATCAGAGTTTCCTTGACTTAACAGTGTAGGAAACAAACTGACCCCTTGGCTTTCTTTGTTCTAAACAGCAAGTCCTACACTTTCAAGGGTTATAAATCTACCATTCACATTGAGCTTTTGATAAGCAAAACTTTTTTACCCCTTGTAGTTTACAGATTACCTTTTGAATAAATTCAGATTATTCATTGGACTTGAGCTACTTCACCACTTGTCTACCGTCCATCAAATGACGGCGGGCGGAAGACTTGTTCTGACAGGATGTCATATGACGTCCTGGCTTTAAAAGCAGCTAGGGGGCGCGCGCCCGCCGTGTCGCTAGAAACCCGATGCGCATGCCTGGTGGCCGTGATGGCCGCCCGCGATTGACCAGTAACCGAGCAGGACCATGGATCTCTGTGTGTAAACACAGATCCACGTCCTGTCAGGGAGAGGAGACCGATGGCATGTCCCTTGTACATAGGGACACCGATCGGTCACCTGCCCCAGTCAGTCCCCTCCCCACACAGTTAGAACACAGCTAGGAAACACATTTAACCCCTTCCTCGCCCCCTAGTGTTAACCCCTTTCCTGCCAGTCACATTTACAGTAATCAATGCATTTTTATAGCAGGGATCGCTGTATGAATGTGAATGGTCCCAAAAATGTGTCAAAGTGTCCGCCGCAATATCACAGTCACAATAAAAATAGCAGATCACCGCCATAAGTAAAAAACCTATAAATTTAGCCCCTATTTTCTATCTGCTATAAGTTTTGCGCAAATAAATAAATATCCGCTTATTGAGATTTTTTACCAAAAATATGTAGAAGAATACGTATCAGCCTAAACTGAGAAATTAATTTTTTTTTTATGGATATTATAGCAAAAAGTTAAAAAGTGTGTTTAAAACTTGACGCTCTTGTTTATAGCGCAAAAAATAAAAACCGCAGAGGTGATCAAACTCCCCCAAAAGAAAGCTCTAATATGGGAAAAAACGCAAATTTCGTTGGGGAGCCACGTCGCACGACCATGCAATTGTCATTTAAAGTGTGACAGCGCTGAAAGCTGAAAAATGGCTTGGGCAGGAAGGGAGTTTTTGTGCCCGGTAGGCAGGTGGTTATAGAGGAATTCCAGGTGTAGATACATTGGTCCAGCTTGGGGCATCGGCTAAGTATAGTATATGCATAGTTACATTAGTCCGTTGGAATTCATCCTTAAATGGGTTTATTTTTTTAACAAACATGTTATACTTACCTCCACTGTGCAGTTTGTTTTGCACAGAGTGGCCCCGATCCTAGTCTTCAGGGGTCCTTCAGCGGCTGTCTCGGCTCCTCCCCACAAGAGCTAAACCCCTCTGGGAAGCGCTCTCCCAAGGAGGTTAGCTTGGGAGCGATTCCGTGGGATAGTCGGCAGCCATAGCCGCATATTGTATCCCTAAACCCCGGCACGCCACATCATTGATTTGACAGCAGCGGGAGCCAATGGCTGCTCTGCTTTTAATTCATTGAAGAGCTGACTAATGCTTGGTGAAAGAAATGCAGGATCGCGTCCAAGGAGATTAGGGTCTCAGGTAAGTAAAACGGGAGCTCGGGGGGGCTGGTGACTGCAAGGTGTTCTCAACTTAATGCATAGGATGCATTAAGATGAAAAAACACGAAGCTTTACAACCTTTAAAATGAAAAAAGAGAGCTTATAAAGACTATAGGGATGCTACCAAGTGAAACATTCAAACTTGATTATAAGGGTCCTTTCACACTGATACATTTTTCCTGCATTCTTATATTGCAGGAAAGGAAAAAAGTTTCCTTTTAAATTCTATGGGACTTTTAGCACATGTGTGCTGTTGGTGTGGCGTGTTTTGAAAAATGCTGCATTCCAAGAGCCCATTCACACAAGGGCGGCACGACTTGTCCCGCGACTGTGCTGGGCGATCTGAAGACTTCAGAGGTGACTTCAAAAATGACTTCTGTATTGAAGTCAATGAAGTAGCCCTTAAGTAGTCTTGTAGTACAGGAACCTTTCTAAGTCGGAGTGACTTCAGTCGCTCCGATTAGAACGGTTCCATTGTACAGAATGGGACACGACTTGTCAGGCGGCTGCATCACCTGACGAGTTGCCCCTGTGTGAATGGGGTCTTATACTCTGCTTGGACATTTTGACCTACCGGTAAACCTATAATTAAAACAAAAATGCTCTTGGAACTTTAAAAAGCACACCTCAAGTATAAAGTATAAATGAGTAACCAAACATTTCAAAACAGTTGATATAGAAAAGAAACCACATTAGGGCCTCATGCACACTGGACATTTTTACAGCAGCTGTTTTTGGCAGTAGATGTTTTTTTCTACAGTCATTAAACTCTTCATCATGTTATCCTATGTGTCCATGCACACAGGCTTTTAGCAGTTTTGGACAGTGGCATTTGAGCATAAAAAACCCTAAACTAGTGGGTTCTGAGATACATTTTTTCAGCTGTAAAAACGCTCTAATGCTAAAAAAAAAAAAATATCACTCACCAGCGTTTTTTATGTTTTAGCAATATAAACACATTAAAAAGGTAACACTAAAAACTCACTGCAAAGCTACTGGCATTTTTATAATTTTTTTAACATCCAGTGTGCATGAGGCCTAAATGTAAACATAAAATATTGCATTTTTGTCTAAAACCTTTCCATGAGATCGGATTGTGTCATACAGAGGACCCAGTAGTCTAGGATGACTGCCAGGCCTCAGCACATAAAAAAAATTAGATCATGGATGGTGGAAAACTCCTGGCCTACTAGCTGGTATGAATGACTTTTTGAAAAACCAAAACTGTACACATGAGTATATAAACAAATGGGTATGATATCCTATACTTCTAAAAAAAAAAAAAAAAAAGTAATGAACTATCTGTAAGAAATAATGTATGGATGAATGAATGCATACACTGCCAACCATTCCACAAAGCTGATCTCACCCCCAGGAGCTGTGGAAGGGAGACGGAAACAAAGATAAAAAGCAGAAAATATATATTCCAAACTGGGAAGGCCCACACCTCAACAAACAAGAAAAAAAATTACCAGGAAATGAAAACCTGCCATAACAAAAGTTAGTTCAATGGTGAAAAATGCTTAACTTAGTAGCAAACACTTGATAGAATATGGCAGCACTTACCCTGTGCAGGAGCAAAACCAACAGTGACCAGCATACAGCAGTCAGCAATGAAGCCTGACTGCATGTCCAGGGCTATTTAAGCCAAACCAATGTTGTAATCCCCGCCCCACCAGCGTCCTCATGGTGTGAACACACCAATCAGCTTGCAAGCAGATAGAAAGGGGAAGGCCACTTTGGCTAAATCCCATGGGTGCAGCCAGCTGACACTGATATCCCCTTAATTGGTAGAGCACGCCCAAGCCAAAGTGGCCTTCCCCTTTCTATCTGCTTGCAAGCTGATTGGTGTGTTCACACCATGAGGACGCTGGTGGGGCGGGGATTACAACATTGGTCTGGCTTATATAGCCCTGGACATGCGGTCAGGCTTCATTGCTGACTGCTGCTCACTGTTGTATTGCTCCTGTCCAGGGTAAGTGCTGCCATATTCTATCAAGTGTTTACTACCAGCATGGCTTTTTCCTTAGGGGAGATGTTTAGTTTTCTTTTTGTTATTATACAATTTGGGACAATAAAACTGTATGATGCAGAGTTGCATCATATAAATGGTTGTCAAGGGACTTATGCTTGGTTCAGGAAGATATTAGTGGCTGAATGAAGGAATTGCTCAACGTGGCTTAAAATATTTTTTATTAGAATGTGTTCATTAGAAAAAAAAAACTTTTGGTAAGGGGTCTCAACTGTAGCCCAGGGGCCACATCCAGCCATCTACAAGAATGTCAGACTTTGATGGGGACCCTGATGTAAGGCTCGATTACCACCTATGCATGTTGCTTTTGAGCCTTTTTGACTTGCTTTTTGCGGTGCTAGCTGGGTTTTTAACATGCGTTTTTACAGCGATTTGCATTTTGTTATTTTTTTTAATTATTTTTAGGCTAGGTTCAGACTGCTGTGAATTCAAAATCGTGTGATTTTACTGCAGTTTTGCGGCTGTTTGCTGCGATTCGTGGCTGCGATTTCAGGAAATATCAGTCTATAGAGCTGTATATGCATGGTACTTGGATCAAACTCACACAAGACCCTTTTTTCCTGTAGCTTAGATTCGCACCGCACTGATGCTAACGGCACTAATGGAAAACAATTTTATGTTAATGACTTGCGAATTTGAGAAATCGCAATGGCTCAAATTTGCGATAAAATTTGCAGCAGTGTGAACCTAGCCTAAGCCCTGGTTCACACGTGCGATTTCAGGTGCGATATGCGATTTCAAAATCGTACCTGAAGTCGCACCCCATGGATTTAAATGGAAATTTGCTAATTGGTGCAACATAAGACACTAGCGATTTCCAAAAAGATTTTGTATTTTTTGCGATTTCAGGTCGATTTAACATACATAGAGTGCTATGTAAATCGACCTGAAATCGCAGTGCTGTTTATATCAGTGCGATTTGGAGCAGTGTTTTTTTGGTGATGTCATTGCAGCTTTAGCGAATCTGTCCCCCCCCCCCCCAGCAGGTGTTTTCGTGAGGAGTTTGGAGCAGGACTTTTTTTTAACCCTGCCAGCGCTGCTATGTGTATGAAAACAGTTGACCTGTCCCCTCCCCTAGAAGGTGTTAGTGAGGAGTTTGAAGCAAGACATTTTTTTTTTTACAGCCAGCGCTGCTATCTTTAGTCACAAATCAGCTTGCTTTTCATTGGAATAAGTACAAATCATACTATCTGCAAATCGCAAGTAGGCTCCAGAAATCGCAAACAAATACAAAAGAAATTGGAACAAAATCAGAAGTGACTGGGAAAGAAATCGGAGAGCCAAATCACACTCAAAACATGAGATTTGTAGATTGCACCAATGTGAACCAGGGCTTATACAGTAATTTTTATTTTTATACATTCCCTTTAAAAAAAAAACGAAAATCGCGGCACTTGCATTTTTGAGGCTGCTCCATTGACTTCTATTACATGCAAAACGCTGCTTTTTTTGCAGGAAACAAAGTCCTCGACCCTTTCCAAAAACGCAGAGGCACAAAAATGCATTGTTCCATAGGAACCCATGTTAAAAAATTTGCATGCATTTCTGCAAAATGCACCAAAAACCATTAGTGTGAATCGAGCCATAGGCTCGGTTCACACTGCTGCAAATTTTATTGCGCATTTGAGCCGTTGCGATTGCTCAAATTCGCAAGTCATTAAAATAACATTGTTTTCCATTAGTGCCATTCACATCAGTGCAGTGCGAATCTAAGCTGCGGGAAAAAAGGGTCCTGTGCGACTTTGATCCGTGTGAGATGCGAATTAAGCTCTCTAGAATGGCATGCCCTGACATCGTGGCCGTGAATCGCAGCAAATTCACGGCAAAAGCGCAGCGGTAAAATCGCGCGTTTTTCAATTCGCAGCAGTGTGAACCTAGCCTAAGGGGGTATGTTTTTTTTTCAGCCCAAAATATTTGTAATCTATACAATGTGTACTGAGAAGCTTGAAAACCGCTGGTTTAGGCTGGATTCACACCAAAGCATTTTGCAGATTTGCACTACAGTCCATCTAACATGGTTTCCTATGGAACACGTTCTGTAGTGCAAATCTGCAAAATGCACTAAAAATGCATAGATGTAAATCCAGCCTTAGAGCACCTGTAAAGTTGTGGTAGGTTACCCTGGGATCCTCATCAGCTTATGTTGTCTCCTGTTGTCTTTGTAGATACCCTTGGTCTTTATCCCCCTCCCTTAATAATCTTACTTCGATTAATTACCTCCCCTTTTTTTTTTTTCTCCCCGTCTTTTGCTGCTTTTGGTTATACTTGGTTAGACTCTTCCTGCTGATCTGTTGCTATACTAGGTTTTCAAAGTGCTCCTTTTTTTAGGATTATTTGTGTTATTCTCATGTCCCCCCATACATGGCTATATGCTTTGTTCTCTCTCCTACTTTTAGTCCTGGTTCACACTGGTGCGATTTGACATGTCAAATCGGCGATATTTGCCGCAAATTGCGGGCAATGGCACCGTCCTAATCGGTGCGGTGCTGCACCAATTTTAAAAAGTAGTTTCTGTACTACTTTTTGCAATTTCGGGCCGCCATTTACATCTGTGCAGAAAACCTGCACAGATGTCCCTGTAATCGCGTCTGAAATCGGGACTGACAGGCAGGAGTGAAATCGTGCGAGTTCAGCTGAACTCGCACGGCTTCACTCCTGCCGCCCCAGTGTGAACCTGGGCTTAAGATCTGTTTCTGTACACTGTATGGTCTTGGCTGTATTATGAAATAGGAAACAGCCCTCAATTTCATATGTATGGACTGATTGTTCTCGATTAGAGGTCGACCGATATGGGTTTTTCTCTGGCCGATGCCGATATTTAGAAATTGGGGCGGCCGATGGCCGATTTTTGTGGCCGATATTTTAGGCCGATTTAAAAAAAAAAACTCACCCACTCCACTCCTTGCTTACTCCTGTCACTCTAGCACACACTTGATGTCCTCAGTACAGATGGCACTAGTTGGACCTGGCAGGTGGCACTGGTTTGGAACTGACAGATGGCACTGGCTGCCACTGGTTGGCATTGGCAGGTGGCACTGGTTTGGAACTGACAGATGGCACTATTGGCACTGGCAGGTGGCACTGGTTTGGAACTGTCAGATGGCATTGGCACTAGCAGGTGGCACTGGTTTGGGACAGATGGCACTGGTTTGGGACAGATGGCACTGGTTTGGGACAGATGGCACTGGTTTGGGACAGATGGCACTGATTGGCAGTGGCACTGGCAATTGGCACTGGCTGGCAGGGGTGGGTGGCACTGGCTGGCAGGGGTGGGTGGCACTGGCTGGCAGGGGCGGGTGGCACTGACAGATGGCACTGAGATGGCACTGATTGGCGGTGACACTGGCAGGTTTCACACTAAGCCGAGTGTAACTGTAACCAGTGCTGGGACAAGGTCATCCAGCGCAAAGTGCGCCCCCTCGGGTTCGGACTTGGGCCCCTTTCACAGTCTTTCCGATCAGGTCTGTCAGTTTTTCAGGCGGACCTGATCGGAACCTCCTCCTCCTATGGAGCGGCGGATGTCAGCTGTGACATGTCCGCTGACACCCGATCCTGTCAGTGAAATCCAGACAGATGGAAAGCCTATCGATCCGTTTTCATCCGATCTCCCCATAGAGGAGAGCAGGTCTCTGACAGGTCCATCTCAGCACAGTGAGCGGAGACGGACCTGTCATTCGCCTGCTCAGCGGGGATCAGAGGAACGATCCCCCACTGAGTAATGTTTGTGACATGCACTATAATAGTACTTAAAGTGTTGCGCTGCAGCAACCTGAGAGTAATGGGTGCACACATATGGGGTAGTGGTCAGTGGTGCCAATTTGGAAATGTGGAAAGGAAGTCCAAGACCCTTTTCTAAAAATGTCCTGTACCAAACCACATGTGTGATGAGTGGGGGTGCCTTTAACAATCAATGGCACTACTGTGTATCTACTAAAGGACAGTGCGCTTCTGTTTGTCAAGAAAACCACACTTTTGTGCATGATCCTGACTGCGCGTGAACCTAGCTGTATAGCGGTTTCACACTGGTGCGCTTTGGTTTGACCACAGTGCGATTGTATGTGTGATTTACTTGCAGTTTTAGGTGTGCTCCTGATGAATTCTAGTGGACTGTGTGTTTTCTGATTGCGCATCAAAGATGCAGCACGCAAGACTGTAATTTGCTTTTGTGAAAACAGACAGTCTAATAGAATTGAATGGGAGCGCACCTAAAACTCTGGGTAAACTGAATATACAAATCGCACTGTGGCCAGACCACAGCATGCCAGTGTGAACCTACTATTAGCCCCCGTTCACATTGACTGTGGCTTTGAAATTGTGCGACTTAACCTGAAATCGCACAATTTCAGAGCTGCATCTCAGTGCGACTTTGGGTTGTGACTTTGAAGACATCTGTGTGGTTATTGAAGTCACACCCTAAATCGCTAAAGTAGTGCATGTACTACTTTTTCAAATTTATGCGGCAACTCAGTCAGTGTCGCATTGATTTGAACAGTGCCTTGCCGGCAATAGGATGTGACTTGTCAAATTGCTACAATGTGAAGGGGGAGGGGGGAGGTTAAGATATTATAAAAGAGAGAATGGTGAGGAGGTTGGGGTGGTAAATGTAAGTGCTAATGTCTTTATTAGTGACAGAATGCAGGGAATGTGCTAGGCTGCATGGTGGGGACAGGACAATTATGAGAGCTAAAAGCAAACTGGGATGGAAAGGGTGTAAGATCTGTGTGTGTGGAATGCAAAGCTGAGACAGGACAGGAGGCAGCATGATATGTGCAGTGAAGATTTATGGAGATGACAGCAGATAAGATACAGGAAAAATTAACTAGGCACAGGAGTGAGGAGAATCGGTGCTGACTTACTGTGTGATCATGCAGAGAGATAAGGGCAGACGGGAGGAGCTGCCTGGACTACTGACCATAGTAAAAGTAACAAGGAAGTGAAGTGCTCTGCTACACCGCCTCCCCCCCTCTCCCTGACATCAAGCTGACAGCTTCTCTCCCTCTCTCTCCCTCCTCTCTGTTCACACAGTGCGGCACTTGATGCTGCCAGAGCTGCTGAGTGTGGAGAAGGGACTGCCAGTGTAAAATATCGGCCTAATTTGTTAATAATCGGCCCGATGCCGATTTATCAAAAATGGCCAAATATCGGCCGATATATCGGCCAGCCGATATATCGGTTGACCTCTATTCTCAATACTTGAATATTTTACTATGCATTTCCACATATGCAGGCATTGACATGATCTGGCCCCTCTGACTTCTTTGTACTTTTCTGACATGTTATGGCTTATTGTGCCTGCAAATTGGATAAAAAAGATTAAACATAAATTGCTATGTCCCGCTAAAGATTCCAATTTTATTGTTCTGGTGATTGTCAGTGGGGATGTCAAATGACAACCAAAACAGTGCGAAAGTTCCTCAATTGCGTTACATTTGTCGCTCCTTTCCTGTTGTATTTCTTGGACAAAAAAGATCAAGCGCAAAAAGCAAACTTTTTCACTACTCAAACAATAACTTGACTATGCACACACATTAAATATTAACCCTTTTCCTAAATTTCCCTGTAACCTTTGTTATATACTGTAGTTCAATATCTCCACCAACTCCCCCACCCCTGTGTAGCTCATCATATTCCCCTTGTAATCTTGCTCTACAGTAGTGGTCTCCAAACTGCGGCCCGAGGGCCGGATGTGGCCTTTTGCTTGATTTTATCTGGCCCTTGGGGCAGTATCCCTCCCACTGATCGGAGACACTATTCTGACATCTGACGCCAACAGTGTTGAACTATTTCTCCCACTGACACCACTAATGGGCCACTATGCCTCCCTATAATACCAATGATAGGGCACTAGTTCTCCCCTAATACCATACGTTTAGTCCCACTGATGCCAGGAAAATTTCCACCCCCCGCTGGCCAAAGTCCGGCCCTCCAAAAGAGTCTGATGGGGCAATAGACCGGCCCTTTTTTAGAATGTTTGGAGACTCCTGCTCTACAGCATTCTACAGTACTGTGCTTGCTATGTTGTAAAACATAACTAAAGGCATAATTTGTTTTCTCACTTTAGGCTGGCCATAGATTATACAATTTTCTGTTCAATTTTCTATAGATTTACCTTCAGTTATGTAGTGCATGGGCCTGCCTAATTGGATATAGTTGAAAGTGTTTAGCATTGACCATTATATGGTTTTTGATAAATCTAAAAGAAAATTGTACAAGAAAATTATACATGTATGGCCAGCCTTAGATAGAGTGATGGATCAGAACACCTGTCAGTTTTTATTGCTTTCTATGCAGATTCATCTTTGTCCAGTTTACTGTTACCACTGAGTAAAAGTGAAAGAAAATCACACATTTTCGGTTGTCCCTAGAACAGTACTAGAGGGGCATTTTCCAATGGAGACACTCGTTGTTTGGAGGGATTTCCTCACTTCCTGTAATGGCCATGGGACATGACGTGAAGAGATGATGTTAATTACCCAATAGGACACAGATGCCAAACAAAACCTGAAGGGGTAACCAACCCCCTGTACTCTATCAAAAAAAGTTTTGTCTTTACTTCTACTTTAACCACTTGAATGCAAAGGATGTCATATGACATCGCTGACTTGGAGGGGGATGTCTGAATGACGCCTGGAGCTACAGGCATAATTCAGATATCATTGTTTGCAGGTGGCAATTCTGCTCACCATAAGAATGATCATAACGGCAGTTCCAGTGATTGATCATTCTTATAGGTGGCGGGAGGCGATATCCCCCTCCCGTGGCCATCCGGTGCTTCTCTGGGCTCTCCTGTGCCATCGGGGGCCCGGAGAACAAATCGCCCGGCGCCGGCTCACGATGATAGAGATTTCCGGTGACCAGATGGTCACAGTCATCTCTATGCCTGTTCGAGTCCTGGGTGTGACGTGACATCACGCCCGGTACCCGGAAGTTAACAAAGCCGCAATTGCGGCTGTCAGCATGAGATCGGTGAATTTTTTTTCAGCTATCATGCTTTCCAGCCTGGAGGGGAGATGTGTGGTCTTGACCCTGGATCTCTCCATAAAGAGGACCTGTCACAATGATTCCTATTACAAGGGATGTTTACATTCCTTGTATTAGGAATAAAAGTGATAAAAAAAATTTAGTAAAATATAAAAATATGAAAAAAGTAAAACGCCCCTGTCCCCCAGTAGCTTGTGCTCAGAAGCGAACACGCATCTAAGTCCCACCCACATATGTAAATGCCGTTCAAACCTCCACGTGAGGTATCGCCGCGTGCGGTAGAGTGCGAGCAACAATTCTAGTACTAGACCTCCTCTGTAACTCTAATAGTAACCTGTAAAAAAAATTTAAAGCGTCGCCTATGGAGATTAAGTACCAAAGTTTGGCACCATTCCATGAGTGCGCAACTTTAAAGCGTGACATGTTGGGTATCTATTTACTCGGTGTAAAAGCATCTTTCACATTATTCCCAAAAATTGGGCTAACTTTACTGTTTAATTCGTGAAACAGTTTTTTCCCCAAAAAAGTGTTTGAAAAATTATTGCGCAAACACCGTGCAGATCAAGTTGCAATGACCGCCATTTTATTCCCTAGGGTGTCTGCGAAAAAAATGTTTGGGGGTTCTGATTAATTTCCTAGCAAAAAAATGCTGATTTTTTACATGAAGGAGAGAAGTGCCAGAATAGGCCCGGTTGAGAAGTGGTTAGTTTTCTAGTTTTGTTGCTCTGTACATAGTATATATTTATCTATATTTTTTTTAGATAAAACCTTGCTAGCTAAACAAGAGAATTGTCACAATGCCACCTGCTGCTCCTCTAATAAGTGGTGTTCCCAGGGCTACTGTTAGAAATCACGGGGCCCCCTACAGCCTACCTGGCAAGGCCCCCGGGCCCCCCCGAAATATAGCAAAACAATATTTTTTCAAAAAATCATAAGCAGACAAACACAAACATAACAAAGAACCTGTGTGAATTGGCCCTTTTTTAAATAGTTTTGTACAATATTTTAACTTTTTTTTTTTTTTAATTTTAGTACGAAACAGGTAAGCTTGTGTCTTGTCGAGCTGGTTCCCCTTTCAATATAGTTCCCCCATGACTGCACAGGCGCTGCCAAACAGCTGTTAAAGCTCAGATTTCCATCGGTTTGGCTTGCGCCTGCGCAGTCGAGAGGGAACCAGATCGATAGGAGGAACCATAGGCTCGGCAGCTGTGGACGCGCTCGCCCCCGATGCTTCATTACACATGCCGCTTTCTTTGTCATGCCGCTCCTTACATTAAGGGGCAGATCAGATGTGATGTTGAGCAGTGCGATTTGTTTGTTTTTACACAACGCTCTATACAGCCCCTTGCTGTATAGTGGCGTGTATAAAAAAACAAATCGCACTGCTCAATATTATCACATCTTATCTGCCCCTTGCTGTATACAGCGGCATGAAGAAAGCGGTGTGTAACTAAGCAACGGGAGCGAGCGCGTCTGCAGCTACCGAACAGCTGTTAAACCTCAGATTTCCGTTGCATCGGATTGCGCCTGTGCAGTCAAGGGGGAACCATATCGACAAGAGGAACCAGCTTGTCAGAACACTGGCAGTGCCATAGGGGGGGCCAGCACAGTGACACAGGGGGATCAGAAGTAGGCAGAACAGGGAGGGTGAAGCAATTACAAGAGAACTTCCCTGTGTCTCTCCCTGCAGCTGAAAGCCAGCAGGAGGCAGAGAAACAGTCTTTCAGCTGCTGCAGAAACACACAGGGCATCCTCCTGTAATTGCTCCTCTGCCTGACCACACCAATTCCCTCTGCTGTCTGGGCTCTCCTGCGTACCTGGGCCCCCTACAGGAGGACTGGTGGTCCCCCCCTATCAGCGGCCCTGGGTATTCCATAGCTGATACTTAGACACGAGCTGTGAGTAACTACGTACTGGGTTTTATTACTGTTTACGTTAGTGTTACAATTGCCTGTTCAGTTTTAGCTTCTTGAATGTTACTAAAGTGAATTGATAACTTTTTACACTGTTGAAAAATGTAAGTTTTCACAAAGTAAGCTCCCTAAAATTTAAGGTTTTAAGACTTTTTTTCAATTCGTTCTTTTCTGTAGCTAGTAGTAGTTAAAGATGAATAAAACGTATGAATATTTGTTACATTGGCCCAGCTTGAACCAATATAACTATGTACAATACTATACCTGGCCAATCCACCTGAAATCTGGTTATTTCAGAACTTGACGCCGCTACTTAAAGGGGTTGTAAAGGTTTGTTTTTTTATTTTCTAAATGGGTTCCTTTAAGCTAGTGCATTGTGGGTTCACTAACCTTTTCCTTTTGATTTGCTTTCTAAATGTTTTTTTCTGTCTGAATTTCTCACTTCCTTTTTCTCCTCACTAAACTTCACACCATCATCCGAGTGGTGTTGAGTCAGCCAGAACAGCTTACTGAACAGCTTACTGAGGAGGAACAAAAAGTGAGAAATTCATACAAAGAGAACAAAGAAAAAAATATTTACCAGGTAAATTGAAGGAAAAGGTAAGTGAACTAACAATGCACTAGCTTAAAGGAACCTATTTAGAAAATAAAAAACAAACCTTTACAACCCCTTTAAGTGATTGCTTCCGGGTCCTGTGCTTAGCGACTGACCTGCTGCATTCTGTACATAAGAGGTCAGCCGCTCAGTATAGGAGCCATTCAGAAAATGTTTGGCATTTTCTAAATGAATGAAAACGATGCTCTGGGCGAGGTCAAGAGGTAGGATGGCGGCATCACAGGCAGCAACCAGAAGCTTGGTATGAATTTTTATAGACAGTGATTGTAAGCTCTGAAGGTGTGGCTTCTCTTCCCACTGCCTAATAGAGTGCATTTCAGTAAGGGTTAAGTGACGCCACAACATTTTTACTTTTGCATCTGTGTATTCTATGTAGTATGTAAAAGTCTGTAAGGTTTAGACTTACAAAAACAAATAACATGCATGCAACAGTCCATGTTGTCTAGATGGCTCACGGGTTGTTGCATGTAGGTTTTTTGGCAAGCCCATCTTTGGGCCTTTTTACATGCTAGCACCCAAAGCAAAAGCATTTCTAGGGGTTAGTTTGGTCTAGGGGAGAATAAAGCCTAAGCTTGACTCAGATTGTTAGCAATTTGCTAATACAGAAATACCATTTGCTTACCGTATACTCGAGTATAAGCTGACGCGAATATAAGCCGAGGCACCTCATTTTACCACAAAAAACTGGGAAAACGTATTGACTCGAGTATACAGGTCCTTCTCAAAAAATTAGCATATTGTGATAAAGTTCATTATTTTCTGTAATGTACTGATAAACATTAGACTTTCATATATTTTAGATTCATTACACACAACTGAAGTAGTTCAAGGCTTTTCTTGTTTTAATATTGATGATTTTGGCATACAGCTCATGACAACCCAAAAATCCTATCTCAAAAAATTAGCATATTTCATCCGACCAATAATAGAAAAGTGTTTTTAATACAAAAAAAGTCAACCTTCAAATAATTAGGTTCAGTTATGCACTCAATACTTGGTCGGGAATCCTTTTGCAGAAATGACTGCTTCAATGCGGCGTGGCATGGAGGCAACCAGCCTGTGGCACTGCTGAGGTGTTATGGAGGCCCAGGATGCTTCGATAGCGGCCTTAAGCTCATCCAGAGTGTTGGGTCTTGCGTCTCTCAACTTTCTCTTCCCAATATCCCACAGATTCTCTATGAGGTTCAGGTCAGGAGAGTTGGCAGGCCAATTGAGCACAGTAATACCATGGTCAGTAAACCATTTACCAGTGGTTTTGGCACTGTGAGGAGGTGCCAGGTCGTGCTGAAAAATGAAATCTTCATCTCCATAAAGCTTTTCAGCAGATGGAAGCATGAAGTGCTCCAAAATCTCCTGATAGCTAGCTGCATTGACCCTGCCCTTGATAAAACACAGTGGACCAACACCAGCAGCTGACATGGCACCCCAGACCATCACTGACTGTGGGTACTTGACACTGGACTTCAGGCATTTTGGCATTTCCCTCTCCCCAGTCTTCCTCCAGACTCTGGCACCTTGATTTCCGAATGTACTTTGGACCACTGAGCAACAGTCCAGTGCTGCTTCTCTGTAGCCCAGGTCAGGCGCTTCTGCCGCTGTTTCTGGTTCAAAAGTGGCTTGACCTGGGGAATGCGGCACCTGTAGCCCATTTCCTGCACACGCCTGTTCACGGTGGCTCTGGATGTTTCTACTCCAGACTCAGTCCACTGCTTCCGCAGGTCCTCCAAGGTCTGGAATCGGTCCTTCTCCACAATCTTCTTCAGGGTCCGGTCACCTCTTCTCGTTGTGCAGCGTTTTCTGCCACACTTTTTCCTTCCCACAGACTTCCCACTGAGGTGCCTTGACACAGCACTCTGGGAACAGCCTATTCGTTCAGAAATTTCTTTCTGTGTCTTACCCTCTTGCTTGAGGGTGTCAATGATGGCCTTCTGGACAGCAGTCAGGTCGGCAGTCTTACCCATGATTGCGGTTTTGAGTAATGAACCAGGCTGGGAGTTTTTAAAAGCCTCAGGAATCTTTTGCAGGTGTTTAGAGTTAATTAGTTGATTCAGATGATTAGGTTAATAGCTCGTTTAGAGAACCTTTTCATGATATGCTAATTTTTTGAGATAGGATTTTTGGGTTGTCATGAGCTGTATGCCAAAATCATCAATATTAAAACAAGAAAAGCCTTGAACTACTTCAGTTGTGTGTAATGAATCTAAAATATATGAAAGTCTAATGTTTATCAGTACATTACAGAAAATAATGAACTTTATCACAATATGCTAATTTTTTGAGAAGGACCTGTAAGCCTAGGGTGTCCATCTGCATGCCTCACTGTGTCCATGAGTAGACTGACGTTTAACATGGGAGTCTATGGAAGGGGTGCCCGGGTTTGAAAAATCAGTGCTCCCCGGCCATAGGTCCCACGGACAAAAAACTTTGCACACTTATAGAGATAGAGTGGGGCTACATGTGTGCCAAGTTTGGGGTCCTGAGGACCTATGGCCGGCTGGTACCGGGTCCCCAAATTCCGGGAGGTCAGGTGGAAAAGGTGACTCGAGTATAAGCCGAGGGGGGCATTTTCAGCACAAAAAAATGTGCATAAAAAATCGGCTTGTACTCGAGTATATACGGTACTTGATTTTGGTGCGGGTAAGTTATTCCCAAACACACCATTTCAAAAATTTTATTGGAGTGATGACATCAATAAAAAAGTTATTATGCACGAGTTTCAGAAAGCAATCCTGCCACAACAGAGGATAATAGATTCTGTCTAAAGTGAATTACTAAGCACTCCCTGATTACTTGTTACCTATGGTAACTTTGTATTTTTATTGAACAAGCCACAGTAAAGGCTCCTATAATGTTGTTAATTACAAAGGCAGTTTATTGTACTTGTTACATTCATTGCATCTTGGAGTCATGTAGGGTGACTTTGTTTCTTTTGATTATTTCTCAAGTGGTCAGCATTTTGTTACCTTTATAAGGCCTAATTAACACCTATGCATTTTAAGTGCTTTTGCATTATGCAGATTTGCTCTACAGAACTTATTCCATAGGAATCCATGTTAACTAAATTGCAGTGCAAAAAGCACAAAAAATGCATAGGTGTGAACCAGGCCTAAATACACAGCTTATATACGTCCTCCAAATCGATGAGCACTTTATCCCCAGGCATCTTCCAGGACGGCTTACAGCGATGAGGTCCTCCCACCTAGCACGGAAAACACGTGATCTATATCATAAAAAGCACTGCTCATGCATCAGCGCCTCAGTATTTGTTTCCTCCGGCCAGTCAGGAACTCAAAACAGACATTTGTTTTTTTCCCGGCCTTCGTGCTAGGTGGCAGGGGCCTCCTGACGTCCATACCCAGGGCAAAACAGGAGTAGTACTCCTGCGGAATGAGTCAGCAGAGGTGGTGGACTCGAGTCACCTGTTAATGGACTTGCTTGACAGAATTCAATCAATGACTCAACTTGACTTTGACTTGGGCTATAGGACTTGCAATGACTTGGCACCACTAACACTAACCGCAAGCTGCCGTCTGCCTACCTGATCAGCGTGTCATGCAGACAGACTGCAGCCATTGCATTGTTAAAAAGCTGCGTCTCCTCGTCTGTGATAGGCGGAACACTCAATTTCACGGCAGGCAATGTTCAGCCTATCACGGACATCCTCTCATCCTCGTCTGTTATGAGGATGAGCGGATGTCTGTGATAGGCGAAACACTGAATGCTGGGAAATTGAGTGTTCCGCCCATCAGACAAGGAGGCATGGCTTTTGAATTCTGGAATGGCTGCTGGGATACTTCCGATCAGGTACACAGCTGGCGGGCACAGTGAGGCACGGGCACATAACCAATATTGTTATCCCTCCTATTTTTATATAGTATGGGGTAGATTCTTGGCTTGAGACTTGGCTTGAGACTTGGCTTGAGACTTGGCTTGAGACTTGGCTTGAGACTTGGCTTGAGACTTGGCTTGAGACTTGGCTTGAGACTTGGCTTGAGACTTGGCTTGAGACTTGGCTTGAGACTTGGCTTGAGACTTGGCTTGAGACTTGGCTTGAGACTTGGCTTGAGACTTGGCTTGAGACTTGGCTTGAGACTTGGCTTGAGACTTGGCTTGAGACTTGGCTTGAGACTTGGCTTGAGACTTGGCTTGAGACTTGGCTTGAGACTTGGCTTGAGACTTGGCTTGAGACTTGGCTTGAGACTTGGCTTGAGACTTGGCTTGAGACTTGGCTTGAGACTTGGCTTGAGACTTGGCTTGAGACTTGGCTTGAGACTTGGCTTGAGACTTGGCTTGAGACTTGGCTTGAGACTTGGCTTGAGACTTGGCTTGAGACTTGGCTTGAGACTTGGCTTGAGACTTGGCTTGAGACTTGGCTTGAGACTTGGCTTGAGACTTGGCTTGAGACTTGGCTTGAGACTTGGCTTGAGACTTGGCTTGAGACTTGGCTTGAGACTTGGCTTGAGACTTGGCTTGAGACTTGGCTTGAGACTTGGCTTGAGACTTGGCTTGAGACTTGGCTTGAGACTTGGCTTGAGACTTGGCTTGAGACTTGGCTTGAGACTTGGCTTGAGACTTGGCTTGAGACTTGGCTTGAGACTTGGCTTGAGACTTGGCTTGAGACTTGGCTTGAGACTTGGCTTGAGACTTGGCTTGAGACTTGGCTTGAGACTTGGCTTGAGACTTGGCTTGAGACTTGGCTTGAGACTTGGCTTGAGACTTGGCTTGAGACTTGGCTTGAGACTTGGCTTGAGACTTGGCTTGAGACTTGGCTTGAGACTTGGCTTGAGACTTGGCTTGAGACTTGGCTTGAGACTTGGCTTGAGACTTGGCTTGAGACTTGGCTTGAGACTTGGCTTGAGACTTGGCTTGAGACTTGGCTTGAGACTTGGCTTGAGACTTGGCTTGAGACTTGGCTTGAGACTTGGCTTGAGACTTGGCTTGAGACTTGGCTTGAGACTTGGCTTGAGACTTGGCTTGAGACTTGGCTTGAGACTTGGCTTGAGACTTGGCTTGAGACTTGGCTTGAGACTTGGCTTGAGACTTGGCTTGAGACTTGGCTTGAGACTTGGCTTGAGACTTGGCTTGAGACTTGGCTTGAGACTTGGCTTGAGACTTGGCTTGAGACTTGGCTTGAGACTTGGCTTGAGACTTGGCTTGAGACTTGGCTTGAGACTTGGCTTGAGACTTGGCTTGAGACTTGGCTTGAGACTTGGCTTGAGACTTGGCTTGAGACTTGGCTTGAGACTTGGCTTGAGACTTGGCTTGAGACTTGGCTTGAGACTTGGCTTGAGACTTGGCTTGAGACTTGGCTTGAGACTTGGCTTGAGACTTGGCTTGAGACTTGGCTTGAGACTTGGCTTGAGACTTGGCTTGAGACTTGGCTTGAGACTTGGCTTGAGACTTGGCTTGAGACTTGGCTTGAGACTTGGCTTGAGACTTGGCTTGAGACTTGGCTTGAGACTTGGCTTGAGACTTGGCTTGAGACTTGGCTTGAGACTTGGCTTGAGACTTGGCTTGAGACTTGGCTGAGACTTGGCTTGAGACTTGGCTTTGAGACTTGGCTTGAGACTTGGCTGAGACTTGCTTGAGACTTGGCTTGAGACTTGGCTTGAGACTTGGCTTGAGACTTGGCTTGAGGACTTGGCTTGAGACTTGGCTTGAGACTTGGCTTGAGACTTGGCTTGAGACTTGGCTTGAGACTTGGCTTGAGACTTGGCTTGAGACTTGGCTTGAGACTTGGCTTGAGACTTGGCTTGAGACTTGGCTTGAGACTTGGCTTGAGACTTGGCTTGAGACTTGGCTTGAGACTTGGCTTGAGACTTGGCTTGAGACTTGGCTTGAGACTTGGCTTGAGACTTGGCTTGAGACTTGGCTTGAGACTTGGCTTGAGACTTGGCTTGAGACTTGGCTTGAGACTTGGCTTGAGACTTGGCTTGAGACTTGGCTTGAGACTTGGCTTGAGACTTGGCTTGAGACTTGGCTTGAGACTTGGCTTGAGACTTGGCTTGAGACTTGGCTTGAGACTTGGCTTGAGACTTGGCTTGAGACTTGGCTTGAGACTTGGCTTGAGACTTGCTTGAGACTTGGCTTGAGACTTGGCTTGAGACTTGGCTTGAGACTTGGCTTGAGACTTGCTTGAGACTTGGCTTGAGACTTGGCTTGAGACTTGGCTTGAGACTTGGCTTGAGACTTGGCTTGAGACTTGGCTTGAGACTTGCTTGAGACTTGGCTTGAGACTTGGCTTGAGACTTGGCTTGAGACTTGGCTTGAGACTTGGCTTGAGACTTGGCTTGAGACTTGGCTTGAGACTTGGCTTGAGACTTGGCTTGAGACTTGGCTTGAGACTTGGCTTAGAGACTTGGCTTGAGACTTGGCTTGAGACTTGGCTTGAGACTTGGCTTGAGACTTGGCTTGAGACTTGGCTTGAGACTTGGCTTGAGACTTGGCTTGAGACTTGGCTTGAGACTTGGCTTGAGACTTGGCTTGAGACTTGGCTTGAGACTTGGCGCCCCAACCTGGCCTCTCTGCAGTGTCTTTGCCAATAGGGATGCAGAATCTTGGATGGCGGAGACACTTGTTGACAGAGGAACCTTAGGTAAGTATTAGAGGGGCTGAGGGGGGGGGGGCTGCTGCACACAGAAGGCTTTTTATCTTACTGCATAGAATGCAGCAAGATAAAAAAAACTTCTGCATTTACTACTCCTTTAATGCAGAGAATGCTAAACACTAAGCCTATTTCTGACAATTGTTGCTTAAAAGTTAAAATCCTGTTTTTTTTTGTTAGAAAATTACTTGGAACCCCCAAACATTTGTCCCTGTCCCTCAAACACAATGAAAAAAACACAGTAACGATGTTACGCTAAGTAAATGGATACCAAACATGTCACGCTTCTAAATTGTGCATACGCATGGAATGGCAACAAACTACAGAACCTAAAAATCTCCATGGGCAATGCTTTTAAAAAACGGTCACCAGGT
The DNA here is from genome assembly GCA_029206835.1 of Rana muscosa. Classification (NCBI taxonomy): domain Eukaryota; kingdom Metazoa; phylum Chordata; class Amphibia; order Anura; family Ranidae; genus Rana; species Rana muscosa. The sequence goes on along the minus strand of CM055118.1, from coordinate 933,867,198 downwards.
TAGTTATAGACTAGGTCTAGTGCTAGAATTATTGCTCTTGCTCTGGCGATCGCAGTGATACCTCACGTGTGATTAGAACACCATTTACATTTGCAGGCACGACTTGGGTATGCGTTTTCTTTGCTGCGTGAGCTGACGGGGCGTTTAAAAAATAAAAGTAATCACTTTTAATGCTGTCACAAGGAATGTAAACATCCCTTGTGACAGTAAAAATGGGTTCGTGCGGTCAATAAATTCCTGGAAAAGTCATGGGATTTTGACATGGCACTTTCCAGGCCTGGAAAAGTTTTTGAAATTACTGAACCCCACTAAGTTTTGGAAAAGTCATGGATTATTTTAGTCACTACTAGTCGTGCAACGGATCGTAAGCGATCCGTGCAGGTCATCCTGTTCGGCACACGGCGCGCTCCGGAGCCTCGGCATTAGCCCAGGAGCTGCTGCCGCCATCTTGGTACACCTGGCGGCAGCCTATTGGCGGCTTAGCGGCACGCTGACAACAGCAGGAACTCGAGGGACGCACACCGCGCTGTGTATTGCTGTTCTGAGGTCTGCACTGCTGGGGGGGGGGGGGTCTGCACTGCTGGGGGGGGGGGGGGGGGTCTGCACTGCTGGGGGGGGGGGGGTCTGCACTGCTGGGGGGGGGGGGGTCTGCACTGCTGGGGGGGGGGGGGTCTGCACTGCTGGGGGGGGGGGGGTCTGCACTGCTGGGGGGGGGGGGGTGTCTGCACTACACTTTGAATTTGTATGAACTGTGGTTAAGTCATATATTGTGGAAACTAGTGTCGGGTAATTGTATATAGTGTTTATACCACATTTACCACTGACTAACGCAGAGTTGCAATGCAAGGAAATCGGCTAAAAGTAGTTGGATCTGTATGTGCGTTATAATTAATAAAAATTAGTTGGTTAATCGATTAAATTTGTGTTCGATTAATCAGTAACAGCCCTAATTTATATTAGTAAAAATATGCTGGGTGTGACATGGATTTTCTATTTAACATGTATACATAGACATTTCATGAAACATAAGGGCATGAATATTTACGTGAAGTCATGGAAAAGTCATGGAATTTGATAGGTAAAATGTGTATGAACCCTGGTAATAGGTGGTGACAGGTACTCTTGATGGAAGGATTGGGGGGGGGTCTAAAAGACCCCAAAACCCTCCTTTGCACTTCAAAGCATTCAGATTGCCAAAAACAGTGATTCTGATACTGTTGGTTTTTAAACCGAAAGCGATGTTGTGGTGTCGTTTTTGTGTTAGATTCAGGAGACTAACGCAGCAGTTTCCGGCTTCATGCCAGTCTTTCTAGCCGCTAGAAGTGGCGGATCTGGTCTTCTGGTGGAATGGGAGTCCCGGTAAGAGCGGTGGGAATGGGGGGGTTGTCCCCTCCCTCTCCTCTGGGAGAACTGAGCAGCTTTTAGCCACATTGGTGGTTATTGCTGGAATGCTGACCGTCCGCTGTAAACGATGCCAGTATGCCTGCAGCTATCCCGGTATAACACCTTTAAAAGCCGAGGCCGCATATGTGCTGACACTCGGCGCTAAGGGGATAAAGGCAAAACGGCTTTAGCGCAGGGGTGTCAACCTTTTGACCTTCCTGGGCCACTTTGGAAGAATTGTCTTGGGCTGCACATACTGTAAAATATAACGAGTGATGAGTAGGGATGAGCTCGATCGAGTCAACGCATGTTCGACTCGAACATCGCCTGTTCGTCCGCCGAACTGCAAACATTATGGCCTGTTCGTGCCAAATTTGTGTGGCGCGAACGGCCCACAATGCACTGCGCCATTGCACTGCATTCCCAGCGCTGTGATTGGCCAAGCATGCAGTGACCCCGCATGCTTGGCCAATCACAGCGCCGGCAGCGAGGAGAGCCTTAATTGGCCACAGGCAGGATGCCTGTGGCCAATCATATCTCAGGGGGGGTTTAGTACACGCCCACAATATAAAAGGCTGCCAGCGTGGCCTCGTGCAGTGTGTTCCGGCGTGCAGGAAAGATACATAGGCAGGGACAATGTTCTATAATTTTCTGACATCTGCAGGAGTTAGTGGGTGTTTGCCTCCAGCACAATATACACTACCCAATTGCTGGTTTTCCCATCTCCCTGCAGGCCATTACCATGTCTGGAAGGCCAACAAAGAGGCAGACAGTCACGAGCCAATAAGAGGGCAAGCGGGCTCTGTCTGGGGGCAACAGTACTGGTTGTGGACGCGGTGCCTTGTCAGCGCGTGGCCATGGGACACGATTGTCCTTTAAGCCGCTGGACGTGTTGAGCCGCATCATGCCGAAGACTTGGTAGTGGATGACCAAGCCCTCCTCATCCTCTTACCCAGGCTCAGGGTACTGGCAAAAGCAGCTGCCAAAGCGTCCTCCCTCCTATCAATGCCACCATCAGTCACTCCTTCCCTAGACCCACCATGTCCTCCTGAGGAGTCCCTAACTGTTTGAGCACAGTGTTGGGTACATGTTCCAGGAGGATTCCCAGCGTTTCGAAGGGTCTGATGATACCCAGCTAGAGGAAGGCAGTAGCATGAGCGCAGAGAAGGGATGCTCAAGGACAGCAATCTGGCAGTCATGTTCCGGCAGCTGCAGCATACTGCCAGATTGGCTCCAGTGATGAGGAAGGGGATGAGGTCACTGACTCCACATGGGTGCCTGATAGGAGAGAGGAGGAGGCACATCTCCAATAAGGCAGCATGCCCTCCGGGGGCCAGCGTAATGGCAGCACACCGATTGAGTCAAACCGCAGAGCTCCGCCTGTGCAGGGCGCTGCCTCTGCCGTTATTCTATAGTTTTTTTGGTGTGGGCTTTCTCTGCCCGTTATTCTATAAGTTTTTTTGGTGTGGGCTTTTTTGAGTAGAGTGCATCAGATCGTACCACTGCTATTTGCAACATATGTCTCAAGCGTATCTCGCGTGGCCAAAACAGCTGCTTGGGCACCACTTGCTTGACTAGACATGTTGACCTGCCATGCAGCTCGTTGGCAAGCGTACCTTAAAGACCCACACCAAAGAACAAAGCGGACCTCTCCTTGCTCCTCATCAGCTGGGATCTCCAACCCCACTATACCTTCAGTCCTCTCTGAAACCTGCTCTGAGGAATGAAGGTGTAGAATTAGGTGTCACAGCCAAGTACTTGCGGGCACTCTGCTTGCAGTACACCGACATCCAATTGTAGCAGGCAAATTTCCCTGCCCCAGCTGCTGGACCGTCAAAGTTCACTCCCAGCCATCCACATGCCCAGCGGTTGAATGCTAGCTTGGCTAAATTGCTAGCAATTCAACTGCTGCCTTTTCAGTTGGTAGACTCGGCCCCCTTCCGTGAGTTTATGCAATGTGCGGTTCTTCAGTGGCAGGTTCCCAAATGCCACTTTTTCTCATGGAAGGCAATTCCAGCTTTCTACCGGCATGTGGAAGGCAATGTCCATGCCTCGCTGGACAGGGCGGTTAGCGGAAAGG